>CM033324.1:19976940-20625690 GCA_019359835.1 Pharus latifolius | reverse complement strand
GTTCGATACCAGAGGTTCATGGAGGATCTTCGTATACACCCGCCAAGATTAGTGTTAGAACTTTTTGACATGGCTAATCGTTATTCCAATGCTGCTAAGGCAGTGGAATGGAATAGGATGGTGGATATTGGTGATCTACCACCTCAACCAGGACTAGATTCTGAGAAGAAGGAAAACTCTAACAAGAAATCTGGGCCACCTTCGGGACGGGAAGAAATAAAAAAAAGGATGGAGCAAACCCTATCCACGAGGTCACGAACATGCAAAAGCGACCACATGAGAAAAGGTAACAAAGTTCCATTCAAAAATAATAAGCCTTGTTTTGGTGGACACAACAGCGACCACACAAAGAAACAATCTAACCCACAGGGAAGCAACAAGTGGTGTCCGTTTCATGAAGTTTTAGGACATGACCTAAGGAACTGTCGAAACTAGTTAAAGTGTATGGAGGAGTTTTACCAAGGTAAAGCCCCTATGCCAACAATACCAGAAAAGGACAGCCTAGTAGGATTAAAGACGCTGATAGAGATGAGGACATGCCATACCAGGTACCATCTAGTACAAAAAAGCTTTCTTCTAACGGTAAAAAATACACTTCTACTAACGGTTTTTGTACCATTAGAGATAGACAAGATAGAACAAGACAAGACATTTTCCAACAGTAAATAACCATTAGAAAAGCGGCATATTCTAACGGTTTTTTCTGAGATAACAGGTACAAAAACCTAACTAGTCTAACGGTTAACTAGCACTATCGGTTAGAACATTTCAATATTTTCTGACGGTTCGGAACACAGTACCATTAGACGATATCATAATTTTCTACCGGTTAGTTTTTAGTTCACTGTTAGAATATATTACCAAATTCTAACTGTTCTTCCATATTTACCGTCAGAGCATATCAAAATTTTCTAACGGTAACTAGTACTATACCATTAGAAAAAACATAGTATTCCCACGGTTGTGTAGAAGTATACTGTCACAAAAACTAACATTTTTCTACCGGTATACTCTGAATTAACCGTTAGAATATATGACAATATTCTAACGGTTGTTTCGGAGTATACTGTTAGAAAATTGTTAGTTTTTCTGATGGTATACTTCTACACAACTGTGAGAATACTATGTTTATTTCTAACAGTGCAGTACTAGTTACCGTTAGAAGAATGTATTTTTTCTATCGGATAGTTGTAGTGAACCGTTAGAAAATGTTGTTGTTTTCTAACTTTCTTTGCTATTTAGCCGTTAGAAAAGGTTGGATTCACAATACAGTACATATACAAAAAAGGTACATTCACAAATATATATTGAACAGATTGACACATTGGACAGTTATTCACATTTATTCACACATTCAATTTATTCACATATATACGAACCAATACAAATACTAACCAATGGACAGTTATTCACAAGTATTCACATTCGAGTTAATTCTAGTGACGTACCTCAATTCACAGAGAGTACACGAAAAAGAGAAAAATTTCAACAAGTGTGCCAAGCTAGTCATGGCGGTGGTTGCACGCCACTTCGTCCATAACATATTGAGCCCAGATTTGTCGCACCTCTCTAATCTTTGCATTTTTGTATTTCTCTTTGGACATGGCGGCCTGCAAGCATGTGTGAATACTCAGTAATTAACTTCCTAGTTTTTAATGTGACATCCAATTTTCAAATTTGAGTTAGCTAAGATGCTTACCTGGGGGAATTGGGCAAAGTTTGTCCTGAAGAGTTCATACATGTACCGCAGTACATAAAACCCACATTCCCATGAGGCTGGCTGCTGATGACATTGAGATAATTGCACATGCGAAGACATGTTAGCTATTCTTTCCATAAACTAATTAAGAATAAACTAAAAGACTCGTGAGTACCTCATATTCTTTCCAAGAAATTCGGGAGCCCTGCGGTGCATCATGCCTCCCTCCAGTGGACACATAATTTTTGAAAGCCTTGTATTTCAGTTAGCATTGCAAGGTTAATGTGTTATCATTAGCTAGTGAGGTCAAAATTTAACAAACATGTTACTTACGCGTCCATATTCCCCTTGACCACGTATTCGTTCGGTAACCGATCGCGCATCGAATTGAGGTAGTACACCTCATTCCTCCACGGACAGATCACGAGGAGGACCCAGTGGCCCCTACATTGTACGTAAAAGAGAACTACTAGCTTAAAGTAGATCTCAGGTGTAACATACAAGATTGAGTTAAATTAGTATGAAATGCACTAACCTTTTGTGGTACAGCACTAGAATGAACTCCCTGTCCTGCTGCGCCATCAGCGCCCTGGATATGTACTGCTCAGCGTGTGCTGCGTGCTACTCTAGCATTGTGAGGCTTATTTTCTCTGGGTCGAGGAAACCCACCTTGTCACACGCGGCGTCCGATGCTAGCCTATACATGCACCTGCATGCAAAGGACGGCATTAGTATTGTACAGAAAGTTACTACATTTTAAATGAACTACAGCAATATATAGGATCGACAAACTCACAGGACTCCAGTCCGTATGATGGACATATCGAGCTCTCGCCAGTTGAAGATGTCGAACAGATCCTCGTGTGCCATGGATATGCTCCCGGGCTCACGGTGGAACTGCCCAGGCCTGAAGGGAACTAAGAAGTTCAGGTTGCACCAGGCCCGGTATATGTACCACTTGTGGAGGTCTCTGGTTGTTCGATCCAATTTGCGCAAAGCTGCCTCCGCCAAGAGTAGGAATCCGTTCCTGAACCTCTTCGGCTGTCCCTTTGGCCCTTTGCCTTTGCCCTTGCCTTTTGCCGGGGATTGAGCGCGTACCTTCGAAGGCAAGGGCGGGGTGCTGGCGGCTTTCTTCGGAGGTGAAGGGGCTTTATTGGGAGGCATGGATCCTCTAGTTGGGGTCGAGGCCATCTTTGCTATGTTGAGGTCCGCAGGAGATCCCTCATGCCCTGCAATAGGGATGCGGTCCCCTTGTAGTACGCCGACAGGCCACTTCAATTAATGAACACGTATGTTAGATTTTGCAAGTTGAGTGTACTGAGTAGGTTGTAATCTAAAATGCTTACGATTTACCTTCTGTATTACAGTACACTTCTTGGGCCACTGTACGTAGGAGCCCACTGCCTCAGCAAGTGTCTGTATTTCCTCTGTTGGGACTGGCAACGAAAAAGCGTTGTAGCCCGGCATGGCTATGTCCACCTGTACCTTTGCGAACCCCAACCCCAGAGGTACGCAGTGGACCCGAACATCCTCCTAGACAAATATACGAACCCATGGGCAACCACTGCCTGTCGGTCGCCTAGGTGAGCCACTAGGCTGCAGCTCTCCGGCTTCTGCAAATTTGTAACAATTAAAACAGGTTAGTGTAACACCCTGAGTTTAGGGGTGAAAACTTTCTTCATGAACAGCATGCATGTATCTGTAGTAGTAGCTAGATCAGTATCTATCTCAAACCCTAAATCTCCAAAATCTATCATGTGACCCCAAGTCAAGATCTGACTTGCCAGATTTGATCTATCAGTTATCCTAAACCTAAACGCCTTCAGAACCCAGATCCAATTCTATCTCTAACTTCCAGATTTGTCAACTTCTATCTGTTTTCGAAAACAGAAATATCTTATACCCAAATACCCTAAGTTTCAAAAATTCAGATATAATCAAAATCCTAGCCAAGATCAGACCAGATTATTCTTGGATTATGATCAAGGGTACGCCAATACCTTAATCCAAAAAGTTGGCAGCCAGATTTTATCATCTAGACTCTTTTCGCAAATCAGTCCAAGAGTATCGCAGATCAGTCCTTTTCCACATTTTCTAGAAGCCTGAAAAGGCAAAATGTTGTAAATCATCTCCAAATTCAAATCTGATTCAGGGAACACCTCCCAAATGCTTTTCAACACAAATTCTTCTTTTATGAGTATCTCAGAATCAAACCCTAAATCCCAGAATTCGAGATCAATAAGATTCAGACTTATTTTACCCTAATCTACTCTGTTTTCAGTTCATATCAAAAATCATCCGAACATCTCAAATTTTATCTTCAATCTGTGCCAAATCTTCTGTTGAATTAAGTTTGCCAAATCAGCAGAATCAAATTCAACTCTAACCTTCCAAATCTCCAGAATTACAGATTGGTCCAAACTCGAAAATCAAATATTGCAATCAGGCCCCTAATTCGACCAGGGAAGCAGCCAGTTCACAACCAGAGTTCGCCATAGTCCTTGCGCCGTGCTCGCTCGCCGCCGGCCACGCCTCGCCTGCGCCTGAGCTCGTGCTCACTTGAGTTTGCATGTGCACACGCGTCTGTGTACTAGCCATCGTCGTGGCAGCGCTGTTGAACAGTTTTGCTCCTGTGCACGACCGTTGCCAGCAACTCTTCGCCACGTTGCTTGCTTTGCCAGCCGTTGTCGCCACTGTTTTGCACCGCCCGACACCATTGCGTCCCGATGAAGCAACAGTTTCATCAACCGTTCCATCGCCTGTGCGCCATCACTTCACCATCACCGTTGTCGCGCCTGCGCCCGGCCAGTCAAGTCCCCGGCGCCAATTTCCTTGCTGCTACCTCCTTGCAAGCTCCGCCTCTGGCCTATATAAGCAACCCCATACCTTGTAACAGCTTCACTTCACCAGAACTCAGCCAATTCGAAAATCCTCTCACTGTCGTCTTCTTCTCTGGCGAGACCAGCTCGAGGCCTCACGGTGCCAGCACACTTCACTGCATCTCCTGCCAAATTGAAGCTAGCAGTGAGTACCTCTTATCCTCCTGATTGTACTGTTGCATTGAATTACTCTCCGGTGGACCCTAACGCCGGTGATCGCCGGAATTGCTAAATGCCCTGTTCCGGCAATGCAGCCCGATTTACCCCGAATTAGTCTTCGAATCTGTGAAACAAATTGATCAGTGAGCTCTAATTAGCAAGCCTATGCATCCAGATCTCCAGATTGAGCTCAAATCGAAGGTTTTCCCAAATTTGAGCTCCACCAGTCGCTGGCGATCGTCGCCAGGCCACACCGGCCATCCTCCGGCCAAATTGATTGTCCAGATAGCTTACTCATACCTCTCTTTCACTCCCCAAGCTTGGAATTGAGTTCAAATCTCCTGTATCAAAAACCCCCAATATCAGTGTCTTCTTCTCCGGCACCGATCACCGGAAAGCTTTTTCCCGGCCGATTCAGCTTCAGCCACCTTGTCCAGAAGATGTGCTTCAACCTCCTGAGCATATTTGTCTTCTAGCCCGATCTCTGAAACTGTCCAGATTTCAAGTTATAGCCATGCCAAAAACCTTGTCCAGTGGCTTCACTGTGCCGTGTCGCCACCACTTTTCTTCACCGATTTTCATCATCTTCCAGCCATTTTCAGCTTTGGATCCTGTTGAATGATTTGTTCCTGTTATCAATGCCTACCTCCCAGACAAAGTGGTGCATCATTTGGAGCTCTAGATCAAAAGATATGGCAAGCCCTAGTTTCTGGCCATGTCAAGATCAATGCCAGGCTATGTCAGTCAGTGGCATTAGCCCTTTTCACTTCCTTCCAGATGTGCATTTTGAGCATAACTTTGTCCCTTAGATTCCTGAGGTTGTGATCAGCAATTTCTTCTTCTATCCGAACTTGATTTGAGCCCTTGAACTACAGTTTATGATAAAACCCTAGATTTTGACATTGTCAGCCCTATACCAGAGCATGTCAGCTAGTGGCATTAGCTCTTTTTACCACTTTTCAGTTGTGCAAACTGAAAATAACCTTGTCCCTTAGACTTGTGGAGTTGTGCTCTACATTTTATTCTACTGCCACAAGTTGAGATAACCCCTCTATCATCCATCGACCCTATGTCGATGCCTTGAACCGAATGTCGACCTAAGGACGTTCGCTGTTTTTGAGCGAACCAGTCACAACCTTGATATCATTCTGATATTTTGAGACATTTGGAACCTTGTAAACCTTCAGCAACTAACCTTAACCTTTATTCCCATAACCTAATCCTAATCAGTTTCTAAACCTAATCATCTCAGAATCATCAAGACTTCATCTTTGCATTATTGCATATAGTATAATAGTGTATTGAAAAGATTGTGATTATTGGTTGTTTGTTTGATTGGAGAGCAGATCAAGAGCCCCAGTTCGAGGACTTCACTGTTGACCCGACATCAACTGCTGTATTTTACGACGCGGAAAGCAAGTCATATTCTTGGTCATCTCGAACCAATATTTTAAGAGTTTCTATAACATAACCTTGAATATAGATAATATTGCATGAGAAAGATTGAGAATGGTTGAATTATGAATTGGCAGTACTAAACTGGTTATTTGTGAAATGTGAAATAAACATGTTTTGAGCCATGAACCAATATATATTTATATGTGTATATTCATGAAATAAAACCCCTAGCCGTGACCAGGAAAATGGTATGGAATGGTGGTAGCACTGGAGGTGCTAGACTGCAAAGGATGTGCAGGCACTGAAGGTGCAGGGTTGTGGGTTCTTGTCACTGGCATATAAGGACTAAAACCTTGTGTTGTGCGTCTAGTGGCATGAACAAACGTACTAACCGCAAGCCTAGTATGGGACAGGCCTGAACAAGTACTTATGTGAATTGTAAGTGAAACATAACAAAAGTTCCTGTTATCTCCACCTTGCCGCTCACAGTATGAAGTGAGTCAGGGGTCCAATCATTCTGATAGGATGCGCTTGAAAGTGGAATGTCTTGCGGGTAAATTGGTACCTCTCTGCAGAGTTAAAAATGTATTCGAATACTTCGTGCTCCCGAGTTTTAGGAGTCTGCTGCGGTGGATTAAATCCACGGGGTGTGACACAAGTATTATTTTCTAAATAAAATATATTAAATCAAGATTACCCAAATGACATGTGTTGTCATGATAAGGAGTGCTGCCGTGGGGTGTCGTGTGTCGACGTGTCGCGGTAGTGCTATAATTTAGTGAACATGAATGATGATGTTATATTATAGAAAGGTGCTGCCATGAGTTGAGCCAGGAAAGAAAAAGATTATTTTACAAACATCCATAATTCTTGACTAGTCTAGGTTCATATCATCACTTCTATATGTATCTACTCTTACCTATGACTTGCTGAGTACGTAAGTGCTCACTCTTGCAACCTACAATTCAGTAGATGGAGCGTTCTACAACCAAGACGAAGGCATGGAGGACTTCTTGGATCCAGAAGGAGAAGCGTCAGTTCCGCCAGAGCCCTTATGTGTGTTGTTCTGCCGTCCACTTCTCTTTGCGGGTGGGTCACCTACCTTCTGCTGTGTAGATGTTATTTTGCTAAACCATGTATGCCGCGAAGGCATTGTAATCTCCTTATGTAATATTAAGGCCAGCAAGCCACACTGCTTAAATATTTTGTAAGTGACTCTGTTGCAATGTGATATACTCCTGTGCTTGACTTATCCTGGGAAGTCAAGGGTATGTGTATGCTATGCATATATGGGACTAGCTACAGCGAGCTACGTCTCTACAGGAGTAGTCGTAGTCCCAGTTTTGGGGCGCGACAGTTAGCGAAATTACTCTAACAGAATTGGAGTGGCATCCACTTAAATGCATAGCTCAAGGCTTGCAATACCACAAGCAGATCCACTGGATCCGCGAGGACCTTCGAAGAGAAACTGCTCAGCCGACCCCACAGGGAACCGTCGCCCTCGGGATCTGGATCTACACTTGGCCATCAATGCATGTTTTAGCTATACAAAATCTGTTGGGGGAAATCTCCATGCGGCCAACTCCAGGTAAGTTCATGATTGCCCGGGGACAGTGGCGCCCTTTTTTGGCTCCCGGGACGATGCCTCCGGGGCATGTCCCGGGCGCCGCCTTTTGGCTCCCGGGACCCTGCCCCCCGGGCGGGCCTCGGGCGCCGCCATTCGCCCAGGGACAGTGGCCTCCGGTGCCTGTCCCGGGCGCCGCCATTTGGCCCCCTGGACCGTGCCCCCCGGGCGGGTCCCGGGCGCCGCCATTCGCCCGGGGACAGTGGCCTCCGGTGCCTGTCCCGGGCGCCGCCATTTGGCCCCCGGGACCGTGCCCCCCGGGCGGGTCCCGGGCGCCGCCATTCGCCCGGGGACAGTGGCCTCCGGTGCCTACCCCGGGCGCCGCCTTTTAGGCTCCCGGGACCGTGCCTCCGGGGTATGTCCCGGGCGCCGCCTTTTGGCTCCCGGGACCTTGCCCCCCGGGCGAGTCCCGGGCGCCGCCATTCGCCCGGGGACAGTGGCCTCCGGTGCCTGCCCCGGGCGCCGCCATTTGGCCCCCGGGACCGTGCCCCCCGGGCGGGTCCCGGGCGCCGCCATTCGCCCGGGGACAGTGGCCTCCGGTGCCTACCCCGTGCGTCGCCTTTTGGCCCCCGGGAGCTTGCCCCCCGGGCGAGTCCCGGGCGCCGCCATTCGCCCAGGGACAGTGGCCTCCGGTGCCTGACCCGAGCGCCGCCTTTTAGGCTCCCGGAACCGTGCCTCCGGGGTATGTCCCGGGCGCCGCCTTTTGGCTCCCGGGACCTTGCCCCCCGGGCGAGTCCCGGGCGCCGCCATTCGCCCGGGGATAGTGGCCTCCGGTGCCTGCCCGGGCGCCGCCATTTGGCCCCCGGGACCGTGCCCCCCGGGTGGGTCCCGGGCGCCGCCATTCGCCCGGGGACAGTGGCCTCCGGTGCCTGCCCCGGGCGCCGCCTTTGGGCCCCCGGGACCTTGCCCCCCAGGTGAGTCCCGGGCGCCGCCATTCGCCCAGGGACAGTGGCCTCCATTGCCTGCCCTGGGCGCCGCCTTTTAGGCTCCCGGGACCGTGCCTCCGGGGTATGTCCCGGGCGCCGCCTTTTGGCTCCCGGGACCTTGCCCCCCGGGCGAGTCCCGGGCGCCGCTATTCGCCCGGGGACAGTGGCCTCCGGTGCCTACCCCGGGCGCCGCCATTTGGCCCCCGGGACCGTGCCCCCCGGGCGGGTCCCGGGCGCCGCCATTCGCCCGGGGACAGTGGCCTCCGGTGCCTGCCCCGGGCGCCGCCTTTTGGCCCCCGGGACCTTGCCCCCCGGGCGAGTCCCGGGCGCCGCCATTCGCCCGGGGACAGTGGCCTCCGGTGCCTGCCCCGGGCGCCGCCTTTGGGCCCCCGGGACCTTGCCCCCCAGGTGAGTCCCGGGCGCCGCCATTCGCCCAGGGACAGTGGCCTCCATTGCCTGCCCCGGGCGCCGCCTTTTGGCTCCCGGGACCTTGCCCCCCGGGCGAGTCCCGGGCGCCGCTATTCGCCCGGGGACAGTGGCCTCCGGTGCCTACCCCGGGCGCCGCCATTTGGCCCCCGGGACCGTGCCCCCCGGGCGGGTCCCGGGCGCCGCCATTCGCCCGGGGACAGTGGCCTCCGGTGCCTGCCCCGGGCGCCGCCTTTTGGCCCCCGGGACCTTGCCCCCCGGGCGAGTCCCGGGCGCCGCCATTCGCCCGGGGACAGTTGCCTCCGGTGCCTGCCCCGGGCGCCGCCTTTTGGCCCCCGGGACCTTGCCCCCCGGGCGAGTCCCGGGCGCCGCCATTCGCCCAGGGACAGTGGCCCCCGGTGCCTGCCCCGGGCACCGCCTTTTAGGCTCCCGGGACCCTGCTCTCCGGAAGGGGTCCCGGACATCATCGCCCTCCTAAAAGGTAAAATCCCTGTTTGTTTATCACGTGCAGGTCACGCGAGGGACGCCTCGGGAATCAGCGACCACCTGTCAAGCATCCAAGACGTTTGACCGGGAGAAGGACGGTCCTACCCTTCAATCCGAAGGTGGCTTCCGGGGTAGTTTAGGCTTTTTGCTTCTTTTTGAGGCTATAAATAGCCCTTGTACCCCTCTGTTGTAAAGGATCAGCTCATTATTATTTGGAATAGCTAAACTCACAGACGTGCTCCGGAAGCCTCTCCCCCGGAGAGAGCCTCCCCAGCCGGCTCCGGTCGGGAGCGCGTCGACAGGACTAGGGCCCCCACCGGGACCCGAACCTGTATAAATCCACGTGTCAATTCTTGTGTTTGTCCGGCGGGGGAGGACCGGTCACCCGGTCAACCCGCGCTGCGTAATCTCTGCTAGGATCGTCTTCAAAACCTGCCGGGGTATTCGTAATACCACGACAGTTGGCGCAGTCCGTGGGGACCCGTGACAAATCGCCATGGCTCCTCCGAGAACAAGGGCCCGTGCCCTTCCCGGTGACGCCGGTCCCGGTGACCTGGCGCCGCTCGTCCGGGACGCTGCTGTTCCGGCGCTTCCGTCCGGAGGCGACCATTCCCAGGTGCCGCCTCCCACCTTTCCTCTCAATCTAGGTGCCTCCACCTCCGGGTCGCTCCCGGCGGCCGCGGGGACCTCGGCCGGGACGAGTTTCCCCCCGACGGGTCCCCCGGCTCCCCGGGATGCCCTGCTGGAGGCCCTCGTCGAGGGCCAGCTTCGCGCCCAGCGCTCTATGGACGAGCTCCTTAGTGTGTTGGCGCGGCCCTCGGCCCCCACATTTTCGTCGCACCCGTATCCGGGGATCATGCCCCCGTTTATGTGATACTCGGCGGCCCCTCCGGTCTCCGGGGGGCCGTCTACCCCATATGATCCCGCCGGGGGGTTCCCTCCCCCCGCGGGATATACTTCCGGACACTTCTCGGCACCCGAGCCTGTCCCAGTGCCGGGAGGCTATTTCATGCCCGGGCCCTTCGTGGCACCAGGGGGGTACCCCGTCCCCGGCCCGCTTCCGGGGCTGGGGGGTCATTTCATGCCGGGGGTTATTCCTACGCCGGGAGCCAGTCCCGCCCCTCGCGTTGCGTTTACCGCAGCGGGGCTGGTCGACAGAGCAGCTCCCGTGCCTCAGCGAATTTCCCCCCGCATTGGCTCCCCAACCCCGGACGTCGCCGAGGGGGCTCACCCCCCACTGGTTCCGGATGTTACAGGGGCTTCCCCCTTTCCGGTCCCAGTCGTTGCCGCAGGGGCCCCCTCTTCGGATCCAAGCGCCGCCCCGGGCGCCCCCTCCCCGGTTCCGGATGGTGCAGGGGCTCCCCCCTTTCCGGTCCCGGGGGCCGTCGCAGGGGGCTGCCCCCAGCAGGCCCCGGTAGCTCCCGGGCCAGCTGCTACAGTGCAGGAGCTCCCTCCCCTGGCGAAGCAAGTCCGCTTCTCCCGGGGGGAGGTCGAGCGAATGCATTCTCCCAGCCGCGGGGAAGAGCTTCCCCCCGGTCGTTGTCGCAGGGAGCCTCGCTCTCGCACCAGTCGGGGGAAGAGACCAGCCGAAGAACCATCCTCCCCGGAGGGAAGCCCGGACGTCCAGGAGGTCAGTCCCGGCCCGGAAGAGAAGCGTCGTCACCACCACTCCGGCGGCCCTCTTGGGCCGCTACCTGACTCAGATAACGAGGGGGCGTCCCCCGTTAAAGAAGACAGTGACTGGGGCTCCCCCCGGGAAGTGCAGGGGGCGAACCAGCCTCTGTGTCGAAGACTCCGCAGCATCCGGTGGCCGCGGCCCTACCGTCCCCCGCACATCGAGAACTATAATGGCGAAGCGGACCCTTACGAATTCGTGAAGATCTACTCCACAGCCATCTCCGCGGCGGGGGGGGACGAGAGCGTCCAATGCAACGTCTTCCCCCTCTACCTCACCGGCATTGCCCGCTCCTGGTTTTACAATCTGAAGGCGGGCTCCATCAAGTCTTTCTCGCAGCTGAAGTGGGAATTCTGCGCCAACTTCCAGGGGAACTACGTGCGTCCCCTGGATTCTTCACAGTTATACACAGTGCGCCAGAGAACCGGGGAGACCATCAGAAGCTTCTTCAAGCGCTTTGCCCAAGTAAAAAGCAAAGTGGCCCACGTCCCGGACTCCACAGTGATCGAAGCCTGCAAAAGCGGGATCCTCCCGGGGGAACTCCACCGAAGACTCTCTCGAAGCTGCCCCTCCTCCGCCGACGAGCTCTTCAACGTACTCGAAAAGTACGCTCGCGCGGAGGAAGACGACATCTGGAAGAAGACCCAGGGGGCTCCCGCCCCCGCCGAGCGGGGGGCCCGGGATCCCCCCAGGCGCCCCAGGCAGGGGGGCCGTAGCGAACCACGGCCTCAGGACACTTTTGTCCTCGAGGGCGGAGGCGGCTCGCGCGACCCCCCGAAGGGCAACCGCCCCTTTCCCAAGCCGAGAGGCCATGGGGGAGGACAGTCTTCGCGCGGCCGCGAAGGCCCCGCGGGGAGAAGCCGGGAAGGACCGTGGTGCAGCTTCCACGGGTCCAGTACCCACGCCACCCGAGATTGCCACCAGCTGCTGCAGCACTTCGCGGCGTTCCTCGACCAGCGCGGGCAGGGGGGGGACTCCGGCCTCCTTGCCCCCTCGGCTAGCTGTTCCGGCCCTCCCGCTCCCGCGGGGGGGCAGCAGGTGCAGGAGGGGGAGCCTTCAGACGCTCTCCCCTTTCAAACTTCTCAGCGCCGCATCAACGTCATCGTAGGGGGGTCCGCCTCCGGGCGGGACTCCAAGCGCCAGCGCAAGGAGTACGTGCGAGAAGTTAAGGTAGTGGGGGTGCTACACGCGTCCGTGCCGCCCAAGTGGTCGGACGTCCCCCTCACCTTTACGGCGGAAGACGCGCGAGGGGTTCGCTTCCCCTGTGATGACGCGCTCATTGTCTCCGCGACAATCTACAACTGCCACTTGGCCCGCATCCTCGTGGACGGCGGAAGCTCTGCCGAAGTCCTGTTCCTCAAAACCTTCAAGGAAATGCAGGTGGATGAGAAGCTCCTGCAACCAGCGGCAGGGCCTCTGCAAGGGTTTGTCCCGGGGAAGGCGATCCACCCCGTGGGCAAGGTAGATCTCCCGATCACCTTCGGCACCCCGGAGAACTACCGGACCGAGCTAGTCCGCTTCGACACAGTGGACCTCCCCTCCTCCTACAATGTGATTATGGGGAGGACTACGATCAATCGGCTGGGGGCGGCCACCCACCAAAACTACCTGTGCATGAAGATCCTCGGGCCGCATGGCGTGATCAACGTCCAGGGGGACCAAGACATGGCCCGCGCTCTATACGAGCGAGCTGCTGCCACAATAGGAAGCGTCAACCTGATCAAGGCGCCCGGGGGGGAGGCTCCCCCCCCCGGACGTAGGCATCGCTGCGCCGTCCCCTGGGAGGCCCCTTCTCAAGCCGCGTCCGGAAGGGGGCCTCCGGAAGGTCCCGCTGTCCCCAGGCAGCGAGGACAAAACTGTCCAAATCGGGGCAGAGCTCCCCCAAGACCATGCAGCGCAACTCGCAGCCTTTCTGCGCGAAAACTCCGATGTTTTTGCGTGGAAGCCTTCGGACATGCGGGGTGTCACCCGGGAGGTTATTGAACACAAGCTCGCGGTATCCCCCGGTCACCCCCCTGTCAAGCAGAAGTTGAGAAAGCTCTCCCTCGAACGTCAAGAAGCCATCAAGACGGAGATAGCTCGGCTCCAAGAGGCGAGGTTCATCCGGGAAGTCTTGCATCCTGAGTGGCTCGCAAACCCCGTCCTCGTCAAGAAATCAAGTGGCAAGTGGCGCATGTGCGTGGACTTCACCGACCTTAACCGCGCCTGCCCCAAAGACAACTTCCCGCTCCAGCGGATCGACCAGCTCGTTGACTCCACCGCGGGGTGCGAGCTGATGAGCTTCCTAGACGCCTACTCGGGATACCATCAAGTCCGGATGGCGGAGGGGGACGAGGAAAAGACGAGTTTCATAACTCCCCTCGGAACCTTCTGCTACCGCCACATGCCCTTCGGGCTCAAGAATGCAGGAGCCACCTTCCAGCGCCTGATGACGCTGGTCTTCAAAGATCAAGTCGGCCGCAACGTCGAAGTCTACGTAGACGACGCGGTCGCCAAGAGTCCCCGTGCAGCCTCCCACATCGACGACCTCTCAGAGACCTTCCGCAACCTCCGTGCGTTCGGGCTCAAGCTCAACCAGGAGAAGTGCGCCTTCGGGGTGCTCGGGGGGAAGCTCCTGGGTTTCCTCGTGTCCCAGCAGGGCATTGAGGCAAACCCCGAGAAGATCCGGGCCTTCCTAGACATGCCCCCGCCGCGCTCCGTCAAAGATGTCCAGCGGCTCTCCGGCCGCCTGGCCGCGCTCAGCCGATTCGTCTCCCGTTCCGGCCGCCTGACGGCGACGGTGATGGGGTGCCCCAGGAAGCCTTCAACGACCTCAAGAAGTACCTCTCGAGCCCTCCAATGCTCGTGAGTCCGTCTCCGGAAGAGCCCTTGCTCCTCTACCTCGCCGCGACCCCCGTCGCCGTCAGCGCGGTTTTGGTGAAAGAGCAAGGGGGGCAGCAACGTCCCGTGTACTACGTCAGTGAAGCCCTCCAAGGGGCCAAGACTCGGTACACGGAGATGGAGAAGATTTGCTACGCTCTCCTCATGGCGTCCCGGAAGCTCCGGCACTACTTCCTGGGGCACCCCATCACCGTCCCGTCGTCCCTCCCCCTGGGGGAGGTACTACGGAATAAAGAAGCCACCGGCCGGATTGGGAAGTGGGGGGCCGAGCTTGCCCCCTTCTCCCTGTTCCTTACCGGCCGCTCCGCAATCAAGTCGCAAGTCCTCGCCGACTTCGTCGCAGAATGGACTCCCGCCTCTGGGTCCAGGGACGAAGATCTCCCTGTGCCGCCCTGACGCAGTGACCATTGGACCCTGCTGTTCGATGGGTCGCTATGTCTCGCCGGGCCTGGCGCGGGGGTAGTCCTCCGGAGCCCCGAGGGAAAGGAGCTCGAGTACGCCGCGCGGCTCGAGTTCCCCACAACCAACAACGTCGCCGAATACGAGGCTCTGCTCCTCGGGATGCGCCTCGCGTGCTCCCTGGGGATCCGGCGCCTCCTAGCGAAGGGAGACTCTCAGCTCGTTGTCTGCCAAATGGACAAGTCTTACCTGTGCCATGACGCAAATCTAAGTCTTTACTTGCAGGAAGTACGGAAGATGGAGAAGCACTTCGACGGCCTTGAGGCCCGGCATATCCCGAGGAGGGAGAATGACCGGGCCGATGCCTTGGCACGGGCAGCAAGCGCCCGGGAAATGCTTCCCAGGGGGGCCTTCTTGGAAATCATCATGAAGCCCTCGGTGGCCTCCCCGGATGCAGGCCCCGAGCCTCCGGTCCCGGAGGTCGCCGAGATCGTCCGGCCTTCATCTTGGATGGACCCCCTCATCTCCTTCATCAAGGGAGAGGGGGACCCTCCCAATGAGACTGAGGCTAAGCGCCTCCGGGCCAAAGCCCGGGCATATCTCCTGCTGGAGGGAAGGCTCTACAAGCGGGGGGCTTCGGCCCTCCTGCGCTGCCTCCCCCGGTCGGAGGGACTTCAACTCCTGGAAGACATTCATGCGGGGAGCTGTGGTTCTCACCTAGCCCCGAGTGCCATCGCTGCCAAGGCCCTTCGGCAGGGCTTCTACTGGCCTACAGTCATGCGCGACGCGCGAGACCTTGTCTCCGCGTGCGAAGCATGCCAGAAAATGGCCAAGGGCTCGAATCTCCCCCCTGTAGCACTACGGACTATCCCCATCACTTGGCCCTTCGTGCGCTTGGGGATGGACCTCTTAGGGCCCTTTCTCGCAGCGCCCGGAGGATACAAGTATGCGGTAGTCGCGGTCGACTACTTTACAAAGTGGGTCGAGGCGGAGCCCTTGGCTAGCATCACCTCCCGGGCCGTTCAGTGGTTTTTCTGGAAAAACGTCGTTTGTCGTTTTGGTGTCCCCCGGGAAATCACCGTGGACAACGGGACCCAATTCGACTCGGCTTATTTCCGGGAATTCTGCGAAGGCCTGGGGATCGTCATCCACTTCGCTTCAGTGGCCCATCCTCAGAGCAACGGGGCCGTCGAGAGGGTCAACGGCATGATCCTACAAGGGCTGCGCCGGAGACTCGAACAAACCGCTTCCAAGCGGGGCGCGTGGGCAGAAGAGCTCCCTAGCGTCCTCTGCTCCATGCGAACGACCCCGTCCCGGGCCACAGGGCGTGCTCCCTTCTCTCTGGTCTACGGGGCGGAGGCAGTCCTCCCCCCGGAGATCGGCTTCCGGTCACTGCGGGTCGAGCTCCTGAACGGAGCCACGACCGCAGCCTACCGGGCCAACGAAGACAACCGGCGGTCGGAAATCGACCTCGTGGAGGAGGAACGCGACCGAGCGCTCCTCCGCCACGCCATCTACGAGCGCGAGATGTCGCGCGCATACGACCAGCGCGTGCGCGAAAGAGCTTTTCGCCTTGGGGACCTTGTCCTCAAGCGCGTCACGGACCCCCAAGCCCAGGGAAAGCTCTCCCCCAAGTGGGAGGGCCCCTACAGGATCTCCGCTGTCCTAGGCTCGGGGGCCTACAAGCTCTCCAACCTTCAAGAGCAGCAGCTGAAGCACACCTGGAACTTGCGTTTACTTCGCAAGTTCTACGTCTAGCCTTACGGGCCTGTCCCCTCCCCCGGAGCGGTCACGCCAGAGGGGGAGGAAGGACTCTGTAGCTTCCTTTTTCCCCCCTTCGCGGCTTCGCAGGGGGGGCTTTGTATATTTTGTTAATCAATGCATAGCCTTTGTTCTTCAACTGTCTCACTGCAGGTTCTTATTGACCGCCCCTAGTGGCGATGCCCTCCCCGCGAGGATGCCTTCCCGGTGAAGATGCCCTCCCCGTGAGGAAGCCCTCCCCGCGAGGATGCCCTCTCCGCGAGGAAGTGGGCCCTGACCCAGCAAGTCCCTCCTGTAGGGCGGCTTATGATCAGCCCTCGTGGACTGAGGGTGTAAGCAGCAACCCGGTCCCCAGCGGCCACGGTAACGAGTCACTTTGGGACACTAGTCCCCTACCCAAACGCTCAAGACCCGTCTTCGGGCACTTCCTCCTCCGGGAGTAGACGCTCTCCTCAGCGGGACGTCTAATGGCTTTCTGGATTTTCTCCCTCCTCCGGGAGTGGACGCTCTCCCCAGCGGGACGTCCGAGGGATTTCTCAGGAGACCTTATTCCCGGCTCCCCGTTCTCACGGCGACCGGATGATTATCTCCCGAAGACCTTATTCCCGGCTCCCCGTTCTCACGGCGACCGGACGATTGCCTTACGAAGATATGGATTTCTCGGATATATTTTCCCCCGGACATTATTCCCGGTTCCCCGTTCTCACGGAGACCGGACGAAGCCTCCCGGGAAGCTCCCCTCCGGAGGTCTTGTCGGCTTTTCACAAGCCCCTTCCGCGCCTTGTTCCCGGTTCCCCGTTCTGACGACGGCCGGATGAACCTCTCCCGGAAGGTCCCTCCCTCGGAAACCCCGTTTTTACAATTTTCTAACTTAGAAAAATATTTCTCCTACTGGTTATGTTCCCCCCGGGGACCTTGTTACCCCCACAGCGCGCGGAGGTCTCCTCCGGCCCGCTGTGGGCGGGGGGGGGGGGGGGGACAGGGGGCCCCCGGGTCACCCACGAGCAAACATAGCTCATTCTTTTGAAGATGAGCCCCACAGACCAGCCAAGAAGAAAAGACAAAGCAAGCAACAAAAGAAAGGCAGCTTTATTTATTGAGAGATCCGGAGGACATCTTCCCCCTCCGGTGGGTTTCGGAAATGATACAACCCGGGTCCTAACCCGGGGGATTTTCTACGAGCCTAAGGCCCCTACGCCTAAAGCTCCCGGAGGCGCTCCCTCAGCTCCCGGGCCAAGTCCCGGTACAGCGCCCGGACGCGACGTTGAGAGTCCTGAAGTACGTCTTCGGGCCAAAACTCGTACCCAGCCGGCGGAAGTATCCGGAGAGGAGGTATCATCTGGGCCTTCGGGCGCGGGGGAGTTAATTCAGCACGGCTGTTGTCAAAATTATCCAAGTGCCACTCCGGGCGCCACCTCAACCGGACAGGCTCCCGGGCAGTACCCCCGTCGCGCTCCCCGGAGACAAGGCTCAGCAAAATCAAAGCCGCTTGGGCGTCCCCCGGAGAGCCTCTCCCGGACCGTTGCCCGGGAATAACCCCCCGGGTACCCTGGTAACATTTCATTGCAGACTTAGAAAAATTTCAAATATATTTCATTGCAAAATATTTTTGTACAAGTGCCCGGGGCTTCTCCTAAGAAGCTACCGGAATCAAAATGTCTAACAAAAATAAAAAGGGGTCCTAGCTAAAGACCCGGGGGGAGGCTCATACTTTAGCATTGGGGTCCTCCCCCCGGGGAGCTTCCTTCGAGTCCGGGGTAGGGGCATCCGCGGCCGGAGGCACCGATGTCGGGAACCTCGTCCGGATGATCCGGTCGTAGAATCCCTCTGCCAGCAACTCCACCTCCCGGCGCGTTGGCTCGAAGGCCTCCAGGAAGCTCCGGGGGATGCGCCCCCCGATCGCCCGGGCGCCGACCCCCCGATAGTCAACGAGCCCCGCGGCGGCCGCGATGACGGGGATCGTCTGGCCCCGCGCCCGGACGTCCGCAGCCTCCGGGATGGCGGAGACTTGTGCGTTAAGAAAACGCACAGCCTCCGCGAGGGTCGCCGGGGGCACCTCCGGGCCGCTCCCGGAGCCCAGGCTAACGCCAAGGCTTTGCAAGGCCGAGCGGACGGAGCGGCCCACGTTCGACAGCGCCCGGACGCTGGAACTCTCGAGCTCCCAGAGCGCCTTCTCCCTCACCTTGGCCTCCTCTCGGAGGCGGCAGTTGGCGTCCTCCGAAAGGTGCACCTGGGCCCGGGCCCGGGACAGCTCATCGAGAGCTTCGTCCCGCTCCCGGAGGGCCGCCTCCCGCTGCTCCACGCAAGCCGCGGCCCGGCTCTCCGCCTCCTTGAGCAGCCGGGAGACCCGCTGCTCAAGGCCCCAGGTAACAGTCGCTACCTATAAAATACATAAAGAGTTAGAAAAATCTTAAGTGCAGGAAAAAAAGCCGAAGTACAAAGAGCTCGGGTTACCTGGGCTCCGAGGGACTCGAGCCCCTCAAAACACTCGTGGAGCGTTCCTCCTGCTACGAAGGCCTGCACCTTCTGGTTGTGCAGGCCCTCCGCGTAGCGGGCCACCTCCCCCACGGGAAGTAGGGAGGTATCTTGCCCGGCCCTCCCGTCGCGGCCGGGAGAGGGCCCCCGGACCTCGGAATCCGGGAGCACGGCCGGCGTCGCCGGCGTCTTCGTCGACGAAGTTTCCTCCGAAGACGAAGACGAAGATTGGGCGGGGTTCTCCGCCCGGGGGGGGGATCATCGGGCCTTCCCCCGCCCCAGGCCGAAGGGCCCTCGGGGCCACCTGCTCCGGGGGGACCACGTAGACCGAGGGGCTCCCCCCCTCGTCGTCCACCGGCCAGAGGCACGGAGGCTTCGCCTCCGAGAACCTCACCTCCAGCCTCTCCGGCGCCAACGCCGCTGGGAGAGGCGAGAGGAGCGCCACTCGAACTGGCGACGGGGCGTAGTCTGCGGAATCGGACCCCGCCCCGCCGATAACAACCTCCTTCCCCCGGGCCTCGACGGGGGCCTCCGGGGGCGGAGGCGTCGCCTCTGCCCGGGGCGCCGCCCGGGCATGTTCGGCTCCGGGAGCCGCGTCCCGGGCCCTCACCGGCGTCGTCGCCGGCGTCGTCGTCGGGGCGGGGGTCTTTTGGACCCGGGGCCTTTTGGGCTCCGAGCCCCCGGCCGCATCCTTCCCCCGCTTATGAGACCCGGGGGTGGGAAGGGGCTTCCTCTCCGGAAGCCTGAGCCCATAGGCCTCGGCCACCAGGTTCTGGGGAGGCCCCTCCCCCACGAGGCGCACGATGCGCTCGTGTTCGTCGGCAAAGTACCTCCCCAGGAGGTGCTCCGCCTTGTCCTTCGCGGCCGGATACGGGCGCACTGCAAGAGGTAAAGAGTTAGTCAATTTTCATAAAAAATCATAAGTGCGAAAGTGCAGGGTACTTACGCCGGGTCACCGGGTTCACCGGAGGCCGCTGCTCCGGGCCCATGCCGATCCCCCTTCTCCCGCGTGAGAAGGGGGAAAGCCGTAGGAGCGCCAGCTCCTCCGCGGCGTCCCGCATCGAGCGGGCCTTCTTCGTCAGCACCACCTTCCCGAGGAGCTCGAACTCCTCGTCCGTCCACACCGGCGGCTTCGGTGCGGATGACCGGCTGTAGGTGGGAGGCTCCGGGGCGTAGACCACCGCCTCGTCCCGGACCCGGAGGTAGAACCACCTCCGGAGCCAGTCCCCCCAGTGGTCCCGGGAGGCCGCCGCCGGGTAGTCCGCCACCCGGGAGGGCAGCATTTGGACCATCACCGAGCCGAAGGGGGACTTCGGTCCTCCCTTCACCAGGTGGGAGCTCCGCGCTGCCAGCTCGTAAAAGTACCGGAGGGCGCGGAGGGTGGGCTCCCACCCGGTCGCCGTCTCGTACAGCCAGATGAAGAGACCCATCCGGACGAGGGCGTTGGGGGTGAGGTGGTTGAGCGCCACCCCGTACTCCTTCAGGAACTCTCGGAGCATCGGGTGCACCGGGAGCCGGAGCCCTGCCTCGACGAAGGCCTCAAAGGCCACAACCTCTCCGGGCCTGGGGCGAGGGGCTCCGTCCCTCTTTAAGGGGACCCGGATGTCCCCTTCCGCGACAATGCCCTTCCCGAGCAAGGACTCCGCGTCCGAGGCCGAGAATTCGGAGGCCCAGAGGAAATCCACGGGGATTTCCTCCGGAGGCACCTCCGTGGTCTTCGTTCGACCTTTGGGCGCCATAAGGTTAGTCTCTTGATGGGTGGCTAAGTTTTCAGGTGGCTACGTCTACAACTCCCGGACGCTCGCTACCGGAAAAGGCTACCGGAGAAGCTACCGGAAGAGCGCTACCGGGAGAGCTGAAGCTAGAGTTGAAGATTTGGAATGAGCTACCGGGGCCCCCTAAGGCCCTATTTATAGAGGCTGGCCGTGATCTAGATGCGCGCCACGTGGCCCCCTCGGAGCAATCTGGACCACTGAAATTCAAACCGTGCGCGGGAAACGAAGGGACAGGCGCGTAAATCGAGACGCCGGTTCGAACCGCGCGTGCATTTATTGCGAAAACGGCGCGGCCATAAAGCGCCCGGCACAGAAACCGAAGCGTCGCCGGGGCTCCGGTGATTTTCGTCCGGAGGTTTCGTCCGGAGATCTCCCCGGTAACGTAACCATTCCCTCCGGGGGCTCAAGCTTCGTCCCCAGAGGGAATGGGGGGCTGCTGTTGGGGGAAATCTCCATGCGGCCAACTCCAGGTAAGTTTATGATTGCCCGGGGACACTGGCCCCCTTTTTTGGCTCCCGGGACGATGCCTCCGGGGCATGTCCCGGGCGCCGCCTTTTGGCTCCCGGGACCCTGCCCCCCGGGCGGGCCTCGGGCGCCGCCATTCGCCCAGGGACAGTGGCCTCCGGTGCCTGTCCCGGGCGCCGCCATTTGGCCCCCGGGACCGTGCCCCCCGGGCGGGTCCCGGGCGCCGCCATTCGCCCGGGGACAGTGGCCTCCTGTGCCTGCCCCAGGCGCCGCCTTTTAGGCTCCCGGGACCGTGCCTCCGGGGTATGTCCCGGGCGCCGCCTTTTGGCTCCCGGGACCTTGCCCCCCGGGCGAGTCCCAGGCGCCGCCATTCGCCCGGGGACAGTGGCCTCCGGTGCCTGCCCCGGGCGCCGCCATTTGGCCCCCGGGACCGTGCCCCCCGGGAGGGTCCCGGGCGCCGCCATTCGCCCGGGGACAGTGGCCTCCGGTGCCTGCCCCGGGCGCCGCCTTTTGGCCCCCGAGACCTTGCCCCCCGAGCGAGTCCCGGGTGCCGCCATTCACCCAGGGACAGTGGCCTCCGGTGCCTGCCCCGGGCGCCGCCTTTTAGGCTCCCGTGACCGTGCCTCCGGGGTATGTCCCGGGCGCTGCCTTTTGGCTCCCAGGACCTTGCCCCCCGGGCGAGTCCCGGGCGCCGCCATTCGCCCGGGGACAGTGGCCTCCGGTGCCTGCCCCGGGCGCCGCCATTTGGCCCCCGGGACCGTGTCCCCCGGGCGGGTCCCGGGCGCCGCCATTCGCCCGGGGATAGTGGCCTCCGGTGCCTGCCCCGGGCGCCGCCTTTTGGCCCCCGGGACCTTGCCCCCAGGGTGAGTCCCGGGCGCCGCCATTCGCCCAGGGACAGTGGCCCCCGGTGCCTGCCCCGGGCGCCGCCTTTTAGGCTCCCGGGACCCGAACCTGTATAAATCCACGTGTCAATTCTTGTGTTTGTCCGGCGGGGGAGGACCGGTCACCCGGTCACCCGGTCAACCCGCGCTGCGTAATCTCCGCTAGGATCGTCTTCAAAACCTGCCGGGGTATTCGTAATACCACGACAAAATCTTCCCTCATATATGTGAACGTGGCCTCGACCTCAGCCTGCACCTCAGCCCATATCTCTGCCCGTACCTCAACCCGTATCTTCTCGGAGAGCTCTGCTTCCTTCTCCTTCCAGGAGTGGGCCTTCTTCCTCGGTGGAGCCGGATCTGTGAACCCGGCCTTCCACAATACGATGACTCCCACGGTCCGTGTCCGCCCAGGATGCTCCTTATTTCCTAGAGCCCGGGTGAGGATGTCGTTCTCCCTCTGTGGGGTAAACAATCCCTGCATTGCCTCCTTCTCAAAAGAGATATGTTACATTTAAATCTACATTGTGAGACAAATACATATATACACTTGTGTGCACACAGTTTATGAGGTTAGCCAACTTACCATTTGCTACACAACGTCGGCGTCCTTATGGTTTGGGAACTCCACAGAACCAGTGGACGACACGGACCCTCTCCCCCTCCACCACCGCTTGCACCTCACATCCCGGATCTCGAAGAGCGGCAACTCAGGGGAGTCGACGAGAGAATTTTTCTCGTCTTCCTTCCTCCACTGCTCCTCCTTCCCCGCATAGCCCCAGGATCCGAGCAGGTGTGGGTGGTCGTTCCTCTTCTAGATCGACTTATTCTTCTCACTAATGGCCTTGAACTCATCGGTCCCCTTCTGCTTGGTTAATTCCTCCCATACCTCCTCCAATATGAAGGGGCACTTCTCGCAAGGGGATTTCCCCGCGACGAGGAAGGTACTGACGAGCCAGCTCTTAAAGGTTTTCCATGTTCTGTTCATGTCCTTCAAGCAGGCCGTCTTAGGTCGATCGTTGGGGTTGTTCCACTTAGCCTGTTTTCAAAAAATGCATGTAAGCACGAGTTAGTTAAACTTTAGGATAAGCCAAGGGAACATGATTTTGAAAGTGTTCAGCAATTTCAATTAATTTTACCTTCACTTCTACCCACAACCTATCCCTCTCATCCGCCGTCACGTCCTTCCAGCTTTGGACGGTGATCTTCACCCTTTCTTTCGCCAACAGCCCAACGTAGGCAGTCTACTTCCTAGCATTCTTTCCTATCGGCCTCCCAAATTGGTTGAACTCACAAGAAAGGTCAGTGCGTTTCCCCAAACGGCCCAACATCGTCGTGCCTCACCCCATCCTCTTGCGCTGGGATGAACCAGCATCTTCAGTTACGTTGCCCCTCGTCGAACCACTACTATCATCCGAGGAAGACGACGACATGGTTTTCCCTAAAATTCCATCAACAAACCATCAAAAATTTAATGGAAACAGAAAGCAAAAAAGGCATACCCCAATTTTGTCTCTCAAGTTTAGGGTTGACTATACTTTAGATCCTGAAATTTTTGAAACCAACATTTTGGTCTTTTAATTTTATAGTTGAGGACAGAAGGAAATGTGTGCTTTTGATCTAGACATTGTCATAGGCATAAGACAACATATATGGGAATTAATTCTTCAGGGAGGAGCTCTATAACTTTGTTGGGGGAATCCCCGGACACTTACCGGGAAAACTTTGTGCAGGTGTACTCCACAGCTATCTCAGTGGTTAGGGGGACAAGATGGTGCAATGCAATGTTTTCCCCCTCTATCTCACCGGAATCGCCTGCTCATGGTTTTATAACCTGAGGGCTGGTTCGATCAAGTCCTTCATACAACTCAAGTGCGAGTTCTGCGCGAACCTCTAGGGGAACTACGTGCACCCCCTGCATTCGACACAGCTCTACACCATCCGACAGAGGACGGGGGAGACCATCTGGAGCTTCTTCAAGTGCTTCACTCAGGTTAAGAGCAAAGTGGCTCACGTCCCTGACTCTACAGTCATTGAGGCATGCAAGAGTGGCATTCTCCACGGGGAGCTCCATTGGAGGCTCTCCCAGAGCTGTTGCTCCTCTGCCGAAGAGCTCTTCACAGTGCTCGAGAGGTACGCTCTGGCAGAGGAGGACGACCTCTGGAAGAAGAACCAGGGGACCGCTGCCCCCGCTGAACGGGAGGCCAGGGACCCCCTCCGCAAGCGTCCCAAGAGGGGCCATCGCAGCGAGCCACGGCATTGGGACACCTTTGTCCTCGAGGGCGGACGAGGCCACGCGATGGCAACAAGGGCAACCGCCCCTTTCCCAGGCCGAAAGGCCATGGGAGGGGGGGGGGACAGTCGTCCCTTAGCAGGGAAGGCCTCGCGATGGGAGGCAAGGAGGGCATAGCCAACTTGTGGTGTGCCCTCCACAAGTCCAATACCCACTCCACTCGGGAATTCCACCAACTTCTCCAACACTTTGCCACATTCCTCAACCAGCATGGGTGGGGGGAGGGAGCCCTACCCCCTTGCCCCCTCCGCCGGCTTTGCCGGCTCTCCCTGCTCCCTTAGGAGAGCAGCAGAGACATGCACAGGAAGGGGGCTCAGCCGAAGAGCTGCCTTTCCAAACCTCCCAGAGACGCATAAACTTCATCACGGGGGGATCTGCCTCGAGGCGAAACTCCAAGCGACAGCGCAAGGAGTACATGCGGGAGGTAAAGGTTGTGGGGGTGCTACACACGTCTCCACCACCAAAGTGGTCGGACGTCCCCCTCACCTTCACAGCAGAAGATGCGCATGGGGTTCGTTTCCCCCATGATGATGCTCTCATTGTCTCCGCCACCGTCTACAACTGCCAGCTAGAGCTCATCCTTGTCGACGGCGGAAGCTCTGCTGACATCCTGTACCTGAAGGCATTCAGGGAAATGCAGGTCGATGAAAAGCTGTTGCAGCCCGCAACCGGGACCTTACAGGGTTTCATCCGGGGAAGACTATCTACCCAGTGGGGAAGGTCGACCTCCCCATGACCTTCGGTGCCCCGGACAACTATCGGATAGAGATGGTCCGGTTCGACGTAGTGAACCTCCCCTCTTCGTACAACGCGCTTATGGGGAGGACCACTATCAATAGTCTGGGGGCAGAGATCCACCGGAGCTATCTTTGTGTGAAGATCCCTGGGCCTTGCGGCGTGATCACCGCCTGAGGTGACAAGGACGTAGCCCATGCTCTTTACGAGTGTGCCGCCGCAACAATCAGGAACGTCAACCTGATCAAGGCCCCGGGGGGAGAGAGCTCCCCCCGGCCTCGAACACCCCGGTCACCCCCTCCGAGAAGTTCCTCCCAAAACCACGCCTGGAGGGGGACCTCTGGAAAGTCCGGTTGTCCCAAGAGGATGGGGAAAGGATCGTCAAGATCGGGGCGGACCGCTCCGAAGAGCAGGTGGAACAATTCGCGGCCTTCCTCCAATAAAGCTCTGACATCTTTGCGTGAAAGCCCGCCGACATGCGGGACGTCGCCCGGGTCGTTATCGAGCACAAGCTTGCTGTAGCGGCCGGCCACCCCCAGTCAAGCAGAAGCTGAGGAAGGTCTCCCTTGAGCGCCAAGAGGCCATCAATGCCGAGATCGCTAGGCTCTGGGAGGCGGGGTTCGTTCGGGAGGTATTGCACCCCGAATGGCTGGCGAACCCTATCCTCGTGAAGAAGTCGAGCGGCAAGTGGAGGATGTGCGTGGACTTCACCAACCTCAACAGAGCTTCCCCAAAAAACAACTTCCCACTCCCGCAGATCGACCACCTGGTCGATTCGACCATGGGGTGTGAGCTTATGAGCTTCCTCGATGCGTATTCAGGCTACCACCAAGTCTGTATGGCCAAGGAGGAAGAGGAATAGACGAGTTTTATAACTCCCCTCGGTACCTTCTGCGACGTCCACATGCCCTTCGAGCTGAAGAACACTGGCGCAACCTTCCAGCGCCTCATGTCGCTGATCCTCAAGAACCAGATCGGCCACAACGTAGAGGTCTACATTGACGACGCGGTCGAAAAAAGCCTCCGCGCGGTCGCTCACATCGACGACTTAGTGGAGACCTTCCGCAACCTCTGCGAGTACGGGTTGAAGCTCAACCCAGAAAAGTGCGCCTTCGGCGTACACGAGGGAAAGTTGCTTGGCTTCCTCGTGTCCCAGCGAGGCATAGAGGCCAACCCCAAAAGAATTTGGGCCCTGCTGGACGTGCCCCCGCCGCACTCCATGAAGGTCGTACAGCGGCTTACCGGTCGCTTGGCCGCGCTGAGCCGCTTCGTCTCATGGTCGGGGGAATGTGGCCTCCAGTTCTTCAAAATCCTCCGGGGCCTCGAGGGGTTCGAGTGGACTCCCGAGGCCCAGGTGGCCTTCGAGGACCTGAAGAAGTACCTCGTGAGCCCCCCAATTCTCGTGAGCCCATCCCCAGAAGAAGCCCTGTTCCTTTACCTCGTAGCCACCCCAGTCGTTGTGAGCGCGGTACTGGTAAAAGAGTAGGACGGGCAGCAGCACCCCGTGTACTACTTGAGTGAAGCCCTTCAAGGGGTTAAGACGCGATACACGGAAGTGGAGAAGATCTGCTACGCCCTCCTCATGGGACACCCAATCATGGTCCCGTCATCCCTCCCCTTGGGGGAAGTACTGCGAAACAAAGAGGCCACTGGTCGGATTGCGAAGTGGGGAGCCGAGCTCGCTCCCTTCTCCCTCTCCCTCACGGGCCGTTCGGCCATCAAATTGCAAGTCCTTGCTGACTTTGTGGTGAATAGAGCCCCACCTCAGGGATGCAGGGGGAGACTCCCACCGAGCCGCACTGGTGATACCGGCCAAGACCGTCTCGCAAGAGAACGAGGATGGAGTAGTAAGGTGAGTATTCTGTCGTTCTTTCCACAGGGACTAGAGAAGCGAAACACGTATAAAACTAAACTAAATCGGTGGATAATAAAACCAAAACGGATGAGAGAAAGAGGATGTCAGAAAATGCAAAGAAATAAAGGGGTGATCTCCTCGACAAGCGACTAGTGTTCATCTGGACTAGCGTTTCATAATACAAGCGATATAGAGGAATCGTGTAGTGATCACGCTCAAGGTAGCACAGACGACTATCAACGATGGCAATCTACGGCGAGTATCAACGAATCACAAGTACAGAGCAAACAACGATCATCTACAATTCCCTAGCTCCCCACAAGAATGTCGAATGCAAGGTGACTCAAACCCACAGGATTCTCCAACATGCACTAGTATTTGAAATAACAACAAGGTCCACTGATACCAATTCAACAATCAAATGCAAATTATGGAATGCTCAAAGAATGGGAGTCCTTAATCTCATATCAATGCAAAAGAAAACAGTAACAAGAACACTGGAGTTGAATTCACCAGGGTCTCAACATCAACATAAACTTGTCGTTTCACACACAAAAACTACATCTAAGAAAATTCATAAGAAAGCCCTTGAAGTATTCATACTGAATTGAATCCTCATGAACTGAATTCCAAGAGTGACAATCAATAAACAAGAAATTGCAATCATTGAAGAGAAGTGTATTAATTGATTAAGCAACTGAAATGACTAATTTAGTGTCTCATCACAAGCAATCAACATAGAGAAATAATCAGATGAAGAGCAGCTGATTTAGAGATCTCCAAAAAACTAACAGCTCAATTCCAGGAGCTCAAGCCATGTAGAGAAGATTCTAATTAGACTGTACAAGACTAAATGGTAGAAATTCTGTAAGACATCAATCACAACATCATGTCTAGAAGCAATCGTTACAAGCATTGCTGGAAACAGGGGAGAGGGAGAAGAGAAGGGCTTGAGAGCAGGTAATCACTGAAATGGTCGTCGGTGCCGTCAAAGCCGTGGAGGAGACAGTGCACACGGGATGACGTGGAGGCACTGGCGACCTCACCGGCGGCATCTAGGTCGGATCCGAGCAAATCAGTCTTTGATCAGTGGCATAGTTGCATCGGTGGAGATGGTGGATCCGGCGGCGTGCGTGGGAGTAGGGCGAGTGCGGGATCGATGGCGGCAGTGGTGCAGCGGGAGAGCTGCGGCCGGCGCATCCGGCGACGGCGCAGCGCGAGGGTGGTGTGCAGCTCTATAGTGGTGAGTGCTGGCGCGAGGCAAGATCGGCACAGCGGAGGTGGCGGATCGGTGAGGGACGCGGCGGCAAAGGCGGCGCGGGATCGGTGGAGGCGGATCCAATGAAGGGCGGAGGCAGCAACGCGGATCCGGCGGCGACAGGTGGAGGCACAGCGCTGGACCGGCGGTGGATTGACCAGATCCGGCGGATCAGGCAATTTGGGGGAAGAAGAGGACGCCGGTTGTAGCTTGCAGCGAGTGGAGAAGGCGGCGGC
Organism: Pharus latifolius; assembly: GCA_019359835.1. Lineage (NCBI taxonomy): Eukaryota > Viridiplantae > Streptophyta > Magnoliopsida > Poales > Poaceae > Pharus > Pharus latifolius. The sequence continues at coordinate 20,597,408 of CM033324.1, read as the reverse complement.
GTGTGATGGCGGCGCGGGATGGAGGCGCAGAGCGGGGATGGAGCAAGGATGTGTGATGGATCTAGTGGATGGTGAAGGATAAAGGGTGATCCAGTGGATGGCACAGGATCCAATGGCGAGGCGGCGCGCCGGCGCTGGATCTACGACGACGCGTGGGAAGGTGGAAAAAGAGGGAAAGAAATGGGGAGCTCACCGGCGGTGGGGATGAACGGGAGAGGAGAGGACGAATTTTGGTGAGAGAGGATGAAGGGGGAGAAGACTGGCGGCTCACCAGAGAGGGAGAAAAGGAAGAAAAGGCGAGGTAGAAATGGGGAAGGAGACCGGCGGCTTACCGCTGGCGTGGACCTGCCCGCCGGTGGCAAGCTCACTGGGGTTGGGAGAAAAGAACAATGGGGGTTTTTGGTGATAAACCAAGCCAACGAAGCAAGGGCCGGCCGAAGGGATTTTTTTTATTTTGGTATTTTTGCAGAAAAGCCCTTGACCTTTGTAGAAATTGCGAATAGAGCCTTATGTGGTGGTGGCTAGGGTTTTTGTGTCTTGGTTGTTTTGTAGGGAGGATTCTAAATTTCTAGAAATTGCAAACTGGCCCTTGGCTGCTAGGTTTAGCTGTTCTAGACTTTCAGAGACTTCAATTTCAACGCGGTCAACTCCTACTCATCCGTAGCGGCGCATACTTTTGTACAGAATCATCCGTTAGCTAGATCCAATCGGTGAAGCTCATCCATTTAGCCAAAATTACCTTAATTATGTCGACTTGTGATTAAAATAAACAAAACACACAATCGAGGTCGAACGACAGCCAATACAAATATATTTGAGTATTTCATGATTTTTATGAGTAAAATGAGCATGAATGAAGGGAAAATATCCAGAAAATATGCACAAATACGAGAGTTATCACCCGGAGCAACGACCACTGGACACTCATGTTTGATGGCTCCTTGTGTCTCGCCGGGGCCGATGTGGGAGTAGTCCTCCAGAGCCCCGAGGGAAGGGCGCTGGAGTATGCAGTGAGGCTCAAGTTCCCCACCACGAACAATGTCGCCAAGTATGAGGCCTTGCTCCTGGGGCTGCGCCTCGCGTGCTCCCTAGGGATCCGCTGCCTCCTAGTCAAGGGAGACTCCCAGCTCGCGCGTGGTTGGCCAAATGGACAAGGCATACTTGTGGCATGACGCAAACCTAAGCCTCTACTTGGGGGAAGTGCGCAAAATGGAGAAGTATTTCGAGGGCCTGGAGGCCTAGCATATCCTTGGAGGGATAATGACCATGCCGACGCCCTGGCCCGGGCGGCCAGCTCCTGGGAACCTCTTCCCGGGAGCACCTTCCTAGAGATCATTGCGAAGCCCTCGGTGACCCCTCTGGGCACGGACCCGGAGTCCCGTGACCCGGAGGTCTCTAAGATCGTCCGTGCCGCGTCCTGGATGGATCCCCTCGTCTCCATCATAACGGGGGAAGGGGAGCCTCCCGGCGACACCGAGACGAAGAGCCTCCGTGCCAAGGCACAGGTGTATCTCCAGCTGGAGGGAAAGCTCTACAAGTGGGGGGCTTCCGCCCTGCTCCGCTACCTCTCGCAGTCAGAAGTACTCCAACTCCTCGAGGACATCCACTCGGGGAGCTGCGGGTCTCACCTAGCCCCGCGCATGATTGCGGCTAAGGTTCTCCACCAAGGCTTTTATTGGCCCATAGTGGTCCGCGATGCGCGAGACCTTGTCTCCGCATGCGAGGCCTGCCAGAAAATTGCAAAGGGCTCCAAACTGCCGTCCGTGCCGCTACAAACCATCCCCATCACTTGGCATTTCACGTGCTGGGGAATGGACCTCCTCGGTCCCTTCCCCCCAGCGCCAGGAGGCTACAAGTATGCGGTGGTCGCAGTGGACTATTTCCCCAAATGGGTGGAGGCTGATCCCTTGGCTAGCATCACCTCCCGAGCAGTACAGTAGTTTTTGTGGAAGAATATCGTATGTCGCTTTGGGGTCCTCCGAGAGATCACTGTCGACAACGGGACCCAATTCTACTAAGCATACTTCCGGGAGTTTTGCGAAGGCTTGGGGGCTACCCTCCACTTTGCCTCTGTAGCTCAACCCCAGAGCAACGGAGCCGTTGAAAGGGTCAACGGTGTGATCTTACAGGGATTACACCAGCAACTCGAGCAGACCGCCTCTAGGCGGGCTGCATGGGCGGAGGAGCTCCTGAGCATCCTCTGCTCCATGCGCATGACCTCAAGCCGAGCAACAGGGCACACCCCCTTTTCGCTCGTATACGGGGCTGAGGAAGTCCTCCCCTCGGAGATTGGTTTCCAGTCGCTGAGGATTGAGCTCTTAGATGGAGCTACGGCCACATTGTACCAAACCAATGAAGCGAACCAGTGATTGGAAGTTGACCTCATCGAGGAAGTGATGCAATCGGCGGCCCGATCTTCCGATAGGTTCTACTTTTGCGGCACGGAGACGTTCGCGTTCCAAGGCTTCCAACCAGCGAGATTGAATCCTTGCAATTGCTACACCCACGCACCTTTCGTTATCAACCGTGCTCACGCCCGGAAGACCTTACCACGAGGGTTGATTCCTGCATGCAGTAGAAAAGACGAGCAAGAACGAGAAAGAAACAATCTGAATCTTATAACGAACAAAGTTGAGATTATCTCTCATCAAACCAGGTCTTGGGACACTACTCTGATGAACAATTGTCTCACACACGGGAGGAACAATGTAACAAAATAACCTAACCCTAGGAGTGGAGGCTTTAAAGTATGTATAAAGAACAAACGACAAGGACGACTAATCAACGGTTCAGATGCGGAGTCTGCAACAGCAGCAACTCGTCTCGTCGATTTGGAGGCCTTCCCAAGGAATCATGCAGTTTTCTTCTACCAATTGGAAAGATATTGAAATAAGCTTTCCAACGAGTGGTGGATCAGCCCAAACGGACTCCATATGAGGGAGTTATGGCCTTTTTAGTCCAGTGCTGTCAGGCTGACTCCGAGTCGAATTGTAGCCCGAATTGAAGTACATGGATGGCGTCAATTGGGCTTGGACTTGACTTGAACGTGGCTCATAGGTGTTGAAATGTGGAATGTGGATGGGGTCCCCTTGACATGGCATCTCCTCTCCCGTACTCCTAAGTAACAACATATCACAAGGAAGGTTATGCAGCAGCACATTCTCATTAGAACAAGTATTAGCACTTAGGAATGAGCTCAGCTTGTAATTGAGTCATTTTGCACGTGCTCGTGTTATTGGGCCATGAGTTACAGTGGTATCCATATCCATAGGAGTGATGTCCTCATCATCCTCCCCCTCTAAAATTGGAGTCATGCTCGACTCAAGCTCATCTTGTTCGCCCATGTATGGTTTTAAGTCTGAAACATTAAATGTGGGACTAACCCCAAAATCTGTAGGAAACTCAAGCTTATATGCATTATCATTAATCCTTGAAAGTACTTGAAAAGGACCATCAGCTCGAGTCATTAATTTAGACTTTCGCAATTCGGGAAACCTATCTTTACGTAAATGCAACCAAACAAGATCACCAGGTTCAAAGGTTAAATGTTTTCTACCCTGGGTACCATATACTTTATACTTGGCATTCATCCTTTCAATATTTGCTTTAACTAACTCATGCATTTTTAGATCAATTCAGCACACTTCTTAGCATCAAAATTCAAGGTTTCAGAAGGAGGCAAAGGTAGCAAATCAATAGGGGCACGTGAATTAAACCCATATACTACCTGAAATGGACTTACCTTGGTGGTGGAGTGGATGGATTTGTTATAAGAAAATTCAATATGAGGTACACACTCCTCCCACATTTTCAAATTTGTCTTGAGAACCGCCTGTAGCATAGTGGACAATGTACGGTTGACGACCTCCGTCTGTCCGTCGGTTTGGGGATGACAAGTAGTGGAGAAAAGTAGTTTCGTCCCCAATTTATTCCATAAACTTCTCGAAAAATGGCTCAAGAATTTTACATCACGATCTGAAACAATGTCTTGGGCACACCATGTAAATGAACGATCTCCCTGAAAAACAAATCTGCAACGTTTGTAGCATCATCTCTCTTATGAAAAGGTATAAAATGTGCCATTTTAGAAAAACGATCAACCACCACAAATATACTATCCCTCCCCCTCTTAGTCCTAGTCAATCCTAATACAAAAATACATTGAAATATCTTCCCAAGGGACGCTAGGAACAGGAAGAGGCATAGAAAGACCATGAGGGTTCAAACGGGACTTAGCTTTATTGCAAGTGGTTCACCGTGACACATAGCGCTCGACATCACGCCTCATCTTTGTTGAATCTTGAGCCCTAATTAGGGTTTTGGTGATTAATGACATCCGTGAGATTTGCGACTAACCTCTGTATGTGAGACTCAGGTAAATCAAAGGAGAAAGCATCAAGGAAAGACAAAGCAAAGTTATCAAGACACCATGAAGAGAAAACGATGAAAATCTCGACAAGAGTACAAATACCTAAACCTAGCGCCTTCTTATTTTGAAATTTTCTAGGTTAGATGGTCGTACTATTAAGAGGGGTCTTAGCACAAGTTTCTTGATCAACCTTGAAGTTTTTAGAAGCATATTTGCATTTGCATTTGTCCTAAATCAAAGTTGAGTAAAAAATTCAGAAGTCTGTTTTCGTTTTGTACTGACCGGACAGTGTCTGAAGTGACCGGACAATGTCCGGCCAATACAAATAATTTCAGAACTTTGCAAACAAGTGCAACAGAGACAAATACATTTGTCTGGTGTATCTGTCCGGTGAAGGCCGGACATTGTCCGAAGTGACCGGACAATGTCCGGTCAGTACAAATGTTAACAGCATATTAAATTAAGACAAATGCATTTGTCCGGAGGATGTGTCTGAAGTGACCGGACATTGTCCGAAGTGACCGGACAATGTCCGGCCAATACAAATGTTGGGCTTTTGTAAGGGCTGTGTTAACAGAGACAAATCTATTTGTCCGGACATTTTGTCCGAACAAATCCCATATGTCCGGCCCATACAAAAATCTGGAGTGTTTTTTGTTAAGTGTCAACAGAGACAGATACATCTGTCCAGACATTTTGTCCGGACAAATGTATCTGTCCGGCGTGTACAAATCATTTTAAACAGGGGTGTCAACAAATACAAATGCATCTGTCCGGACATTTTGTCCGGACAAATACATTTGTCCGGCCTTCACATTTTAATCCAAACGGCTACTCACACTTGCATTTCACGTGAATAACGGTCAAAATTTTTGTACTGACTGGACATTGTCCGAAGTGACCGGACAATGTCCGGCCAGTACAACTTTCACCCAATCTTCTTGATTTCGACCGTTTTTGCTGAGAGTATAAATAGATCACTGTTGTAGATGTCTTTGACACATGAAATACATCTCAAAAACCCTGAGCAACAGTGTGCAAGCCCTCTCACATCCATTCTCTAGCAATTGAAGTCAAAACTTGAGAATTCTTGAGTGCTAGTTGAGTGAATTTGCTTCCAAGCCTTTTTGCATTTGCATTGTGTTCATCAAGCTTTGAGGTTGATCAAGCAAGGTGCTAGGCTTGTTACTCTTGGTGATTGCCGTCACCTAGACGACCCGGGAGGTCCGGCGATCTCTCCATCGACGGTGTGTCGGAGAGGCCCGGCGAGTGGTTGTAAAGGCTCGGAGCTCGCCTATCCGGAGTGGAGAAGGGCTACCCCTACTGAAATCGAAGCATAAGCTCAAGCAAAGAGCGCTTCAACGAGGATTAGTGGAAATCGGCAAATTTCCGAGACCTCGGGGAAAAACTCGATCTTTTCGGTTACTTCTACTACTTGCTTAATTTTCGTAGTGATTGAATTGTTGCTATTAATATTTTAGAAAGTGCAAAATCTGAATTGAATTGTCTTTCATATTCTTAGAAGAATTGTTATTGCAATCTTAGGTTGTTAAACCCTAGTTTAGAAGAAAAATTTTAAAACCGCCTATTCACCCCCCTCTAGTCGGCATCCTTCAATCAACACGTGGTATCAGAGCAATATGTCTCTCATTTTAGGCTTAACCGTCTAGGGAGAGGATGTCGTCGATCAAAGAGAACTATAATGGAAAGGTTCCCTTCTTCAAGGGTGACAACTATTGCGATTGGAAAATTAGGATGGCGGTTTATCTAGAATCCATTAATCTTGATGTATGGAGGGTCACTAGAGATAGTTTTAGGGCTCCAATGGACTTAGAAAATCTCACACCTCTAGAATCGAAAAACCTTCAAGCAAATGCTCAAGCAAAAAATGCCATATTTAATGGTCTTGATTTAAGTGAATTCAATCGCATTAGTAATCTTGATACATCCTATGAAATGTGGAAAACCTTAGAGGTAATTCATGAAGGTACATCAAAAGTCAAAGAAGCTAAGCTAATTAAATTAACTAGAGAATACAACTCCTTCTTCATGCTTGAATCTGAAAATGTTAGTGACATGTATACTCGACTCAATCTATTAATCAATGATCTCAAAGGTTTAGGTACAAAATTTGAAGATATTGATATTGTGCGTAAAATGCTTATGATTTTACCATCGAGTTTTGATACAATTGTGACAGTGCTTATCAATGGCGATCTCTCTTCCACAACTCCTACCGAGCTCTTGGGTACTCTTATTACCCATGAAATGCAAAAAGAGGAAAAGAAAGGGATTGTAGAAGCATCCGGATCAAAGAAGAAAAACTTGGCATTTAAGGCAAAAGTCGAGGAAGCCAAGGAGGATAGTTCGGATGAAAGCTCCGATGGTGATCTAGCTCTTCTTGTGAGAAAAACCCGCAAACTCCTAAACAAGATCAACAAAAGAGGATTTGAATTTGACAAAAGACGAGGACCACACAAGAAGACCGGATTCAAAAACATTACATGTTATGAATGTAATGAGAAGGGACATTTTGCCTCAAGATGTCCAAATAAGAAGGGTGATCATCAAAGATCACATGAAAGGAAAGATGACGGTGAAGGGACAAAAGGTAAAAAGAAGCTTTTCAAGAAGTTCTACAACAATAAAAGCAAGGGCCAAGCCTATATTGGTGAATGGTACTCCGGATCGGAGGAATCCGAATCGGAGGATAAAGTACCATCATCTTCTAAGAAAATGGCGGGAATTGCTATCGGAGAAGCCACTTCGTTTGAAGACAAGTCATCATTATGTCTTATGGCAAGTGATGATGCTAAGGTATCGGATCTTGAACCTTCTTATGAGGACCTTGTTGATATGGTTATGGAACTAAATGAGGCATTAGGTAGAGTAACTAAGGAAAACAAAATGCTTAAGAAAGAATATTCAACACTTAGTGAGTTATATGCAGAACTAAATGACACGCATGAGGCACTTCTAGTAAATGAAATTATTGATTCTAAACAAACTAGTGAAATAGGAATTACTTGTGATATTCTAGATGAATCAACTCATAGTGTCTCTCATTCAAAATCAATCACTTGTAATATTTTAGAAATTAATCATGAAAATGTTTGTGAGGAAATTGTTGATAACAACTCTAACTTGATTTTAGAAAATTTAGAACTCAAGGCACAAGTGGAAAAGCTAAATCTAGGACTAGCAAAATGCTTTAAAGGAAAAGAAATCCTAGACAAACTTCTTAGTGAGCAGCGATGTTCATTTAGAAAAGAAGGTTTAGGATATGAACCGAACAAAAGAAAGAAGTTGAGTACTAAAATAACTTTTGTAAAGGCCACTAATATGTTTTGTCACAAATGCCATAATGTAGATCATTTGCCGGAAAATTGTCCCTCAACTTCTAGAGCTAAAGAAAATAAGTATCACTCCCATTACATGCTAAAGAAAACAAAGTATGGAAAAGTAATTGCAAAATTCTTTGGTTTACCTTATCAAAATAAACATAAAAAGAAAATTTGGGTTCCAAAAACCCTTGTTGCTAACTTTCAAGGACCCAAACAAGTTTGGGTACCTAAAAGCGTCTAACCCTTCTTTTAGGTAAACTACAAAACCGGTGGGAGGCATTGGGTGCTTGATAGCGGATGCACCCAACACATGACCGGTGATGGAAGTCGGTTCTCTTCATTTGAGACTGGTTGCAATGACATTGATAAAATCACGTTTGGTGATAATAGCAAAGGAAAGGTAATTGGGTTAGGTAAAGTCGCAATCACAAACAACCTTTCCATCTCAAATGTATTACTTGTTGAATCTTTGAATTTCAATTTGCTTTCGGTTGCAAAAATTTGTGATTTGGGTCTTAGATGCATTTTCGAACCAAATGGTGTTATCATTGAAAGTCTAGAAGACAAGTCTTTAATTTTCAAAGGTTTTCGATATGGAGATTTGTATTTGGTTGATTTCGGTTCAAAAGACTCTTGCATTTCAACATGTTTGGTTGCTAAAAATTCTTTGGGATGGCTTTGGCATCGTTGTTTGGCTCATGCTGGGATGCATCAATTGAACAAACTTTTAAAAAGAGATTTAATCCTAGGTATGAAAAATGTAAAGTTTGAAAAGAATAAACTTAATTTGTAGTGCGTGTCAAGCGGGAAAACAAATTGCTAGTACTCATCCCGCTAAAAATGTGTTGTCAACATCTAGACCACTTGAGCTTTTGCACATGGACTTGTTTGGTCCATCGGAAACTCAAAGTATTGGTGGTAGTAACTATTGCTTTGTCATTGTTGATGATTTCTCTCGATTTACTTGGATTTTCTTCTTAAATCATAAATCTGATGCTCCAAGTGTGTTTAAAAGATTTGCAAAACGAGTTGAAAATGAATTTGAATTCTCCATCAAGAAACTTCAAAGTGATCATGGTGGAGAGTTTCAAAATTCGGACTTTATTGAGCTTTGTGATGAATCTGGAATTAAACACGAGTTTTCCGTACCATATACTCCTCAACAAAACGGTGTTGTGGAAAGGAAAAATCGAACATTAATTGAAATGGCTCGAACTTTGTTGGATGAATATAAAACTCTCACTAGGTTTTGGGCCGAAGCCGTCAATACGGCTTGTTATGCCATAAATTGGCTTTATACTCATCCTTTGTTAAACAAAACTCCTTATGAGCTAATTATTGGAAGAAAACCAAACATTTCATATTTTCGAGCTTTTGGTTGCAAATGTTACATCCTTAAAAAACGCATGCATCTTGGAAAATTTCAAAGACGTGTTGACGAGGGCTTTCTTGTTGGATATTCGTCAACTAGTAAGGCTTATCGTGTTTTTAACGTCATAACCGAATGCATTGAAGAAACGTGCAATGTTGAGTTTGATGAATCTAATGGCTCTCAAGAAGAGTATGAAGATGTTGAGAATGTAGGAAATGAGGAATTATGAGAAGCTATGAAGAACATGACGATTGGAGATATCAAGCCCAAAGATGAAGATTCAAAGTCACCCGATCAAGAAAATGAAATAGCTTCTATGATTCCGGAGGCTCCCACTCAAGTTGATCTTGATTCGGAAATAAAGGAAAGTTAAGATCAAACATTGCAAAATCCAAGACTTCATCAAACCATCACTAAGGATCATCCCGTCAACCAAATAATAGGTGATGTTGGTAAAGGTGTCCAAACTCGCTCTAGAAATGCATCTTTTTGTGAACATGCATCTTTCATTTCTGGTATTGAGCCTAAATGCATTGATGAAGCTTTAGCGGACCCGGATTGGGTAAATGCTATGCATGATGAGTTAAACAACTTTACTAGAAATAATGTTTGGGAACTTGTAGAACAACCTCTTGATCACAATATAATTGGTACAAAATGGGTCTTTCGAAATAAGCAAGATGAAAATGGCATAGTTGTAAGAAATAAAGCTAGATTGGTAGCACAAGGTTATTCTCAAATTGAGGGATTAGATTTTGATGAAACTTTTGCTCCCGTAGCTAGACTAGAGGCCATTCGCATCTTACTTGCATTTGCATCATGTTTTGAAATCAAACTATTTCAAATGGATGTTAAAAGTGCTTTCTTGAATGGTGAAATTTCGGAACTTGTATTTGTAAAGCAACCACCGGGTTTTGAAGATCCAAAATATCCAAATCATGTCTATAAACTCTCAAAAGCTCTTTATGGTCGTAAGCAAGCCCCTACGGCTTGGTATGAACGATTGCGAAATTTCGTAATTTCACAAGGTTTTAAAGTTGGAAAAATTGATACAACTCTCTTTACCAAAATCATAGACGATGACTTCTTTGTTTGCCAAATCTATGTCGATGATATAATTTTTGGTTCCACTAACAAATCTCTTTGCCAAGCTTTTGGTGAAACCATGTCCAAGGAATTTGAGATGTCTATGATAGGAGAATTGAGCTTTTTCCTCGGACTTCAAATTAAGCAAATCAAAGAAGGCATATTTGTGAGTCAAAGCAAATACGTGAAGGATTTACTCAAAAGATTCGGTATGGATGATGCAAAATCAATCAAGACTCCCATGGCTACAAATGGGCATTTGGACTTGGACGAGGGAGGTAAACCGGTAGAACTCAAATTATATCGTTCTATGATTGGTAGTTTATTGTATCTTAATGCCTCTAGACCTGATATTATGTTTAGTGTATGCATGTGCGCTAGGTTTCAAGCTGCTCCTAGAGAATGCCACCTAACTGCAGTAAAAAGAATCTTTAGATATCTAAAACATACACCAAACATAGGACTTTGGTATCCTAAGAATGCTGGTTTTGATCTCCTAGGATATTCGGATTCTGATTATGCCGGTTGTAAAATTGATAGAAAAAGCACTTCCGGTGGATGTCAACTTCTAGGAAGATCATTAGTCTCTTGGACTTCAAAGAAACAAAATTCAGTTGCACTCTCAACCGCCGAGGCGGAATATGTTTCAGCCGATAGTTGTTGTGCACAACTTCTTTGGATGAAGCAAACTTTGTTAGATTATGGCATAAAAGTCAATTGCGTTCCGCTTTTATGTGATAATGAGAGTGCGGTTAAAATTGCCAACAATCCCATTCAACACTCTCAAACAAAGCACATTGACATTAGACATCACTTTCTAAGGATCATGTATCAAAAAGGGATATAGTGATTAGTCATGTTTCAACCGAAAATCAATTAGCGGATCTATTCACTAAACCTTTGGATGAGTCAAGATTTAGCAAGTTGAGAAATGAATTGAATGTTATTGACATCTCAAATGTTATCTGATCTCTTGCTTATCTTGAATTGGTTGTTATCTTGATTGTATCTAGCACATATACTCTTACCTATATGTATATATATATATATATATATATATATATATATATATATATATATAGATTCAATCAATGGAGGCATCTATGCCAATCACTTCCTATTTTGAAGAAAAAGTCCAAAAGTTCACCACTTTGTCGGTTTTCAACAAAACTTGGTGAACACATTAAGGGGGAGCAACTTCAAGATCATTGAATGCTTGCATACCCAAAATTGTGTACAAAAAGGAAAAATATGCATGTTGTTTATCAAAAGGATCATTTTTTTAAATCAAAAAGGCTAAAAAGTGCCAAAATGATCAAAATATATAAAAATCTTCAAAAATACCTTTCAACAATGTTCTCAAAGGTTTTTAAAGCAAAAAGAAAGGATTTCGAGCCTAAATGTTGAATTTTGACAAAATTGAACATCTAAGGATCTTGTTTTGGCCTAAAATGACTTATTTCTATAAATTAAAATCGGTTGAGTTTTGACAAAAATTTTCTACATAAAACACTTAGAGATCGATCATTCGAAGATATTTCATGTTGAACTTTTTCTCAAAAGACCTATGGTTTGCAAGTTATCACATTTTTCAAATCGCCCAAAAACGAGCTTTGACACGAAAATACCCAAAATGTGCATTCTGTGAATTTTGCTATTTGAGCCAAGATCTCTTCCATGGTTTGGCTTGAAATAGTATTTAGAATTCATACAAGGCCAAACATCTCAAAAAAAAAATTCAAGTTTCATAGAAATTTGACAAATTAGTGAAAAACCGTTCTATTTTACCCTTTTACCCTAAAACGCGTTTCGGAGGCTCATTCTAAAGTCGTTTTCTCTCAAATTTCTTCACGAAACTATCTGGCCGCATTCCAAATATGATATTCAAGTTTATTCTGAAATCAAACTCCTGGTTGAGTTGTTTTTGCGAAAAATTGACAAATTCAGGAACTTCAGGATTCTATCTGAACTGACCGGACATTGTCCGCCCAGTTCAGACACTGTCCGGTGATATCGGACAATGTCCGCTCAGATCAAACACTGTCCGGTATGTGCACATCTGATCAGTTATTAAAACCTCCCGTTTTCTTTTTTCTTCCCCAAATCGACCAAATCGTTTTGTTGCTGCTGTTCTCCACCTCTTCCACTGTTCATCTCCTCTCCTCCGGACAAGAAGATCCGTCCGGCCATCTCCCGTCCGGCCCTCGATTTGAACTCCTGTGCATCTTCTCCTCCTTTGGTTTGGGTGAGTTTTTCTCCTTTTGCTTCACAGGTTCATGCATTACATTCCATAGTGATTCTAGGGTTTGAAACTAACAAAATGATTATGCATGTCAAATCTAGTTATAGATTCATGAAATTGACATCTATGAGTGGTCATATTTAAGCTAATTTGTGCAAAATTGGAGGTTGTTGGTGTGACACTGGGTGCCCGATCTTCCGAAAGGTACGTGATAGATCGATTGGTGGAGCTTCGACGTAGAACGATCCGGCTTCAAATCAGGCACGATCTGAACGCCGCAATCGCAACACCACTACTCCGTTGGTTATCAATCTCGCGTGAGCGTGATTGACCTCGCCAAGAAGGCTTATCCCTGCTGCGAATCGAGAACACAAGCAAGAACACGGAATAAAGCAAACTGAATTGCAAATACGAATGATTAATCTCACAAGTTTGGGTCTCACAAACCGATCAAGCGGCGAAACTGTTCGAAGACAGAATAATCTAAGCAAAACCCAATCCTAACTCGGATGACGGCTACTGAATATAAGGTGTTAGGGTCGGCCAAGGAACCCTGGACGCGCCCTAATGGGCTCCAACGAGGTACATGGGCCAACGGCCCAAAGACAGTGGCGCAGCACCCTGATAGATTCTGGACGCTGACTTGTTTCGACGATTACCATTGGTTCCGGTGGAATTTTTATGTGGGACCAGTTCCATTGGAAAGCTTATCTCCTTAGCTTTCCAACGGTATATAAACCGTCAAAAACGGAGTCCGTATGCGTCCTGGGCGACGATTTTAGTGCAGACTGCTCCTGGATTCCGAGGTGGACTCGAACTTCGAATTGGTGACGGGATGGGCTTCAACTCCAACTCAAATTCGACGTGGTTGTTGGCCTCCTTTGCTTCCTTGCGGATGGGCTTCACCTCCAACTCGAATTCGACGTGGTTGTTGGCCTCCTTTGCTTCCTTGCTGGTCTCCATGCCTGCGGTGATCCTCTCCATGATTCCTAAGTATAATAGCATCATTAAATAGCAATCCATCCTCGAAAATACAATGCGATTCACTTAGGAGCGAGTTCACCTGTTGAGGAAGTAGTCGTGCTCGAGCTCTTGTTATGGGACCTTCAAGGGCCGGTTCAATGCGCGTATCTGAAGGTATGATGTCCTCATCAGTTGTCATAGACATGCACGATATAAGTAGATCAAATTGCCATCTAGGGTTAGATTTTGGAACAAAATCAACTATGCTTTGTATGGAAATGTGATGATCAAATTGAACCAAATCTGTGGGGTTAAATGTTGGATTCATATCGGATTTGTTCAAATTATTTACAATGCACAAGATGAGTGGTTAAGATGAGAATATCGTAGATGATTTCCTTTGATTGCCCTAGATCCTTGATTTTGATCAAAGCAAATTGAGTAGAACAAGATTGAATCAAAGAGCAGAAAAGGATGATATGGCGTACAAGCTAACATCTATTAGTAAATGCATGAGTAAGATTGATTCATATAAGGACTAGGTCATGCATACATATCCATCGAAAGACTAGTTCATGCTTCTCCGTTCACCTCTTTCGAGTCATATCATGATCAAATTATCCATCTTTTCTTTCCAGAGTCACTATGACTGGAAGAATGAAGCAAACTAGCCGTCGTCATGGGCCTGGATCTTCTCAACAGGCTCAAACTATCGACTGGGATTCTTTGGCTATTGATGAGGATGATGCAGCTCCAACATCTCCCATAGGATCTCCCATTGATGATTCAGACTCAGTCGATAGCAGCAGCAGTAGTGGTGATGAGCAACCCAGAGGCCATCAGACTTTCACCACTAGTGCTGTTCGGTGACTTCGTCGAAAGAACCCGTACGAGCATCCGAGGACATGTACTGAGAGGAATTTCTGGAATGCCTTCCAGATGTCTCAGTATCACACCAGATTCTCCTCCGCCAAAGTATTTGGGCATCAGGCCATTGACTGGAATTTGATCGAGAGCAAAGTTCACTATCCTCTACGGGGCAAGTTCATGGCTGTCAGGTTGCTCTCCTTCACCAAGATGAAGGAAGACTGGAAGTGGAACGTGGACATCATCCGCTCGTTCTTCGCATCTCTTCATGTTGCCTCGGATCGATCCCACGTCGTATTCATGAACAACAACTCAAGAAGGACTCTCACCAAGGCACAGTTTGAAGAGGCTCTACAGATCGAGCATGTTGACAACAGCCTCTTCGCCTTTGATGAAGTTCGAGTTGAAGACGTGGCTCATCTCTTTGACAATCCAGATCCAAATATTGGTAAAGTCTCTCAACTGATTCCTCCGGTGGCCATTCTAGAAAAGCTGAACCGCATGACTATCTTACCAAAAACCGGAGATCGCGGGGCTGTCACGTCTACCATGCTGCGACTTCTGAGAGCCCAAGTTGACGAGACACCTTTCGACATTGTGGAGTTCATGTTCCACGAGATGCAGGAAGTTCAGATGGACTCGAAGAGGCTTTTGCCCTTCGCACCTTTCATTGCTCACACTCTGACCTACTTTGGACTGCATCGAGCTTCCCGTCCTACTTTTATGGAGTATTACCGGTTGAAGAGCCTGGGGATCCTTGTTCGCTATGAAAATCAAGTTGGATCACCAGTTCATGGAGATGAGCCTATGTCTCCGGTCGCGGGGGCTCCCTCTCCACTTCAGTCCTACTCCATCTCCCAGAGCCCTGACGTCTCAGCTCCATACATGATGATCATGGAGCGGCTGGATCAGATATCCATGCGATTCGAGACTCGCTTCGATGAGGTTGACACTAGATTGAGCTCCATCGACCATCGCCTCAACGTCATCGAGCCTCGCATCGATTCTATGAGTTAGGATATCTCTGAGCTGCGGGGACGATTCGACGCAAGCCAGTATCAGCGTCGTCGTCGCGGCGATTCTTCTTCCGATCATCCTCCGCAGTCTTAGATTGTCCTACTTCTGCATGTATGATCTCTTGTATCTATGTCCTCTCCTCTCTCCTTTTATGGATGTTTGATGACAAAGGGGGAGAGTTATGTTATGAATATGTGTTATGGATATGTGTGATGTTATGAATATGTGTTATGGATATGTGTGATGTTATGTATATGTGGTATGGATATGTGTGTGTTATGTCATATGTCGTACTATGGATGTATTTATGTCGTCGTTTTATTGTTTTTGAATGTATGAACATGAACATGGGTATAGCTTTGTTATAAAAATGCTGCTTTGTTATCTCTCTTGTGTATGTATGTGTTGATACGTATGGATATCTTGTTATACCTTGTTATGAATATGTTTATGAACTTGAATGTAAGATTCAGGGGGAGCATCCCTTGTGTATACTCATTTTTTTGATATCCATATGTTTTATGCATAACGGTTGTCATCAATCACCAAAAAGGGGGAGATTGTTGAATCTTGAGCTCTAATTAGGGTTTTGGTGATTAATGACATCCGTGAGATTTGCGACTAACCTCTGTATGTGAGACTCAGGTAAATCAAAGGAGAAAGCATCAAGGAAAGACAAAGCAAGGTTATCAAGACTCCATGAAGCGAAAACGACGAAAATCTCGACAAGAGTACAAATACCTAAACCTAGCGCCTTCTTATTTTGAAATTTTCTAGGTTAGATGGTCGTACTATTAAGAGGGGTCTTAGCACAAGTTTCTTGATCAACCTTGAAGTTTTTAGAAGCATATTTGCATTTGCATTTGCCCTAAATCAAAGTTGAGTAAAAAATTCAGAAGTCTATTTTCGTTTTGTACTGACCGAACAGTGTCTGAAGTGACCGGACAATGTCCGGCCAATACAAACAATTTCAGAACTTTGCAAACAAGTGCAACAGAGACAAATACATTTGTCCGGTGTATCTGTCCGGTGAAGGCCGGACATTGTCCGAAGTGACCGGACAATGTCCGGTCAGTACAAATGTTAACAGCATATTAAATTAAGACAAATGCATTTGTCCGGAGGATGTGTCTGAAGTGACCGGACATTGCCCGAAGTGACCGGACAATGTCCGGCCAATACAAATGTTGGGCTTTTGTAAGGGCTGTGTTAACAGAGACAAATCTATTTGTCCGAACAAATCCCATATGTCCGGCCCATACAAAAATCTGGAGTGTTTTTTGTTAAGTGTCAACAGAGACAGATACATCTGTCCGGACATTTTGTCCGGACAAATGTATCTGTCCGGCGTGTACAAATCATTTTAAACAGGGGTGTCAACAGAGACAAATGCATCTGTCCAGACATTTTGTCCAGACAAATACATTTGTCCGGCCTTCACATTTTAATCCAAACGGCTACTGACACTTGCATTTCACGTGAATAACGGTCAAAATTTTTGTACTGACCGGACAATGTCCGGCCAGTACAACTTTCGCCCAATCTTCTTGATTTCGACCGTTTTTGCTGAGAGTATAAATAGATCACTGTTGTAGATGTCTTTGACACATGAAATACATCTCAAAAACCCTGAGCAACAGTGTGCAAGCCCTCTCACATCCATTCTCTAGCAATTGTAGTCAAAACTTGAGAATTCTTGAGTGCTAGTTGAGTGAATTTGCTTCCAAGCCTTTTTGCATTTGTATTGTGTTCATCAAGCTTTGAGGTTGATCAAGCAAGGTGCTAGGCTTGTTACTCTTGGTGATTGCCATCACCTAGACGACCCGGGAGGTCCAGCGATCTCTCCATCGACGATGTGTCGGAGAGGCCCGGCGAGTGGTTGTAAAGGCTCGGAGCTCACCTATCCGGAGTGGAGAAGGGCTACCCCTAGTGAAATCGAAGCATAAGCTCAAGCGAAGAGCGCTTCAACGAGGATTAGTGGAAATCGGCAAATTTCCGAGACCTCGGGGAAAAACTCGATCTTTTCGGTTACTTCTACTACTTGCTTAATTTTCGTAGTGATTGAATTGTTGCTATTAATATTTTAGAAAGTGCAAAATCTGAATTGAATTGTCTTTCATATTCTTAGAAGAATTGTTATTGCAATCTTAGGTTGTTAAACCCTAGTTTAGAAGAAAAATTTTAAAACCGCCTATTCACCCCCCCTCTAGTCGGCATCCTTCGATCAACAATCTTAGGCCAAAAGAAATGTGCAGCAAGTACATCCTCCGTTTTCTTCACTCCAAAGTGTCCCATCAAACCTCCTCCATGCACTTCCTGTAAAAACAAAAGGCGAACGGAACTAACTGGAACACATAGCTTATTAGCACAATATAATTATCCATCATTCAGCACATATTTATTCCATGTTCAACATATTTAAAGTCCAAATCAGTAGCATACAACTCCTTTATTGTTTCCAAACCAAAAATCTTATGATCAAGTTGTGACAACAAAGTATATCTCCGAGACAACGCATCGGCAATCACATTATCTTTACCTTTCTTGTGCTTAATGATATATGGAAATGATTCAATGAACTCCACCCATTTAGCATGTCGTTTATTCAGTTTAGCTTGACTTCTAATATGTTTCAAAGATTCATGATCGGAATGAATAAAAAATTCCTTAGGCCAAAGGTAGTGCTGCCATGTTTCTAACACACGCACTAAAGTATGTCATATGTAGAATAATTCAGAGTAGGACCATTCAATTTTTCACTGAAATATGCAACGGGTTTACCTTCTTGTAGCAACACTCCTCCTATTCCAATCCTACTAGCATCACACTCTAACTCAAAAGTCTTACCGAAGTCCGGGAGTTGAATAGAGGGGCATTGGTGAGCTTCTCCTTTAGCACATTAAAAGCATGTTCTTGTGCTGGTCCCCAGTATAAAGGAACACCTTTCATTGTCAACTCATTCAATGGTGCCACAATGGTGCTGAAATCCTTCACAAAATGCCATGAAAGCTTCTCACCTATGTGACTGTCTCAGGGGTCGGCCAACTCTTGATTGCTTCAATTTTTGCTTCATCCACTTCTATTCTCTGTGGGGTAACAACATAACCAAGAAAAGAGACTCGATCCATGCAAAAGGCGCACTTCGCAAGGTTACCAAATAAACGTGCATCACGTAACGTATTAAAAACAGCACGCAAATGTTCCATGTGTTCATCTTGTGACTTGCTATAAATCAGAATATCATCAAAATATACCACCACAAATCGACCAATAAAAGCTCGTAAAACCTCGTTCATTAAATGCATGAAAGTGCTAGGTACATTAGTTAAACCAAAAGGCATTACTAACCACTCATACAACCCAAAATTAGTTTTAAAAGCAGTTGTCCATTCATCACCCAACTTCATTCTTATTTGGTGGTATCCACTTTGCAAGTCTACCTTAGAAAAAATTATAGAGCCACTTAATTCATCAAGCATGTCGTCTAACCTAGGAATAGGATGACGATACCTTATTGTAATATTATTAATGGCTCTACAATCTACGCACATACGCCAAGTACCATCTTTCTTAGGAACCAAAATAACTAGAACGGCACAAGGACTAAGGCTTTGTCGTACATACCCCCGGTCCAATAAGTCTTGAACTTGGTGCTGAATTTCCTTAGTCTCTTCGGGATTGGTTCTATAAGGCGCACGGTTTGGCAAAGTCGCTCCCGGGATCAAGTCAATTTGATGCTCAATACCTCTCATAGGTGGCAGCCCCGGGGGAATTTCAACTGGTTAGACATCCTCATACTCCTGCAAGAGGTTAGTGACGGCAGGAGGCAAAGAGCTAGGCAATTTATCAAGGGAAAAATAAGCCTCTTTGCAAAGCATAGCATCGCAAACTGAAGTAGAAGAATCCAAATCAAGTAAATCAGATTTCGTAGCAAGCATATTAGCACCTTTCAATTTAATTCCTGTCTTCTTAACTCTAGATTCTTTCCTATCCTTTTTAGGTGGGAAAATTTCTTTAGCTACAATCTGATTTTCAATTTTATTATCCTTCCCCTCGTGTTCTTTTTTAGCTCTTTCTAGTTCATCTTTCAAAAGTGCAGCAGGGGTCATGGGAATCAATTCAATGGTTCTACCCTTATGCGTAAAAGTGTATTTATTGCTTCTACCATGGTGTAAAGCATCAGTATCATATTGCCAAGGTCTACCTAAAAGCAAAGAACAAGCTTGCATTGGCACTATATCAAAGTCCGCATGATCATGGTAGGTACCGATTGAAAAATGCACTCTCACAATTTTACTTACCTTCAACTTACCACAAGCGTTGAACCATTGAATGTAATATGGCCGTGGCTGCTGTTGTGTGGTCAAGCCAAGCTTCTCAACCAACTCAGTGCTAGCAAGGTTGTTGCAACTCCCTCCATCGATGATGACGCGACACAATCGTTCCTTCACAACGAACTTTGATTGGAACAGGGTGTGGCACTGATTTTGCTCCGCTCTCTCCATTTGAGCACTAAGTACTTGATGTGCTACAATGATCATATACTTCTCAGAAGCTTCAGCACCAAATTTGTCCACTCTATCATCATCGCTATCTGTATCATGTCCGTCACCTACATGGTTAGCTGCAACAAGAGCCAAATCTTCCTCATCAATATCACTAGCACTAGTATACTCACCGTCATCTCGGGCAATAAGGGCTCGCTGACTTGGGCAGTCCCTCATGACATGGCCAAAACCCTTGCAGCGGTGGCATTGCGTATCACGGATCCGGGTCCTACACATGGAAGAAACCGACGAAGCGCTCTTCACCGATGCTTGTACCATCATGGATTTGTTCACTGCAGGAGCACGTGATGATGGTGTAAAATCAGCAGAAAGTGCATGGGAAGATGATGAAGTAGAAGGATCAGGAGGCGCCCTTGGGGTGGAACCAAGTGAAGTAGAACCACCGAAAGTGCCTCCTCGTGGCCGAGCTTGTCGTCCCTGTACTTCCTTTTTTGCTTTGCAAGCATGATGAAACAAACGAGTGATATTATGATAATCCTTACACTCTAATATGTCCCTGGTCTCACGGTTTAAACCCCCAAAAAATCTAGACATTTTTGCATCCTCATCTTCTTCCACTTTGCAACGCAACATACCAATTTGTAACTCCTGATAATACTCCCCTACAGACTTATTACCTTGATTCAAGCGTTGCAATTTATTTAATAAATCTCTAGAATAGTATGAGGGTACAAATCTAGCTCGCATGAATTCCTTCAGTGCATTCCAAGTGGTAGGGACGTTATTAGTTTGTTTAGTTTCATGCCACCAATGTGAAGCAAAATCAGTAAATTCACTAGTGGCAAGTCTAATCCTATGTTCTTCTGGCACTTCAAAACATGAAAATTTTTTATCAGCATTTAACTCCCATTGCAAATACTCATCAGGATTATATCGTCCCGTGAAAGATGGCATGATAAACTTAACTTTAGCAAAGACATCATTACCAAACTGGCGATTGGCGTTACCATTGTTACCTCCCATACCGTGTCAGTTGCAGGGAAGGCGTTGGCGAAGCCGATCTTCCCATTCAGTAGTATGATCATCCTGATCGTTGACGCTTTCTCCACCCCCATCATCGTCTTCCTCTCCATGGGAAGGTGCAAGACCTCCTCGTGGAGGGCGCTCCCTCTCAAGGTGCCCCATTCTCGTAACGAGGTCAGCGATGCTCCACTCGATCCGCTCCATCCTATGTTCATTGTCTTGAGCAAGCTTGGTGAGGCTTGCATCAATACCTCTCAACGCGTGTTGGTGATCCTCCACATACTTCATGACCTCAATTCTTGTAACACATTCATTTGCATCTGGCACGTCAGTCTCCGATCCTGTCATTGTTAGTAGAAGACAGAAGAAAACAACATAGTGGAAATATTCTTCCTATCAACTACTAGGTGGTGGACAAGGAATTAAAGTCACGCTCACTCAAGCTTCTTACCAAGCGCTTGCAAGTTTCTTACCAACTGCAACAGTTGGTGCAATCCAGTGGGCTGGTTCGTGACAACCTGTGACAGGTGGTGGGGCGCACGATTGCAAAGTAAACCTGTAACTGAGTTGGAAGAAAAGTGGAGCTCGGTAGGCAATGTATGAGTAGCAAGGATTAGCAACAAATCAATTCAGAAATTGCGAAACTGAAAAGTAGTCCCAAGCTAGTCTATGTCGCTGGTCTAAACGTGTCTAGAACTAGTTTAGGCGGCCGAAACAAAAGGACCAAGCACAAGGACTCAAAGGATGCAAGCAACACTGATTGTCCTCTTTCTTTCTCTCTCTATTTTTTTTCTTCCTTTTTTTTTCTTTTTCAGATGTGTAGAAAAGGTGAAAAGCAAGAATGACACAAATTGGAATTACAGAGGACGCAAACAAAACAGCGACAGAACGACAAAATCGGGTACTAAAACTTGCAGGGCTCAAAACAGCATGAAAATGGCCAAATTTTGGGGTCTCCTGGGCTATAGGACTCCCATCAAATAGTTTTCAATGCGTCGGTGTCGAAATTATCTTTCCATGAAAAAAAAACGCCCAAATCGGAGTTCGTATGCAAAAGTTATGCCCGTTTTACTGAATGCCGCGCAAAACAAGAACTCAGCCAGTTCTAAAATATGAATTAAATGTGAAACTGACTTGAAATCCTTCAATTCCACATCTCGGCTCTTCCACACCTCTGTGACTTGGTTTCGTACAGAGGAAATCACAAGTTATATTTTCTTTCTTCTCGGACTCAAATTCTAAAACCGATCTAATATCACAGTCCGAAAATCCTCAAACCCTAGCTCTGAACTGTTGGCCTAGGGTTGTTGCGGCAAGCCACACCCAATACTAAGACCAGAACAAGACTCAACCTAGACACAGCAACACGACGACACGGCGAGGGACCAAAATTCAGAAAAGCAAAAACTGAAAGAAAGTGCAAAGGCTCAAAGGGGTTTGGACAATGGAAACGATGAACAGCGACAAATACGATTTTTTTGTTGTGGACAATAGGACGACGGAAAAAAAAACAATAGGAGATACAAATTCCCTAACGGGTAACCAAAGCTCTGATACCACTTGATGCAATTGGCGGCCCGATCTTCCGATAGGTTCTACTTTTGCGGAACGGAGACGTTCGCGTTCCAAGGCTTCCAACCAGTGAGATTGAATCCTTGCAATCGCTACACCCACACACCTTTCATTATCAACCGTGCTCACGCCCGGAAGACCTTACCGCGAGGGTTGATTCCTGCATGCAGTAGAAGAGACGAGCAAGAACGAGAAAGAAACAATCTGAATCTTATAACGAACAAACTTGAAGTTATCTCTCATCAAACCAGGTCTTGGGACACTACTCTGATGAACAATTATCTCACACACGGGAGGAACAATGTAGCAAAATAACCTAACCATAGAAGTGGTGGCTTTAAAGTATATATAAAGAACAAACGACAAGGACGACTAATCAACGGTTCAGATGCGGAGTCTGCAACAGCAGAAATTTTCGCGTCTATTTGGAGGCTTTCCCGAACGAATCATGCAGTGGGCTTCTACCCATTGGAAAGATCTTGAAATAAGCTTTCCAATGAGTGGTGGGTCAGCCTAAACGGTCTCCGTATGAGGGAGTTATGGCCTTTTTTGTCCAGTGCTGTCAAGCTGACTCCGAGTCTAATTGTAGCCCGAATTGAAGTACATGGATGGCATCAATTGGGCTTGGACTTGACTTGAACGTGGCTCGTAGGTGTTGAAATGTGGAACATGGATAGGGTCCCCTTGACTTGGCATCTCCTCTCCCGTACTCCTAAGTAACAACATATCACAAGGAAGGTTATGCAGCAGCACATTCTCATTAGAACAAGTATTAGCACTTAGAAATGAGCTCACCTTGTAATTGAGTTATTTTGCACATGCTCGTGTTATTGGGCCATGAGTTACAGCGGTATCCATATCCACAGGAGTGATGTCCTCATCAGGAAGAGCGCGACCGAGCACTCATCCTCCAAGCCGTCCATGAGAGCGAAATGGGGCGCATACAACCAATGTGTTCATGCCAGAGCCTTCCGCCTTGGGGACCTTTTCCTTAAGCACGTGACTAACCCCCAAGCCCAGGGCAAGCTTTCCCCCAAGTGGGAAGGCCCATACAGGATCTCTACGGTCCTGGGCTCGAGGGCTTATAAGCTCTCCAACCTCGAAGACTAGGAGCTGAATCATACATGGAAAGTAGACTTGCTCCACAAATTCTACGTCTAGCCTCCGGACTCTTACCCTCCCGCGTCGTGACTTCGCAAGGGGAGGCACTGTACTCACCATTCCCTCCCCCGCCGTGATTCCACAGGGGGAGGTGTTGTATTCACTGTTCCCTCCCCCGTCACAATTCGGCGGGGGGAGGTGTTGTATCTATTTTCGTTATACAAATGGTTTTTTGGTCAACTCTGGAATTTTTGCAGATTCTTATCGTTCCGCCTCCAAGGCGATGCCCTCTCTTAGAGAATGCCCTCTCTGTGAGGACGTAGGCTATCATAGCCTAAAAGTCCCTACGATGGGAGCCCCGCTCCCGTAGGGCGGCTTACAGGAACCCCTCGTGGACTGAGGGTGTAAGCGGCAACCCAATTCTCATGAACTACGGTAACGAGTCAATTTGAGAGACTAGTCCCCCCTCAAATACTCGAGCCCATCATCGGGCTGATTCTCCGCCGGGAGTGAGCTCCCCCCCTCTGTGGGTCATGGAATTCTCGGTTGTCCAGGAATTCACGACCGGCTCCTCGTTCTCACGGTGACCGGGGGAATTTTCTAGAGGGATTCGGAATTTTTCGACTGGGAAATTGATGAGGACATCCCTAGCACTAGTAGCACTAGTGCTCGACTAAAGGAACATACAGGATCAATCACTCAAGTGAGAGCCAAACAACTACATCAATAGGTGACTTTATTCTTTAAAGAATTAAATTATGATGAGAATATGCTGCTACCTAATAGCTCTTGTTTAATATTGATTAGATATAAAGAGGGAGAGCATAACAGGAAGGACATAGCCACGTATGGGCCAAAAAACTTCATCAAATCTGGTCATACACCTACTGAGTGGAAAGAGAATTTCCTAAGCTTTCAAACAAGCCCAAGATCACTCGATTCCATCAAGGATTGCAACCGCTACATCCAAAAGAATTCTGCTCGGCCTACAGTCTACCGACCAATGTTCGACCAGCCACTTCGACCAAGCACTATTCTCAGCACAGATGTCCAATTGGATTGCATGAGTACTTGTTGGAAAGGTATTGAAAAGAGCTTTCCAAAAAAAAGAATCATTAAATTCTGACATTGTATGCAACCGGAGACCCAAAAGAGTAATGACTGTATAGAAGGAAAAAGTCCAGTCCGAATCCGAATCTGAGAAGCCTAATTCCGGACTTCTTTTATCTTTATAGTATGATAGGATTTTTATTTCGTTTTGAATTAGATTTAGATTGAAATTCTAGTTTAAACCTTTTATATTTTGTAAATACCACCCTCTATAAAAGAGAGGCATGGTCATAGTTTTGAGACAACCACGAATTGAATACACAAATATTTTCAGAGAAGCTTTTGCTCTTGTTCTAGGGTTTGTGCTCATAAGCCACCGCCTAGAATTGGGAGTTATTCTCTTTACCATTGTTCTTGTAATTTCTTCGTTGATTGCAGGAATAGTGCGTCTACTTTTGCGTGGTCAAGTAGACAACGATCAAATCGTGTGGTTGGGCGAATTCCTTTGTCGTAGGTTGCTGTATTGACAGTGGTTGGCGCCATCGGTTTGTCAGGTTACACGAATCAATGAGTTATCAACGATCCTACGTCGTGAAGATCCGGCACCCCGTATCAGAAATTCTAGGCCAGCTCCCCGTTCTCACAGCGACCGAGGGAATTTCTCAGCGGGTTTTCAGAATTTTTTTGACCTGAAAATTCTCGACTGTCTCCCGTTCTCACGGCGACTGGGGGAATTTCTTACCGGGCTTCGAAATTTTTCGACCAGGAATTTCTCGATCGGCTCCCATTCTCACAGCGACTAGGGGACTTCCCACCGTTATCCCTATTCGACCGGGGGCTGAGTGGCCCCCTGGTATTTATGGACATTCGAGCCCTTAGTTCCTTACCCATAGCGCGCGGCGCTATACTACACCCCGCTATTGGGGGGAAGGGCTAACCCAAACCTGAACAGAGGATAATTTTCGGAAAATTTTCAAGACAACTCAAGCAAATTCAAATGTCATTATTGGTTGAACATTGAACCGGAGGACAAACCCCCGGTGGGCTAAGGTGTCCCCGAGACAACAATGCCCGCACACATACAAGGTACAACCCGGGGAGTTAGGCTCCCACGGGAAACTACCCCAGAGGACAAACCCCTCCGGTGAGCAGCTACGCCTAATAATCCCGGAGGCCTTCTAAGAGCTCCCGGGAAGGATCCTTGTACAATCTTCTTACGCGTCGGAGGGCCCACCGAAGGAGATCCTCCGGCCAGTACTCATAACCGGCTGGAGAGAGTATCAGGAGTGGCGGGACCTTCCAGGACCCCGGCTTCGGTGGAGGCAACTCGGCGCAGCAATTGTTGAAGTTTTCTAAGTGCCACTCCGGGAGCCACCACAACCGGATGGGCTCCCGAAGGGAGTCCCCCACCACAGGAGCATTAAGAATTGCCTTGGGGGCTAGCTCGCTGGCCGCTCCCCCGGCGGTGAGACTTAGCAAAATGGAGGCCACTTGGGCACAGCCCAAACTACACCTCCCGGAGGCCGCTCGGGCGCTCTCCGGGCTGCACCCCCCAGGAAGTGAAAGCTCCCTGGGAACAATACCTAGGGATACCTGCTTGCAAACAAACAACACTTAGCAAAAAGAGTTCGATTTCCATCAATTAATCAGAAGATTTACACGTTTCTAGGGCTTCTTTTAAAGAAGCTACCGGGGGCAAAAAAAACCTAAGAAGCAAAAGCTAATCTGAGGGGGGGGGGACTCATACTTGCCCGTCCTTGTCCCTCCCCAAGGGGACCTTCGCGGCGGCTGCCGCCTCTTGCGCCGAGCTCGTGCCACCGGCCTCCATCGCGCCAGTGATCCCGTCGAAGAGGGCCTCGGCGAACCCTAAGAGCTCCACCCACTGGGGGTCCAAGAAGTCGGGGAAGCTCCGAGGGACCAACTACTCTATCACCCAGGCGCCCGCTCCGCGGAACTCGATAAGAGCCGCTGCCAGGGCGATGACCAGGAGGGCGAGGCCCCGTGCTCGGGTATCCGCTCCCACCGATATGAGGGAGACCTACGTATACTGAAAATACGCGGCCTCCCTGATCAACGTTAGCGCCGGGTCGGGATCCGCCCCTGCCCGAGCTCGACCCGGATCTCCTCCAGGGTGGAGCGAATCATCCTCCCCCAGGACACGATGGCTCGAGCGCCCGAGGCTTCGGCCTCCCGAGCAACCCCCCACTCCGCCTGTAACTCCCTACGGAGCCAGGAAGTGGTGTCCTTGACGGCCATGAGCCGAGCCTGGACCGCGACAAGCTCCCCTAGCGCACGCTCCTTCTCGGAGCGCTCGGAGGCTAGGTCCCCGAGTGCCTTCTCCTTTCCGGAGTGCTAGGAGGCCGCCATCTCCTTGGTGGCCGGGAGGCGCACGGCGAATCGCGCCCGGAGGCCCCGGCCCAGCACCACGGTCTGGAAGAGAAAACGATCAGAGAACGAAAGTAAAGGCAAACAAGGAAGACGTTGGCGACTCACCTGGAGCCCGGAGGAAATCACCTCCTCGAAGTCCCTCTTGTCGCCGCTCGAGTGTAACATCCTGGGTTTGGGGTGAAAATTCTTTTCATAAAAAGTTATGCATGCATATGTCTCTCCAAGATCAGCCCTAAAATCTTGTTTTACCCTAAGCCCTAAAATCTCAAAATCTTCCTTGTGAACCCAAATCAAGATCTAACTTTCCAGATTTGACCTACTATTTATCCTGACAATAAAAGCCTTCAGAAGCCAGATGCAATTCCATCTCTAACTCCAAGATTTGTCAGTCCTTTCTGTTTTCGAAAATAGAATTTCATTAAATATCCTAATTATCCTAAATACTCTGAACTATGATCAAATCTTGACCTAATCCAGACTAGATTACTCTTGGATTATGATCAAGGACATGCCAATACCTTAATTCAAAAAGTTGCCAGTCAAATTCTATCATGTAGACCATTTTCACATATCAGTCCAAGAAGTACCACAGATCAGTCCTTTTTCAGATTTTCCAGAAGCGTGAAAAGGCTAAAAGCTACAAATCAACTCCAAATCCAAATCTAATTCAGGGAATACCTCCCAAATGCTATTCAATACAAAATCTTCTTCTATGAGGATGTCAAAATCGTATCCTAAATCCTAGAATTTTAATTTTGACAAAGTTCGAATTTCAAATACCCTATTGTCATTTTCATTCAAAAACTATTCAAATGTTCCAAATCTTATCTTGTATGTTTGCCAAATCATATTTTGAATAAAGTTTGCCAGATAAGAGAAATCAGATTCAGCCTTAATCATCTAAATCTCAAAATTTGAAAATCAGTCCAAACCCAACTTCTGTAATTGCAAATCAGTCCAGATTCGACCAGAACTCCCAGCCGTGTTTTCGACCAAAGCCACGCCGTATTTCCTCGCCACCGGCCAACCTTGGCCTTCGCCTGTGCCTGTGCTCGTTTGTGCTTGCATGTGCGCATGTGTCGTCACCAAAGCCGTCGCCGTGGCAGCACCAGTGACCAGCAACCGCTTGTGCGCGACCAGCAGCAGCAACTTTTGTCAGCAGCTTCGTGCGACATCACCTCATTGTGCCAGCATTGTCGCCCATGCTTTGCACCAGCCAGCGCCAAGTCCCAACGAGCCGACAATTTGAGCAGTAGAAGAGCTGCTTTTTGCTTTGCCAGTGCTTTGTCGCCGCTGTTGCTTCTGCGCCCGTCCAGTCTCATCCCCGACGCAAAGATCATTGTTGTTTCCTCCTCGCAAGCTCTGTCCCTGGCCTATTTAAACACCCCACCGTCCTGTGCAATTCTCACTTCACCAGAAATTGGCTAAGTCCACAAACTTCTCTGTTTCTTTTTATTCTCCGGCGAGCCGCCAAGGAGGAGCACGGTGCCAGCTCGATCTGCTACACCAATCTCCAAATTACTTCAACTAGTGAGTACCTCTCGTTCACCTCTCTGTTCTACAACTTTTGATTGAACTTCGGTGGACCCTAACACCGGTGATCGCTAGGATTCTAATTTCCCCTGTTCTGGCAATCTTATTTGATTTAGCCCAAATTGGCTTTCTCTGTAGTAGAATAAATTCATCAGTAGCTTGTTCTTAGCAAGCCTGTTCAACCAGAATTTAAATTGAAGCCGTGCTTTGAGTTCTTCGTTTCTTCGTGCGCCACCGTGAACGCCTCACGTCGCCGGCGAGCTCCACTCTATCTTCGACCAAATTAATTGCACCAACTAGTTCCTTGTATCCCGTAGATGGTGTAGCCAAGTTTAATTGCCCAGCACTGCTTTGTAGCAGTTGCGCCCTCTTTGCCGCCTTCTTTGATTCCGGTGTCAACGCCGGCGAGCTCCAATACTTGATTGCAACCAGATTCCTCGCTCCTGCACCATCAGCATCACCCCAGGAGCAAAAGCCCTCAATCAATTTCAAGTTCTATCAATTCCTGTGCTCTGTCACCGTGAGCCGTTTCTGGTATCATCGCTCGCGTGCCGTCCGGTCATCGCCGGCCATCGTCGTCATCACCACCTTGTCCAGTAGATCCACCTTAGCCTCCTGAGCATATCTCTCCACTACCTCGACCTCTGGTTCTGCCCTAAATCACAAGTTATCCCTGTGCCACAAATTTGTCCAGTAGCTGTACTATTCCGTGATGCCACCATGTTTCTTCGCCACCGTTCGTCGTCGTCCGGCCATCCCAGTGATCTAAACCACCACCATTGGGTTCCTGTTGTCTTCGCCTATCTCCTAGACATAGTTGGCAAACAATGCTTGAGTAAAATCAATCAAATGCTTAAACCCTAGCTTTTGACAGTACACAGACACTCAGCTCAATGTGCACAGGGGTCTTTTGCAAATTCTTTGAACTTATGGACTTTTTGTGAAAACCTTGTTGTCAATTAAATGCCTTGTTCAATTATGCACCTAATTCCTTGATCCAAATCTGTTTTGTCCACTGAAAATCTTCTAAATCATGTCAATGCCATTTTTGGACATTGTCAGCCCTTTTCAATCTATGTCAGCCAGTGGCATCATCTCAGTTTGATCACTTCTGGTTTTGCAAATTGAAATCCACTTTGTCTATCAAGTTTGTACAACCATGTTCTACATTTCCTTCAACCGTCATATCTTGAGAAGAGCCTTCTAAAGCCATGTCAGGCCTTGAACCGAATGTCGATCTGTTGACATTCGTTGTTTTGATCAAACCAGCCATGAACCTTGTGTCGATTTTGATGCCTTGAAACTCTAGTAAACTCCAGTACTCAATCTTAGCCCAGATTCCTTGAAACCCTAGAATCTCGACTCAGTTCAGCTTGTAGTCTCAATCATCTTCAGAATAGTTCAGTTATTCTTTCTAGAGCATATCTGCATATAAATCATAAAACATTTTAATATAGTTAGTAATCTTTGTGTGTTTGTTTGTCACCGAGCAGATTCAAAAGCTGAGTTCGAGGACTTCACTGTTGACCCGACACCTGTCGACGATTCGGACTCGGGGTCCTTAGCCGAACTTATGGAAAATTTGTAGGTTGTGAGACCTTTCAGGGTGTCCCTCCGGGAAGGTATGATGAATCAAAGTGAACTGGTGCACAGAGAGGTTTATACAGGTTCGGGCCCTCGATGGTGGGAGTAATAGCCCTACGTCCTGTTGGGATTTCACTATGTATGGTAAAAGGATTTACAGAGTTATGGAGAAGATCTTCACAGGCGAAGATTCTCCTATGTGTTTATACAAGACAATGCCTAGAAGGCTTGTGAAAGCTATCTAACTTAGACTACTGTCTTCGGGTTGCTTTTGTTTGATCTGGTTGGATCAATTGATCTCTTGATGCCATCCCCCTGTCTGATGTATTGGATTACCCCTTTATACTGGTTGAAAGGGTACCAAGTCATAACGGCACCGAACAGTTGCTTGGATGCAGTTTCGGCAACCGCTTCTAACTCCCACGCAGGTTTAACACGTGTTATTCGTGGATAACCGCACGTATTAACCTCCTGACGGTTGTCCTCCTACGTGGAAGAATCTTCGAGGTACTCGGGATATCCCTGTTATAAGGGCAGATCAATCCCACGTCCCCTGGTCGAAGGTGCTCTGACCGTGCGTTATTTGCTGACCGCGTACCATCTACAGTCTTCTGTTCGCATATGGCACATGAACTCCTGACAGCGCATTAGCTACGGTCTGATCGCGTAAAGCCTGCGACCTCGTGTCGGTGCTTCTCGAAATGACTTGAGTTCGCACCACCAGGCACTTATCTGGTTCGAGTCTGTCCTGAACCAGCCGTGTCTTTATTTGAACTGACTCGGGTATCAATCCTCGTCAGCTAGCCCCCAAATTTGAAGAGAACGAAGGGACGTGTTTACTTCAAATTTTAAGACTTACATCGGACATTTAACCCGACGCTTCAAATCCTCCACTTAGTGGCGCACTAAGTGTGGCGGTTGGTTCCCGGAGACGAACTCTAGGTAATACGTGACGAGTAATGATGGCGCCGTTGAAGCGTTTTTTAACCCGAGGTAAAATTGTAAATGCTTTAAAAACTCAAGGCGTTTGGAAACTGAACCGTCACCCTGGCGGCTATAAATACCGAAGCCTTCGGATTCCAAAGCTTCAAAACTCCTCTCCCCGGCTAAGTTTTCTTCCAAAGCCATCTTCCCTTCCTTTCATACACTTCTCGATGGCAGACCACAATATCATCGAGATTGAGAGTGATGAAGAAGAAGTTTTCCAGCAGGATTTACAGATGCCCGAAGATCTGTCTCCTTCAAGGAAGAAACCCAAGGTTAACGAGGGATCCTCCAGCAAAACAAAGGTGAAAGACGCATCATTGTTCTTTCTTCCTTCAGTTCCTCTAGTTCTTCCTATCCATGCACCTCGGCAGGTCGAACTTTCATCTCCACCTTTGGAGGAACGATCTTCTCACCTTTCTCCATTTCATCCCAATACTCCCCGTTTTTGTTCGGGTTATCAATCTTCTGGTTGGAAGGCTGTTCCTCCTCGACCAGATGATTCTCAACTTGGGTTGGGGAAGCAATCTTATGGTGGGAAGGTCGCACTTCCACCATATGATGATCCTCGAACTTTGTCGGGTGATTTACTTTCTGGGATGCCTATATCAACCTATCACTTGCGAAGACAGGTGATTATCTCTATCTCCTTTTGCTCATTGTTACAATTAGTGCAACTAACATTTGCAAATGTAGGAGATCGGAGCCCCCAGTGATCAGCCTGCTGAGATCCTGCTTCCCCCCCTCGGACAGACTCTCCAAGGGGAAAAAGAGGCTCTGGAGAAGAAGACCGAATAGATGTCTTCGGTGATTCTGCATCTGGCAGAATGTTTTGAAAGATCACGTGAAGAGGCGCGCCAATTCCGTCGAGAGAGGGATCATGCTTAGCAACAGCGAGAACTCTCCGATTTGATTAGGAATAATAGCGCATCTCTTGTTAGGGATGATGTAAATAGGCTTAGAGTAGTTGCTAGTTCCCTGGGGGTCGCCAATGTAGATCCTACGGACGACAACATGTCCCTAGGAGAACTTTGCAAACTGCTCTCGGATCAGGTCGACGCTCTGGTCGCCGGTATCCCTTTTGTATGTAAAGAATGCCAGAAATACAGATTTCTTTCTCTTCATATCACATGAATATTCTTTACAACTTCTGTGCGAAATTATGGCCACAAGCAATGTCTTTACGACCACTCATACACAGGTAAACTCCAGTTCTGTGACCAGAATCGTATTTATATGTTATACCGCAACTAGTACTGATACCGCAATCAGACTTAAAACCGCGGTTAGAACCGAAGTTCAATTTGGAATATTACCGTGGTCAGAACCGAAATTCGATCCGACTATCACTTCGACCAGAATCAGAGCTCAGTCAGAGACATAGTTCTGATAACACAGTAACCTGATCAAAAAACGTCCGTACGTCCAACAATTGGACCATAGGATATTTTCATGATCGATTCGTGAAGGCTTACAAAAATCATGAAGGAAAAATGTCCTCCGAAAACCTTTGTAGAACTCTTCATGTTTTTGTACCTTCAAATCTGAAACAAAGAAGTCCTTTTGTTTCGGATCCGATGCAGGGAACGCCTAACGGGTTTGCCAGAGAAAATATCCATTATGAGAAATGAATAGAATATTCAATTGAACGTTACCCTCAGTGGAGTGTCTCCTCGGGCCTATAAAAGGAGCAGGTAGCTTCTTGAGGAAGCCACGCACCCAGCCCTCCAGCCTTAGAGCTTCCGCCGCACAAAAACCCTCGTTTCTCCATCTTCCATCTTCTCCAAAGTCGCCACCTTTCCTCACGATCTCTCGCAAGAAATGGCGTCCTGGAGCCATCAGTTCATCACACCGAGGATAGCCTTATGGCACTGGAGAAGGAAGAGATCCTTCCTCCGTGGCTGCTAATCAACTGGCGGCCCGCGGAGAAGGACCAAGAAACCCCAATCGTCCAAGAGGGCGAACTGGTAGTTTTCGAGGAATACCTGCGATGTGGGTTCTGATTCCCTGAGAGTCAGTTCCTGAAGGGGATCTTGGAGCATTATGGGTTGGAGTTGGTGAATCTCCACCCGAATGCAGTCTTGATCTTGGCGGTCTTCCAACACTTGTGTGAAGCCTTCGTCGAAGTGTATCCCAGCGTGGATCTTTTCCGACGTTTCTATTACTCGGCATGGTCAAAGAGCGCCAACGCTGCCGGATGTATCTACTTCGGGATAAGGGAGAAGAAAGAGTATCCCTTCCCACCCCTGCGAGACTCCGTGCACGGGTGGTACCAGAAATGGTTTTACTGCACCCCTCCATCCGAGAGTGGGTTGTGGTTCGTGAACTCGCGGCCAGCGAAGCCTAGCAAGCTGAAGTGATTCTTCACTTAGTTCAACAGGGACTAATGGCTCGCGATATCATTCGCGACTTCGTGAAGAATCGGGTGAGCCCCCTGCGCAAAAGGGCTCATCCGGCTTGGGAGATACAGTCCATGGCAGACAGCACCTTGGACTATAACAACGGTATGCGACTTAACCAACGAGGTCTTACATTTTTCCATTATACTTTCCTAACTGGTCTGCTGGTGAAACAGTCTTGCCTTCGTCTGAGATCAAGAAGCGGACGAACTACCTCCTCAGGGCATACAGTGCCGAAGTGGAGGGACCCAAGGGATCGCCTCGCCCTCAAAGCTTGATCCATGCCGGTGACGACCTTAAATAGGAACATCATAAGGTATGTTACCTTTCATCAAGTTCTGTCCGAAAGTCATGTGTACATATTGTACTAATAAGGGCACCAGAACGGCATGGCTCTTGGGGAGATTTGCCGAGGAGACGTTCCCGAGTGAAAACGTCGGTTGCCTGGGAAAGCCGATGATGAAGAGAGTGAAGAAAGTCTCTTCAAGGTCTGGAGTGAAGGGACCTGCCCTCAAGAAATCCAAGAAAATTCTCGGGGAAGGCTCTTCGCACAGAACCTCCCTTACCGCGAAGAAAACTGCGGTAAGATATCATGTGCCTCCTGTAACCCCAGGTACAAACTGGAATCACTTCTTCGTCGTACAGGGTGAAAGGAGCGAGGAGGAGGAGGAGGATGACATTTCTCTAGTTCACCAGAAGAGGAAGGTGGCGACTTCTCAATCTGGCGAGACACTGCCTTGCCCCGCCGAAGCAGAGGCAGCTACAGCGGACCCCGCGACCACTGAGAATCCTGTGGTCGCAGGCAAGATCCCTGCTCCTGAAGCCCTGGAGGCTTCAGGTTCTGTAACTTCCCCCTCCTTGGTCGAAGGGACGACCACGGTAAGATTTCTCGCGGTCCTGAACTTACGACTTCATCTGTATGTGTGTTCATCGTGCCATGCTTGTACAGGGAGAAGAAATTCCTCCTACGACCCTTGTGAGTCCTAGGGGGGTGAGTACTCCACTCCTGGCGACAGGAGCGGAAATAACGGAGCAAGATTCCGCGACCAACCTCAGGGTCGTGGACGAAGTGCCAGCTCCAGCGGTCCAGGAGACACCCAGACCTTCGGGCGCATCCTTGCCAACCGAGCAGGTTACCCCGGTATGAGTTCTTACCATTCAGATCTTCATCATTCCTTATGTATATGCTTACAGGGTGATATACATAGGGAGAAAAGGTCTTGTTTACGAAGAGAAAGACCAGGACGGACAATGACTGTCCTCTTTCTCTTGGGGAACCATCTTCGAAGTCCCAGAAGCTAATGGGATTTCAGTTAAGGTAAGAATTTCGTTCTGTTTGTTCTGGATCAGGTTGTGGCAACCATCAGTGAAACTGACAACCTCTTTTTCCTACTTAGGCTTAGAGATGCAGCATCGAACCCTCCAACAACCTCGGCGAGGGTTGAAGTTCCTGCTGGTGCTAAAGCCTCCGGCAAAGAAAGCTCTATCCCTCCGGTCCAGGAAGTCGTCCGGACCGTTAGGGATGAGTTTAGTGCGGAAGCCCAATCGCAGGCATTGAGACCTGCAACCGAGGTTCAACAGGCGTATCCATCTGCTGCTCCCGCCGGGGATGAGGCGAGTCCACCGACTAGGCCTCCAGCTATCCCGAAGGACAAGTCATTCCGGGAATATACTGAGGTATGTTGAACATCCCTCATGATATCTGAGTTTTGCATAGAATACAATTGACTTCCCTTTATGTCACAGGAACTGACCCGTATGACGGCCAGATCGATAGCTATGGTAGAAAGCATCGAGGCCATACAAGAGGAGAAGAATGGCTTGAAAGAGTAAGAAAAAAGTGCTTTAGTCCGCTTGAATACAAACTTGCTATAACCATTGTCTTTCTTATCGCAGGGAAGTCGCTTCCCTGAAGAAGAGCCTTGTCGATCGGGAAAATGACTAGCTCAGGGCAGCCACCACTATTTCACATCAAGAGGCCGAGCTCAAAGAACTGCGATCACAGCTCTCAGGTAAGTTAACTTCCGACTAGAACGACTTAGCTTTGTCATTTGGACTGTTTATAATGATCTCCTTACTACAGCGCAAGCAAGTCAAATAAACCAGCTTGGACAAGAGAAGGTATTCCTCCAGATGACCATTGACTCTATCCAGAGGGCGAATAGAGACTTGAGCCTATCCATCTTCGAAAAGCTGAAGATGGTAGCCCGTCTTCTAAGGGCCGATGTGGTCGAGACCACAACAGACGACCTTAGCCCAAGCGACTGGTCTAAACTGGTCGTAGCCCAAGCGGAATCACTCCTCGAGTATCTTCCTGAAGATACCAGGCGACAACAAGAGGCGATCAGAACTAGAGTCCGATCGGCAGCCTCCGCCATTCTCTGTCGGTTTCCTCTCCACCATGGCCCAGATCTGGATCTGAATCCACTAGTAGGAACGGTAGAGATCGAGAGTGAGGAACAACTTGAGGCTATCATGGAGGAAATTAGACCTCCTGTAGATAAACTCTTGACCGAGCTCGGGATTATGTAAACCTTGTACCTGCACAGATACAATTTATAGAATGCAATGCATGCAATTTTTTGGGTTTTACTCCGAAATAAAACATCTTTTTGTTGTTTCATATAACCATATTCCCCTAGCCCCCGCCTGTGATTATATGTACTGGAGACTTAGTGTTATAAGCACAGGAAAAATATGAGTGTAATGGCCAGGGATATGTGATCAGACCAGCAATTATACTCGATGCAATGCCTAACCTTGTTGCAAACCGGCTGCCACTCGGATGACCAAGGACATGCCTGCAAGCCCCGTGTGCGTTGAGAAACGGCTTATTGAGGAGTGTCTTGTTTGGAAGTGGTCATGAGATCGGCCAGCGAATCCGATTAGGGCATTGTGGCGATATAACCACCAGCGACCAGCCCCCTAGCCAAATTCGTAACACATGGGCATAAAAGGAAATATTCGTCGTATGAAACAGAAAGGCTCTCGTTTTATTAAAAACAAAGCTAATTGAAAAGGAAAAGGGATTAGGTACTTACACGTAAAACTTGCGTAGTTGATCGATGTTCCAAGTATTGGACAAAATTCGAGCATCCTCCATTGCTAATCGAGCTGATCCTGGTCGCAGCACCAAAACAACAGTATAAGGGCCTTCCCATTTCGGGGAGAATTTGTTGCGATTGGATTGGTCTTGTATTTTTCGTAAAACCAGATCGCCCACGTGGAGACTACGTGGTCGCACCTTTTTGTTATGGTACTTGCGCAAAGCTTGCAAGTATACTGCAGACTTGATCAAAGCGCAATCACGCTTTTCTTCTAAGAGGATGAGATCTTGTGATCGCTGTTCGGCCTGATCAACTCGTTCGAATTGATCTGTCCGAACAGATCCAATACTAACTTCCATAGGCAACACGGCCTCGGCCCCATAGACCAGATGGAAGGGTGTCTCACCGGTGGCTCGACTAGAAGTAGTTCGTAGTGCCCATAGAACGGTGTAGAGCTCATCTGCCCAAGCCCTCGAGCGAGTCTTAAGGCGATCGAAAACACATTTCTTGATGCCTTGCAGTATCTGCCCGTTGGCACGTTCCACGGCACCATTGCTCTGTGGATAAGGCACAAAAGCAAAGCACACCTTGGTTCCAATCTGGTCGCAGTAATCCAGAAAAAGACCACTAGTGAACTTAGAACCGTTATCTGTAATGAGACGATTCGGAACACCAAATCTAGCAACAATGTTCTTGTGGAAGAACTTTTGTGCTGTTGCTGTGGTAATATTTTGTACCGGCTCGGCCTCAATCCACTTTGTAAACGTGTCAATAGCTACGAACAGAAACTTGTATCCATTGACCGCTTGTGGCATAGGACCAACAATATCCTTCCCCCAGACCGCAAAGGGCCATGCAAGGGGAATGGTTTGCAACGCATTGGCAGGTTGATGAACTTGTCTCGCGTGAAACTGACACTGTGGACACATCTTGACCATATTCTTAGCATCATCGAGTGCCGAAGGCTAGTAGAATCCTTGTCAAAAAGCTTTTCCAACCAGTGTTCGATATGACGCGTGCGCACCGCATACACCGTCATGTATTTCTTTCAAGAGGGATTTACCTTCCTCCTGAGATACACAGCGCATGAATACTCCTTGAGTACCCTTTCTATACAAAACTCCTTCTATGAGTTTATATAGACACGCTTTTCGAATTAATTGATCGCTTTTGGTTTCATCCTCGGGCAAGGTCCCATGTTCAAGATAGACTCTCAATGGATGAGTCCAATCCTGTTCCTGATCGAGGTTGGTAACACAGACTGTTACCGGATCATCCTCGACCGAAGTCATAATCGAAGGATGTTCCAAGTGTTCGACGAACACTCCTGCCGGAGCGGATGTACGTGAGGACCCAATTTTGGATAATTGGTCTGCGAGAATATTGTCCTTTCGCGGGATGTATTGGACTTCGAAATGACTGAAGTGTTTTTCCAATCTCCTCACTTCCCCCAGGTAATGAGCCATTGTCTCAACGGAGGTGCTGTACTCCTTGTTTACCTAGTTTACGACCAGCTGTGAGTCTCCCCTCACCACTAATTGACGGACTCTGAGGAATTTTGCTGCCCGAAGCCCTGCAAGAAGACATTCATACTCCGCTGCGTTATTGGTGGCAACAAAGTGTAATTGAAAGACAAACTTAAGCTGTTCACCCTGAGGCATAACTAAGACCACTCCAGCCCCCGAGTGTTGAAAACTATGGGATCCGTCGAAGTACATTGTCCAGTGATCGGGGCACTCCAATTCCTTGGGTACCCGCACGGGTGGCTCAGGATTGGTCCATTCGACCACAAAGTCGGCCAAGACCTGAGACTTAACCGCAGTACGGGGCGTGAAATGGATATCGAAAGCACCGAGTTCGACAGCCCATTTTGCGATCCGACCAGATTTCTCTGGATTGCGGACAATATCCCCCAATGGAAAAGAGGTGGGTACTGTGATCTTATGTGCTTGAAAGTAATGTCGTAGCTTACGTCAAGCCATCAGTAGTGCGTAAAGTATCTTCTAGACCTCAGGTATCGCTCCTTAAGGCCATGAAGTACCTGGCTTACATAGTAGACGGGTCTGTGTATTCCTTCTCTATCCGCGATCAGGACAGCGCTGACCGCGTGCGGTGTGGCCGCCAAATAGAGAATTAATGGTTCTCCTTTGTTCGGAGACACCAAGACTGGCGGATTGGATAAATATGCCTTCACCTCCTGAAATGCTTTTTTGGACCATGCAAAATTGTGATGTTTCTGCAGGGCTCTGAAGAAAGGTCGTCCCCTCTCGCCTAGTCGCGATATGAACCGACTTAAGGCCGCCATACGGCCTGCCAGGCGTTGAACATCTTTCATGGTCGAGGGAGACCTCATCTGTTCGATAGCCCTGATCTTTTTAGGATTGACTTCAATGCCTCTGGAACAGACAAGAAAACCCAGAAGTTTTCCTGAAGAAACCCCAAAAGAACATTTCTCCGGGTTCAATTTTATTCCAAAGCGATTCAAATTACAGAAGGTTTCAGCGAGATCGTCCAAATGAGACAATCTCTTAGCGCTTTTTACAACCAAGTCTGACGAGGATTGACACCCGGGTCACTTCTTATAAACTTCTGGTTCAAGACAGGTTCGAACCAGACATCTGTCTGGAGATGCGAACTCAAGCTATTCTGAGAGGCATCACCACGAGGTCGCAAGCTTTACGCGATCAAGTCACAGCTTTACACGGTCAGACCGTAGGCCTTGCGCGGTCAGAAGTTTGTAGGCTATACGCGAACTACACATTCGGGATATTACGCGGTCAGCCGAATCCCGCGGTCAGAACATCTGCCGATCAGGATACCTGGGATCTATCTATTCGGTTGCCCATACGACAGGATATTCTAAGTATCCTGAAGATTCCTACACGTGGAGAATCAACCGGCAGGAGGTTAACACGTACAGTTATCCATAAATAACACGTGTTTAACCTACGTGGAGGTTAAAAGCAGTTTCAAAAACCGCATCCAACCGTCCGTACAACTGATTGATGCAGTTTTTTCTTCACATGGCACCCTTTCAAGCAGTATAAAAGGATGGCATGAAGCATCAATCAAGAAAAGGAGGAGAGATCCAAGTTAGCCAAGTCTACGGCACACCTCATATAGCATGTTTATAAGTCTTCTTTAGCTTATCTTTGTACACTTTTACAGGAAAAATCCTCGCCTGTGAGGACTTTTTCCTCCACTTGTAAACCTTTTACCATACTTAGTGCAATCTCAACAGGACGTAGGGCTTTTACTCCCACCTTCGAGGGCCCGAACCTGTCTAAATTCTCTGTGCTCCTATTCACCATTGTTCAGCATACCTTCCCGAAGGGTCATCTTGAAAGGTCTCACTATTACAAATTCTGCATAAGTTCGGCTGAGGACTCCGAGTCCGAATCATCGACAGCTGGCGCCCACCGTGGGGCCTTTCTCAAGGCGTCCTAATTGAAATTCGGAGGTTCGCCGAAACATGGCTGGAGCATATGATTCCGAGAATGATTTTGATCTCGAGGATTATGCTCATATCCCAATGCCTTCTCCAAGTGATCCTGTTCCGATGGAAGAGGTCGAAGGCCAGAATCTTCCCCAGGCTGAATCATCTCCCCAAGTCATGTTAATCGACCAAGAGGTAACTGGCACAAGGTCAGAACCCACAGAGGTTCTTAATGTGCTAGGTGATGAGTCCGGCCCATCGTACGATCCCGCTGAGGGAAAATATGATGGAGACCCTGAAATTAGCCCAGGAAGGTTTGACCCTGATAACCTCCACCGTCTCTTTGATTTTGAGTCCGACTCGGAACAAACCGAGATGTTCTCCCCATCGGCGACCTCTCTCCCTAGGCAGTTTGCTGCGTTGTCGGAAGAAACTCCCGATCAACAGGCTGCCAGGGAAGAACAAGATCGCAAACAGAAGGAGGAGCAAGATCTCGAGCAACAAAACAACGAACTGCGCAGAACTGCCCTAGAGGCTCTTCAAGATGCGCAGGCTCGTTACGATGCTGCCCCGAGTTCTTCTCGACTGTCGCGTGGTCGTAGACGTGACCAGACTCCTTCCTTACCACCGGAGCATTTCCCAGTGGACGAGGAAACAATAACACCTGGTGCCCCTAGGAGAAGTACCCATGGTCGACTGCGATCTATCGCGGAAGTCATGCGCAATTTTCCTCCTACGGTCACGGATGCGCAGAGACCGGCCTTTTTCAGGATCCTGGCGGAAAGACTGGATGAGGTCGCATCCGAGGCGACCCCGACAGCCTCTTCCCGCTCAGTGACGCATTCCCATGAACGAGATGGTCCTCATTCTGGCTCTGGCCGGCGGAGTTACCCGCCGCCTATACCGTCCCAACAGGACAAATATCGGCGAATGTAGGACTCTCGTGGTAGGGATCGAGTTCCCGTTCATTCTCGTTTGGGACCCCGAGTAACCTCGCCATTAAGTGAGTTTGCTCGAAACCCGACCGAAAGTCGCAGGACGGTTCACGGTCCTTACGTTGGTTGCAAAGCTTTCTCGCCTGGCCTACGAGCAGTCATTTGGCCCGATAAGTTTCGACCAGGGG
This sequence comes from Pharus latifolius, assembly GCA_019359835.1. Classification (NCBI taxonomy): domain Eukaryota; kingdom Viridiplantae; phylum Streptophyta; class Magnoliopsida; order Poales; family Poaceae; genus Pharus; species Pharus latifolius. The sequence continues at coordinate 20,556,400 of CM033324.1, read as the reverse complement.
CCATTGAGAGGTTTGATGGAACTCAGAACCCATCCGAGTTTCTTCAGATCTATATTACTGCCATCCAAGCAGCAGGAGGCGATGACAAGGTCATGGCCAACTACCTGCCAACGGTCCTCGTAGGACCGACTAGAACCTGGTTGTTCAATCAGCCTGAGGGTTCTATCTATAATTGGGAAATGCTATGCGATGCCATCCTCAGCAATTTCCAAAACTGTTACCAAAAGCCGGGTAAGGAGGACGACTTGCATAGATTGCGGCAAACTTCGACCGAAACGCTTCGGCAGTTTGTCAAGAGGTTTGTCGGGGTAAGAAATACCATCCCGAACATATCTGATGGCTCCGTAATCAGGGCATTTAAGCATGCCGTTCGATACCGGAGATTCACTGAAGACTTGCTTATCCACCCTCCTCGATCAGTGGCCGATCTGTTCGATATGGCTGATCGATACTCCGATGCAGCCGAGGCAGTCGAATGGAACCGAATGGTTGACAAGGGGGACCTACCGCCCCAACCAGGCTTCAAGGATGCCAAGAAAGAGGATTCAAGCAAAAAGCCGGAGTCTTCACCGGGCGGGAAGTCAAAAAAGTCGAAGAGGAACCGCTCTGGACAGTACCGTGAGGTCGCGGTCGCGGAAAAACCTCCTTCGACCAAAGGTAATAAGTCTTCTTTTAAAAGTAAAACTGCTTCTGGTGGCCGGGATTCCGACCAGCCAGAAAAATCAACTAATCCGCAGGAGGGCAAAAGGTGGTGTCCACTCCACAATTCCGCAGGCCACGATCTCAAAAACTGCAGGAGTTGGTTGAAACAGCTAGATGATTTCTACCAAGGAGCTGAGCCAATGCCAACCTTACCGCCCAAAGAGCAGGCGTGCGGGGTTAGAGACGTCGATGGAGACGAAGAAATGGCTTACCAGGTACCTCAAAATCATGTTAATGTCATTTTCGGAGGTTCCTCCTCTTTCGTTTCCAAAAGGCAGTTTAAAACTTTTTGCCGAGAGGTTAACCAAACGGAGACATCCCTTGGTGAACCTCAATATCCCCGTTGGTCGGATATGCCTTTGACGTTCGATCGCGCTGACTGTCCTGCGGGGCTAACTCGACCATTGAGGTTACCTCTGGTTATTACCCCAATCATCAGTAACACGAGACTCGAAAGGGTCCTGATCGATGGGGGAAGTTCCCTTGATCTTTTATTGGTCAAGACACTCGACGAGATGCAAATTCCTCGTTCGAAGATTAAGCCCATAATCCATCCGTTTTATGGGATAATCCCAGGCCCCTCCATGATGCCATTGGGACAAGTGGTCCTCCCGGTCACTCTGGGAGAACCAGATAACTTTCGAACAGAATTGGTTACTTTCGATGTAATCGATTGTGATTCAGCTTATAATGCAATCTTTGGCAGGCCGACTCTTGCTAAGTTCATGATGGCAACGCACTATGCTTATCAGTGCGGGAAATTGCCTGGCCCCAAAGGTGTCATTTCGGTCCGAGGTAGTCGCAACGTGGCACTCACGTGCGACCGGCTATCTTTGGAGATGGTCGATCAACTTCCCCTCCAGGACGCTCAGGTCGCCACTGTCGCCATCGATGCGATCAGGGCTGCTCCTCGACCAGATGAGAAACTCAAACAAGTTCCTTTGTACCCAGATGACCCATCCAGGACAATTCGGGTTGGGTCAGCCCTGGATGATAAATAGGAACTCGACCTCGTTGCTTTCCTCCGAGCTAACGCAGACGTGTTTGCGTGGAAACCGTCCGACATGCCCGGTGTCCCAAGGGAAGTAATTGAGCACAGGTTAGCAATTCGACCTGGACAACGACCAATAAAGCAAAAGCTCAGGCGTTTTGCCACCGACCGACAGGAAGCCATCCGAGAAGAGTTAGACAAACTCTTGCAAGCCGGGTTTATCCGCGAGGTGAATCACCCGGACTGGCTCGCCAACCCGGTCATGGTCCGCAAGTCAAATGGCAAGTGGCGCATGTGCGTCGACTATACTAGCCTCAACAGTGCCTGTCCGAAGGACGATTTTCCCCTTCCCCGCATCGACCAGTTGGTTGACTCCACTGCGGGTTGCGAACTGATGAGTTTTCTAGATGCCTACTCGGGATATCATCAAATTAGCATGGCAGAAGACGATGAAGAGAAACTGCCTTCATCACCCCGTTCGGCACATACTGCTACGTCAGAATGCCGTTCGGTCTCAAGAACGCTGGTTCCACGTACCAGCGCTTGATGCAAAAGACCTTTCTTTCCCAGATAGGGCGTAATCTCGAAGCATATGTAGACGACTTGGTTGTAAAGAGCACCAAAAGATTGTCTCATTTGGACGATCTTGCTGAAACCTTCTGTAACTTGAATCGCTTTGGAATAAAATTAAACCCGGAGAAATGTTCTTTCGGGGTCTCTTCAGGAAAGCTTCTTGGTTTCCTTGTGTGTTCCAGGGGCATTGAAGTTAATCCTGAGAAAATCAGAGCTATTGAACAAATGAGGTCGCCCTCGACCATGAAGGATGTTCAACGTCTGGCTGGTCGCATGGCGGCTTTAAGTCGCTTCATATCGCGATTAGGCGAAAGGGGACTACCTTTCTTTAAAGCCTTGCGTAAACATCATAACTTCACGTGGTCCGACGAAGCCGAAAAAGCGTTTCAGGAGGTAAAAACATACCTTTCCAGTCCGCCAGTATTGGTGTCTCCTGAAAAGGAAGAACCATTACTTCTGTATTTGGCGGCCACCCCGCACGCGGTCAGCGCAGTTCTGATCGCGGAAAGGGAAGGAGTACACAGACCCGTCTACTATGTGAGCGAAGTACTTCATGGTCCTAAGGAGCGCTACCCTGAGGTCCAGAAGATACTTTACGCACTACTGATGGCTTCCCGTAAGCTACGACATTACTTTCAAGCACACAAGATCACAGTACCCTCCTCTTTTCCTTTAGGGGATATTGTCCGAAATCCAGAAAAATCTGGTCGAATCGCCAAATGGGCGGTCGAATTCGGTGCCTTTGAGATCCATTTCACCCCTCGCACGGCGGTTAAGTCTCAGGTTTTGGCCGACTTTGTGGTCGAATGGACCAACCCTGAGCCACCCGTGCAGTTGGCAAAGGAACTGGAGTGCCCCGATTATTGGACAATGTACTTTGACGGCTCCCGTAGTTTTCAACACTTGGGGGCTGGAGTGGTCTTAGTTACGCCTCAGGGCGAACAGCTTAAGTATGTCATTCAACTACACTTTGTTGCAACCAACAATGCAGCAGAGTATGAAGGTCTTCTTGCAGGGCTCCGGGCAGCAAAATTCCTCGGAGTCCGTCGATTAGTGGTGAGGGGGGACTCACAGCTGGTCGTAAACCAGGTAAACAAGGAGTACAGCACCTCCGATGAGACAATGGCTCATTACCTGGGGGAAGTGAAGTTATTGGAAAAACACTTCAGTCACTTCGAAGTCCAATACATCCCGCGAAAGGACAACATTCTCGCAGACCAATTATCCAAAATTGGATCCTCACGCTCATCCGCTCCGGCAGGAGTGTTCATTGAACACTTGGACCATCCTTCGATCATGACTTCGGTCGAGGATGATCCAGCAATAGCCTTCGTTGCCAGCCTCGGTCAGGAACAAGATTGGACTCATCCATTGAGGGTCTATCTTGAACATGGGACCCTACCCGAGGACGAAACCAAAAGCGATCGATTAATTCGAAAGGCGCGTCTGTACAAACTCATTGATGGGGTTATGTACAGAAAGGGTACTCAAGGAGTATTCATGCGCTGCATATCTCAGGAGGAAGGAAAATCCCTCTTGAAAGAAATACATGACGGTGTATGCGGTGCACACGCGTCATACCGAACACTGGTCGGAAAAGTTTTTCGACAGGGATTCTACTGGCCTTCGGCACTCGATGATGCCAAGCTTATGGTCAAGATGTGTCCACAGTGTCAGTTTCATGCAAGACAGGTTCATCAACCTGCTTATGCATTGCAAACTATTCCTCTCGCATGGCCTTTCGCGATCTGGGGAATGGACATCGTCGGTCCTATGCCACAAGCGGTCAATGGATACAAGTTTTTGTTCGTAGCCATTGACACATTCACAAAGTGGATTGTGGCCGAACCAGTACGAAATATTACTGCCTCAGCCGCACAAAAGTTCTTTCACAAGAACATTGTGGCACGATTTGGTGTTCCAAACCGTCTCATCACAGACAACGATTCTCAGTTCGCTAGCGGTCTCTTCCTAGACTACTGCGATCAGATTGGGACCAAGGTGTGCTTTGCTTCCGTGGCACATCCACAAAGCAATGGTGCCGTAGAACGGGCCAATGGGCAAGTATTGCAAGGTATCAAAAAACGTGTTTTTGATCGCCTCAAGACCCGCTCGGGGGCTTGGGCAGACGAGCTCTATACTGTTCTATGGGCACTACGGACTACCTCTAGTCGAGCCACCGGTGAGACACCCTTCCATTTGGTCTATGGAGCTGAGGCTGTGTTACCTATGGAAGTAAGTATTGGATCTGTTCGCACGAATCAATTCGAACAGGTCAACCAATCCGAACAGCGATCGCGAGATCTCATCCTCCTGGAAGAACGGCGTGATCGCGCCCTGATTAAGTCCGCGGTATACTTGCAGGCTCTACGCAAGTATCACAGTAAAAAGGTGCGACCACGTGATCTCAACGTGGGCGACTTGGTTTTACGAAAAATTCAAGACCAGTCTAACCGCAATAAATTCTCCCCAAAGTGGGAGGGACCATACACTGTCGTCTCAGTGCCGCGGCCAGGATCTGCGCGGTTAGCCATGGAGGATGGTCGGATTTTGTCCAATACTTGGAACATCGATCAACTTCGCAAGTTTTACGTGTAAGTATTCCAATAACTTTTTTCCTGTTCAATTAGCATCTTTTCATAAAAAGCATGTCTTGTTTTCATACAATGAGTGTTTTTCTTTAAGCCCAAATTATACAAATTCGACCTGGGGGCTGATCGCTGGCGGTTAGGTTATTACAGCATTTTTCAACCGGATTCGCTGGTCAATCTCATGATCACTTCCAGATAAGTTACTCCTAAATAAGCCGTTTCTCAACGCACACGGGACTATCTGGCTAGTCTTCGGTCGTCCGGGTGGCTATCAGTTTGCAATAAGGTTAAAATGTTATTTTAGTCTTGATCATTGGCTTGAAGCGCATATCCCTGGTCATCATACTTATGTTTTCCCCTCTGCTTAAAATACTAAGACTTCAGTATTCACAAAACAGAGGCGGGGGCTAGAGGAATATACTTATAGTATGAAACTTATGATGTGAATATGCACTTTCTTTTGGAAAAATAGTTTTACATACATAGCATTGTAATTACAATTGTTTGGTTACAAAATATAAGGATCATTCGATCCTTTGCTCAGCCAAGAGCTTGTCAACGAAGGGCTTAACTTCTTCAATAACGGCATCAAGCAGTTCTTCACTCTCGACCTCAACCGGTCCCACCAGTGCGCTCAGATTCGCATCTGGGCCATGGTGAAGTCGAACCCGGCTGAGTACGGCAGAAGCGGCTGATCGGACTCTCGTCCTGATTGTCTCTTCACGTCGCCATAAATCTCCAGGGAGATATTCGAGCAGTGATTCTGCTTGAGTTGTGAGCAGTGATGCCCAATCACTGACATTTGGATCATCCTTCCTCAACTCTACCACGTTGGTATTCAAAAGGCTGGCTATGGCCTTCAGTTTTTCGAAGACCAGTAGGCTCAACTCTTTGACCACTTGATCAGTATGGTTGAGCGAGGACTCGAGAAGCATATTGTCCTGGCTGAGCTGTTTAATGCGACCTGCTTGCGCTGTACAAAGAAAAGAGGTTATTAACAAGAAACGTCTTTAAGTCTTCTCAAGTTAGGGAATCGACTTACCAGCATTCTCAGACTGAAGTCTGTTGATTTCAGTCCGTAGTTTCTGGAACTCTGTAACTGAGTTCAGCTTTATCTTGGTTAACTCTTTCTTCAAAAACGTAACCTCTCTGCAGCAAAATCAGGTTAGTCACAATTAAAGCCTACTTATATTAACAGAAGAATGACGATCCTCACTTGCGCAAGCCGTCACGATCTTTTTGAACAGCCGCCATGCTAGCCATTGCAGCATGCGACTGGCTCGTCACCCATGACAAGCCCTGTGACACGAAGCAAGAGAGTTAAATATACTCTAAAGGCGTTTCAAACACCGAAACAGGGGTCATCATACCTTCATAAATTTATTTAAAGCGGCATCATCCATGCTAGCAGGAATCCTTGCTAGCGCTCCTGAAGTGCCTGCCACGGGGACAGTTGATGGGAGTGCCGGCCGGACGCCACCCCCAGAGGCTACTGGTGGGGACCTAGTCCCTGTACTTGTTTCACCTCCTGCGGTCCGGACGACTTCCTGAACCACGGGAGTAGAGCGCTCTTCATTAGAGGCTCCCTCATCAGCCCTAGCTTCAACCTCTCCAGTGGCGGTTGAAGGTGTAGGCGCTGTCTTCTTTTGCCTAACAGGAAGAGTGGGTCAGACAGCTTTTATCTAAGATTACTGTCAAGTAAGAGTTCTTACCTTATTCGAAATCCCATTCGTTCCTGAGACTTCTGGGAAAATTCCCCTTGTGAAGGAGAGTTGTCTCCGGTTCTTGCCTTCCTTATGGTAAATAAGACAGCACCACCCTGGAAATATCATGTTACAGGCATATTCTTAGGGAACAGGTAGAAACACATAGGTCTTTACCTGGGTTACCGGGCTAATTGGTGGGGCTTCATCCGAAGGCCTTGACGATTCCTGAGTTGCTGGAACCGTCACAACCGGCCTTTGTTCGTCTACCTCCTCCTCTGTCCGCGGAGGAGGAGGATTTTCCTCCCTGGAATCCCCAGTGGACCCAGGGGGAAGCTCTCCTTCCTGTATGAACATTAACTTGTCAAATGCGCAGAAAGAGCCATGGAGGGAATGATCGAAAAGATCCTTTACCATGGTCGTCCCTTCGACCAGGGAAGCAGAGATGATTGACCTTGAAGCCTCGGGGGCTTCAGGAATTGGAAGGTCACCTGCGACCACAAGATCTTCAGTGGTCGCAGGGTCAACCACGGCCACTTCTTCGGCAGCTGTGGTCTCTGCGGGGCAGCCTGGGGCATCGCTGGATGGAAGATCCGCGATCTTCCTCCTTCGAAGGATCAGAGGAACGTCATCCTCTTCCTCCTCGCTCCCCTCTCCCTGTACGACGAAGAAGTGATTCCATGTCGCGCCTGAAAAAGTAGTAGGAATGCGATATCTTACCACAGTCTTTCTTGCGAGACGAGGAACGCTTCGTGAAGACCCCTCTCCAGGGTTCAGCTTGGTCTTCTTAGAGGCAGGACTCTTTGTCCTGGGTCTCTGAGAGACTTTCTTCAAGTTCCTCGCCGTCGGCTTCTTCAGAGAGCCGACATTTTCACTTGGGAATGTTGCATCCGCAAACCTCCCTAGGAGCTATTCTCATTCCAATGGGATTGATTAGTGCTGGACATACATGAGACCTGAAAAACAGAGGCCAAGTGGAGAGTTTACCTTTCGGCGCTCCTGTTTAAGGTCGTCGCCAGCATGAATCAAGCTTTGGGGGCGAGGCGATCCCTTGGGGCCCTCTACCTCAGCATTGTACGCCCTGAGGAGGTAGTTAGTCCGCCTCTCAATCTCAGCTGAGGGCAGGACTGTTCCTAGATACGAGTTAAATTGATACATTTCAAAAATGACAAAAGGATTTCAATGTCAGAAATGAGTATCTTCGTTATAGTCCAGGGTAGTGTCCGCCATGGACTTGATCTCCCAAGCCGGATGAGCTCTTTCACGTAGGGGGCTCACCCGATTCTTCACAAAGTCTCGGATGACGTCACGTGCCGTCAGCCCTTGTTCGACTAAGTGAAGGATCACCTCGGCATGCTTCATGAACTCCGCGTTCATCGCCGGGAGAGTATCCAACTCGCTCGTTTTCTCCGGCCGCGAGTTCTCAAACCACAGCCCGCTCTCGGTCGGCGGGGTGCAGTAAAACCATTTCTGGTGCCACCCGTGCACTGAGTCTCGCAGGGGTGGGGAGGGATACTCCTTTTTGTCCCTCAGCCGGAAGTAGATGCATCCGGCGGCGTTGGTGCTCTTCGACCACGCCGAAAAGTAGAATCGTCGGAAAAGATCCACGCTGGGATATACTCCGACGAAGGCTTCACAGAGATGCTGAAATACTGCAAGAATCAGCATCGCGTTGGGGTGGAGGTTGATCAGTTCCCACCCGTAATGTTCAAAGATATCCTTAAGAAACCGACTCTCAGGGAATCGGAACCCGCAACGAAAATACTCCTCGAAAACCACCAACTCGCCTTCTTGGACAGTTGGGGTTTCTTGGTCCTTCTCCGCAGGTCGCCAGTTAATGAGCAGCCGCGGAGAAAGGATCTCCTCCTTCTCAAGCGCCATCAGGCTCTCCTCAGAATGATGAATGGATCTGCTCCAGGACGCCATCTATGGTGTAGAATCAAAGGGGAAGCTGGCGATTTGGGGAAGATGAAGGCTGAAGAAAGTGAGGGTTTTGAGCGGCGGGAATTCTAAGGGTTTTTTCGTGGCTGGGTGGCTTCCTCAAGAAGCTACCTCCTGCTTTTTATAGACCCAAGGCGACGCATTAATGAGTAAACGGCTCGTTTCAAACGTTCCATTGAATGCTTTATTCATTTCCCATAATGGATACTGTCTCTGATGGACCCGATAAAGTACTCAGGCGTCGGATCTGAAACAAAAAGACTTCTTTGTTTTGGAAACTAAAAGTGTAAAAGGACTGAAAAATTTCCAGTACTTTTCAGAGGACGTTTTTCCTTTTTATACTTTGAACATTTTGTTCGAAAAAATCACGTAACCCAATTTTTTACGTACTGAAGTGTTTCTAATTGGGTTATGGTTTTATCGAAATCATGTTCTAGGCTAAAACTTCGTCTCTAATCGAAGTAATAGTCTAACCGGATGCTCAACTCTGGTCGTAATTCAGTTCAAACCGCGGCCTTAAGTCTGATCGCAGCATCAGGACAGGTCATGGTGACTTTTTAGAGCGCGATTCTAATCGCAGAACTGAAATTTCCTGTGTATGAATGGTCGCGGACTAAGCTTTTAGCCATAATTTCGCACAGAAGGTATGAAGAATGTTCATATGAATAAAAGAAACTTTATTTATTACATTCTTTACATACAAAAGGAATACGGTCGATAAAAGCATCGACTTGTTCCGAAAGAAGTTTACAAAGTTCCCCGAGGGACATATTGTTGTCAGTAGGATCTACACTGACAACCCCCAAGGAACTAGCAACTACTCTAAGTCTATCTATATCGTCCCTAACAACAGACGCACTATTGTCCCTAATCAAGTCAGAGAGTTCTCGCTGTTGCTGAGCGAAGTCCCTCTCTCGACGGAAATGGTGCGCCTCTTCTCGGGATCGATCAAGACATTCTGCTAAACGCAGAATCTTCGAGGCCATCTCCTCGGTCTTCTTCTCCAGGGCATTCTTCTCTTCCAGAAGAGTCTGTCCGGAAGGAAGAGATGGAGCAGCAGAAGGCTGATTGCTGGGGCCTCCTACCTCCTGCATTTTGCAAAAGTTAGTCATATTAACTAAAATTATCAGCAAAAAGGGAGAAGAATTGTTACCTGTCCCGGTGCATAACCCGTTGATACACCCATCTTGGGAGGAAGATCATCATATGGTGGAAGTGCAACATTCCCAGAAGAAGATTGCTTCGCCAACCCAATATGGCAATCATCTGGTCGAGGGATAGTCACCGCTTGCCGACCAGGATGTTGATCACCCAAAAGGATGGGAGAATTGGATGTGAAGGGATCTTTCTCTAAGGATAAAGGCCTAACTTGCCGAGAGGCATGAACGGGGAGGGTCAAAGGAACTGAAGGAAGAAAGAAACTCGCTACATTCTTCACCTTTGTTCCACTGGAAGATCCTTCGTCAACCTTAGTTTTCTTCCTTAAGGGAGACAGGACTTCATTCGATTGAGACCCTTGTTCGACAATTTCCCCTTCATCGCTCTCAATCTCGATGATTTCGTGATCTGCCATTGGGAGGAGTAAGTGAAAAAGGAAGGAGGCCAGGTAACAAGAAAAAGACTTAGGCGTGAGAGGGAAATTGTAAATCTTTACATGTCCAGGGGTCTGGTATTTATAGCCGCCAGGTCGACGGTTCGCCTCCCAGACACCTCGAGTTTCGTTAAGACATTTACAATTTTACCTCGAGATAAAAATCTCTACGGCGCCATCATTGCCCGTCACGTAATGTCAGAACCCGTCTTGAAAAACCAACCGTTTTCACTTAGTGCACCACTAAGTGGAGAAGTTAAAGGGCCGGGTTAAAAATCCAATGCACGGTTTTTTAAATTCGAAATAAACACGTCTCTTCGTTTTCTTCGAATTTGGGGGCTAGCTAACGAGGATTGACACCCGGGTCACTTCTTATAAACTTCTGGTTCAAGACAGGTTCGAACCAGACATGTGTCTGGAGATGCGAACTCAAGCTATTCTGAGAGGCATCACCACGAGGTCGCAAGCTTTACGCGATCAAGTCACAGCTTTACACGGTCAGACCGTAGGCCTTGCGCGGTCAGAAGTTTGTAGGCTATACGCGAACTACACATTCGGGATATTACGCGGTCAGCCGAATCCCGCGGTCAGAACATCTGCCGATCAGGATACCTGGGATCTATCTATTCGGTTGCCCATACGACAGGATATTCTAAGTATCCTGAAGATTCCTACACATGGAGAATCAACCGGCAGGAGGTTAACACGTACAGTTATCCATAAATAACACGTGTTTAACCTACGTGGAGGTTAAAAGCAGTTTCAAAAACCACATCCAACCGTCCGTACAACTGATTGATGCAGTTTTTTCTTCACATGGCACCCTTTCAAGCAGTATAAAAGGATGGCATGAAGCATCAATCAAGAAAAGGAGGAGAGATCCAAGTTAGCCAAGTCTACGGCACACCTCATATAGCATGTTTATAAGTCTTCTTTAGCTTATCTTTGTACACTTTTATAGGAAAAATCCTCGCCTGTGAGGACTTTTTCCTCCACTTGTAAACCTTTTACCATACTTAGTGAAATCTCAACAGGACGTAGGGCTTTTACTCCCACCTTCGAGGGCCCGAACCTGTCTAAATTCTCTGTGCTCCTATTCACCATTGTTCAGCATACCTTCCCGAAGGGTCATCTTGAAAGGTCTCACTATTACAAATTCTGCATAAGTTCGGCTGAGGACTCCGAGTCCGAATCGTCGACAAAGTCATCTACATATGCTTCGAGATTACGCCCTATCTGGGAAAGAAACGTCTTTTGCATCATGCACTGGTACGTGGAACCTACGTTCTTGAGACCGAACGGCATTCTGACGTTGTAGTAGGTGCTGAACAAGGTGATGAAGGCAGTCTTCTCTTCATCTTCTTCTGCCATGCTAATTTGATGATATCCTGAGTAAGCGTCCAGGAAGCTCATCAGTTCACAGCCCGCGGTTGAGTCGACCAGCTGGTCGATGCGGGGAAGGGGAAAGTCTTCCTTCGGACAGGCACTGTTGAGGCTAGTGTAGTCGACGCACATGCGCCACTTACCATTTGACTTGCGGACCATGACCGGATTTGCAAGCCATTCCAGGTGTTCGACCTCGCGAATAAACCCGGCCTTTAGGAGCTTGTCCAACTCCTCTCGGATGGCCTCCTGCCGGTCAACAGCAAAGCGTCTGAGCTTTTGCTTTATTGGTCGCTGTCCAGGTCGAATTGCTAACCTGTGCTCGATTACTTCCCTTGGGACACCGGGCATGTCGGATGGTTTCCACTCAAACACATCTGTGTTAGCCCGGAGGAAAGTTATGAGCTCGAGTTCCTATTTGTCATCCAGGCCTGATCCGACCCGAATTGTCTTGGATGGATCATCCGGGTACAACGGAACTAGTTTGAGTTTCTCATCTGGTCGAAGAGCAGCCTTGATCGCGTCACCGGCAACTGTGGCGACCTAAGCGTCCTGGAGGGGAAGTTGGTCCACCATCTCCAAAGATAGCCGGTCACACGTGAGTGCCACGTTGTAATTGCCTCGGATCGAGATGACACCTTTGGGGCCAGGCAATTTGCCGCACTGATAAGCATAGTGCGTTGCCATCATGAACTTAGCAAGAGTTGGCCTGCCAAAGATTGCATTGTAAGCCGAATCACAATCAATCACATCAAAAGTAACCAATTCTGTTCGGAAGTTATCCGGTTCTCCCAGTGTGACCGGGAGGACCACCTGTCCCAACGGTATCATGGAGGGACCAGGGATTATCCCATAAAATGGATGGATTATGGGCTTAATCTTAGAACGAGGAATTTGCATCTTGTCGAGCGCCTTGACCAGTAGAATGTCCAAGGAGCTTCCTCCGTCGATCAGGACCCTTTCGACTCTCGCATTACTGATGATTGGGGTAATGACCAGAGGGAGTCTCAATGGTCGAGTAAGCCCCGCAGGACAATCAGAGCGATCAAATGTCAAAGGTGTATCCGACCAGCGGGGGTACTGAGGTTCACCGAGGGATGTCTCCGTTTGGTTAACCTCTCGATAAAAGTCCTTAAACTGCCTTTTGGAAACAAAAGAGGAGGAACCTCCGAAAATAACATTAACATGATTATGAGGTACCTGATAAGACATCTCTTCGTCCCCGTCGGCGTCTCTTATCCCGCATGCTTGTTCCTTAGTCGGTAAGGTCGGCATCGGTCCAACCCCCTGGTAGAAGTCATCTAACTGCTTCAACCAACTCATGCAGTTTTTGAGGTCATGGCCTGCAGAGCTGTGGAGTGGACACCATTTCTTGCCTTCCTGCGGGTTAGTCGACTTCTCTGGCTAGTCGGCAATACGACCACCAGAAGCAGTTTTATTTTTAAACGAAGACTTGTTACCTTTGGTCGAAGGAGGCTTCTCGGCAACTGTGACCTCGCGGTACTGCCCGGAGCGATTCCTTTTTGATTTCTTCGACTTCCCGCCCGATGAAGATTCTGGCTTTTTTGCTTGAATCTTCCTTCCTAGCGTCCTTGAGACCTGGTTGAGGTGGTAGGTTACCTTTATCGACCAACCGGTTCCATTCGATAGCCTCGGCTGCATCGAAGTATCAATCAGCCATATCAAATAGATCGGCTACTGATCGAGGAGGGTGGATCAGCAAGTCTTCGGTGAATCTCCGATATCGAACGGCATGTTTAAATGTCCTAATAACGGAGCTGTCAGATATGTTCGGGATGGTATTCCTCACCCCGACAAATCTCTTGACAAACTGACGAAGAGTTTTGGTCGAAGTTTGCTGTAGTCGATGGAGGTCGTCCTCTTTACCTGGCTTCTAATAACAATTTTGGAAATTACTGAGGATAGCATCACACAGCATTTCCCAGTTATAGATCGAGCCTTCGGGTTGGTTAAACAACCAAGTTCTTGCCGGTCCTTCGAGGACTGTTGGCAGATAGTTGGCCATGACCCGGTCATCTCCTCCTGCCGCTTGGATGGTAGTAATGTAGATTTGAAGGAACTTGGACGGGTTCTGAGTTCCGTCAAACCTTTCTATGGCCCCTGGTCTAAACTTGTCCGGCCAAACGACCGCATGAAGGCCGAGCGAGAAAGCTTTACAACCAACGTAGGGACCGTGAACTGTCCTGCGACTTTCGATCGGATCATGGGCGACCTCACGCAATGGAGAAGTCACTCGTGGTCTTAAACGAGAGTGGACAGGGACTCGATCCCTATCATGAGAATCCTGTGCCCGCCTAGACTTGTCCTGCCGGATGGTATAGGCGGTGGGTAACTCCGTTGACCAAAACCAGAGTGAGAACGCTCTCAGTTGTGGGAACGAGTCACCGACCGGAAAGAGGCCGTAGGGGTCGCCTCAGATGCGACCTCATCCAACCTCTCCGCCAGGATTCTGGTGAAGGCCAGTTTCTGCGCATCCGTGACCGTAGGAGGAAAATTACGCATGACCTCTGTGATAGATCGAAGCTGGCCATGCGTACTCCTCCTAGGGGCACCGGGTGTTACCGTTTCTTCATCCACCGGGAAACACTCCGGAGGCAAAGAAGGGGTCTGGTCGCGTTTGCAACCACGTGATCATCGGGAAGAACTCGGAGCAGCATCATAACGAGCCTGCGCATCTTGAAGAGCCTCTAGGGCAGTTTTGCGTAGTTCGTTGTCTTGGTGCTCGAGATCTTGATCCTCCTTTTGTTTGAGTTCCTGTTCTTCCCTAGCAGCCCGTTGATCAGGAGTTTCCTCCGATAAGGTAGTGAACTGTCTAGGGAGAGAAGTCGCCGAGGGAGCAAACATCTCGGTTTGTTCCGAGTCAGACTCGAAATCAAAGAGACGATGGAGGTTGTCAGGGTCAAACGTCCCCGGGTTGATTTCCTGGTCGATATCATCCTTCCCCTTAGCAGGGTCGTATGACGGACCGAATTCACCCTCTAACCCATTAAGAACCTCGGTGGGTTCTGACCTTGCATTAGTCGCCTCCTGGTCGATGGACATGACCTGGAGAGTTGATTCGACCTCTGGGAGATTCTCACCTCCGATTTCCTCCATCGGGACAGGATCGCTAGGAGAAGGCATTGGAATGTGAGCAAAATCTTCGAGATCAAAATCGTTCTCAGAATCATATGCTCCAGCCATAATTCAGCGAACCTCCGGATGAAAATTAGGACGCCTTGAGAAAGGCCCCACGGTGGGCGCCAGCTGTCGACGATTCGGACTCAGGGTCCTTAGCCGAACTTATGCAAAATTTGTAGGTTGTGAGACCTTTCAGGGTGTCCCTCCGGGAAGGTATGATGAATCAAAGTGAAATGGAGCACAGAGAGGTTTATACAGGTTCGGGCCCTCGATGATGGGAGTAATAGCCCTACGTCCTGTTGGGATTTCACTATGTATGGTAAAAGGATTTACAGAGTTATGGAGAAGATCTTCACAGGCAAAGATTTCTCCTATATGTTTATACAAGACAATGCCTAGAAGGCTTGTGAAAGCTATCTAACTTAGACTACTGTCTTCGGGTTGCTTTTGTTTGATCTAGTTCGATCAATTGATGTCTTGATGCCATCCCCCTGTCTGATGTATTGGATTACCCCTTTATACTGGTTGAAAGGGTGCCAAGTCATAACGGCATCGAATAGTTGCTTGGATGCAGTTTCGGCAATAGCTTCTAACTCCCACGCAGGTTTAACACGTGTTATTCGTGGATAACCACACATATTAAACTCCTGACGGTTGTCCTCCTACGTGGAAGAATCTTCGAGGTACTCGGGATATCCCTGTTATAAGGGCAGATCAATCCCGCGTCCCCTGGTCGAAGGTGCTCTGACCGCGCGTTATTTGCTGACCGTGTACCATCTATAGTCTTCTGTTCGCATATGGCACACGAACTCCTAACCACGCATTAGGTACGGTCTGATCGCGTAAAGCCTGCGACCTCGTGTCTGTGCTTCTCGAAATGACTTGAGTTCGCACCACCAGGCACTTATCTGGTTCGAGTCTGTCCTGAACCAGCCGTGTATTTATTTGAACTGACTCGGGTATCAATCCTCGTCAACACCAACTGCTGATTTTTACGATGCAGAAGGCAAGTCATATTCTTGAGCATATTGAACCTATATTTTATGAGTTGCTATAATATAACCTTGAATATAAGTATTATTTGCATGTGAAAGAATGATTGAGTTATGATATGAAATGGCATTAATAGGCTGGATGCCTGTGTAATGTGAAATGATTAATTAATGAGCCATGAACTATTATATGTGTATTTATGTATATTTATGAAATAAAACCCTAGCCGTGACCAGAATTTGGTATGGAAAGGTGGTGGCACTGGATGTGCGTGGCTGTGAATATTCTGGTCACTGGCATATAAGAACTAGAACCTTGTGTTGTGCGTCTAGTGGCATGAAAAATGTGCTAACCGCAAGCCTGGTATGGGACAGGCCTAAAAAAGTAAGTATGCGGATCGCACATGAAACCCCTGCATGAGATGGGAAGTGATGCACGATTGGCACGGAGTGCGGCTCCTACACATATCACTGGATGTGATTGCACGCTGACCCAGTAATGGGAAGAGGCATTCGGGGTGGGGGTATAGCCCGCCACAACTGTGGTTTGCGTGAAACCAAGGGGTTAGGGGTGAATTCTGAGTGAAACATACAAAAGTTCTTGTTATCTCCACCTTGCCACTAACACTGTGCAGTGAGGAAGGGTCTAATCATGTTGATAGGATGGGCATGAAAGTGGAATATCTTGTGGGTAAATTGGTACCTCTCTGCAGAGTTAAAAACATATTCGAATACTCCGAGCTCTCGGGTTTATAGCAATCTGCTGCGGTGGATTAAATCCACGGCGTGTGGCATAAGTATATTTTCTAAATAAAATTTGATAAGTCAAGATTACCCAAATGACATGTGTTGTCATGATAAGGGGTGCTACCGTGGGCTGCCGTGTGTCGACGTGTCGCGGTAGTGCTATAAATAGTGAACATGAATAGAGATGCTATGCTATGAAAAATACTGCCATGAGATGAGATATAAAAGAAAAGACTATTTTACAACCATCCACACTTCTTTACTAGTATAGGTTCATATCATCACTATTATACGTAAATACTCTTACCTACGACTTGCTGAGTACGTAAGCACTCACCCTTGCAACCTACAATCCAATAAGATGGAGCGTTCCATGATCAAGACGAAGGTTTGGAGAACTTCTTGGAGCCAGAAGGAGTAGAGCCAATTTTGCCGGAGCCCTGATGTGTGTTGTTCTGCCGTCAGCTTCTTTCTGTGGGGGTTCACCTATTTTCCGCTGTGTAGTTGTTATTTTGCTAGACCATGTATGCCGCGAAGGCATTGTAATCTCTTTATGTTGTATTAAGGCCAGCAGGCCACACTGCTTAAATATTTTGTAAGTTACTTTGCTGTAATGTAAATATACTCCTGTACTTGACTTATCCTGGGGAGTCAATGGTATGCATGTATGGGATCAGCTGCAGCGAGCTGGGTCCCCACGGGAGTAGTCGTTGTCCCTATGGCGGGGGCGCGACACCGGGTCACTCCCCCGGGAGGCCTCTCGGCCCAGCAAGGCGCTACCCTCCAGGGTCCCGCTATCAGAAAAACTGAATGTCTGGTCCATCGGCATGGCCGAGACCCCGGGGCCGATGAAGAGGCCCTTACCCCTCCTCGGCGAAGGGGGAACCGCCACCACCAGCCGGGCCACCGAGGGGCCTGTCTCCGGCACCAGGATCGAGGCCATCGACAGCCCCCGGCATCTTGAACCGGATGGAGACCTCGCCAGGTGACGGCTATGGCCAGACCCATGCGGGAGCAGGGAGTGGCGAGGGGCTCGAAGCGTACATCTCTAAGTCGGAGCCCTGGTCCTCCCCGGCCATCGCACCACCGGAGGGCCCTGAGGGACCGGCCCCCAGGGGCGTGCCCACCTGGCGGAGAGCGCCTGGTGGCCTCGCTGAGGCAGCACCCTGCATGCTCACCGGCGTCGTGATGGGGGTCTCCGTGGGCGAAGCCGGAGGCGACGTCTGGGCCCTCACGGGGCTCCTTCGAGCCCGAGCCTTTGTTGGGCTCTTTTGCGCCCGCGGGCGCTTTGAGGACCCCCCGGCCGCTTCCTTTCCCCGCTTGTGCGAAGCAGGGGTGGGGAGAGGCACTCGGGTAGGGAGTCTCAGTCCGAACGACTCCGCAACGATATTCCGGGGAGGACCCTCCCCGATAACGCGCATGATCCGCTTGTGCTCTTCGCCATAGTATCGCCTAAGGAGGGTCACCACGATCTCCTACGCCCGGTCGTAGGACCGAACTACTGAATGGAAAAGGGGAGGGGCGGGCGGGTCACAAAATGCCTCCCTTCAAAAAGAGTAAGTCGAGAGACTTACGCTCTACCATCACTATCCGGGGCGGTCAGTGCACTGCGGACACCCCCTTCCCCGGCGGGGGGTCAAAAGGCGCCACCCAGAGGAGTGCCATCTCCTCCGCGAGGTCCCGCATGGACCTCGAGAACCGGGCCTCCGCCATTCTGGTGAGGAGGTCCATCTCCCCATCGGTCCACTCCGGGGTGATCGAGCCGCCTGACCGGCAGTACTAAGAAGTCTCCGGGGAGTACGTTACCTCCGGGTCGCCCACCAAGAGGTAAAACCACGGCCAGAGCCAGTCCCCCCAGTGGTCCCGGGAGGCCTGCACCGGGTACTCATCAATGCGGCCCGGCATCAGTTGGACCATATACCATATCCGAAATATCTTAAGTATGATATATTCAATAAATAACTAGCTCGGGTAATAGTCCTCGTCAGCTAGCCCCCAAATTTGAAGTGATAAAAATATTATTACTTTGAATTTAAGAATTCTTGGATACAGTACCCGACGTTTCACCTTCTTCTGTTGTACTGTACACCGTGTGGCAATTTGTTTCCCAAGAAAATCTCTGGGTTTAACTTGACAGGTAATCATGAAGTCTTTTACCACATAATCGAGGCAAAACGCTAGTGCGTTTAGGAGATCGAGGCCTCTGTAGATATGAACAGTCACCTCCGGGCTCTATAAATAGCGAAGCTTTCTAGTTCTAAGACTCACAAGTTTTCATTGTCTAAGTCTTGAGAACTTCTTCTCATCTTCTTACTTTACTTTTCCTTCTCTATTCACATCTTAATGGTGAACCGAGACTCCAAAAAGATTGTTGAGAGCGATGAAGAAGAAATAGAAATAGAAGACAAGATTGAACAGACTCTTCAGAAGGTAATTCAGTCCCTTGGAGAACTTTGTAAATTACTTTCCGATCAGGTTGATGCTATGGTCGCCTGTATCCCTTTTTTATATAAAGAATGTAAGAAATAAAATTCCTTTTCTTTACATCTCGAATTCTTTTAATGATTACGCATAATCTATAATCATCAGTTGGAATTCTTGAATAAATATCTCTGTGTGAAAAATGGTTACAGGTACATGTCTCTGCGACCATAACATCCATAGGTAATAAAACACTTTGTCCATTATCAAACTAGGACAGTACTGGGGTCACAGAATAGCATTGAGACCATAGGGAATACTGAGGTCACAGAAAAACATTGAGACCACAGATATCATTGAGATCATGCATAGTACTGAGATCATAGAATTGCTTTGAGATCATAATAGTACTTGAATTACGATATTACCCTGAAATCATAGGGTATTAAAACCACCAAAAATTCCAATATAATTACTTGTACCATAGCCCCTGAATATGAAATAAAATGACCTTTTAATTTCTAAAAAAGATGCATTTTGTTTCAAATTCCACCAGGGTTAACGAAATGGTTTTGGGTTCAAACCATGAAGACCCGTTATGAGGAAATATTAAAATACTGAATGGGCAAGTAGTGGCTTTGGACAGATAAAAGGAAGGTACCTTGCTTGAGAAGCTTCAGAAAACCCTCTTTTGCACTAGCCATTCCGCCGCAAAAAGCCCTCGTTGTTCACTTTTGCTCTCATCTTCATCTTTCCTAAGTTTCTCACAGTGATTGCGTCCTGGAGTCGATCGAGTCATTGCGATACTGAGATCTTAGAAGCATTGGAGAAAGAGGAAATTCTTCCTTCTCAACTGCTAATCAACTAGCGACTGGCAAGGAAATGAGAAGAAACCCCCAACGTTCAGGAAAGTGAACTGGTGATTTTCGAAGACTTTCTGCGATGTGGATTTCGTTTGCCAGAAAGCAAATTTCTGCAAGATATCCTGACGCACTTCGACTTAGGGCTGGTAAACCTCCACCCCAATGCTATCCTCATCTTGGCTATCTTTCAGCACTTGTGTGAGGCTTTTGTGGGAGTGTTACTGTGCGTAGATCTATTTCGACGGTTTTATTTGTCAGTATGGTCGAAAAGTCCCAGTGCAGCAGGGTGTGTATATTTCTGCTTGAGAAAGAAGAAGGATTACCCCTCCTTCCCGCTGCGTGATTCTGTGCACGGATGGAACGAGAGGTGGTTCCACTGCTCCGCACCGGCAGAGAGAAACTTGTGATTTGAGAACCGGCGGCCGGTGAAAAGCAGCGAAATGGACTCCGTTCCAGTGTTAGGTGCTGACTTGCAGAAACAAGCACAAGTAATTCTTCACTTAGTTCGCCAGGGATTGACAGCACGAAATATCATCCGCGACTTCGTGAAGAATAGGATAAGCCCTCTAAAGAAGAGGGAACATCCTGCCTAGGAGGTGCAGTCCATGGCAGACAATACCTTGGACTACAATAATGGTAAGTTTGGTTGTTCACAAGATACGCATTATTACTAATGATCAATGTCATGCTAAGTAAGTATGATTGTGAAACAGTCTTGTCCGTATCAGAAATTGATAGAAGACAAACAGCCTTCTGAAGTCGTATAATGCGACGACAGAAGGAGCTCTAGGATTACCCCGTCCTCAGAGCTTGATCAACAGAGGCAACAATTTGAGACAAAAACATCAAAAGGTAAGCCTTCTTTTGAGAAAATTGTCCATAAATGCCTGTTGATATCGGTCATCAAATCGCAAATCATGAAATGATGTAGCTGCTGAAGGGGCAAGTTATCAGGACAAAACGTCCTTGGGATGATGTTGGACCTTCTGGGAGGCCAGCACCGAAGAGAATAAAAGTTATTTCTTCTAAAGCCAAGAAGATGAAGAGCCAACCCCAAGAGCATCCAAAGTAAAGACCATAGGAGGGGCTTCATCGAAGGCGAAGAAAACCACCCCAAAAACTGCTGCAGTAAGGTTTTCTCTTCTCCTTATTATACCATGTACGAATAGGAGTCACTTCTTAATCGTATAGGGTGAGGGGAGCGAGGATGAGGAAGACGACATTCCTTTCATCCGCCGAAAGAGAAGAGCGGTAAACCCTCTGGAGATAGCCATTCCAGAGAGACCTTCCTCCCCTACCATTGCCAACATACTGTCCTCAATGTTAGAAATAGCTGTTGAGGCAGGGGATCTAATGGTTGCAGGAGAACTTGCGGTTACGAAGGAAGTTACCAGCCCTGAGGCCAGAATTTCCATAGCCATGGTGGCGGAGGACTCTGCGGCCATAGCTTCAATAGCCTCAGATCTGGTGACACCTCCTTCAAACGCAGAAGGAGCTGTTGCAGTGAGAACATCACACTCCACAATTTTTACTCCATTGCATATATTAATCATCTTTTGGATATTCAGAAAGAGGAGTCTACTGTCTTGTTCAAGAAGAGAAGAACAAGGACGAACCCTAATGACACCGCAACAAGGTCGCTTAGCGTGCTCCTTTCTCCAAGGAGTACATCGCCGAACCCCAAAAGTCGGATGGGGTATCAAATCAAGTAAGGATATCACATCTTACCAAATCCTATTTTTGAAATCAGCAATGTTGCAAATTGTGATTTTCCAGGAACCCTGCGCCTAGCACCCTGCCGACCTCACCGAAAACTAGCGCAACACCTGCCGTGGAGGTCGTGAGGAATGCAAGCATAAGCACAATGGCTGAGATGGCTCCTCAAACCATTGTGGAAGAAATAATTGTGGATCTCCAATCCAATCGGATGGAAATCGCACCATCAGTCTCGACTGCGGGAGAAAATCAGGAAGAAACAATGTTTGATGCTCCCATTGTCAAGGAAGGGACTAGTCTCATTGTTCATTCTTCAAATGAACTCGAGAGCATGCTGAAGAAAACTTTCAGCCATTTCTTAGAGGTAAGTACAAAACTTTCTACCTTCTCTGAAATTGAAGATCTTAGGAATGTTCAGCTTTGAACAACAGATCTTACTGTGTTTTAGGATTTGACCCAAATGGCGACCAAGTCAAAAGCACTAGCAGAATAAATTGAGGTTGTGCAAAAG
The DNA here is from genome assembly GCA_019359835.1 of Pharus latifolius. NCBI lineage: Eukaryota > Viridiplantae > Streptophyta > Magnoliopsida > Poales > Poaceae > Pharus > Pharus latifolius. The sequence goes on along the minus strand of CM033324.1, from coordinate 20,534,534 downwards.
GAGATCAGCCATCTACAGCAGTATGCATCCATACCTCGCTTATACTAACCTGAACGTCATCTAAGTATAATGATTACCTCTCTGGTCGCAGGGACAATTCCTCCTTGACGAAAAGCATGGCTGATCGATGAGGTCAAAAAGAAACTGCGGCCATAAGATTTTCTTCCATGGAGAAAGAACTCAATGAGGCGCAATTAAAACTTGCCTGTAAGTTTACTTTCAGCCAGGGGATGTTATTTCCTTACATGAACTATTATAAACTCATTACTTTGTTCATGTAGTACAAGAGGAACATATAAGTGTTCTTTCTAAGGAAAGGGATGTCTTCCAGCAGAAGTATGCCCAGGCCGAAACTCAAAACGGGCAACTTTGTGCAACCATTGAGTCATTCAAAAAGATGACCGAAACTGTCTGTGAGGAGAGGAATACCTTGAAGGCAACAATCTCAACCTACAGCAGCATTCAGTCGAAAGTCTTCAAAAATCTAAAGATGGTTACAGATTTACTGAAGGCTGATATCATCAATCCTCAAAAGGAAAACTTAAGCCTTAGTGAATCGTGTAAATTGGTTGCGGCTCAAGCTGAATCACTTATCGAGTACCTTCCTGAAGATATAAAGCGGCAAGAAGAGGCATTGAAGACCAACGTAAGATCTGCAGCCTCTGCCATTTTGTGCAAATTAAGACATCACCACAGCCCAAATTTGGATTTGAATCCAATGGTTAGAGATGCTGAATTCGAGAGTGAAGATCAGCTTGAAGCCCTTGGTCAAAAATTTATTGACAGAACTTGGCTTATCTTGATCTCATTGTAATGAACCATGATCCTCTATGTGAATTGTACCTGCAACATACAATTATGATAGACAATATGTAGATGTATGCCTTTCACTTTTGGAAAAAAAACATACTTAATCTCATTTTATATTATGGCTGTATTCCCCTAGCCCCCTCTTGAGATCATACATACTAAAGACATTGTATTATAATCTCAGGAGAAATATGGGTTAAAGATGATCAAGGAGTACCTAGTGAGTTTCTTATATGTTAAGAAATGGTTTAGAAAGAAAAGTCTCAACTAGGTATGATCATCTGGTCGCACCAATACTGACCTTAATATAATACCAAAGTTTATTACAAACTAGCATCCCCTCGAATGATCAGAGACATACTAGTAAGTCCCGTATGCATTGAGAAACGGCTTATTTAGGGATGTCTTATCTAGATGCGACCATGAGATCGGTTAGTGAATCCAACTTGGTTACTATAATAAGATGATCATTACCGACCAGCCCCCGAGCATAGCTCGACAAAGGGAGGACAAAGGTCAGGAATTAAACCTTAATGTGACGCTGAAAAGGAAAAAGGAAATGGGAAAACTTACACATAAAACTTGTGTAGCTGATCTATGTTCCAAGTATTGGACAAGATCCTTCCATCTTCCATTGCCAATTGTGCCGATCCTGGTCGCGGCACAGAGACCACAGTATAAGGGCCTTCCAACTATGGGGAGAATTTGTTGCGATTAGACTCATTTTGAATTTTTCGTAGAACTAGGTCACCCATGTGAAGACTACGAGGTCGCACCCTTTTACTGTGGTATTTACGCAAAGCTTGTAAATATGTTGTAGACTTAATCAATGCCCGATCGTGTTTCTCCTCAAGGAGGGTAATCTCTTGGACACATTGTTCATGTTGATTAGAATGATCAAATTGATCTACACGAACAGAGCCAATACGAATTTCCGTAGTTAAGACAACCTCAGCACCGTATACCAATTGGAAAGGTGTCTCACCCGTAGTTTGACTACATGTAGTGCGTAGTGCCCATAGAACGGAGTAGAGTTCATTTACCCAAGCCCCCGAGCGTAATTTAAGGCGATCGAAAACCCGTTTCTTAATGCCTTGTAATATCTGCCCATTGGCATGTTCAATGGCACCATTGCTCTGTGGATGAGCCACAGATGCAAAACGGGTTTTCAATTGCTCTGTGGATGGTCCCAATATTGTCGCAATAGTCTAGAAAAAGACTACTAACGAATTGGGAACCATTGTCGATAATAAGATGACTTGGAACACCAAATCATGTTATAATATTCTTATGAAAGAATTTCTTCGCCGCAGCGGCGGTAACATTGCGGACTAGCTCAGCTTCAATCCACTTAGTAAACGTATCAATGGCTATGAATAAGAACTTGTATCCATTAACCGCTTGGGGCATAGGGTCCACTATATCTATTCCCCAAACCACAAAAGGCCAAGTTAGAGGAATAGTTTGTAAGGCCTATGCAGGCTAATGAACTTGCCGTGCATGAAATTGACACTGTGGGCATGTCTTGACCAAATGCATGGCATCATTAAGTGCTGAAGGCTAATAGAAACCCTGTCAGAAAGCCTTTCCAACCAGTGTCCGATAAGATGTATGTACATCACACACACCGTTGTGGATTTCTTTCAAGAGAAATTTTCCTTCCTCTTGAGATATACAGCGCATGAATACTCCTTGAGTACCCTTCCTATATAAAATTCCATCAATTATTTTATATAGACGTGCCTTTCGAACTAACCGATCACTCTTAGTTTCATCCTTGGGCAAGGTCCCATGTTCAAGATAGATCCGCAATGGTCAGGTCCAATCTTCTTCATGTCCAAGGTCAGCGACGTAAACTGTCACCAAGTCATCCTCGATCGAAGGCGTGATCAAAGTGTATTGTAAGTTTTCAATGAACACTCATGCCTGAGCAGATGTACGTGTGGACCCAATTTTCGATAATTGGTCTGCGAGTATATTATCCTTTCGTCGAACAAATTGGACTTCAAAATTATTGAAGTGTTTTTCCAATTTCCTCACTTCTTCCAGGTAATGAGCCATTGTCTCAACGGAGGTGTTGTACTCCTTGTTTACCTAGTTTATGACTAGCTATGAGTCTCCCTCACCACTAATCGACAGACTCCAAGGAATTTGGCTGCTCGAAGCCCAACAAGAAGACCTTCATACTCTGCTGCGTTGTTGGTCACAACAAAGTGTGTTGAATGACATACTTGAGTTGGTTGCTCTGAGGCGTAATTAAGACCACTCCAGCCCCCGAGTGTTGAAAACTACGAGAGCCGTCAAAATACATCGTCCAATGGTCATTGCATTGTAAATCTTCAGATTCATGCGCAGGAGGGTCGATATTAGTCCACTCAACCATGAAATTTGCAAGAATTTGAGATTTAACTGCGGTACGAGGGATGAAATGGATGTAAAATGCTCGAAGTTCCACTACCCATTTCGCCACGTGACTAGATACTTCCGGATTACGGAGCATGTCCCCTAAGGGGAAGGACGATGGTATAGTAATCTTATGTGCTTGAAAGTAATGTCATAGCTTTCGTGAAGCCATCAGAAGAGCATAAAGTAACTTCTAGACTTCAGGGTAACACTCCTTTGGTCCATGAAGTACTTCACTTACATAATAGATGGTTGTTGTACACCTTCTCTCTCTGCAACCAGAACTGCGCTGAGCGTGTGAGGGGTAGCCGCCAAGTAAAGGAGTAATGGCTCCCCCAAAATTGGAGAGACCAGTACTGGCAGACTAGATAAATATGCTTTGACCTCTTGAAAGCCTTTCTCGGCTTCATCCGACCAGGTAAAACCATTGTGCTTACGGAGAACCTTAATGAAAGGCAATCCACATTCGCCTAGTCGCGATATGAAATGGCTTAAAGCCGCCATGCGACCTGTTAGGCTCTGGACATCCTTCATAGTCGAAGGAGACCTCATTTGCTCAATGTCCCTGATTTTTTCAGGATTAACCTCAATTCCTCTTGAACAAACAAGGAAACCCAAAAGTTTACCAGAAGAAACTCCGAAGGAGCATTTTTCAGGGTTCAACTTTATTCCATGCTTATTCAAATTATAAAAGGTTTCGACAAGATCATCTATGTGACTAGAGCATTTCAAACTCTTTACAACCAAATCATCAACGTAAACTTCCAAATTACGCCCTAACTGGGAAAGAACAGTCTTTTGCATCAAGCACTTGTACGTGGAACCGGCATTCTTGAGACCAAATGGCATTCTGACGTAGCAGTAAGTGCCAAATGGTGTGATGAAGGAAGTTTTCTCTTTATCTTCTTCTGCCATGCTAATATGATGGAACCCTAAGTAAGCATCCAGGAAGCTCATCAGTTCACAACCCGCAGTAGAATCGACCAACTGATCGATGCGGGGAAGGGGAAAATCATCCTTCGGGCAGGCACTGTTTAGACTGGTGTAATCGACGCACATGCGTCACTTACCATTTGACTTTAGGACCATGACCGGTTTTGTGAGCCATTCAGGATGATCGACTTCTCGAATAAATCCTGCTATCTGGAGTTTGTCTAACTCCACACGGATGGCTTCTTGTCGGTTGCTTTGCTATCTGAGCTTTTGCTTTATTGGTCGCTGTCCAGGCCGAATAGCTAGCCTGTGCTCGATCACTTCCCTTGGGACTCCAGGCATGTTAGATGGCTTCCACGCAATCACATCTGCGTTAACTCGAAGGGAAAGTAATGAGCTCGAGTTCCTATTTGTCATCCAAACCTTATCATTTCGATCCTTTCACGCCGCACATTGACGCCATCCTTTGTCTTCCCAGGAATGTTCAGCAATAGGCCGATTAAACTGTCGCAAACATTCTTCTCTACATGCATGACATCAATGCAATGACGAACCTCTAAATGCTCCCAATACGGTAAGTCCCAAAATATCGATCTCTTCTTCCAAGTGTTCTTCATGCGGAGTTTCAATTTACGACCCTTTCCAAACACAACGTCTATGTCCTTCACCCGTGAGTAAACTTCTTTCCCACGCGTAGGCTTCGGGGCTGAACCATCTTCCTTGTGGCCGTCAAATTCCCTCTTCCTCTTACGATACGCGTTATTATTCGGAAGAAACCTACGGTGACGGATGTACACTGTTTTCCTGCAATTCTTCAGCCACACGCTCTCAGTCTCATCTTCGCAGTGGGGACAGGCTTTGGCTCCTTTCATACTACAGCCCGACAAATTTCCAAGGGCAGGGAAATCGTTGATGGTGCAGAATATCATAGCATATAGGATGAAGGTCTCTCGTTTGTATGCGTCCCATACCTGCACCCCTTCATTCCACATTGTTAGGAGATCCTCTATCAATGGTGCTAGGTACACATCAATATCGTTTCCGGGTTGTTTTGGTCCTGAGATAAGTAGAGACATCATGATGTACTTGCGCTTCATACACAACCAAGGAGGAAGGTTGTAGATACACAAAAGAAAAGGCCAAGTGCTATGCCAACTACTCATGTTACCAAAAGGATTAATTCCATCGATACTCAACCCGAACCTTATATTCCTCAATTCCTCTCTGAAGTTAACAAATTCCCTGTCGATGTTTCTCCACTGTGAAGAATCAGTGGGGCGTCTCAGCTTTCCATCCTTCTTCCGGTCTTCCGAGTGCCAACGCAATAATTTTGCCTCTTTACGGTTTGCAAACAAACGCTGCAAGCGGGAAATGACGGGCAAATACCACAACACCTTAGCAGGAGGTCCTTGCTTTATCTCAGCGCAGTCGCCGTCGTCGGTTCGGTCCTTACGCTTATAGCGGGATGCACCACACACCGGACAAACATGCATATCCTTGTAGTTGTTATGGTAAAGGATGCAATCATTAGGGCATGCGTGTATCCTTTCTACTTCCATTCCCAAAGGACACAACAGCTTTTTCACTTGGTAGGTGTTTTTTGGCAACTCGTTTCCTTCCGGAAGCATGTCCGCCAAAAGATCTAACAGTGCCGTGAAACTCTTGTCGATCCAGCTGTTACTTGCCTTCAATTTTAACAGTTCAAGCACGGAGGCCAACTTTGTGTACTTCGACTTGCAACTAGGGAACAATGGCTTTTCTAAGTCCTCAATCAAGCGCTTGAATTTGCCAAACTTCCTTTCACTGTAATTTCCTTCCAATCACGAACATGTCATCTAAATTGTCATCCTCTGGCATATCCTCATCGAAGTCGTTGTTGGCATCCGACATGTCCTGTTCCTCAACCTGAGTGGCACTTGTTTCTGCAATTGTCTCTTCTCCATGGTGGACCCAACACGTGTACCCCTTTTTGAAACCACGTCGGATCAAGTGGGTGAAAATTTTAGATGAGTTGGTGAACATCTTAAGATTCTGGCAGTCTATGCAAGGACAGTACATATATGATAAACCCTTCTTCGCCATGTCTTGCTCAGCAATTTTTTGGAAATCTAAAACACCTTTCATGTATTCCTTACTCACTCGGTTGTCATTATACATCCAGTCTCGATGAACCATCTGCAATTAATTAAATTCATACACATGCTAATTAGTAATACTCTACGTACGGTCGACACGCAATAAATTATAAATCTAGCTAGCTAGTGTTTCATGTGGAGTTTGCGGTATAACTAGCTAACTACTACTTGAACTGCAAGCAATTAGTTAGGGGCGTGGATAACACACATCATAAAACAATTAAATAGCTACAGGTCGAAAATGAGTTACAACCAGGATTTGCTACTATAGCTTCCCCTCCCTCTCCCTCTAATTTGATCAATCAATGGAGATCGATATTGATGATGAAATCAAGTAATGTATATGCCAATAGTGTTTTTGTTCCCAATCTGAATGGTTCTGGATGGATCATCTGGGTACAATGGAACTAACTTCAATTTTTCATCTAGTCCCGGGGCAACTTTGATCACATCTGTGGTTGTGGTCACAACTTGAACATCCCGAAGGGGAAGTTGATACACCAACTCCCGAGATAACCGATCACAAGTAAGAGCCGTATTCCGGCTGCCTCGGACCGAAATCACGCATTTTGGGCCTTGTAGCTTGATGCATTGATAAGCGTTGTTGGGGCAAACCCTGTACCTCTGGGTAGTCCTCAAAGTGAGCTCCCGAGCACCCTCGGTCCTTTGTGCGGAGAAGGTTCCTGGCGGGTCCTGGGCGTCCGGGCCCTGGGTCCCGCGGGGTCTTCGGAGTGCCTCGGTCCTTCATGCGGAGAAGGTCCCCAGTGGGTCCTGGGTCCCGCGGGGTCTCTGGACCGCCTCGGCACTTCGTGCGTAGATGGTCCCTGGTGGGTCCCGGGGTTAGGCCCCAGGTCCCGGGGTCACCGAGCTCTTGGTCCCGGGGAGTCATCGGGTCCCGGGGAGTCATCGGGTCCCGGAGAGTCTCGAAGAGTCACCGGGCTCCCGGTGAGACCCGGAGAATCACCGGGTCCCGGAGAGTCCCGGAGGGTCTCCGGGCCCCGAACATTCACTAGCCCCGGAAGGTCATCGGGTCCCTGCAGGGTCCCGGAGATTCACCGGGTCCCGGGTCCCGGGGAGTCACCGGGCCCCGGAGAGTCCCAGAGCACCGCCGGGTCCCGGAGAGTCCCGGAGAGTCACCGGGCCCCCGGTGAGACCCGGAGCACCATCGAGTCCCGGAGCACCACCGGGCCCCCGGTGAGACCCGGAGCACCACCGGGTCCCGGAGAGTCCCGGAGCACCACCGGACCCCCGGTGAGACCCGGAGCACCACCGGGTCCCAGAAAGTCCCGGAGCACCACCGGGCCCCCGATGAGACCCAGTACCACTGGGTCCCTGGTGAGACCCGGAGCACCACCGGGTCCCGGAGAGTCCCGAAGCGTCACCGGGCCCCCGGTGAGACCCGGAGCAGACCCGGAGCACCACCGGGTCCCGGATAGTCCCCGAGCACCACCGGGCCCCCGGTGAGACCCGGAGCACCACCGGGCCCCCGGTGAGTCCCGGAGCACCACCGGGCTCCCAGTGAGACCCGGAGCCCCGATGAGACCCGCAGAACCACCGGGCCCCCGGTAAGACCCGGAGAACCACCGGAGCCCCGGAGAGACCCAGAGAACCACCGGGCCCCCGGTGAGACCCGGAGAACCGTCGGGCCCCCGGTGAGATCCGGAGGATCACCGGGCGACCCGTGAGACCCGGAGAACCACCGGAGCCCCGGAGAGACCTGGAGAACCACTGGGCCCCCGGTGAGACCTGGAGAGCCACCGGGCCCCCGGTGAGACCCAGAGAACCACCGGGCCCCCGGTGAGATCCGGTGGATCACCGGGCGCCCGGTGAGACCTGGAGAACCACCGGAGCCCCGGAGAGACCCGGAGAACCACCGGGCCCCCGGTGAGATCCGGAGGGTCACCGGGCGCCCGGTGAGGCCCGGAGGATCACCGGAACCCCGGTGAGGTCCGGTGGGTCACCGGGCCCCCAGTGAGACCCGGAGAGCCACCGGGCCGCCGGTGAGATTCGGAGGGTCACCGGGCGCCCGGTGAGGCCCGGAGGATCACCGGAATCCTGGTGAGGTCCGGAGGGTCACCGGAGCCCCGGTGAGTCCCGAAGAGTCTCCGGGCTCCTGAAGGGCAGCTGCAAATCGTTAAGCCTCTGGGAAGCCGGCGAGGCCACGTGTCAAGCATCCGAGCAGTCCCCCTGGCCAAAGGACGTCTGCGCCCTTCCATCCAACGGTCGAAGAGAGGGCTTTTCGGTCTTTTGTATTTCTTAGGGGCTATATATACCCCTCTTGTACCCTTTTTCAGGGATTCCAATTTATTTATATTAACGCAATATCCGGCTCTCTTGGAGACCTCTCCCCGAGAGCACACCTCCCCAGCGGACTCGCGTCCGGAGAGAGCCAACAGGACTAGGGCCCCCACTGGGACCCGAACCTGTATAAACCCCTGTGTCACTTTCTGTGTTGCCCGGCGGGAGGAGACCAGTAACTCGGTCTGCTCGCACCGCTGTACTCGTGCTGCGCACGTCTGAACCTGCCGGGGTATCCGTAATACCACGACAGTTGGCGCCAACCGTGGGGACTCATGACGAATTGCCATGGCTCCCCCAAGAAGAAGAGCTCAAGCTCTCTCCCTTTCCGGTGGTTATGGTCCCAGCGACCCGGCGCCGCCCCAGCAAGACGTCACCGTCGCGACGCTACTGTTCGGGAACACCCGGAGAGAGTTGCCACTTTCTTCTCCCGAAATCTTCAGTAGAGGTGTTCCCGTTTCCAGCTCGGCGACCGCGACCGCGACCGCGAATGCGGGACCTCGCGCCCTACCTAGTGCCGCCGATCCCGGTGACTCGGCGCCACCCCCTCGAGACACGACTGCCCCGGCGCTTCCGGTCGGAGGCGCCCAGACCCAGGTACCACCTCTCACCTTTCCAATTACCCCGCGCCCGCGCCAGGAGCCTTCCCCGTCGGGAGCTGTCCCCGCACCGGAGACTTACCCCGCGCCCGCGCCGGGAGCCTTCCTTGCGCCGGGGTCTTACCCCGCGCCAGGAGCTCTCCCCGCGCCCGCGCCGGGCGTCTTCCCCGTGCCGGGGCCTTACCCCGTGCTGGGAGCTGTCCCCGCGCCGGAGTCTTACCCCACGCCAGGAGCTCTCCCCGCGCCTGCGCCGGCAGCCTTCCCCGCGCCAGGGCCTTACCCTGTGTCGGGAGCTGTCCCCGCGCCGGGAGCTTTCCCCGCATCGGGAGCTATCCCCGCGCCGGAGACTTACCCCGCGCCAGGAGCTCTCCCCGCGCCGGAGACTTATCCCGCGCCAGGAGCTCTCCCCGCGCCCGCGCCGGGAGCCTTCCCCGCGCCGGGGCCTTACCCCGCGCAGGGAGTTGTCCCCGCGCCGGGGCCTTACCTCGCACCGGGAGCCTTCGCCGCGCCGGTGGCTCTCCCTGGCTCCGTGCCGCGGATGGTTGCCAGTGCGTCCGGAGTGGCTCCTTGGCTTGCGGTTCCCACCGCGCTCAGAATGGCCCCGAAGACACGCCCGATGTCGGGCCTTGCCCGCGTGCCAGCAGCGTCGGCTGACGCGCATCAGACCCGACTAACTCGGGAGGAGGTGGAGCGCATGCGTGCCGTGAAACCTAGCGAAGCTCCCTCTCAACATAGGCTGGGGACACGCCACCAGACCAGCCGGGGAGGGAGACCAATCGACGAAGCCACCACCACCTCTGGGGGACACCTGGAGGTTCACGAAGCTAGCCCCAACCCTTAGGAGAAGAGGCGCTACCACCATTCGAGCAGACCGCTGGGGCCTCTCCCCGACTCCGATAACGAGTGCGTCTCCCTTACAAGGGGGGACAACGACTGGGATCCTTCCCAGAGAGTTGAGGGGGCCAACCAGCCCTTGTGCCGCCAGCTCCGACGCATCCGATGTTCAAAGCCATATCGCACGCCCCGCATCGAGTACTACAATGGTGAGGCCAATCCTTATGAATTTGTGCAGGTGTACTCCACAACCATCTCAGCGGCCGGGGGGGACGAGACGGTGCAATGCAACTTCTTCCCCCTAGATCTCACCGGGATCGCCCGCTCATGGTTTTACAACCTGAGGGCCGGTTCCATCAAGTCCTCCGCGCAGCTCAAGCGTGAGTTTTGTGCGAACTTCCAGGGGAACTATGTGCGTCCCCTTGACTCGTCGCAGCGCCACACCGTTCGGCAGAAGACAGGGGAAACCATTCGAAGCTTCTTCAAGCGCTTTGCTTAGGTCAAGAGCAAGGTGGCGCACGTCCCCGACTCCACAGTCATCGAGGCGTGCAAGAGCGGGATCCTCCCCGGGGAGCTCCATCGGAGGCTCTCCCGGAGCTGTCCCTCCTCCGCCGATGAGCTCTTCAACGTACTGGAAAAGTACGCTCGGGCGGAGGAAGACAACCTTTGGAAGAAGACTCAGGGGCTCTCGGCCCCGCCGATCGGGGGGCCAGGGACCCCCTCAAACGCTAACGAGCCACGGCCTCGGGACACCTTTGTCCTCGAGGGCGGAGGCGGCTCACGTGACCCCCCGAGGGGCAACCGCCCCTTCCCCAAACCGAAAGGCCATGGGGGAGGACAGTCTTCCCGCGGTCGGGAAGGCCCCACGGGGAGAGGCAAGGAAGGACCGTGGTGCAGCTTCCACGGGTCCAGTACCCACGCTACCCGGGAGTGCCACCAGCTGCTGCAGCACCACGCGGCGTTCCTCGACCAGCATGGGCAGGGGGGGACTTCAGCCTCCTTGCCCTCTCGGCCAGCTGTTCCGGCCCTTCCTGCTCCCGCGCGGGGTCAGCAGGGCAGATGTAGGAGGGGGAGTCTTCAGAAGCTCTCCCCTTCCAAACTTCTCAGCGCCGCATCAACGTCATCGTGGAAGGGTCCGCCTCCGGGCGGGACTCTAAGCGCCAGCGTAAGGAGTACACGCGCGAAGTCAAGGTTGTGGGGGTGCTGCACATGTCTCCGCCACCCAAGTGGTCGGACGTCCCCCTCACCTTCACGGTGGAAGACGCGCGCGGGGTTCGCTTACCCCACGACGACGCGCTCATCGTCTCCGCCACCGTCTACAACCGCCACCTGGCCCGCATCCTCGTGGATGGCGGGAGCTCCGCCGACGTCCTCTTCCTGAAGGCCTTCAAGGAAATGCAGGTGGATGAGAAGACATTCAGCACCTCAGAGAACTACCGGACCGAGATGGTCCGATTCGATGTAGTGGACCTCCCTTCCTCCTACAGCGCGATCATGGGGAGGACCAAAATCAACCGCCTGTGGGCTGCCACCAATCAAAACTACCTCTGCATGAAGATCCCCAGCCGCACGGCGTGATCAATGTCCGGGGAGACCAAGACATGGCCCGGGCTCTATACGAGCGCGCCGCCGCTACAATCGGAAGCGTCAACATCATTAAGGCGCCCGGGGGGGAGGCCTCTCCCCTGGAACCAGACATCACGGCGATACCTCCTGGGAGGCCCCTCCCCAAGCCGCGTCCCGAAGGGGGTCTCTGGGAGGTCCTGCTGTCCCCGTGATGGGGACAAAACCGTCCGGATCGGGGCAAAGCTCCCCGAGGAGCATGCAGCGGAACTGGCGGCTTTCCTGCGCGAGAACTCCGATGTTTTCGCATGGAAGCCTTCGGACATGCGGGGCGTCGCCCGGGGGGTCATTGAGCACAAGCTCGCGGTGACCCCCGGTCACCCCCCCGTCAAGCAAAAGCTGAGGAAGCTCTCCCTCGAGCGCCAAGAGGCAATCAAGGGGGAGATCGCCTGACTCCGAGAGGCGGGGTTCATTTGGGAGGTCTTGTACCCCGAGTGGCTCGCGAACCCCGTCCTCGTGAAGAAGTCAAATGGCAAGTGGCGGATGTGCGTGGACTTCACCACCTCAACCGCGCCTGCCCCAAGGACAACTTCCCACTCCCGCGGATTGACCAACTGGTCGACGCCACCGCGGGGTGCGAGTTGATGAGCTTCCTAGGCGCCTACTCGGGCTACCATCAAGTCCGGATGGCGGAAGGGGACGAGGAAAAGACGAGTTTCATAACTCCCCTCGGAACCTTCTGCTACGTCCACATGCCCTTCGGGCTAAAGAATGCGGGAGCGACCTTCCAGCTCCTCATGACGCTGGTCTTCCAAGATCATGTCGGCCTCAACGTCGAAGTCTACGTAAGTGGCACGGTCGTCAAAAGTCCCCGCGTGGCCGCCCACGTCGACGACCTAGCAGAGACCTTCCGCAACCTCCGCGCGTATGGGCTGAAGCTCAATCCGGAGCAGTGCGCCTTCGGCGTGCGCGGGGGGAAGCTCCTGGGTTTCCTCGTGTCCCAGCGGGGCATAGAGGCAAACCCCGAAAAGATCCGGGCGTTCCTGGACATGCCCCTTCCGCGCTCCGTCAAGGACGTCCAGCAGCTCTCCAGCCGCGCTAAGCCGCTTCATCTCGTGGCCGGGGGAACGAGGCCTCCAATTCTTCAAGATCCTCCGGGGGCTCGAGGGGTTCCGATGGACTCCCGAGGCCCAGGAGGCCCAGGAGGCCTTCGACGACCTCAAGTACCTCACGAGCCCTTCAATGCTCGTGAGTCCGTCTCCAGAAGAGCCCTTGCTCCTCTACCTTACCGCGACCCCGATCGCCGTCAGCGCGGTATTGGTGAAGGAGCAAGGGGGGCAGCAACGTCCCATGTACTACTTGAGTGAGGCCCTCCAGGGGGCCAAAACCCGGTACACGGAGATGGAGAAGATCTGCTACGTCCTCCTGATGGCGTCCCGGAAGCTTCGCCACTACTTCCTGGGACACCCCATCACCGTCCCGTCGTCCCTCCCCCTGGGGGAGGTGCTGCGGAACAAAGAGGCCACCGGCCGGATTGGGAAGTGGGGGGCCGAGCTCGCCCCCCTTCTCCCTGTCCCTCACAGGCCGCTCCGCCATCAAGTCACAGGTCCTCGCCGACTTCGTCGCGGAGTGGACTCCTGCCTCCGGGCCCGGGGACGAAGACCTCCCCGCGCCACCCCGACGCACTGACCATTAGACACTCATGTTCGACGGGTCGTTGTGTCTCGCCGGGGCCAGTGCGGGGGTAGTCCTCCGGAGCCCCGAGGGGAAGGAACTCGAGTACGCAGCGCGACTCGAGTTCCCCGCAACCAACAACGTCGCCGAGTACGAGGCTTTGCTCCTCGGGATGCGCCTTGCGCGCTCCCTGAGGATCCGGTGCCTCCTAGTGAAGGGAGATTCTCAGCTCGTACTTTGCCAAATGGACAAGTCTTACCTGTGCCATGACGCAAACTTGAGTCTTTATTGGCAGGAAGTGCGAAAGATGGAGAGGCAGTTCGACGGCCTCGAGGCCCGGCATATCCCGCGAAGGGACAATGACCGGGCCGATGCCTTGGCCCGGGCAGCAAGCGCCTAGGAATCGCTCCCCAAGGGGGCCTTCTTGGAAATCATCACGAAGCACTCGGTGGCCTCCCCGGACACGGGCGACGAGCCCCGCATCCCGGAGGTCGCCGAGATCACCCGGACTCCGTCATGGATGGACCCCCTCATCTCCTTCATCAAGGGGGAGGGGGACCTTCCCAGCAAAACCGAGGCTAAGCGCCTCCGGGCCAAAGCCCGGGCATATCTCCTGCCGGAGGGGAGGCTCTACAAGCGGGGGGCTTCCGCCCTCCTGCGCTGCCTCCCCCGGCTGGAGGGACTCCAACTTCTCAAAGACATCCACACGGGGAGCTGTGGCTCTCACCTAGCCCCGCGTGCCATCGCGGCCAAGGCTCTCCGGCAGGGCTTCTATTGGCCCACGATCATGCGTGACACGCGAGACCTTGTCTCCGCGTGCGAGGCCTGCCAGAAGATGGCCAAGGGTTCGAACCTCCCCCTGTAGCGCTACAGACTATCCCCATCACTTGGCCCTTCGTGCGCTGGGGGATGGACCTGTTAGGGCCCTTCCCCCCAGCGCCTGGAGGATACAAGTATACGGTGGTCGCGGTCGACTACTTTACAAAGTGGGTAGAGGCGCAACCCTTGGCCAGCATCACGCCCCGGGCCGTCCAGCGGTTTTTCTGGAAAAATGTCGTTTGTCGTTTTGGTGTCCCCCGGGAAATGACTATTGATAACGGGACCCAATTCGACTCGGCTTATTTCCGGGAATTCTGCCAAGGCCTGGGGCTCACCATCCACTTCGCCTCAGTGACCCATCCCCGGAGCAATGGGGCTGTCAACGGCGTGATCCTGCAGGGGTTGCGTCAGCGACTCGAGCAGGTCACTTCTAAGCGGGGTGCATGGGCAGAGGAGCTTCCTAGCATCCTCTGCTCCATGCGCACAAGCCCGAGCTGGGCGACGGGATGCACTCCCTTCTCCCTAGACGAAGCCACGACCGCAGCGTACCAAGCCAATGAGGCCAACCAGCGACTGGAGATCGACCTCGTGGGGGAGGAATGCGACCGAGCGCTCCTCCGCCACACCATCTACGAGCGCGAGATGGCGCGCGCATACAACCAGCGCGTGCGCGAGAGAGCCCTCCGCCTTGGGGACCTTGTCCCTAAGCGCGTCACAGACCCCCAAGCCCAGGGTAAGCTCTCCCCCAAATGGGAGGGTCCCCACAGGATCTCCGCAGTCCTGGGCTCGGGGGCTTATAAACTCTCCAACCTCTAGGAGCAGGAACTGAAGCACATGTGGAACTTGCGTCTACTTCGCAAGTTTTACGTCTAGCCTACACAGGCCCATCCTCTCCCCCGGAGCGATTACGCCGGAGGGGGAAGGGGGACCTCGTACTCACTGTCCCCTCCCCCGGAGCGATCACGCCAGAGGGCGAGGGGGGCATTGTATTCCATTTCATTATCAATACAACTGGGTTTTTCTCTTCAACTGTGATTGCAGGTTCTTCACATTACCGCCCCTAACGGCGATGCCCTCCCCCTGAGGACGCCCTCCCTGCGAGGATGCCCTCCCCGTGAGGAAGTGGGCCTAGACCCAACAAGTCCCTTCTGTAGGGCGGCTTACGATCAGCCCTCGTGGACTGAGGGTGTAAGCGACAACCCGGTCCCTAGCGATCGTGGTAACGAGTCACTTTGGGAGACTAGTCCCCTACCCAAACACTCAGACCCGTCATTGGGCACATCCTCCTTCGGGAGTTGATAGTCTCCCTAGAGGGACGGATTTCTTGGATATTCTTCTCCGGAGACCTTATTCCCGGCACCCCGTTCTCACGGCGACTGGACGATTGTCTCCCGGAAAGTCCATCTCCGGAAATCTCGTCGGGTTTTCTCGGATGTTTCTTCTCCAGAGACCTTATTCCCGGCACCCCGTTCTCACGGCGACCGGACGATTGTCTCCCGGCCGGAAATCTCGTCGTGTTTTCTCGAATGTTTCTTCTCCGGAGACCTTATTCCCGGCACCCCGTTCTCACGGCGACCGGACGATTGTCTCCCAGAAAGTCCATCTCCGGAAATCTCATCGGGTTTTCTCGGATGTTTCTTCCCCGGAGACCCTATTCCCGGCTCCCCGTTCTCACGGCGACCAGACGATTGTCTCCCGGAAGGTTTTTCCCCGGGGGCTTTGTCACCCCCACAGCACGCGGAGCTACCCTCCGGCCCACTGTGGGCGGGGGGGATAAGGAACCCCCGGGTGTCGACCGCACCACCCACGAGCAAACTTAGCTCATTCTTATCAAAAGAAGTCGTCCAGACCATCCAAGAAAAATATCAAAAGAAGACTCTTAAAACAACAAGAAGCGCAAACACAGCTTTATTAATCATTCACCCGGAGGACATCTTCCCCCTCCGGTGGGCATCAGAAACGGTACAACCCGGGTCAAAACCCGGAAGCTCTCTATATCCTAAGGCTCCTACGCGTCCAGGGGCTCCACGCCGCTCGGACGCGATAACTTCCTCTCCCGCGTGGACTTGGTCCCGGGAGGAGGTTTTTCTCAACCGTGCCGCTCGAACGCGGTGACATCCTCTCCCGGAGGGACTTGGTCCCGGGAGGAGGTTTTTCTCTGCCGCGCCGCTCAGACGTGGTAACGTTCTCTCCCGGAGGGACTCTGTCCCAGGAGAAGGCTTTTCCCGTCTGGGGGCTCCGCGCCGCTTGGACGCGGTAACATCCTCTCCCCGGGGGACTTTGTCCCAGGAGAAGGTTTTTCCCGTCTGGGGGCTCCGCGCCGCTCGGACGCGGTAACTTCCTCTCCCGGGTGGACTTGGTCCCGGGAGGAGGTTTTTTCTCCACCACGCCGCTTAGACGCGGTAACGTTCTCTCCTGGAGGGACTTTGTCCCGGGAGAAGACTTTTCCCGTCTGGGGGCTCAGCGCCGCTCAAACGCGGTAACTTCCTCTCCCGGGTGGACTTGGTCCCGGGAGGAGGTTGTTCTAAGCCGCGCCGCCCAGACGCGGTAACATTCTCTCCCGGGTGGGCTTGGTCCCGGGAGAAGGTTTTTCCCGTCCAGGGGCTCCGCACCACTTGAACGCGGTAACATCCTCTCCCCGGGGGACTTGGTCCCGGGAGAAGGTTTTTCCTGTCCGGGGGCTCCGCGCCGCTCGGACGCGGTAACTTCCTCTCCCGGGTGGACTTGGTCCCGGGAGGAGGTTGTTCTCAACCGCGCCGCCCAGACGCAGTAACATTCTCTCCCAGAGGGACTTTGTCCCGGGAGAACGTTTTTCCCGTCCAGGGGCTCCGCGCCGCTTGGATGCGGTAACATCCTCTCCCCGGGGGACTTTGTCCCGGGAGAAGGTTTTTCCCGTCTGGGGGCTCCGCGCCGCTCGGACGCGGTAACTTCCTCTCCCGGGTGAACTTGGTCCCGGGAGGAGGTTTTTTCTCCACCACGCCGCTCAGACGCGGTAACATTCTCTCCCGGGGGGACTTTGTCCAGGGAGAAGGTTTTTCCCCTCCCAGGGCTCCGCGCCTCTCGGACGCGATCCTTCCACTCGGAGATCCCTGGAAACCTCAGTGTCATCAGGAGAAGGGTTTTACACATACCCTCCGGGGCCACGACGTGTCCCCGAGGGCCTGGGGGGCTCCTGTTGGGGCAAACCCTGTACCTCTGGGTAGTCCTCGAAGTGAGCTCCCGAGCGCCCTCGGTCCTTTGTGCGAAGAAGGTTCCTGGCGGGTCCTGGGCGTCCGGGCCCTGGGTCCCGTGGGGTCTTTGGAGAGCCTCGGTCCTTCATGCGGTGAAGGTCCCCAGTGGGTCCTGGGTCCCGCGGGGTCTCCGGACCGCCTCGGCCCTTCGTGCGTAGATGGTCCCTGGTGGGTCCCGGGGTTAGGCCCCAGGTCCCGGGGTCACCGAGCTCTTGGTCCCGGGGAGTCATCGGGTCCCGGAGAGTCTCGGAGAGTCCCCGGGCCCCCGGTGAGACCCGGAGAATCACCGGGTCCTGGAGAGTCCCGGAGGGTCTCCGGGCCCCAAACATTCACTAGCCCCGGAAGGTCATCGGGTCCCCGCAGAGTCCCCGAGAGTCACCGGGTCCCAGGTCCCGGGGAGTCACCGGGCCCCGGAGAGTCCCGGAGGTCCCGGAGAGTCACCGGGCCCCCGGTGAGACCCGGACCACCACCGGGTCCCCGGTGAGACCCGGAGCACCACCGGGTCCCGGAGAGTCCCAAGCACCTCCGGGGCGACCGGGTCCCGGAGAGTCCAGGAGCACCACCGGGTCCCCGGTGAGACCCGGAGCACCACCTGGTCCCGGAGAGTCCCAAGCACCTCCGGGCCCCCGGTGAGACCCGGAGCACCACCGGGTCCCGGAGAGTCCCGAAGCGTCACCGGGCCCCCGGTGAGACCCGGAGCATCACCGGGTCCCGGAGAGTCCCCGAGCACCACCGGGCCCCCGGTGAGACCCGGAGCATCACCGGGACCCGGAGAGTCCTGAGCACCACCGGGCTCCCGGTGAGACCCGGAGAGCCACCGGGCCCCCGGTGAGACCCAGAGAACCACCGGGCCCCCGGTGAGATTCGAAGGGTCACCGGGCGCCCGGTGAGACCCGAACAACCACCGGAGCCCCGGAAAGACCCGGAGAACCACCGGGCCCCCGGTGAGACCCGGAGAGCCACCGGGCCCCCGGTGAGACCCAGAGAACCGTCGGGCCCCTGGTGAGATCCGGAGGATCACCGGGCGACCCGTGAGACCCGAAGAACCACCGGATCCCCGGAGAGACCCGGAGAACCACCGGGCCCCCGGTGAGACCGGGAGAGCCACCGGGCCCCCGGTGAGACCCGGAGAACCACGGGGCCCCCGGTGAGATCCGGAGGAGCACCGAGCGCCCGGTGAGAACCGGAGAACCACCGGAGCCCCGGAGAGACCCGGAGAACCACCGGGCCCCCGGTGAGATCCGGAGGGTCATCAGGCGCCCGGTGAGGCCCGGAGGATCACCGGAACCCCGGTGAGGTCCGGAGGGTCACCGGGCCCCCAGTGAGACCCGGAGAGCCACCGGGCCCCCGGTGAGATCCGGAGGGTCACCGGGCGCCCGGTGAGGCCCAGAGGATCACCGGAACCCCGGTGAGGTCCGGAGGGTCACCGGAGCCCCGGTGAGTCCCGAAGAGTCTCCGGGCTCCCGAAGGGCGGCTGTTGATCGTGAAGCCTCTGGGAAGCCGGTGAGGCCACGTGTCAAGCATCCGAGCCGTCCCCCTGGCCAAAGGACGTCCACGCCCTTCCATCCAACGGTCGTAGCGAGGGCTTTTCGGTCTTTTGTATTTCTTAGGGTCTATATATACCCCTCTTGTACCCTTTTTCAGGGATTCCAATTCATTTATATTAACGCAATATCCGGCTCTCTTAGAGACCTCTCCCCGAGAGCACACCTCCCCAGGGGACTCACGTCCGGAGAGAGCCAACAGGACTAGGGCCCCCACTGGGACCCGAACCTGTATAAACCCCTGTGTCCATTTCTGTGTTGCCCGGCGGGAGGAGACCAGTAACTCGGTCTGCTCGCGCTGCTGTACTCTTGCTGCATACGTCCGAACATGCTGAGGTATCCGTAATACCACGACAAGCGTAATGCGCCGCCACCATGAACTTAGCAAGTGTTGGCCTACCAAAAATAGCGTTATATGCCAAATCGCAATCAATTACATCAAATGTAATTAGTTCTATTCAGATATTGTCTAGTCCTCCCAATGTTACCAGTAATACAATTTGTCCAATCAGCATCATCGAGGGACCAGGAATTATACCATAAAACGGATGAACTATGGGTTTAATATTTAAGCGAGGGATTTGCATCTCATCAAGTGTCTTGACAAATAACAGGTCCAAAGAACTGCCCCTGCCGATCAGAACCCTTTCAACCCTAGCATTGCTAATTATAGGGGTAATGACCAAAGGAAGTCTTAATGGTCGTGTAAGCCTCTTGGTACAATCATCCTGGTCGAAAGTTATGGGAGTTTCTGACTAGCGAGGATATTGAGGCTCCCCAAGGGGAGCTTCAACTTTTTTTACCTCACGGTGAAAAGTTTTGAATTGACGCTTAGAAGCATAAAAAGAAGAACCACCAAAGATAATATTGACATGATTTTGGGGTACCTGGTAAGACATTTCTTCATCTCCATCAGCGTCTCTAACCTCGCAGGCTTGATCTTGTCGTAGTATGGTCGGCATGGGTCCAGTTCCCTCGTAGAAGTCTTCCAAGCTCTTCAACCAGTTGCAACAACTCTTGAGATCATGTCCAAAAGAATTGTGCAATGGACACCACTTCTTATTTCCTTGCGGGTTAGCCGATTTTCCCGAATGGTCACTATCGTGGCCACCAGAAGGAGTTTTACTTTTAAACAAAAACTTATTACCTTTTCTTGGCGGTGGTTTGTCGGCAATAGCGACATCTCGATATTGTCCAGCCCGATTCTTCTTGGGCTTTTTCGATTTCCCGCCCGATGATGACTCCGACTTCTTGCTAGAATCATCCTTCTTGTCGTTCTTGAGACCTGGTTGAGGCGGAAAATTCCCTTTGTCCACCATCCTATTCCATTCCACGGCCTCTGCCGCGTCAAAATAATGATTAGCCATGTCGAAGAGATCGGCTACTGATTGAGGTGGATGGATAAGTAAATCTTCGGTGAATCTCCGATACCGAACAGCATGTTTAAATACCCTGATAACAGAATTGTCAGAGATGTTAGGAATGGTATCTCTCACTCCAACAAATCTCTTGACAAACTGCCGAAGAGTTTCCATAGAAGTCTGGCGCAATCGATGAAGATCATCCTCCTTGCCAGGCTTCTGATAACAATTCTGGAAATTGTTGAGTATTGCATCACACAACATCTCCCATCCAGTTGATTAAACAACCAGGTCCTCGCTGGCCCTTCAAGAACCATTGGCAAGTACTTTGCCATCACGCGGTCATCTCCCCCTGCCGCTTGGATGGTAGTGATGTAGATCTAAAGAAATTATGATGGATTTTGAGTTCCATCGAACCTTTCGATCATCCCTGGTTTAAACTTATCAGGCTAGACCACAGCACAGAGGCCTAGCGAGAAAGCCTTACAACCAACATAGGAACTGCGAAAATGTCTATTACCTCGATCTTCCATATGGTTGCAGGCGACATCACCCTGAGGAGATACACCTCGCAGCCCAGGCGAGAATGGATTGCTATGCGATCTAGATCGCGGGAACTTCCAACTCACCTGGCCTTGTCATGCCGAGTTGGCCCTGCTAGCAATCGATTGCGCCTCCCATGGCTAGAATGATAATAAGCCTGCTCATGGGAACAAATCGTGGAACGGGATGACGCCGTTGGAGTTGCGTTAGACGCAACTTCGTCGAGCATGTCCGCAAGGACTCTGGCAAAGGTTGTTCTATCAGCATCTTTGATACCAGGAGGAGGATTACACAGTGTGTCTGCGATAACACAAATTCGATCTTGTGTGCTCCTTTTGGGTGCCATAGGAGTCACCGTCTCTTCAACCGTCAGAGGATAGTCTGGGGCCAAAGAAGGCGTTTTGTCGCGTCTGGGACCATGCAGATGATGGGAAATGCTAGGAGTGGGATCTCAAACAACGGCATCATGGCGACCTTGCGCAAGTCGTAAGGTTTCCTCAGTGGCCTTACGAATCTCATTTTCTCGTTGTTCACGGTCCTGATCCTCCTTCTATCTGTGCTCCTAATCCTTCCTGGCAATTCGCTGCTCAGGAGTTTCCTCCGATAGCGCAGCAAATTCTCGAGGAACCGAGGTTGCAGATGGGGAAAACATCCCTCCTTGTTTCGAATCAGATTCAAAATCAAAAAGGGATTTGAGATTTTTCGGATCAAACTTTCCAGGACTAAACTCAAGATTGTCATCCTCCACATCTTCTGGAATAACGTGTTGTAGCACGTACTCAGCCTCTGATGTGGCGAGTTCCACATGAGGGGAAGCATCTATCTTCTCTATGTCTCGGTCGATAGACATGACCAAAGTTGGAGAAGATTACCCTCTAGATGTGATTCACGGACATCTTCACCGTCAACCTCTTCCATAGGAACGGGGTCATTGGGCGAAGGCATCTGAATATGAGCATAGTCATCAAGATCGAAATCATTCTCAGAATCATATGCCCAAACATGACTTACCAGAGCTCCTGATGAAAGAAACACCTTGAGAAAGGTCCCCATGGTGGGCGCCAGCTGTCGACGATTGGCACTCGGGGTCCTTAGTCGATCTTACGCAGATTTGTGAGTAGGGAGTGAGACCTTTTAGGGGGGTTTATCAGGTAAGTTAAGGTAAGTATGAGTTGGAGAAACACAGAGTTATACAGTTTCAGGCCCTCAACGGATTGAGTAATAGCCCTACGTCCTATCATTCTTCTACTATGTATAGGAATGTTTTCAGGGAAGGAGAGATTGTTACAAAGGTTGACAATCTCTCTCGATGCTTCTGTCTATTGTCTATTGCTTGATTTGTATGAGTCTTCTTTCGAATCCTCTCTCCATGTCCCTATCTTGTCCTTCCTTCCCTCCTTTATTACTGAACGAAAGGATGCCAATGTGAAGCAGTTCGGACGGTTGCTAACATGCAGTTGCATAACTGCACTTATCTCTTCACTGGTTAACACATGCAGTTATAGATAACCACACATCTTAACTCCTCGACGGTTATCTTCATACATGGAAGAAGAAGTTATCTTTATCCTGGGAACATGCCTGGTAAAGCTCAAACACTACTCAAGTCATATGTAACCCTTGGGTCACCTTGGTCGTGCATAGCCTGCAACCTTATTATTGCACAAGTTCTGCGACCATAGACTGGTTCTGCACCCGTGACCTTCTGGTACACAGGAAATCACTTCTGTGACCATGATAGCTGCTAATGCACAGATTCATATACCATATCCGAAATATCTTAAATATGATATATTCAATAAATAACTAGCTCAGGTAATAATCCTCGTCAAACGGTTCATGGCAAATTATTTGCCAACGGTCCTGGAAGGTCCGGCACGAACCTGGTTGTTCAACCAACCGGAATGATTTGTGGGAGTGAGGAATACCATTCCTAACATCTCTGATTCTTCGGTTATCAGGGCCTTCAAACACGGCATTAGATATCGAAGGTTCACGGAGGATCTGAGTATCCATCCCCCACGATCAGTGTCAGACCTCTTCGACATGGCAGATCGATATTCCGACGCAGTGGAAGCTGTGGAATAGAATAGATTGGTGGATAAGGGTAACCTTCCTCCTCAACCGAACCTAAAAACCAAAAAGAAGGAATATTCGAACAAGAAATCTGATTTTTGTACAGGTGGGAGATCTAAGAAGCCCAACAGGAATGGAGCAAGCTAGTTCCGCGAGGTCACAGTCTTGGACAAGCAACCACAAGAGAAAGGTAAAAAAGTTCCATTCAAATCTAATAAGCTTCCCTCCGGTGGTCGAACTCGCGACCGCCCAGAAAAACAAACTAACCCGTAGGGAAACAAGAAATGGTGTCCATTACACAATGCTTCTGGACACGACCTCAAGAATTGTCGCGCCTAGTTGAAGCGCATGGACGATTTCTATCAAAGAACTATGCCCATGCCAACTATACCAGAAAACAAACAATCTCGAGGAACCAAAGACGCCGATGGAGACGAGGTAATGCCATACTAGGTACCTAGTAATCACATTAATGTTATTTTTGATGGGTATTCATCTTGTTATTCTAAGCATCAATTTAAAGCTGTTCACCGAGAGGTGAATAGTGTTGAAGCTCCCTTAGGGGAGCCTCAATTCCCCCGTTGGTCGGAGACTCCTCTGACTTTCAACAAGGAAGATTGTCCCAAAGGATTTTCGCATCCTCGACGACTCCCTTTGGTAATATCCCCCATTATTAGCAACACTAAAGTGGGGCAGGTATTAGTTGATGGAGGAAACTCACTCGACATGTTGTTCACCAAAGCTCTTGACGAAATGCAAATACCTCGTTCCAAGATTAAACCAGTGGCACACCCATTTTATGGGATCATACCTAGCTCCACAATGATACCCATCAGGCAAATATTGTTACTCGTAACACTCGAAGAACCAGAGAACTTCCGAACAGAATTAATTACTTTTGATGCGATTGATTTTGATTCAGCCTATAATGCCATCTTTGGCAGGCCATCACTCGCCAAGTTCATGGTAGTGACACACTATGCTTATCAGTGTGTCAAGTTACCAGGGCCAAAAGGTGTCATCACGGTTATAGGCAGTCAGAATACAGCTCTAACCTGTGATCGTATTTCTTTGGAGTTGATCAACCAATTACCCCTACGGGATGTCAAAATGGTGACCAAGGAACCTAATGCAATCAAGACAACTCCGCGACCAGATGAGAAACTAAAGCAAGTTCCTTTGTTCCCAGATGACCCGACTAAGACTGTTCAGATTGGGTCATCGCTGGACGCTAAATAGGAACTCGCGCTTATTACTTTCCTCCGAGCTAACGCAGATGTGTTTGCGTGGAAACCATCCGACATGCCTAGTGTCCCAAGGGAAGTGATCGAGCATAGGCTAACTATTCAGCCTGGACAATGACCAATAAAGCAAAAGCTCTGACGCTTTGCTTCTGATTGTCAAGAAGCCATCCATGCGGAGTTGACTAAACTCCAAGAAGCTGGCTTCATACGCGAGGTTCACCATCCCGAATGACTCGCGAACCCGGTCATAGTCCTTAAGTCCAATAGTAAGTGGCGCATGTGCGTCGATTACACCAGTCTCAACAATGCCTGCCCGAAGGATGACTTCCCCCTTCCCCACATCGATCAGTTGGTCGATTCTACAACGGGCTGTGAACTGATGAGTTTCCTGGATGCTTACTCAGGCTACCATCAAATTAGCTTGACAAAGGTAGATGAAGAGAAAACTGCCTTCATCACACTCTTTGGCACCTACTGCTACGTCAGAATGCCATTCGGGCTCAAGAACGCTGGTTCCACGTACCAGTGCTTGATGCAGAAGACCTTTCTTTCTCAATTAGGGCGTAATTAAGAAGCTTATGTAGACGATCTGGTTGTAAAGAGCTTACAAATCTCTAATCATATAAATGATCTCACTGAGACTTTCTGTAATTTGAATAAACATCGAATCAAATTGAATCCCGAAAAGTGCTCTTTTGGAGTTTCTTATGGCAAACTTTTGGGTTTTCTTGTTTGTTCACAAGGCATTGAAGTTAATCCCAAGAAAATATGGGCCATTGAGCAAATGCGATCTCCTTCCTCAACGAAGGACGTCCAAAGCATAACTGGTCGAATGGCGGGCCTAAGCCATTTCATATCGCGATTAGGCGAATGTGGTTTACCTTTCTTTAAGGTACTACGTAAGTACAATGGTTTCTAACGGTCAGATGAAGCCGAAAAAGCCTTCCAGGAAGTCAAGCAATACTTATCCAGTGCTTCAGTGTTGGTCTCCCCAAACGTGGGAGAACCATAACTAGTGTTTGATGCAAAAGACCTTTCTAACTCAATTAGGGCGTAATTTAGAAGCTTATGTGGATGATCTGGTTGTAAAGAGCTTACAAAGCTCTAATAATGTAAATGATCTCGCTGAGACTTTCTGTAATTTTAATAAACATGGAATCAAATAGAATCCCAAAAAGAGCTCTTTTGGAGTTTCTTCTGGCAAATTTTTAGGTTTTCTTGTTTGTTCACGAGGCATTGAGGTTAATCCCGATAAAATACGGACCATTGAGCAAATGTGATCCTCTTCGTCAATGAAGGACGTTCAAAGCCTAACTGGTCGAATGGCGGCCCTAAGCCATTTCATATCATGGTTAGGTGAACGTGGCCTACCTTTCTTCAAGGCACTATGTAAGCACAATGGATTCCACTAGTCGGATGAGGCCAAAAAAGCCTTTCAGGAAGTCAAAGCATATTAATCAAGTTCTCTAGTGTTAGTTTCTCCACAAGCAGGAGAGCCATTACTCATTTACTTAGCCGCAACCCCGTGCGCGGTGAGCGTAGTACTAGTCACAGAATGGGAAGGCGTGCAATGACCAGTATATTACATCAGTGAAGTGCTCAACGGACCAAATGATCGTTATCCCGAGGTCCAAAAACTACTTTATGCCCTCTTAATAGCTTCCCAAAAGCTGCGACATTACTTTCAAGCGCATAAGATCTCAGTGCCGTCGTCCTTTCCCCTAGGGGACATACTCCGTAATCCAGAAGCAACCGGTCGTGTTGCGAAATGGGCCGTTGAGCTAGGAGCATTCTATCTCCACTTCACTGCTCGCATCGCAATCAAATCTCAAATTCTTGCCCATTTCGTGGTCGAATGGACTAATCCGCAACCACTTCCACAAGAACTGGCAGATTTGTCTACCAACGACCTTTGGACGATGTACTTCGATGGTTCTCGTGGTTTTTTGAATTCGGAGGCTGGAGTGGTGTTAATCTCGCCCCAGGGTGATCAACTCTAGTACGTCATACAACCCCACTTTGTTGCAACTAACAACACAACAAAGTATGAAGGTCTTCTAGCTGGGCTTCGAGCAGCCAAATCCCTTGGAGTCCATCGGCTAGTGGTGAGGGGAGACTCATAGCTAGTCGTAAACCAGGTAAACAAGGAGTACAACACCTCCAACGAGACAATGGCTTGTTACCAAGGCGAGGTGAGGAAATTAGAAAAATACTTCAGAAGATTTGAAGTCCAATTCGTGCCGAGAAGAGATAATACTCTCGCCGACCAGTTATCGAAACTTGGGTCCTCACGTACATTCGCTCTGTTAGGAGTGTTCATCGAACACTTAAAAAATCCCTCAATCACTGAGACGACTGAGGTGATGACTAACATCGCCGCCCTCGAGCAGGAAGCAGATTGGATCAAACCATTGATAATCTATCTTGCACATGGGACCTTTCCCGAGGACAACCGACGCTGATCGGTTAATTAAAAAAGCACGCATGTACAAACTGGTGGAAGGAACCATGTATAAAAAGAGTACGCAAGGTGTACTCATGTGTTGCATACCTCAGCAAGAAGGCAAATCCCTTCTGAGAGATATTCATGAAGGCATGTGCGGTGCACATTCATCTCATAGAACGCTGGTCAGAAAGGCTCTTCGACAAGGGTATTAGTGGCCTACGGCACTAAATGATGCCAGACACTTGGTCAAGACGTGCCCCCCAGTGTTAATTTCATACTTGGCAAACTCATCAGCCGGCATATGCATTACAAACTATCCCATTAACATGGCCATTTGCCGTATGGGGGATAGATATTCTAGGACCAATGCCCCAAGCCATCAACAGATACAAGTTCCTATTCGTAACCATTGACACTTTCACCAAATGGGTCAAAGCTGAACCAGTCTGAACCATTACCGCCGCTGTGGTGAAAATGTTCTTCCACAAGAACATCATGATGCGATTTGGTGTCCCAAATCGGCTCATAACAGACAATGGTTCCCAATTTGTTAGTGGTCTTTTTCACGACTATTGCGATGACATTGGGACCAAAGTTTGTTTCGCCTCTATTGCCCATCCACAAAGCAACAGGGCAGTTGAATGTGCCAATGGGCAAATCATTCAAGGGGTTAAGAAGCACATGTTCGACCGCCTTAAGATACACTCGGGGGCTTGGGTAGACGAACTCTACTCCGTTCTATGGGCAATTCATACCACACCCAGTAGAGCCACAGGCGACACACCCTTCCAACTGGTTTTTGGTGCTGAAGCCATATTGCCAAGTGAAATACAACTTGGCTCTCCTCGCGTGACCAACTTTGATACCACAAATTCAACCGAAGCATGCGAAGACGAACTCGCCCTTCTAGAAGCAAAGCGTAATCAAGCATTGTTTCGGTCGGCAGCATACTTACAAGCCCTGTGTAAATATCACAGCAAAAGGGTGCGACCACGTAGCCTCCACGTCGAGGACTTGGTTTTGAGAAAGATCCAAAATCAGTCGAATCGCAATAAATTCTCCACCCAATGGGAAGGTACCTACACTGTTGTCTCAATGCCGCGACCTAGATCAGCTAGATTGGCTATGGAAGATGGCAGAGTTCTCTCCAATACATGGAACATCGACCAACTGCGCAAGTTATACGTGTAAGTTTCCCTCTCCCTTTTCCATTATTAATAACTTTTCATTTGTTGTTATGATCACATTCCCATTTTCCCTTCTCCGGGTCACGCCTGGGGGCTGATCGCCCTGAGCACCTTACTATAATGATTTAGTGGATTCACTGGCCGATCCCATGGTTGCATCTAGATAAGAAATTTCTTTGTAAGCCATTTCTCAATGCCTTAGGAACTTAATAGCATGTTTTTGATCATTCGGGTGGCTGTCAGTTAGCAATAACCTTATGAATTTATATTAACGTCCTCCCAAACTGACCATTCAATGACATTTAGTTCACACAACCTATTGTGGGACATTTACTAGTTTGTCAATGCTCATTAAAATCCTGATCCTGCATCATAATACTATGTCTCCAGTATCATCGATCGTAGGAGGGGGCTCGAGGAATATAATTGTAACATTCAGTTTTAAGTTCAAGCATTTTACATAGTTTCTATTAATACTACTAATCATGTGTATTTGCAAGGTACAATAACTAAGATAAAATCATTGTATTGTCATATCCATTGTCAACCCCTCAGAAGGTACAATAAGAAACAATACATCAAGGAAAACCAAGATCATGTAATAGTTTTTCTACAAGAACCTTAACCTCGGCCCTGGTCGCATCCAATTGATCCTTGCTGTCAAAAACAATGTTTACCACCGCTGGCCCCAAGTCCAAGTCTGGACCATGGTGGTGTCTAAGTTTGCAAAGTATAGTAGAGGCCACTTCACTGACGTCAGTCTTCAGTGCCTCCTTGCGCTTCCTCACAAACTCTGGAATGTTGGCAACAAGCTAGTCAGACTGGGCAATGACCAGGCTGCAGGACTCAGCAAGTGATAAGTCGTCCCGCTCAGGATTGATAATTTCTGCATCAAATGAGTCTGTAACTTCCGTCAGTTTGGCCAAAGTGCTTTTCTCAATGAGATGGCGGTTTTTAATGATTTCCTCCAAATTCTCCTTCTCGTTGAGAGCTAATTTTGTCTTGTCTTTGGTCTTATCACTAGCTGATCGAAGGTGGCTAATGATATTGTGAAGTTTCTCAAGGTCATGTCCTTGCCTGATACACTTCTCTTCGCATTGGTCCCTTTCCTTGGTCAGCTTGCGATTTATTTCTCTCTGGCCTGATCGAAGAGGAAACAATTTCACTATCGTATATTCTTAAATTCAAATGAGCAATGATGAATTCTGCTAAAATGAACTCACAATCAACATCGGCTTGCAATTTACTGCACACTGATGCGTGGTTCTCTATTTCCCCTTGGAGAGAATCATGTAATCGTGTCTTCTCCTCCAAGGATGCGAGGGTGTCTGAGAGTTTTTTATTGATCTCCCTCAGAGCTTCGGCCACTGCAACTTCTTCATTGTTGCGCATTATGGCAATCTCTTTTAGTAAAGCAGAGTTTTCCCTGCGACAATAACCAAAGATTGTCATTCCGGTCCATCATAAGGGCTAAAGGTAAAGCAAGACACTTACTGATTCACGCGGCCATGCTTCGCTTGAACGACCTTGAACTACTCTATCAGTAGACCAACCATGGTCGTGCTTCGAGCAGAGTTCTGTCGAAGAGCATTAAGCATACCTTAAGGAAAATTCAGATGAATATTGACTAACTTGGTGTAAGAACTTCGGTTACCTCCAAAAGATCTTTGAGGAATTTTTCAGATCCAACCCCTTGGCTGGACAAAGCCAAGCCATCGCGCGCCTACCTGGAGCTTTGAGCTTCAGCGATCATCTCCAGCACGGGCCAATGCAGATCAGTGGGTTGCATGGCTTCCTAGACCAACGGAATGGTAAATGCATCTACCTGTACAACCATGTCCGTGGTCGCGATCGCCACTGCGACCTTAGCTCCCTCTTCATCGACGGTTTTGATACACAGCATATCTGCAACCACCTCGTCAACAACGTCTGGCAGCAGTACATCTCCAGTAGTCGCAATGGCTTCCATGGTAGCCTCCGGTTCTACTACAATCCCACTCATGGTAGGAACACCTACCATCGTAGTCTCTCCCCCCCCCCCCGACCATGGCGGGCTCCGATTCGCTCACTAGAGTGGTTACAGCCACGGTCAAGGGAGTCCTGTACATTCAATTCATAACTGATGAATTTGTTCCTAACTAAGAAATACGACTTAGCTAGAGAAAAAATTCTTTTACCTGATACTGAGTCCCATCAGATTTCTGGAACTCGACACCCCGCTTTGGGGAGATAGTAGCAAGGACAACGCCTTGGATATGGGATTCCTCAGAAGCTCTACCAATCTTCTCCTCTGAAGAATTAGAGGAGTTTCATCTTCCTCCTCCTCCTCGCTTCCTTCCCCCTGTACAAGCAAGACATAATTCCCCACCGTGCTTATTGGGGTATAAGAGGTAGGAATGTTTACCGCGGCCGCCTTCGAACCAGTCACAGTTTCCTTGGATGAAGCCACCTCGGAAGTCGTCAAGACTTTGGCCTTGCTGGGGCCTGGCTCCTTAGGCTTCTTGGTTATCAGTGTGGTTGGTCCTTTGGACTTTGGGATCCTCTTCATCCTCTTTGAGGAACCACCAGAAATACCTTCATCGCCAATGGGCCTCTTCATCCCCACCATTTGGCCCTCGAGCAGCTGCATGATCAAAGTGCTTTTCACTGATTATCATTGTTCAATAATAAAAAAAGAACAAGTTTTTCAAAGGAAGCATGCCTTTCGTCGCGCCCGTCCAATTTCGTCAATGCTCCCAACAAGGCTCTCTAGTCTCGGCGTGTTCGCATCGCCTTCCTTGTCTGAAGTAAAAGATTTCAGCAAAGAACTAGTCTTTACTTCAACGTCAGAAGGGGACAACTATGAAAGAAGGTAAACGTCAAACCAACATTCCCATAGAACAACAAATTGAGGCATACTATACCAATTTGACTAATACTCTGGTATGAGACACTTATCAGGGCTCCAATCCCTGGTTGCGTCCCCCATCATTCTGATCTCCCACGCCAGGTGATCCCTCTTCTTTAGAAGACTGATCCGATTCTTTACAAAATCCCAGATCACATCCCGATCGGTCAAGCCCTCGTCTATCAAAAATTTGAGCACTTGGGCTGGCCTCCTTCGCTCGTCGTCGAGGAGAGGGGGACATCCTTCTCTTTGTTGTTCACTAGTTGCCGATCGGCGAACCAGAGACAACTCTCTTTGGCGCGGTGCAGTAGAACCACCATTGGTACCACTTGTGCACCAAGTCGCGTAGTGGAAAAGAGAGAAGGTCCTTCTTCTCCCGCAGACGGAAGTAGACGTAGCCTGGAGCGGCTGTGCCCTTGGAACTCACCAAGAAATAATATTGGCAGAATAAATCTACACTAGGCAAAACCCCAATGTAGGCCTCACACAGATGTTGGAATGTGGCGAGGATCAACACTAAGTTGGCGTTCAAATTCACCAACTCCAAATCAAAGTGAGCGAGGACCTCCCACAAGAAGTTGCTTTTCAGTAGCCAAAAACGGCAATGCAAGAAGTCCTCAAACACCACCAGTTCGCCCACTTGAACCTTTGGGCTTTCCTCATTCTCCCCCGTAGGCTGCCATGGAATTAGCGACCTGGAGGGAAGATACCCATCAGCCTCCAAAGCCAACAGGCCTTCCTCCGTGCGGTGGCTCGATCGTGTCAACAAGCCATCAGATTATATGTATGATGTGACCTGGAAACCACGAACAAAAGTGAACGCAGAACACTCAACGAAGAGCTTCAAAAATTTTTGCTGAAGTTTGTATGCACAGGCTGGGCTTGGGATGAAGGGTTTAAAAACCCACTTTCCTCAGGTCCTTCACCGTTGTTCACGCTGCGCGGAAAAAGGTGTATTTTGCATTAAATGCACGTCAAAACAGACTTGACACGCGCATTCATGATCCCGCGAAGGTTCAACAGGAAGTCGAACTGAGAAGACACCTTTTCAGAGCAAAAACGCCTTTTCCAGTCAAAAGAAAGCCTTTTCACTTCGACTTCGGAGGCTAGCAAACAAAGATTGCCGCTCTCATGATCGTGCATGACCACCCTGCGATAATCATTCCATGATCACGATAGTCATTCCGTGATCGCACGTAGCGCGCATACCTTTCTATGGCCACCAAGAGCTAAGGAAAAGGATAAGACAGCGGTCCAAGAGCGTGCTGGACATAATTCATCAACAAAAATTGAAAAATTGACATGAGAAAAACTAATTTTTTTAATTAATATTTTTCATTATTTACAAAGACAAAAAGTAAATATACAAAGGGCCATGTTAAGAATTGTCCTTAGCCCTAGCTGCATCTAAAATAAAGTCAGTTTGACTCACAGCCAGGATACATGACTCTTCCAGTGACAAATTGTCTTTCTTAGGATCAACTACGTATGCCTCAAGAAAGCCTATGACCTTCCTCAGCTTTGCGAGGATACCCTTCAAAGTGAGACCACAGCCGGCGATGGTTATATCTGCGGCATGCTTCTTCTCACGAACAAGCTGCTCCTTCTGTCGAGCCAGCCTCGCGATCTCCCTAGCCCGGTCAAAACTTGCCTTCAAACGCTCAACGCGCTTGAAGAAATCATTCAGGTCGAGCCCCCGCTGAACGTACTTCCCCTCAAGGTGCTTGTGCTCCTCCTGGAGGGCCCTCAGCTCAGCCTTCACCCTGCCCAGCTCTTCCCGGGCTTCGCTTCCCTATACAAAATTGATCCAGGAGGATCTTCAAGTCCTGATCGCATACGGCTTCGCGACCTTAATCGTGTTCAAAAAGGTTTCGCGACCTTAACCGTGTTCAGAATGGTTTCGCGACCATGGATTGGTTCGCGACCATGAAAAGGAATTCGTTCCCTGTTCGGAATTGTAATCCGATCCAAATATATATAACTAAGCTTATCCGTTTAGGATTAGTTGGTTAGTTAGTTAGTTATATGAGTCTAATACGTATAGGTTACTGAGTCTGATACGTATTCATACGATTAGACTATAAATACCTTGTAATAGGTCTAGTTTAGATCATCGAAGAGTCGTAGAACTTATTTGAGTTTTAGACACTTATAGTTCATTGATCGACGTAAGCGGGTGCGCCCTAACGTTCGACGTGTAAAGCCCTCTTTGAAATAAAGAGTTGTGCAATTACTTTGAACTGTGTTTTCGATCAACCTTTGGGTTTCGGTATCTCCGAGTAAGATCCCGTTATTCCGCATATTAGAATCTAGGCGAGCCTAGTGCGAAAACCAAGGCTAGGTCTCAAACGGATCAAAAATCATCAACTTACTCCGTAAATAAAGATCTACTGACCAGGTGATCCGGGAGGATCTTCAAGTCCTGATCGCATACGGATTCGCGACCAAGTCCTGATCACATACGGCTTCGCGACCTTAACCGTGTTTGGAAAGGTTTCGCGACCATGGATTGGTTCGCGACCATGAAAAAGAATTTGTTCTCTGTTCGGAATTGTAATCCTATCCGAATATATATAACTAAGCTTATCTGTTTAGGATTAGTTAGTTAGTGATGTGACCATGCACATCATAGATAGGACCAACACTACATCAACATGGTGGTCATCAAGAGTTTCATTCAATTCTTCGTCAGCATGGTCGTCGCCGAGTGCTACCTCGATCATTTCGCCAACATGGATTAGTGTAACTTCTTCCATGACATCTACGACAAGTTGGCAGCACTTCACCGCATCCTCAACATCATCTACATCAACTATGGTGTCATCATCAACTATATGGCATCATCGACCCGCACCATGGCCAGGTCGCGTGCACAGCCGGCAAGCTCATCATGCTGATATTGCGCTATCGCCGCCAGCAGTTCGGCCTCCGCCGTGGCCACCTCCCCAAGCTCAAGACGTATTCAAGAAAGGCGCATCTCCACCACTTCGACGCCCTCTGGTCCCACAAGCCA
Source organism: Pharus latifolius (assembly GCA_019359835.1). Lineage (NCBI taxonomy): Eukaryota > Viridiplantae > Streptophyta > Magnoliopsida > Poales > Poaceae > Pharus > Pharus latifolius. Next base: position 20,500,935 of record CM033324.1, on the reverse strand, counting down.
CGTCGTTGCAAGGCCGGCCCAAGAGAGAGCCCAATTTGTCCACGAGTCGGGTTCGGCCATCTCCGCACAGTCAACTTAAAACGGATGCCCAGGGTGCATACGGACTCTGTTTTGGATGTTCTTGGTATGCACGGAGAAGCCCTCGATGAGATCTTTCCAAAGGATCCAGTCCCATGTCAAAATTCCTTACGGATCAACGGGAATTGTCAAAACAATATGGCGACCAGAATCTGCCGGGCGCTGCGACGCTCCACTTTGGGCCCATGGCCCGTGTAACCCTAGGGTTTAATGCCCCAAACCCTAGCCGTCGCTATATATTCAGTAGCCGTCATCGTTTAGACTTGGGTTTTGCTTAGATTATTCTGTCTTCGAACAGTTTCGCCGCTTGATCGGTTTGTGAGACCCCAACTTGTGAGATTAATCATTCGTATTTGCAATTCAGTTTGCTTTCTTCCGTGTTCTTGCTTGTGTTCTCGATTCGCAGCAGGGATAAGCCTTCTTGGCGAGGTCAATCACGCTCACGCGAGATTGATAACCAACGGAGTAGTGGTGTTGCGATTGTGGGATTCAGATCGTGCCTGATTTGAAGCCAGATCGTTCTACGTCGAAGCTCCACCAATCGATCTATCACGTACCTTTCGGAAGATCAGGCACCCAGTGTCACATCAAGTGGTATCAGAGCCTCGGTTGCCCGTCAAGTATACTTGTATCCCCTTTATTCATTATTCATCTTTCACCTAGAGTCCAGAAAATTGCCCCACAAAAATATTTGAGTTCGCCGTCATATCCATCGTCCAAGCCACTTTGTGCCCTTCGCGATTTCGTTTTTAGTTTCGCGTTGTTGAATTTGTATCCATCGTCATCGTCTTGTTGCTGGTTTAGAGTAAATTCTTGATCTAGTTTGAGTCTTGCATCTTGACGTCGAGTCTAACGCCATCACGTCGTCGTCGCCGCCGCGTCCAAATCGGGTGTCAATCTGTCAAGTTCGGTATTTTGCTTTTATCTCCTTCGTCTGAACTCCAAATTGGACAAATTCAGAGTCTAAATTGTAGCTCAGAAAATTCTCTACAACTTTGTCCATTGTGAGAAGTTCTAGAAACGCCGTTTTCAAGTCCAAAATCGCGTTGGAAGTGAATCTGTTTGATTTCGGATTTCCTACACAGACTGTATTGCGGGGCCCATATCTCCTAGATCCGTTATCCAAAATTGGTGTTCCATATATGCAAATTGATCAGCACGAAACGATATACAACTTTGCTGTTATACATTTTAGCGTTTGAGGCCTCCAAAAATCCGAAAACAGCATTGGAAGTTTCTGCATAGTAGATCCGTTTTTCCAGCGAGAGAAAATTGAGTGTTTGTGTATATATCTTGTAATCTCTCATATGCGGCACTATTGATATTTAAAAAAAAAAGGTGAAAAAGGCAAGTGCATAAAAAAAGAAGCCGCACAAAGATTAAAAAAAAAGAAAAAAAATCAAGGAAAAAAAAAAGAAATACAAAAAAATCAGAAGTGCTTGCATCCTTTGTATCGACAGTGTTATGTCATTCGTTTTGCTTGCTTGAGCTAGGTCTGAGAACGAGTTTAGGCCAGAAACTTTGACAAGTACTTTGGATATTTATTCAGCTTTGCTATTCTAATTTCGATGATTGCATATTCTTTGCTACTAAATATTGCATATCCAAGCTCCACATACTTCTTATCAGGTACGGATTGGGTCTTGCAATCGCTTCACATACTGTTGGTATACCTCTGAGTTGTGCTACCTGTCGCCTTGGTAAGAACCTAGTAAGAACTTGGTAAGACGCAGGAGAGTGTGTGATCCCACTTCCCCATAACCTAGTAGTTGCTAGGGATAATATTTTCTGTTATCTTTTGTTGTCTTGCTCACAATGACAGAAAGTTCAAACGGGAAGGACAGGGTTTCTACTGAGGACTGTGTGCTGCACAGGGAGCTTAGGGACTTGTTGGGTGGTTTGGAGGAGAGGTTGGCCAAGATGCTCAGTGAACATGCCACGGCTTCACAGCATCAGTTTGAGGGCCTCGACAGACGCGTGTCCACCCTTGCTGGACGAATTGAAGCTTTGGAGCCACAACAGCCACCCCTCCATGACGATGACCAAGACGTTGAATATGGCGACAATGGAGAGGTGAACCAACGGACGACACAAGAGGCACGACTACGTCAACGCCTTCGCCGCAATCAGCACGGTATGGGAGGTAATAACAACCACCATCATGGTCGTGCCAATGATGATCCTTTTGCTAAGGTGAAATTTTCCATCCCTCCTTTTCATGGTGCCTATGATGCTGAGGTTTACTTAGATTGGGAGATGACTGTTGAGCAAAAGTTTAATTCTCACTTAGTTCCTGAGCAACATCGAGTTAGGCAAGCCACTAGTGAATTTAAAGACTTTGCTATCATCTGGTGGAATGAACTTGCTACCCTCCGCTCACAACCTGACACATGGGCTAGGTTAAAAGAAGCTATGCGTGAACGTTTTGTTACTCCTTCCTACCAACGTGATATGCATAAGAAATTAGAATGCTTGAATCAAGGTAGAAAATCTGTAGAGGAGTACTATCAAGAGTTACAGATATGCATGTCTCGTTGTGATTTAGAAGAAACTGATGGAGAAAAAGAGATTAGATTCTTACGTGGACTTAATGAGAAAATATACAATATTGTTATTGATAAAGAATATGTTTCTCTGTTGCAAACATTTGCTCTTGCTTGTGCAGCTGAAAATAAAATAAAACGTAAGAAAGTTGTACGGAAAATCAATACATCTGTTTGCAAGAATGGTGTGTATCCTTGCACGACTAACGTTCTGCAGGCAAGTGCAAATGATCAAATTGAGAATAAGGAGAATGAAGAGATGCTTGTTGCAGCACCCCTGCTTCCATCACCTACAACTGAAGATGTACCTACATCAGCTGAGAAGGAAAATAAAGGTAATGAAAAAGGTACCACACTCATTCAAGATGAGAACGATATTGATGTGCTGAAACTTTCCACGAATCATGCTTTGTTAGAGCAACAAATTGTGGAACCAGTTGCTGATTTCCCTTTGTCACAAGAAGATTTGCTCGATGTTTCTTGGGTAAAGAAGAGTTGTGTGATAATACTTCACTTATATTCATGCCACAACTAGTGAATGAACATGTTACTCTTACTTTGGAACATAATAACACTTGTGCTCAAAATAAACATGTTGTTCACGTTGCAAACGAAAATGATGAACTAAAATTATTGTCTTCTTTAAATATTCTGGGTTATATTGAATTTGATGTTCTATGTGATCTAGACAATTTAGAGGAGAGACTTACTGATCCATATAATTTGCCTTGCTTATCAAGAAACATTTTTCATATTATAGGCAAATATAATGATAGTGGAAAGTACATGGTTAATCGAGTGTACATTTGCTCAAATATGAATTTTGCTTATGATGTACAACCATGTGATGAACTAGAGAACTATACTATTACCAATCATTCCATGTCGAGTACATCTGGTTCAATTTTTAAGGCACATGAACTTTTTCAAGAAAGGGAGGATATGAATCCTGATGAATCTGATTCTAACAATTTGATTACAAACGATATGCTTGTTGTTTTGCCTTCCTTTGGAGCTAACCTTTTACAGACGACCGAGCATGAGTCGAGGACGACTCACAATCAAGAAGGGGAGGATGATGTGACCATGCACATCATAGATAGGACCAACACTACATCAACATGGTGGTCATCAAGAGTTTCATTCAATTCTTCGTCAGCATGGTCGTCGCCGAGTGCTACCTCGATCATTTCGCCAACATGGATTAGTGTAACTTCTTCCATGACATCTACGACAAGTTGGCAACACTTCACGGCATTCTCGACATCATCTACATCAACTATGGTGTCATCATCAACTATATGGCATCATCGACCTGCACCATGGCCAGGTCGCGTGCACAGCCGGCAAGCTCATCATACTGATATTGCGCTATCGCCGCCAGCAGTTCGGCCTCCGCCGTGGCCACCTCCCCAAGCTCAAGACGTATTCAAGAAAGGTCCACCACTTCGGCGCCCTCTGGTCCCACAAGCCACGTCGTTGCAAGGCCGGCCCAAGAGAGAGCCCAATTTGTCCACGAGTCGGGTTCGGCCATCTCCGCACAGTCAACTTAAAACGGATGCCCAGGGCGCATACGGACTCTGTTTTGGACGTTCTTGGTATGCACGGAGAAGCCCTCAACGAGATCTTTCCAACGGATCCAGTCCCATGTCAAAATTCCTTGCGAATCAACAGGAATTGTCAAAACAATATGGCGACCAGAATCTGCCGGGCGCTGCGACGCTTCACTTTGGGCCCATGGCCCGTGTAACCCTAGGGTTTAATGCCCCAAACCCTAGCCGTCGCTATATATTCAGTAGCCGTCATCGTTTAGACTTGGGTTTTGCTTAGATTATTCTGTCTTCGAACAGTTTCGCCGCTTGATCGGTTTGTGAGATCCCAACTTGTGAGATTAATCATTCGTATTTGCAATTCAGTTTGTTTTCTTCCGTGTTCTTGCTTGTGTTCTCGATTCGCAGCAAGGATAAGCCTTCTTGGCGAGGTCAATCACGCTCACGCGAGATTGATAACCAACGGAGTAGTGGTGTTGCGATTGTGGGGTTCAGATCGTGCCTGATTTGAAGCCAGATCGTTCTACGTCGAAGCTCCACCAATCGATCTATCATGTACCTTTAGGATTACTAAGTCTAATACGTTTATGATTATTAAGTCTGATACGTACTCATACGATTGGACTATAAATACCTTGTAATAAGTCTAGTTTAGATCATCGAAAAGTCATAGAACTTATTTGAGTTTTAGACACTTATAGTTCATCGACGTAGACGAGTGTGTCTAACGTTCGACGTGTAAGCCCTCTTTGAAATAAAGAGTTGTGCAATTACTTTGGGTTTCGGTATTTCCAAATAAGATCCCGCTATTCCGCATATTAGAATCTGGGCGAGCCTAGTGCGAAAATCAAGGCTAGGTCTCAAACGGATCACCAGGATAAGCCCAAAGAATTAAAAATTCTTACCGAGGAAGACAAGGTCGAAGTGGCCATAGCAGGGCCTAGAGCTTCCTCATCCTCCGTCGATGGAGTGAAATGAGGAGAAGTTTGTGTGGCCATGGGTAGCACATGAGCCATAGTTGCAGAGGATGGCTAGGATGAAACTTGATATGCAGCTAGCTCATCAAGTTGCATCAGCCTTTTCGATGAAGATCCACCAGATGATCCAAGATCATCGCTACCTCGCTTCCTTGAAGCAGCTAAACGCTCGAGCGGCTGCAAAAACCCATTTTTCTTAGGAAAAGATCAAACTCAAGAAGAAACTTACATCTATCCACCAAGAGAGGATTACCTCTTGAGATGAAGGCAAAACGCCGGCTTCTTGCGCTCCCAAAGCCTCAACATTCTCTTCTCCAACTAAATCCTCTCCCTCACCAAATCATTCTTGATTTGGGGATGACATTGGCACAAAAGGTTAAGGAGACGGAAGGCTTGAGACTTAGAGAAAATTGTGAGGAAGTTGGAAATTCCATTGCAAAGGAACAGCTATTTATAGAGTTACCCAGGCGACGCTTCAAGTTCCCGACCTAGGGTACGGTGCGGAAACCTCGAGATCCCAGCGATGAAGCACTGTTAAGAATTCGAAGCTACACACCACTAAAGGGGGTCTTTTTCACTTCAAATTCTAGGGCTAGCTGACGAGAATTGTTAGCCATTTTTGAGCTCCCATGGTGGCGCAAGCGTCCCATGGCCACTCATAGCCATGGCCGCAAGTCCTCCCTATGGTCACTAAGGGCCAGAAGGAAGGGCATCGGGTAATCCAAGGGCACTATGGACAAAACTCGAAAACTATATTTATTTCATGCAAACTGAAGAGACTTATTATCATAAGAACCCATGTCTTATGCTGTATCTGAGAACAGTATGGTCGCAAAGATATGTCCCAACGACCAGCCTCTCTCGCAGATACAAGGACTGATCTCGTTACCGTGGTTGCAACAGTATGCGATCATCCTTTATCATTACCTCACCATGATCCTTATGATTAATCCCAAGATAATCATAAGTCCCTGACAAGGTAACTATCGAAGGAGGTTAGGATGATAAGGCAATTCCACGATGACCGAGTCAAGACTGCCAAACTGCCACATACCCATGATCTACGGTAGCTATCATGTACCCACGATCTCACAGCTACCACGGGGCGGTTAAGAGAGATCGTGGGGCATGCCTTCAGGAGAACAATCGACAACCTATTCGGCAAGTATAAGAAGGCCTTCAAGAGAAGGATTAGAGGAGGATCGATGATAGAAAGAAGACTAGGCTTAACAAAGATAGGATTAGCTAGCTCATACATCTTGTAACAACCTCTCTGTAACTCTTTTTTTTCACTTAGTAAAATACACAGGACGTAGGGTCGTTACTCTTCTAAGAGGGCCCGAACCTGGATAACTCTTTTCCCGTGTCTTAGATTCATAAATACTTTGAACATTTTGAAAATTTGTCTGATTGGCTCCTTACTTCATCACACTCTTCTTTGCATAAGATCGACAGAAGAACCCCCGGGTTCCAATCGTCGACACCTATGCCTGGTCGAAATAGCGGTTTTGTTTTTTTACGATGGTCGCATTTTTGTTTTCTAGTCGAATCAGTCATCATGGCTTGTGGGCGAATGTGGCAAACGGCTTGACAGTACAACATAGTGCAGTCGTGGCAGCATAAATCTTGGTCGCACCAGTAAAAGACCTGATCGATTTAGCAAAACATAAACTTGATCGAGGCAGTAAAAAACAATGGTCGCACCTGTAAAATCTCTGGTCGATTAATTTTGGACGAAAGAGTAAATTATTTTTTTGTGGCATTTTGTTTCTTGGTCAAATCAGCAAGCTTATTTGTGGCTGAATGTGGTACCCGGTCGAACTAGCAGTTTTGTTTTTTTATGATGGTAGTATTTGGTTTTCTGGTCGAATCATCTGTGACGGTTTGTGGTTGAATGTGGCAAACCGCTCGACAATACGAAACAGTGTGTCCGGTAGATTTTCCACTGGTCGAATCAGAAGGTTTGGGTTTGGTCAAATGTGGGCTACAACTGGCGGTTTTGATCGAATGTGGGAAACAGCTGGACAATTAGGAGCATGTTCGACGGCCCAAATGAAGCAAACGCGTCGATCCAACAGTCATGAATGAAAGGACAATGTGGCTCAATGTGGACCGAGCATTCAAATAGTAGGCCACAAACGCGGCGTCGACGTGGCCGACCCAGATGAAGCAAAACCTCCGATCGAACGGCTGCAAACACGATGTCAACATGGCGCGGCGAGGGTCCAACTTAGTGTATGGATTGTATATCTACATATGATTACTGTTCTATTGTCCAAGTCAGATACAAACGACAAGCATGCTACAAGACAAGAAAGTTCATTAGTAATAGTAGTATTTAGGTGGGTGACACTAATCTACCATCATCTTACATCAAGCGGCAAGTTTGTCTGTTTGTAGAAAACTACAGCTCTCTATGAAGTGTTAATAAAACCCCCCTAAGCTATCTTCTGTGTTTTGCCAGAAAGCCAGACGAATGGTATGATTTATCCCATTTTCAAAAATAATAAATACATTTCTCAATACACATGTAAAATTGAAATACACTTAAGAGGTCCCGTACAATAACCTTTCAAGATTCTTTCGAAGTTTTTAGTTTTACCAAAATTCTCTACATTCAACCTGGAGTAAGGGTGAGAGGTGGTGGACAACAATGTGGAAGCACGTGACAATGCAATCAATGGAAACCTATATCTTTATAAATATTTCCTATAATTCAAAATACTTACCACTATATATATATATATATATATATATATATATATATATATGTGTGTGTGTGTGGTCAAATTTTTCTAATTTTCACTATTAATATATTTACAAATATCTAGGTTAGTCATAAAAAATTATACAAGCATTTTTGTTGCAAAAAATAATTTCATAATATCAAAACTTTATAAACTTTTACCAATATATTATAATAAAAACTAATACTCAAAGTTATATCATAAAGACAGTGTAAAATAAAAAAATGACATTTAGTATGGGCTGAGGGAGTAGTTGAGATAAGATAATTTAAAACAATCAATCCACAAAAGGTAAGCCCCATTTGGAAACAAAATTTTTTTTGGAGCTTTTGTTTAATACTATGGTTTTGAAAGAAACTGTGATATTGAAAATCAAGGTCCTGTTTGATTACAAAGTTTTTTATGGTTTTTGAAACCATGGTTTGTTCAAAACTATGATTTTTTTGGAGTTTTGCAAACTTGGCTCCGGTACAAAGTTTTGGAAAAAATTTTGACCAAGAGCTCTCTCTCATACTCTCTCTGCTATTCTCCAAATTTCAACTTTTTTAAATTCATGAGTGTTGAAGTTGAAGTTCAGTGTTAAAGGTGAAGTTAAATTTGAAAAGTTGCAATTTCTTAGACATGAAACAAAATTTGAAGTTACAGCTTCAGTGTTGAACTGTGAATTTAAAAAGTTTGAAATTGAAAGGATTGGATTTTGAACTTCCAATACTTCATGTCCAAAGAATTTGAAAAATTTGACATCCAAACACCCATAAAAATTGTCCAACGACTAATTTTTTCAAACTCATAACAATTAGTTCATTTAAACATCAAACTGAAAACTTTGAAAAAAAACTGTGTATCCAAACGCCTTAAAAAACTGTAGTTTTCTCAAAAACTGTGGTTTTAAAATACTACAAAATACCGTGGTTTTGATTGCATGACAATTCCAAAATCATGATTTTCAAATACTGTGGTTTTCAAATGTTGTATTTCCAAACGGGGCCTAACACTTTTGATCAACTAATCCGTACATACAACACTACGTTTCCGCATACAGACAAGCACAATCCACAGAAAACAGTGAGTTCAGACAGTAGTAACTCTGCTGAAACAAGCAAAGGCAAAATAGCAGCTTCTGAATTCTAGATACTAGGCATGCATCGTTGCAGCCTTCTTGAAGTCAATCTTGTCAACCTTCACCTCACCGTCGATGAGCTCGTAGACGTACACCACGACACGGAGGCCGTCAACATCCATGAGCACAAAGCTTGGGTTCACATCATAGGTGATGCTGCTGTACGCACCGGTGGCAGAGCCAGGGTTGATGACGACGCCCCCCTCGTGCTTGTAAGCTTTGAACTGGTGAGTATGCCCGGTGATGAGGATGTCGACATCGAGCTGACGCTGAAGCATTGCCAAGGAATCCAAGTCGCCCCATGGAACAACCTGAAAGGTTTATACACGATCGAAATTATGCTAAATATAGGATGACCCTTCAGCATCAGAAGGCAATGAGCGAAGGAACAGCAGTGTATCAATCAAAGTCAGAGATGCTCTTATGTAATCTATTGTCTTGTTAAACAAATTTTGATAATTGCAGCAGGTCGATGGAAATGGCGTAAGGTACATAGACTGACTGGTACAAAGGAAGAAGTCGCATAATTAAACTCGAAAGATACATTATTTAGGCATGAATTTCTGAACAATATTCGGTAGTCCCTGAGCTATGTTCAGTAAGAGAGCGGCCAGAGCATTGATTAGATTGTGCAAGCAGTTGCAATCATAAAGTGGCATGCAAAGATGGTGGTGCACGTGATGAATGCAGCAGCTGAGGCAAGAACCAACAGCTGTGTGTGTATCTTCAGAAGTCAGCGGTCAAGTACCGAGTATACAGTTCATTGTGAACATCCCTGATGTCCCCAAGGAATGAGTATCAGATCACTCTGTGCCCTGTGGATATGGTCAATGGAAATGGTACCTCCGACTTTCAAGTCTTTGCGTGAAAAATTGTCTGTCTCCCGTCAGGGGACAATAGTGCCTTTGAAGTTAAAGCAAAAACACACATTCATGGACATCCATTCACCCACTCAGTCAGTGGTAAATCACATGATCTCCACCTCCCATTTTAAACTGTCTTGACAGAAAAAATATCAAGTTGCTTTGGGTGAACACTGGACCATCTCAAACACTAATCTTGACAGTTGTCAGTTTGTCTAATGCAACAACATTTCAATCACATCCTTCATCGCAAGTTGAACCACTTTACAGCAGATATTCGTTATACTTTTCCAGTATCAAGCATAACAATTGACCTTATAAATGCTTCAACTTTGCTTTGATCATCTTGCTTTAAGTAATTAATAAATAGATAGGTCTATTAACAATAGTATGCATCCCACTATCCAGTCAATGTCATGATCAAAATTATTTTCTATGGCATTCAAAACAGGATTAGAAATTTTAAGCACCTCACTGACGAGCTATTTTTCGTAAATAGTGAATAATTAGCCATGCTAAAGGCACCATGTTCAAAAAACAGGCGTCCAACTTCTAAATGCTCATGTGCAGGGGAACGCAGAAGCTGAGGTACACAAACTACAATCAAGCCGGAATACAAATTCAGATTATTAGAGGCCAAATTGAGTTATCCCAAGTTGAGAAAAGAAAAACAGGGGTCTATCACATGCTGCTGGAACCAATGACAAGAAATGTAGTTTTGTGTTATGAATAATAGGTTATAGCAACTTTCACCTCATAAAAGGAACAAGCAAGCAAGCATCATTAACAAGGTCAATGAAAATAATGATAATTGAAATTACATATAGGCAATTGATTTTGCACACCCAATGAACATTTTACACAAGTTTGATATGGACTGATGTTTGGTTCGAAGTGATGAAAGTAATGCAACAACAAAGATTTGAGAGACAAGTGAACCTGATGGCCATGGCACAGCCCTAGCTTGAACTGACCAATTGTAAGTGTCTTAGTCTCTGGATAGCGAGCATCCTCATCATATTCCCCTCGTGTAATGTGAAGATCAGGACAAAGGCCCTTCAGATAGTCATGAACTTCCTACAGGGAAAAGTAATGGGAGTTATGGTTACAGTTTATTTTAGAAACTCCACAGTTTAAACAATTACATGCTTATATGTAACAGAAACGCATAACTAGTTGTTGGGGTAATATTACCAAGCTGATTAATCACTATAAAAGGTTATAAATACACCTGCATGGTTAAGTAGCATGAGAAGGGAAAATTTTGATATGCAGAAGTAGCTAACAACCCATAAGAGAAGTCCTACCATGGTGAGCTCCATACGGAAAGTTTATTAGCATTTTATGGAAACCTATTAAACAAAACTGATCCATTCCAAAATAATTCTGATTCTAGCATCTTTTCCTTTGGCCATTAACCTACTCTCAATTTCAGATTGACTTCATTTATAAATTTATTATTTTATCCTTCTACTTTCAGTCCGAAGAAGAAAAAAAAATCAGTAGAACTTTATCTTTCTTCCTTTTTGATATTTGAGTAAATTGCATGAGACCTACATGTGGTTTTATACATTTGATTTAAAAGTTAACTTAAGAAGTACCCGTAGTTTCAATGTGTCTCCTATATCTCATTGTTCTTTTCCATTAATTTAGCACAAAATAGACAAAAGGAAGGATGAAAAATACAAAACTATCCTCATACAACTTTTCCACATCATTTTTCCTAATTTTATGCCACCTCCCACGAGTATTTTTTTTTTCACACCAGAGTTTCTTTTAAGCAACACACAAAATAAACCAAGATGAAATATAATGACGTGGTATGAATACAACACATAGAAAGACTAGCGTGAATACAACACTTAGAAAGACCAGCACAACGAAGCACTTTAAGAAGTGACAAAAAGTTAGGAAAAATGATGAGAAAGAGTTATACGAGGGTAATTTCGTATTTTTTATCTTTCCTTTTGTCTTTTTTATGCTAAATTAGTGGAAAAGGACAGTGATTTTGTTGTGTTCTTTGGCTTCTTTCGCTAGCAAGCAAAGGTTGTAGTTGTGGGTGGTTTAGGACATTCGTCCTTGATCGGCCAGTCGGCTAAGGACTCTTTACTCTACCGTTGTGATCAAGACTCTAAGGTCGGCTAGAGTGAAGTAGGAGGAAAGAGAGGTCTTTCTTTATTCTTTGCTTGAATCCAGAGCATATGCCATCCCTCCTTCATATAGAGGAGAGTCCAAACTAATTGCTTAATTAAACCAATCTAATATAATATCTTAATCTCTTAAAAAATCCAATCTAATCTAAATATAGTAATTATCTCTTAAGCAATCATAGCAAATATAACTAAAGCCTCTTAACTGTTGCCACCTCCTGCTCCTGCTGTGTGGCTGGTGCTACTGCACAACTAGGCCCACAATGCCGGGAGGTCTGACCCCAAAAGGAGTCCATAACATCTCCCCCTCCCTTGTCAAACAACTCATCCTCAAGTTGGAAGTCTAGGTAGCAAGGGTGAAACTCTTGGGCAGGTTCCCAGGAAGCAACTACATTGGTCAAGCCCTGCCATTGCACCAGGACTTCCCAAGTACCACGGTTAAGCCTAACCCAGACAACCTTCAGTGGAGTGAGGATAACACGGCTGTGCTGTAATTCCAGAAGCGCCGAAGTCTATGCTAGGGTCCGCCATGATATGATTTTAGGACCACATGGAAAACATCATGAATGTGGGCCTTAGTTGGAAGTTGTAGGTATGTCACCGACCCAATTTTTTCCAAAATCTTATAGGGCCCATAGAAACAAGGCACCGATTTACTATTGGCCTTGACGACCAAGAACGCCACTTGTCGATGATGAAGGCACAGCCATATCCATTGCCCAACATCAAAATGCAGCTTGCAATGGTGATCCTGATGAAACTTCATATGCTATTGCTCTTGCAAAAGACATTCTCGTATATTACTCAGGAGCTGGTTGCAGTCCATTAGGAAATGCTCCACCGCCACCACACACCAACCCGGGCTCATACCAACATAGGGTAGGTGGATCACGACCATAAACCACGCGGAATGGAATAATGCGCAGCACGACGTGGAAGGAAGTGTTGTAGAAGTACTCCGCCCAAGGAAGCCATTAAAGCCATTGTCGGGGCCGGTCTCTAATTAAGCAATGAAGAGACACTGCGACGACCTTGTTAACTGCCTATGGTCTGCCCATCAGTCTAAAGGTGGAAGGCTAAACTCATATTGAGCTATGAAGTGCACATACTTAGAGAATCGATCGACCACCGATAGGATGACAGACTTGCTATTGACACGCGGCAGCCCCTCTACAAAGTCCATGGAGATGCCGACCCATATCTGATTAGACACCTCCAAGGGTTGAAGGAGCCCAATACGGTCAAGATGTTGTCTTGTTCCTTTGGCAGGACGCACACCCTCGCACAAAGTCTTGCATAATCCTCTTCATGTGAGGGATGTGGAAGTCTACCTGCAATCGATGCAAGGTCTTTTGTACACTCTCGTGCCTGGAGTTGTGTACGGCAACTACCATAGCCGGCAACACCATCGACGTGGGCGACATGTAGACCCAGTGGTCATAGGATGAGACCGTCAGTGAACTCCCATGGTGCAAACTCGATGCTACCTTTCGCCACAAGTCACCGAAGAGCTGGAACTATGGGCCCGAGATCGTCATGACCACCCCCTCCCCATCACGCGAGGACATGGCGTCAACGACTAGGTTCTGCTACCTCAGACGATACTCATTGAAATCATAGCCAAATATCTTGCTTACCCAATGATGTGGAATGGAGAGCTGCTGATTTAGCAAAAACTTGAAGCTGTAGTGGTCAGTGCGCATGGTGAATTAGCGGCGCCAAAGACATGGCCTCCAATGCCTTACGGCCTTGACCAAGCCAATGAGCTCCTTATAGGCCGCCAGCTTTGCATGCCTGAGGTGAGGGTGACTGGCCAACTGAAGAAGGCCAAGGGCCGATCTCCTTGAAGTACCATGCCAAAGCCTAAGCTCGACGCATCATGGTCGATGATGAAGCCCTTGGAGAAGTTCGTCATTTGCAATACCGAGGCAGACAATAGGGCCTTCTTGAGGGCTTGGAAGGATTGTTCAGCGTCCCCAAACCATGAGGTCTCCTTTAGCATCTTCGTGAGGGGGCTGGCAGGATGCCAAAATATTGGATAAACTTGTGGCAGTGGTCAACCAAAAAAAGCCGTGCGGTGCGGCGCCCATACCGATCACGGAAGGGGCCAGGCCACCACCGCCTGGACAATCTGGTGGTCCATGGCAACCCCCTATGCCGACATAATGTAGCCGAGGTAAGTTGCTGACGCCTCATCGAAGAGGCACTTTGACTTCTTGAGGAAGTGCTGGTGTTGGAGGAGCTAGAGTATAGCCCGCACATGTTGCAGTTGATCCGACCATGTCGCACTATAAACAAAAATGTCATTGAAGAAAACAAGTACAAAGCGACGGAGAAACGGTCGGAGGATCTCGCTCATGAGCCTAGAAAGTTGCTGACGCATTGGTCAACCCAAACAGCATGGCCAAAAACTCGAAGTGCCCATAGTGCGTGCGAAAGGTGGTCTTCTCGACGTCATTAGGATGCATCCACACTTGGTAATAAGCTGGACCTGGTGAAAAAGTGAGATCCCTTCAGTTCGTCCAACAACTCATTCACTACCAGAATTGGAAATTTGTCCTTGATGGTCTTCTCGTTGAGCGTGCAATAGTGCACACAAAACCGCGACCTGTTATCTTTCTTTTTGACAAGAAAGACTGGTGAAGATAACTCGGAACTGCTGGGTCAGATTATCCCTTTTTCATCATCTCCATGCATTGCTTCTCAAGCTCATCTTTCTGAAGGAGCGGATAGTGATAAGGCTACACTACCATTGGTGCCGTCCCCAGGAGCAAGTGAATGCGGTGATCTTGGATCCATTCTGGCGACAGGCCACTCAGCTCGATGAACAAATCAACAACTCCACAAATTCCACTAGCAAATCCCGTGACTCGTAGGCAAGCAGTTGCGCGCCCTCCTTCGGCGCAACCATGCCTTTCCACATCACTTGGTGTCTAACACACTAGAAGGGCATGGTCAAGTAGAGGAAGCCCCATAGGATTGGTCCCAGCATGCGCAACCATTACACCCTGAGGACAATGTCAAATCCATCCAAGGGATGGCGTGGTAGTCGATGGTGAAGTCCTCCTACCTGATGCGTAGGTCCATCCCACAACAGATGCCTACACTCAGCAGCCCATCGCCGTTGGCGACTGCCACCTTCAGGCCATGGTGCGGTTACAGTGTGACTCCAACCTAACTTATATCTCTCTTATGAAATTGTGGGTCAAGTTGGAGTCCACCAACGTGACGAACTCCACACCTCGGACGTGGACCTTCAATTGCATAGTCTAGCCAACATGAATACCAATCACGACATGCAAGGAAATCTCGGGCAGCTCACCGTCCTCCTCACAACCAGCTACATCCTCATTAGCCACCTCCAACCAAAACAGCCTCTTGCACTTGTGACCATGACTATATTATTCGTCCATTTGAAGCAGAGGCCTTTCTGTCACCATTTTGTCATCTCCGCCGCTGATAACCAACAGAAGTAGCGGGAAGTGCCGCCCCTATTGCCTTCGGCCAGCGAGGCCGCTGGTGCAGCCGCCTTGGCCACAAACGTGGTTGATGTAGCCTCACGTGCCAGAGGTTGCCCCACGCTTGGAGAAACCTAGTACCTCTTCTCGTATGCCCTTGCCAGGCTCATGGCTATTTGCAGAACCGTCGGTGCAAGAAGGGTATGTTAGACTGGTTGTGAAGATTAGCACCTGCTATCAAAGTGTCAAGGAGTTTGTGTGACACAACAATGCACCGAACTGCTCCTAATATTCCTCAACAACGCCTATCAGGCGGTCACATCATCTCGCCTAGGGGATTGCTTCAGTAGGGTGGTCCAAAGTGCAGATGCAGAACTCCTTGAAGTGCGGAAATGAAAGTACACCTTTATCCCGCTCTAGTTGGTGGTACCACTATTAGGCGCTCCCCGTCATGTGCTACGATGCCAACCAAATTTTCTCTTCTTCCATGATGTGCTGCCCCCAGAAGAATTGCTCGCAACAATTCAGCTATCCCAGCGGGGTCTTCTTTCCTGTCATGGGTCAAGCACCACGAGTCGTGCGGATTGCGCAACTATCTCATGGCAGAGCTAAGCCATGCTCAACTCCTGCTAGGTGAACATGGCCTCTTACTTTTCCATGAATTGGGCAAGCATAGTGTTGAGATTAGATTGATCCACACCAGAAGCCATGGCGGTCGACTCTGATAAAGTTTTTGTGTTCTTTGGCTTCTTTGGCTAGCGAGCAAAGGTTGTAGTCATGGGTGGATTTAGGATGCTTGCCCTTGATCGACCGGCCGGGGACTCTTTCCCCTCACGTCGTAATCAAGGCTCAGAGGCCCACTAGAGATAGATAGAAAAGAGAGGTCTTTTTTATTCTTTGTTTGAATCCATAGTATATGTCATCCCTCCTTTATAAAAAAATAGGGAACTCCAAAGTAATCTCTTAATTAAACCAATCTAATATAATCTCTTAATGTCTTAACAAATCCAATCTAAATTAAACATAGTAATTATCTCTTAAGCAATCCTAACAAATATAACTAAAGCCTCTCAACTATAGCCACCTCCTGCTCCTGCCATCGTGGCTAGTGCTGTCGCCCGCCTGGGCCCACAACGCTGGTAAGTTTGACCCAAAAGGAGTCCATAACGGAGGTATAGAGGACATACAAAATTAAAACCACAGGTTCCCCTCACATCAAATTTTAAACCACGCGTGAGTCTTTGTAAAACTTCCAAACCACATGTGGGTCTCATGCAATTTACTCTTTGATATTTCCATAAAAGAATAAGACTATAAACAATATTTTTAACTGAAATGAAGTTTTCCATCTATCTGTGAAAAAAGGTTAGACAAACAATGTATTTCTTGGGGAGCAACGATAACAATTTAATTTATTTTTGTTAATATAAGTTGATAAAGACACAGTAAACAAGTCATACAACTTATAAGTAAAAAATAAGCACACAAAATAAAAAATTTACGAGATAAAGAGTTTTTCAGTTATAATGTGCTACATTGTATGCACATCCTTAGATAAATGATAAATCTAGTGATGGCAGACACACCACTAATCCTGTAATTTACTTCAGCAAATGAGAAAGACAAGTAGACCTTTTGCAGTTCAATCAATCCAATCAATAAACACCCCCCCCCCCCCCCCACCCCAAATAAATTAGCTTAAAGAATGAGATTGTTCTCTTTAGTTGGACATTGTTTCTGTAGTTTCATATCCTTGTTATTTACACATAGATCTTGTGACTAGCAACAAATGTATGCATTTTGTTATTTGGAAAACTAAACATGTGCATTTGATTGTTCAAATTTCTGTCCGCATAGGTATAGCTTATGGCGGCAACACCTGCCACAGCCTTCAATAAGAGTTCACAAGTGATGTATTCCGTTCTAAAAGTTGATATGACCTTTGATCCAGAATTATTAGACATGTGATCCATGCAGAATAAAGAAATCTACATACAAACTAATTTTTCTTTCCAAAAAGTGGCAAAGCTTTGGCATGGTATTGGACAAACAGGTCGATGACAATACTCTCAATCAGAAAGGAAGCTCCTTCAAATTGTATGATTGAAGCTTTTATCAACAATTATGAGAAATGAAGTCCATGCAGAATAGGAAAATAGATTAGCATAGATTTTGTCCATCTCCGGCCCCCATGGGGCGTAGACTTACTATGTAGTATTCCTTCCTTCTATTTAGGGTTCCATAATTTTTGGTTCTCTATAAGTCTATAACAGATGTAAAATGGAGAATGCATAACTTGTAAGTATTGTGTTGATCATAAAACAAATGCCCTGAAAAGCTTTTGACTTTTGAGTGTTGCTGGTCATACATGTATATCTGAATGGCACCAATTGTGGTTTACCAAGTAAGCATCATTAGGGGCAAGAGGCTGCCTAATATCAGGAGTGAGACCCAAAAACATCAAGAGCAAAGTAGCAACATTTACTTTTCTATTGTCATGAATAAGCCACTAACTCTATGAGGAACAAAACTTACTTGAGGAATAAACCAAGGGGCCATTTGGACACTAAATTTCAGTGGTAGGTTCCACAAAACAGATTTTACTAGAGTTTTCAATAAAAATGATTTTATTAGCCTGTGATGATAGTGTTTATGAAATATTTTGTTTGATGGAACGAGTTTTTTTTTTGTTTTTCTTATCTGTGTTTTCTGAAAAATAGGTGGGACTGGGTTTTTTTTTTTTTCAAAAAACTCATATTTTTTTAGTTTTGTGATAACTTCATAACTTTATTTTTGTTATCCCAGTTTGAAGTGGGTCAATCAAACAATATTTTCAGCAGTAAGGCTCCAAAACTAGTAGAACAAAATCTGATATTCCTAATCAACAGGCACTAAAGGTTTCTTGATATCTCTCTTGCGCACTGATAGAAAAACCAGCCTATGACAAGAGATGACCAATCATTCAGTAAACCTTCAGCACCAATTGCCATATCAGCTGACAACTTGTCCACATTAGCATCCAGCACCCTTTTGGCAGCGTGGATGCAACTCAGTGCAATCCACAGGGCCCTCAACACATACTTGGATCTCAAGAACCCAAAGTCTTGAGTCTTTGTTGCCAGAATCCACTGAGAAATGATGTCCATTTCCCGGCAGCGTAGCTCCACCATGTTTCACAAGGAATCAAAAGAATCCAATTGCTGATATCCTCGCGCTTCCATAGCCTAACATCCTCAAAACAATTACACTTCGATCCTAGGAGCAATCCACGGAACCATATACAGTTCCATAGAAGGGACCAATGCCACTCTACAGTGCCGATGGTTGTGCAGATATCTGTTAATAATATGTCCTAAAAAAAATCATAGAGATGTATTTATCTTTATTATGTTTATGAACATTTGAATAATATGTTATTTTGTTTTTGAATAAATTATCATCTCAATTCGATCAACAAGTGTGTGATTTGTTCGTAAAACTCTAAATTTATTTAATAATATTATTTTATAAAGTCTCTAATCTATTATCTTTAAATAGAACATTATTGATTATTGGATTAGCATATGTATTGATTGATAGTCATGTTTCACGGATCATAAATATAAGATATCAAATTAATAATATGGGCATATATTGAAAAATATAATGTTGGATAGACCCATTTTGAGACAATGTTTGGATTTGTAATTTAAGTGTCACCAGTTGGTCTCAAATAATGATTATGATTGATCCTTAGACCTGAGACCATCATAGTTTCCAACATGTGGAGTAGTATATTTTGATATTACCAAACACTGCTTTTAATTGAGTGGTAATAAAAGTAATATTCGAGTATACTATGAGCTATGCGGAGGAATGTGAATGGTTAAGATGGAATTTGCATAATGAGAGAGGTATCTCTGGGCCCCTCGACATAGATGAATTAAGAAGTGTATGGCCATGTCGTTTGTAGTTGAGTGTAAACTATGGGAAGATCAGTTCACTATGAAATTGAGAAAGGATTAAACTGTGCAAGAGTGGCACATTTCCTACCTTAGGTTTAATCTGGTATTGTATGGCAAGAGGATCAACATGAAGACATTATATAGATTCGTTGATTATGATCTTTGTGTGTATTTGGATGGTCGTTATGTTCTGCTAAGGGCCACTACCGACTTACAATTCGGGTAAGTATTCTCGGGTCGTGTATAAATATGCATGAACCTACAAGGTCGCACACTTAACGGGTTGGAACAATGCAATTCGAATTAAGTCTATTACGGGTTCCCGTATCAGATTCAGAGACTTAATATTAGACTCCTTATGCATTCGGATTAAGTTTGTTATGGGTTTTGTATCAAACTCAAAAATCTAATGTTAGACTCTTTCTGAATTCGGATTGGGTCTGTTATGGGGATTTCGGATCAGATACGGAGAGTTAATATTAGACTCCTGTAGTTCGGATAAGATTCGTATCACATCAGAAAACCTAATCTATTAGGATTTTTTCTGTGAGGCTCTATATAAACAGAGATATGATAGGCTTTGAGAACATCACAAAAAGTGATAGCTGTCATCTCCTCTAAAGTAATAGCCCCTAAATCCTTGTCGTACGCATTGGTGCTAGCACACCATCGTACAACGTTCCATCCCAAGACGTGTGGATACTGGTTGAGGAGCTGCTGCAATTGCTGTGTTAATTAGGATGATCCGCGAGCGATCTTTTATCATCTACGTCCGATCAAAACAATCCGCAAACAGTTGCTGTGCATATTCGATCACTTCACCAAATCAACTTCCGTTGCCGGTAATAATCTAATCTATGATCTATTACTTACAGTCTTCGAGTAAATTTTTTTGAAATTATACTAGTGTAGCTTACTCGGTTTCTTACAATATCACCGTACCATTCCATTTTTGAAGCCCTCCCACCCATCCAACAAGTCAAGAACGGACCAGTAAATTCGGCACAGGGGTTTCAGGTAAGATCAAAGAACACAAAGACTCAAAGAGAGGAAAGAAACAAGAAACCACCCAATGGTTGCGCAGGTATCAATCACCATATCATGCAGTTCTTGAATCACACCATCCACCCAAGACGTCAAGAACCGAGCATCAAAATTTGATCATACAGGGGTTTCGGGCAGGATTGAGGAGAAGTGAAACCTTGCCTTGATGCAGAGGTTGCCGGTGCAGATGATGTGCTGGATTTTTCCGGGGACGAGCATGGACTTGAACTTGGCCGGCAGGTCCGGCGCCCTTTGAGGGATGTGCAGATCGCCCAGCGCCAACACCAACACCATCTCCTGCTCCTCCTCCGCCTCCTCTTCCTCCCAAGAACAACACCTCTCTCTAATCCAATCCAATCCCCCAAACAAAAAAAATCCAATCGAATCGGAGGTAAGTTTGTGTTGTTTTTTTGTATTCTTCCTAAGGCAGTGCAGATTTCAGCTGGAGAGGGCTGGCGGTTCCAACACTTGCCGCAATGGGGAAATTCTATAGTTTTCACTAAACAATCACTTTCAATAAATTTATAAAATTACATAATAGCCATATAATTCTATGGAGTAGTGGGACCTCTAATTAATACCATATATAAATGATTCAGTTTTCACTCTAAATTATATCTCACACTAATGAGTTGGAGAAAAAAATTATACTATATTGATCCAACTATTGATCCAAATTGATGGAAAGAGACATACGTTTTTTATTGAATCACGCCAAAAAATTAAAAATTAAATCAACGAGAGACAAACAAAAATATGACATAGTTTTTAAGTAGAAATAACACTTTTTAATCTTTGAAAATACAAAGACTAAACAACTCAAGTAAGTTTTTCTATTTACCGTCAGTCCGTGACCAACGCTAAACTTGAAAAAGAAGCTATGCCGTGACCGGCTAATGCCGCTCTCGCAATTTCTCTGGCCATGCGATCGTGTGACCGAATTGCTCCTTCGTGCAATTAAGAAGTTTTTTTAAATAACATATTAAAAAACAAAATTATAAAAATAATAGATATTGTAAAATTTTTACAGATTTAACATCGTACCACCATTATTCTTGACGACTGAGGTATTCTTTGTCCTAGCAACTGAAACCTATGAAAATTTTCGTTATTATGATGTATGTCGATTAAGTCTCTTAGACCGATTGAGTTAGAAAAACGGTTTCAATTATTATGACAAAGATTTTAGTTACCAAGATGTACGACGATTGAAATTAAGAAATATCTTAGTCGTCAGAACGTATGGTGGTTGGACGTTATATCTATAAAAATTTTATAATATTTGTTATTTTTGTCATTATTTTTTTCTAATATATTATTTAAAAAATTCTGCAATTAACAAACCGGGGAAGTCGGGGTCTGGGCGCGGCTTGCGATGCAATCTGTGCAATTACCCCACGTCATTTTCTTTTTGCTTGCGTGGGTGCGCAGAAGAATCGGTCAAGTGACACCCATTTGGCAATGCATCCAATGTGAAATGGCACCAATAAAACAGGTTGCACTTTGTTTCGCATGTACTTCATGCATGCACTCGTCAAGTGCTCCATGCACATGCATCATTGGCTAGCTATTACCTAATTATTAGAACACTAAGATATGGTTCTACCCATATCTATCTAAATTGTTGTCCCAGACCCTTGCAAGCACTACAGATCATATGTGTTGAGGGGTGGAGAAAAGGGGAAAAGTAACAGAGAGGAAGAGAAAAGAATGGAAAAATGGGTTATTAATGGGACGCACACGAGGAAAAATCAGAAAGAATAAAAAATTGTGAAGACAACGGTTGTCTGTAGGTGCTGAGCAGCTCAACCTTCGGGCATCCCCAGTGTAGAGAGTGTGATAAGCATTAATTTTATATATAAATCCTCAAATTTGACCCCTTTTGAAATTATTATTTGCCGACCTTTACAAATTATTGTATTAGAATTCTTGCTTGAATAAAAAGACTGTCGAAATTGTGTTTTATTTTGTTTTAGGACGAAAAAAAAGTTGAATATGATCAAAACTTAACAATATGCAAGAGATTCAAGAAAAGAAAGTTCTGGAGATGAATAAATAGCCAATTCTAATAAGGTTTGCACTAAATTCTGTCACAGATTCGAGAACAGAGTTCGAGATTGACTCAAATTATGTTGATTATGGCAATAGCTATAAAACAGATTACATCACAGATTCAAAACAGAGTTTGAGATAGATTCAAACTGCCCAATTACGAACTCCCTTGCTATAAAAAGAGAACAATCAATCACCAATTCTCATCATCCAGAATTTTAGACTAGTTATTTAGATCATCCAAAAATTAAGGTTTAATCTCCTCTCTCTAATTTTAGGTTAGTTTTTGTTTCAGAACTTCATCACGTTTTGCAATGCTAATCAGGACAACAGTTTCTCTTGGTTATGAATTCAATTTGTTATGTTTTTCATACTTCTCTATTATTTGCTAGTTTTTGTGATGATGTTGCATGAGTAATTTCTCTCTAGGGTTAAAGATGACCTAATCTGGAGGGCACGATTTTAACTCTGATTTATTCAAAAGATTATCACCTTAATTGCTTGAATTTTTATACTCTAAATTTATGTTTCATCTATGAGATTGTTCGTACTTCATAAAATGATCAGTATTCATAAATTAAGGCAACTCTAGGTTGTGCCTGAGTGAATAAATCTAGAATTTGGAAAAAATTTTGTACCTAGTTAAGTTAAAGCAGCAGGTATGACCTTTGGAACTGTTGTTTGCTTTCCAAACTATCAACCTATTGAGTTCTATTGAAAGTTCTGATAATTAATTCGTTGATCTACTGCATTTGTTAAAAATCGTATCTGACGGTGACGAGATTCTTGAAACTCTAATTCTCTCTCTAATTACTAAAACCTAGTTTTCGTAGTTTAGGTTTAACTCTAAAAACACTCAAACAATTTTTAGATTTAGACTAGTAGTTTCAATCCGAAGGAATTTCACATTTGTTCCTTGTGGAATTAGTCCTCGAGTGCTCAACAATAAGTCATCTGCTTGTGGTATAACAAAATACACCTTTTAGAAGTGTGTCAGAGAGCTAAAAATGCCACATCACCTTAGCTCCTCTTAACTCCTTCCACTCCGATGCATGGCTCCAAGGGGAGTTAGAGAAGAGAGAATATCAAAGAAATTATTTGTTTTGTACTATTGAGAAGAGAGAACAAGAGTGTGCACATAGAATTGAGGAGTGGTCCCACACTTGCCCGAGCCACAGCTTCCCAAGGCCGTGACACCTCGGTGGACACCGGGCCAAGATGACACACTGGAGTTGCCCTTAGGCCCTCTCCCTCACATCTCTCCTCTCAAAGTTTCCTGAAGATAACCCCAAGTTTTTAGCAGTTTTTGGATTTCATCTCCCTCCCTCTCTGTTGTCTTGATTCAGCCACCATTAGGGTAGAAATGGTGAAACCTTTGTGATAGGATGCCATGACTTGGTTGCAAAGTCTTGTGTTTAAATGGGGTTTTGAGATTGGTTTTGAGGTTTAAATGGGGTTTTGGTTAGAGCTAGTTGATTTCTTGTTGGCAATCTTGAGTACTATTTAATTACTCTTTAATACATGTATATGTGAATTTAGTTTGGATGAGATGAAACTAATATCAATTTTTCGATGAATCTTACATTAAGCTTTATATCATCTTGAATTTATGTACCAGTCTTTAAACTATAACTTTGATATATTATTTCAATATTAACATATATGTGAGCCTCCACTCTTGTAAAATATGACGGGCTTTTTACATGGCGACCCAATTCCCTCCACAGGTGGAGACAAGCCAAGGCAATCCGCTTGCCAATCGGAGAACGCTTTAAGTGCACATCCATCAAAGTTGGAGTTACGTGATGTGTTTGTGCAAACCTCATATAATTATTGATAAATGAAGGAAAAGCTTTGGTTGAGCCCTAATGAAAAGTGTGGCATCACTAGTACAGAAAAGTTTTCTTCTAACAGTAAAAAATATACTTCTACTAACGGTTTTTGTACCGTTAGAGATAGACACGATAGAACAAGAGAAGCCATTTTCTAACGGTAAATAACCGTTAGAAAAAGTGGCCTATTCTAATGGTATTTTCTGAGATAACCGGTAGAAAAACCGATCTAGTCTAACGGTCAACTAGAACTATCCATTAGAACATTTCAATATCTTCTGACGGTAACGAGTACTGAACAGTTAGAAAAAAATAGTATTCTCACGGTTGTCTTTGAGTTCACCGTCAGAAAAACTTACACTCTTCTAACGGTTAATTAAGAATATACCGTTAGAAAAAATAGTATTTTCACGTTTGTTTAGTAGTTTACCGTCAGAAAACTTACACTCTTCAAATGGTTAATTAAGAGTATACTGTTCGAAAAAAATAGTATTCTAATGGTTGTGTAGTAGTTTACTGTCAGAAAAACTTACACTCTTCAAACGGTTAATTAAGTGTATACCGTTAGAAAAAAATGTACTATTATCACGGTTGTATAGTAGTTCACCGTTAGAAAATGTTGTTGTTTTCTAACTCTGCTTTCTATTTGGCCGTTAGAAAAGTTTGGATACACAATACAGTACAGACGCAAAAAAGGGTACATTCACATATCATACATTGAACAGTCATTCACATTTATACATATTCAATTTATTCACATATATACGAACCAATACAAATACTGACCAATGAACAATTATTGCATACAAATACTAACCAATAAGACTATAAACAATCTATGCACACCATGTAACCACTCGAGCAATTTTGTAACTATGGCTACTTTGCTCTAGAGAACATATGCAAATCGACAAGAAGCTCAGGGAGCTATTAAGTTAGGTGTATAGTGATGCACACACTAGCACAAAAAAGTTATTCACAATTATTCACATTTGAGTTCATTTCACAGAGAGTACACAAAAAAGAGAAAAAATTACAAAAAGTGAGTCAAGCTTGTCATGGCGGTTGGTTGCGCGCAACTTTGTCCATTACATATTGTCGCGCCCCGAGACTGGGACAACGACTACTCCTGTAGAGACCTAGCTCGCTGCAGCTAGTCTCAACCACAACCCTTTGACTTCCCAGGATGAGTCAAACACAGGAGTATATTACATTGCAACAGAGTACTTACAAAATATTAAGCAGTGTGGCCTGCTGGCCTTAATATTACATAAAGAGGATTACAATGCCTGCAAGGCATTCAGGGTTTAACAAAATATTTAACTACACAGCAGAAGATAGGTGACCCTCCCACAAAAGAAGTTGACGGCAGAACAACACACTTCAGGGTTCTGGCGGAACTGATTCTCCTCCTTCTGGATCCACGTAGTACTCCGTGCCATCATCTTGATCAAGGTAGGCTCCATCTATTGAGTTGAATGTTGCAAGGGTGAGCACTTACGTACTCAGCAAGTCATAGGTAAGAGTAGATACATATAGTAGTGATGATATGAACCTAGACTAGTCAAGAATTATGGATATTTGTAAAATAATCCTTTTTCTTTCATACCTCATCTCATGGCAGCACTTTTTATAATATAACATCATCATTCATGTTCACTAGATTATAGCACTACTGCGACACGTCGACACACGACAGCCCACGGTAGCACTCCTTATCATGACAACACATGTCATTTGGGTAATCTTGATTTAAACATATTTTATTTAGAAAATAGTACTTGTGTCACACCCCGTGGATTTAATCCACCGCAGCAGACTCCTATAAAACCCGGGAGCTCGGAGTATTCGAATACATTTTTAACTCTGCAGAGAGGTACCAATTTACCCGCAAGATATTCCACTTTCAAACCTTTCCTATCATAACAAAATGATTGGACCCCTGACTCACTTCATACTGTGAGCGGCAAGGTGGAAATAACAAGAACTTTTGTTATGCTTTACTCACAATTCACCCCCGACCCTGTGGCTCTCAGCGAGGCACAGTTGTGGCAGGTTGTATCCAAACCTCCACCCCATTGCTTATTCCCATTACTGGGTCAGCGTGCTTGATCACCTTCAGTGATATGTGTGGGAGCCGCGCTCCGTGTTTATCGTGCATCACAACACATCTCATGCAGGGGTTTCATGTGCGATCCACATAATTACTTGTTCAGGCCTGTCCCATACCAGGCTTGCGGTTAGCACGTTGTTCATGCCACTAGACGCACAACACAAGGTTCTAGTCCTTATATGCCAATGACCAGACCATCCACAACCCTGCACCTTTAGTGCCTGCATTCCTTTGCAGTCTAGCACCTCCAGTTCTACAGCCATCCATACCATTTTTCTGGTCACGGCTAGGGGTTTTATTTCATGAATATAAGTATATAAATACATATAATAGTTCATGGCTCAAAACTTGTTTATTTCACATTTCACCGATAACCAGTCTAGTACTGCCAATTCATAAATCAACCATTCTCAATCTTTCACATGCAATATTGCCTATATTCAAGGTTATATTATAGCAACATTTAAAATATAGGTTCAAGATGACCAAGGATGTGACTTGCCTTCCGCGTCGTAAAATACAGCAGTTGACGACGGGTCCGCAGTGAAGTCCTCGAACTCGGGCTCTTGATCTGCTCTCAAATCAAACAAACAACCAATAATCATAATCTTTTCAATACATTATTATACTATATGCAATGATGCAAAGATGAAGTCTTGATGATTCTGAAATGATTGGGTTAAGAGGCTGATTAGGGTTAAGTTAAGGAAACCAATGTTAAGATTAGTTGTCAAAGGTTTACAAGGTTCCAAATGTCTCAAAATATCAGAATGATGTCAAGGTTGCGACTGGTTCGCTCAAAAACAGCGAACGTCTTTAGATCGACATTCGGTTCAAAGCATCGACATAGGGTCGATGAATGATAGAGGGGTTATTTTAACTTGTGGTAGTAGAATAAAATGTAGATCACAACTCTACAAATTTAGTGGACAAAGTGATTTTCAAATTACACAACCAGAAGTGGGTAAACAAGGTCAATGCCACTGGCTGACAAGCTCTGGCATAGAGCTGACAATGTCAAAAACTAGGGCTTAGCATAACTTTTGATCTGGAGCTCCAAATGATGCACCACTTTGTCTGGGAGGTAGGCATTGATAACAGGAACAATTAAGTCAACAGGATCTAGGGCAAGAAATGGCTGGAAAGCAAGAAATTTGATGATGAACAGAGATGAACTGGCTGCACTAGAGCAGTTCTGGACACAAACTTGGCATGGCTATAACTTCCAATCGAGGCCGATCTAGGTGTCGAGCTAGAAGACAAAAATACTCAGGAGGCTAAGGCACATCTAAATGACAAAGTTTCGAGGGCTGAAATGGCCGGGAACACTTTTCCGGTGAACTGTGCCGGAGAAGAACACTGCTATTTGGGGGTTTTTGCTACAGGCCGAGAGAACTTAATTCTTTGCTTGGAGAGCATCTAGGAGGTATAGGGAAGCTTCTGGTCACATTAAATTGACTGGAGGATCACCGGAGAAGCCTGGCGACGATCGCCGGTTTTCTGGTAGAGCTTGAATTTGGGAAAAGCTTCGAATGATGTTTAATTAGGGATTCTAAGCTTACAGGCTTGCTTGAAATAACCCACTGATCAATTTGCTTCACAGGTTCGAGGGCTAATTCGAATTGATTTGGCCTGCATTGCCGGAGCAGGGCAATCTTCGATTTTCAGTCAATTCCGGCGATCACCGGCGACTGGATGCAATATAGCTCAATTAAATGGTACAGCACGATGAGGGAGATGAGATATACCTTCTGGTGCTGTTAAGTCGGTGAGGAGTGCAGCAGGGCGTGCTGGCACCGTGAGGCCTCAATCTGGACTCGCCGGAGAAGAAGACCAGGACAGGAGAATTTCGAGACTTAGCTGATTTCCAGTGAAACAAGAAGTTGCTGGGGGACAGTGGTGTATAAATAGGCCAGGCGAAGCAAGCAAGAAGGAGACAACGAAGTAATTGGCAGCCGGTGACTTGACTGGTTGCGTGCTGGAGCAACAGCGGCGAAGACACAGCGAAGATCGGTGATGCGACGGCGACAGGCTTGCAGTTGATCACAGTGTCGCCTCATCGGGACCTGGCAAAGTTGTAGCAAGCGGTGGCGACAACACTGGCGCGGCAAAGCGACGTGGCGAGGAGTTGCTGACAAAAAGCCGTTGATCGCGCGCGGGAGCAGCACTGGTCGTCGACGTAGCAGCGGCCTTGCCACGGCACTAGCTGGAGTGGGGACACGTGCGCACCGGCATGCATGGTCACGAGCGCGGGCGAAGCCTCACCGGCGATGAGCAACCACGGCGCACAAGCATGGCAGTTCCTGGTTGTGCGCACAGTAGCTAGCCTGGTCGAAATTGGGCTGATTTGCAATATTTGATTTTCACAATTGGACCAATCTGTAATTCTGGAGATTTGGGAAGGTTAGAGTTGAATTTGATTTCACTAATCTGGTAGATTATATTCAACAGGTTAATTGGCAATGATAATTGATAAAATATGATACGTTTGAATAGTTTTAAACTGAAAATAGGGTAATTTAGGGTAATTGAAATCTGAATTTCATTTGGTTTTGAATTCTGGTACTTAGGATGAGATTTTGGAATTTGAACAGAAGAGAAACTTGTGACAAATAGCATTTTGAGAAGATTTGCCGAAGAAATTCTGAATTTGGAGTTAATCTGGAGATTTTAGCCTTTTTGGATTTTCAAATAACAGATAAGGACTATTTTGCGATAATTCTTGGACTGATTTGTGAAAAGAGTCTAGATGGTGAAATATGGCTGTCAACTTTTTATATTAAGGTATTGACATACCCATGATCATATTCCAGGAATAATCTGGTCTGAACTTGGTCAAGATTCGGATTAAATCTGTATTTCTGAAACTTAGGGTATTTAAGTAATAGAAGGTATTTCAGTTTTCGAAAACAGAAGGAGCTGATAAATCTGAGAGTTAGGGATAGAATTGGATCTAGGTTCTGAAGGCTTTTAAGTTCAAAGTAACTGATAGATCATATCTGAACAATCTGATCTTCATTTGAGGTCACAGGATAGATTTTGGAGATTTCAGGGCTTGAGATAGAAACTGATCTAGCTATTACTACAGATACATGCATGCATGCTATTTATGAAAAAGGAAATTTTCACCCCTAACTCAGGGCGTTACACATATTAAGCCCAAATGTCGCAGCTCTCTAATCTTTGCATTTTCGTATTTGTCTTTGGACATGGCGGTCTGCAAACATGTGTGAATACTCAGTAATTAACTTCCTAGTTTTGAACGTGACATCCAATTTTCAAATTTGAGTTAGCTAAGATGCTTACCTGGGGGAATTGGGCAAAGTTTGTCCTCACTAGGTCATACATGTATCACAACACATAAAACCCACATTCCCACGAGTCTGGCTACTGATGGCACTAAGATAATTACATATGCGAAGACATGTTAGCTATTCTTTCCATAAACTAATTAAGCATAAACTAAAAGACTCGTGAGTACCTCATATTCTTTCCAAGAAATTCGGGAGCCCTGCAGTGCGGCATGCCTCCCTCTAGTGGACACATAGTTTTCAAAAGCCATGTATTTCAGTTAGCATTACTGGTTAATGTGTTATCATTAGCTAGTGAGGTCAAAATTTAAATCAAACATGTTACTTACGCGTCTATATTCCCCTTGACCACGTTAACCTGTTGCGCATCGAATCGAGGTAGTACACCTCATTCCTCCACGAACAGATCAAGAGGAGGACCCAGTGGCCCCTACATTATATGTAAAAGAGAACTGCTAGCTTAAAGTAGATCTCAGGTGTAACATACAAGATTGAGTTAAATTAGTATGAAATGCACTAACCTTTTGTGGTATGGCACTAGAATGAACTCCCTGTCCTGCTGCACCATCAGCGCTCTGGATATGTACTGCTCAGCGTGTGCTGCGTCCTGCTCTAGCATCGTGAGGCTTATTTTCTCTGGGTCGAGGAAACCCACCTTGTCACATGCGGCGTCCGATGCTAGCCTATACATGCACCTGCATGCAAAGGACGGCATTAGTATTGTACAGAAAGTTACTACATTTAAATGAACTACAACAATATATAGGATCAGCAAACTCAACGGACTCCAGTCCGTATGATGGACATATCGAGCTCCCGCCAGTTGAAGAGGTCGAACAGATCCTCGTGTGCCATGGATACGGTCCCGGGCTCACGGTGGAACTGCCCAGGCCTGAAGGGAACTAAGAAGTTCAGGTTGCGCCGGGCCCGGTGTATATACCACTTGTGGAGGTCTTTGGTTGATTGATCTAATTTGCGCAAAGCTGTCTCTGCCGAGAGTGGGAACCTGTTCCTGAACCTCTCCGGCTGTCCCTTTCGCCCTTTGCCCTTGCCCTTGCCTTTTGCCGGGGATTGAGCGCGTACCTTCGAAGGCAAGGGCGGGCTGCTGGCGGCTTTCTTTGGAGGTGAAGGGGCTTTGCTGGGAGGTGTGGATCCTTTGGCTGGGCTCGAGGACGTCTTTGCAGTGTTGAGGTCCGCAGGAGATCCCTCATGCCCTGCGCTGGGGATGCAGTCCCTGGTAGTACGCCGACAGGCCACTTCAATTAATGAACACGTATGTTAGATTTTGCAAGTTGAGTGTATTGAGTAGGATGTAATCTAAAGTGTGTAGGATTTACCTACTGTATTACAACACACTTCTTGGGCCACTGTACGTAGGAGCCCACTGCCTCAGCAAGTGTCTGCATTTCCTCCGTTGGGACAGGCAACGAAAAAGTGTTGTAGCCCGGCATGGCCATGTTCACTTGTACCTTTGCGAACCCCAACCCCAGAGGTACGCAGTGGATCCGGACATCCTCCCCAGACGGATATACGAACCCGTGGGCAACCACTGCCTATCAGTCGCCTAGGTGAGTCAGTAGGTTGTAGCTCTCCAGCTTATGCAAATTTGTAACAATTATAACAGGTTAGCGAAACGACTCTAACAGAACGGGAGTGGCATCTGTTAGGGGAAATCTCCCACCGATCGGTCCCGGTGACCATGTCCCCGACGCCGCCATCTGCCCGGTGGCAAAGGCCCCCCAGTGGCCCGGCCCCGGGTGCCGCCATCTGCCTGGTGGCAAAGCCCCCCGGTGGCCCGGTGGTCCTGTCCCAGGCGCCTCCTTTGGCCCAGGGACAAGGGCCCCTGGTGGTCCCGCCCAGGGCGCCGTCATTTGGCGCCGCCATGTGCCCGGTGACCATGGCCCCCGGTGGCCCAGTCCTGGGACCGGTGTCAAAGGCCCCTGGTGGTCCTGCCTTGGGCGCAGCCTTTGGCCTAGGGACAAGGGCCCCCAGTGGCCCCGCCCTGGGCAGAGGCCGCGAGTGCCTTTTGCGGAGGGTCACGTGGGGGTCACGTGAGGAGCGCCTTATGAACTAGCAAGGACACTTGTCAAGCATCCAAGCCCCTCAGCCGGTGGAATGACGTCGGTACCCTCTGATCCAACGGTTGTGACCGGGGTAGTTAGGTCTTTTTGCTTCTTTTGGGTCTATATATGCCCTTGTACCCCTCTGTTGTAACCAATGACAATTCATTTGCATCAATACACAAAAAACCAATAGGCGTGCTTTGGAGCACGCTCTCCGCGAGAGAACTCCCCTAGCTGACTCAAGTCGGGAGCACGTCGACAGGACTAGGGTCTCCACTGAGACATGAACCTGTATAAATCCTCGTGTCACTCTCTGTGCTTGCCCGACGGAAGGTGACCGATAACGCGGTCAGCTCGCATCGTTGTTCGTTAGCTAGGATCTTCTCCAATACCTGCTGTGGTATTCGCAATACTACAACAGTTGGCGTCGTCCGTGGGGACTCGTGAAGAATTGCCATGGCTCCCCCAAGAACAAGGGCCAAGGCCCTCTCCCTTCCCGGTGGTGATGGTCCCATTGACCCGGCGCTGCCCATGCAAGAAGACGCCGCTGTAACAACCCTACCGGCCAAGGACGTCCGAAGAGAGGTACTTCCCCCAACTCCCGAAATCCCCGGTGTAGGTGTTCCCACTTCCGGGTCGTCGGATGCTACCGCGCTAGCGGGGCCTAGTGCCCCCCAACCGGTGGTCCGGGCCCCCGGAGACCCCTTACTTGGGGCTTTGGTCGAGGGCCAACTCCGTACCCAATACACGCTGGAGGAGTTGTTGCGCGTCTTAGCGTGACCCTCGACTCCTGCTTACCCGTCCCCATATCCGTTTATGGGGGGACCACCACCGTTCTTCATGGGGCTTCTGGCCTCCTCCCCCACGCCGGGAACATCCGGAGCTTTCCCCGTGCCGGGAATGTTTTCGGCCCCGGGGGGCTTCCCCGTGTCCGGGGCCTTCCCCGTGCCAGGAATGTTCCCCGTGTTCGGAGCTCGGCCTGTGCCTGGGACCCTCCCCTTCGCGGGAGGCTATCCGGGGTCCGGTCTGGAACCCCAGTTACGTGACACCGAGCCTCGGGTGGCTGCGCAAGCGCTGGAGGTGGAGGCTTTCCGCCCCCAACCCCCCCCCCCCCCCCCCCCCCCCCCCGCGCACTGGAAGCCTTCCCCACATCCGTGGCCACCCACGTGCCCAGAGGCCTCCCCGGGATAACACTCGGGGGTGCCCTGGCACCCACTCCGGTGGCAGCTCCGTGGGCTTATGCCGCCCCCGCACCTGCCCCCATAGCCATTTTGGGCGCTCACCTCGTGCCGGGATGCACCAGTAGCCTCCCCCGAGCTGGCCACCATCGCGCATGAGCTCCCTCCTCCCCCGGGGCCGCCTCCGAGGGCTCCCCCAACATACCAGACCCGCTTCACCAGGGAGGAGGTCGAGCGAATACGCACCACGAAGTCTGGGGAGGCCCCCTCCCGCTACCGATCGGAACTGCCCTTGTCCCGCTGTCGCGGTGAGCCACGCTCCTGTCCCGACCGGGGGAAAGACCGGCCGAGGAAGCGACTTCCACCTTCGGGGTACACCCAGACATCCAAGAGGTTAGCTCGACTAACCCCGAGTAGAAGAGGGGCTACCGTCGCGCTGGCGGACCGCTAGGACCCCTCCCCGACTCTGATAATGAGTGCGCGTCTCCGGTCAAAGGGGATAGCAACCGAGAATCTCCCAAGGAGGTCGAGGGGGCTAATCAGCCACTGTGCCGCTGTCGCACCCCGAAACTGGGACTACGACTACTCCCGCGGAGACCTAGCTTGCTATAGCTAGTCCCATACAAGCATACCTTTGACTTCCCAGGATAAGTCAAGTACAGGAGTATATTCACATTGCAGCAGAAAAACTTACAAAGTATTAAGCAGTGTGGCCTGCTGGCCTTAATATTACATAAAAGATTACAATACCTTCGCGGCATCAAGGTTTAATTTAAGCAAAATAAAAACTTCTACACAGCGGATGATGGGTGTCCCTTCCACAGCAAGAAGTTGACGGCAGAACAACACATCAGGGATTTGACGAATCTGGCTCTCCTTCTTGTGGATCCAAGAAGTTCTCCACGCCTTCCTCTTGATCTTGGTACGCTCCATCTTCTGGGTTATAAGTTGCAAGGGTGAGTACTTACGTACTCAGCAAGTCATAGGGAAGAGTAGATACTTATAGTAATGTTGTTATGAACCTAGACTAGTCAAGAATTATGGATGTTTATAAAGTAGTCTTTATATTCATACCTCATCTCATGGCAGCACTTTTCATAACATATCATCACTATTTATGTTCACTAGATTATAGCACTACCGCGACACGTCGACACACGACAGCCCACGGTAGCACCCCTTATCATGACAACACATGCCATTTGGGTAATCTTGACTTATCAAATTTTATTTAGAAAATAATACTTGTGTCACACCTCGTGGATTTAATCCACCGCAGCAGACTCCTATAAACCCGGGAGCTCGGAGTATTCGAATACGTTTTTAACTCTGCAGAGAGGTACCAATTTACCCGCAAGATATTCCACTTTCAAGCCCTTCCTATCACAAGGATTGGACCCCTGACTCACTTCACACTGTGAGTGGCAAGGTGGAGATAACAAGAACGTTTGTTATGTTTCACTTACAATTCACCCCTGACCCTGTGGATCTCTCGCGAACCACAGTTTGTGGCGGGATATACCCCCACCCCCAAGCCTCTTCCCATTACTGGGTCAGCGTGCATAATCAAATCATATTCAGTGATACGTGGAGGAGCCGCACTCCGTGAAATCAGTGTGTTATTTTCCATCTAATGCAGGGGTTTCATGTGCGATCCGCATAAGTACTTATTCAGGCCTGTCCCATATCAGGCTTGCGGTTAGCACGTGTTTCATGCCACTAGACGCACAACACAAGGTTCTAGTCCTTATATGCCAGTGACCAGATCATACCACACACCATGCACCTACAGTGCCTGCACATCCAGTGCAGCCAAGCACAACCAGTGCTAGTACCACCATTCCATACCAAAACCCTGGTCACGGCTAAGGGTTCTATTTCATGAATATATTTAAATACATTTATAATAGTTTATGGCTCACTATTTGATCAACTCACAATTCACAGGCATCCAGCTTAGTACTGCCAATTCATACTTCATCCATTCACATGCAATACTACTTATATTCAAGAGCATATCATAGCAATTCATAAAATATAGGTTCAAGATGATCAAGACTATGACTTGCCTTCCGCGTCATAAGAGACAGCAGTTGATGTCGGGTCAGCAGTGAAGTCCTCGAACTCTGGCTCCGACTCTGAGCAAAGATCAAACAAGCAACCAAGAATCACAACCTTTTCAATACATTATTATACTACATGCAATAATGCAAAGATGAATGTCTTGATGATTCTGAAATGATTGGGTTTGGATACCATAGAAGTTGATTAAGGCTAACCCATAGAGTTAGGGCTGAAGATGAGTGCTAGGGACTTCTAGGGTTCCAGGATATAGGAATTGACATTAAGTCCGCGGCTGGTTTGCCCAAAATCGATGAATGTCTTTAGGTCGACATTCGGTTCAAGGCATCGACATAGGGTTAATGAATGGTAGAAGGATTATCTCTACTTGTGGCAGTAGAATGAAATGTAGATTACAACTCCACAAGTCTAATGGACAAAGTTATTTTCAATTTACATAACTAGAAGGAGGTGAAATGAGCTAATGCCACTGGCTGGCATGCTCGGGCATTGGGCTGACAATGTCAAAATCTAGGGCTAAGCATAAAATGCAGTTCAAGGACTCAAATCAAGTTGTGATAGAAGAATAAATAGTATATCACAACCTCAGGAATCTAATGGATAGAGTTATGCTCAAAATGCACATCTGGAAGGAAGTGAAAAGGGCTAATGCCACTGACTGACATAGTCTGGCATTGAACTGGCATGGCCAGAAACTAGGGCTTGCCATAACTTTTGATCTAGGGCTCCTATTGATGCACCACTTTGTCTAGGAGGTAGGCCTCAGTAACAGGAACAATTCACTCAACTGGACCTAGGGCAGGAGTGTAACACCCTGTTTTTGCCAAACACTAAAATAGCCAAAATCCACATCTTGACCCCAAACCCTAATCTGCTTCAGCCATTCCCTTCTAAATGTTGTTCAGAACATTTTCCCCTTCGGGATCATCTCCAAAATCCCATCCTAAAGCTGAGTTTCAACCATTGCCATTTTAAAACCCTAATTACCCTATTTTACCCTAAACTGTTTTCCCTAATTTTTGTCGAAACCCTTCAGATCTTGCTTGATCTTACCAAACTTTGGCCAGATGAGTTCTAATAATTTTATGCAACTTATCTGCGAAATCAGATTTCAGATCGGACCCTTAGATATCCAGATTTGCAATCAAGTACATTTCCTATTCAACTTTTCCTCGCAGATCAGTCCCTGGAGCAAGATTTGAAATTGCAAATCAGCCCCTCTAATCTTTTCGGCTGTTTTCGACCAGCGCCTGGTCGTTGGCTACGACCAGCGCATCTTCGCCGGAGCCGCGCCGTGTTTTCGATTCAGAGCTCGCCGCCAGCCATCCTCTCCGGTCGCCGCGCTCGTAATCGGTTGAGCCACCCCGCGCGCACGTGATAGCCACCGTGGCATCGCCTAGCCCAACGGATAAACGCCCTCACCCCAGAGCCGTGTCTTCGCGCGCGCAACCGTTGCCGTGGCATTTGCATGCGCGTACGTGTCGTTGCCGGAGCTGCGCCGTTGCCTCCGCATCTGCGCCATCACTGGTGAAGTCCCAATGCAACTGGCAAAGCTGCAGCACCGCCTGAGCGCGATCACATCGCCGTTCGCCGCTGTTGCGCCTGCACCCGACAAACTTCTCCCTGGCGCAAGCAACCGCTGTCGCTTAATCCCTCGCTAGCTTCGCCCCTGGACCTATTTAAACCCCCTCAGTGCTGTGAAGAAGCACAACTTCAAGACTTAGCCAAATTCCCAGTTTTTCACTGTTTCCCTTTCTTCTCCGGCGAGCTGTTTCTGGAGCCACCGTCGCCAGAGCAAACCGTAGCCCATCTCTCCAATCCAAGTTCACCAGTGAGTTCCCCTCTTCACCCTTTCTGTGTAGTAGCAACCAATTGCACCAGATCGATCCCCATCGCCGGTGATCGCCGGATTCCCGATTTGCCCTGTTCCCCCAATGCCGTTCGATTCCCTCCAAATTAACCCTCGATTCTGCAGAAGAAGTTGATCAAGAAGCTTAGTAGAGCAAGCCTGTAGAATCAAAATCTTCAATTGAGTCCAAATCGAAGAAATCCCAAATTGGAACCTCAGCCGTTCGCCGGACCTCGTCGCCGAGCCCCTCCGGCCGATCTCCAATGAAATTAACCCCTCCAGTAGCCTTGTTGTGCCCTAGAGATCATTCCCAAGCCTGGAATTAAGCTCATTCGCCTTGTAGCGAAATCCCCTAGGCTCCAGTGTCATCTTCTCCAGCGCCGGTCGCCGGAATTCGTTCCCGGCCGATTCAGCCGACACCACTTTGTCCCTTAGCTTCGCCTCACCTCCCTGAGCAATTTCTTCCACTAGCTCGACACCTGGATCTGCCTAGATTGTGAGTTATGCCTTTGTCAAGCTCTTGTCCAGATCAATGTCTGTGCCGTGTCGCCACCGCAGTTCATCGCCAGATTTAGCCACCCTCCGGCCACTTTCAGCCCTTATTCCTGTTGAGTATTTTGTTCCTGTTAGTAATGCCTACCTCCCAGACAAAGTGTTGCATCAATTGGAGCCCTGGATCAAAAGTTAAGCCATGCCCTAGTTTCTGGCCATGTCCAGCACTATGTCAGTGCATGTAAGCCACTGGCATTGACCTTGTTCAGCCCCTTTTGGTTGAGCAATTGAAATGTCACCTTGTCCTTTAGATTCCTGGAGTTGAGATCTACATCTTTCCCTTCTATCACTTCTCCAGAAAACCATCCTAAGACTAGTTTGAAGCCATGCCAAAGCCATGAAGGGAATGTCGACTCTTCGACGTTCAATCCTTTTTAGCCGTTTCTTCGACCAGAGCCCTTGTGACCTTGCCCTAACCTTTTCCCCTGCATGCATGACTTATTTACTTAATAATTTCTATAGAAACTATTTTCTGTATGCTTATGGTATGTGTTTGTGTATTGGTTGATTGCCGCAGAGTCAGAAGCTGAAGGAGCGGAAGAAGTCTTTGAAGATCCGTCTGAGTATTTAGACCCAACATCGCAAGGCAAGTCTCATTCCTTTGATCATGTCTCACCCAATATTTTCATATGAAGTATATTCACTGTTTCTTACTATGCATGCTTATTTGAAATACAAGTTATGTTTGAATGACATGAGTAGATATTACCTAGTGGATCATGAAACCCCTTTTTGTTATTGAACCTTCATATATATGCTTTTGTCACCCTAGGACTCATATACTGAATATTCACATTAAACTTGAAATGGTCAAATACATGAGAAGTTATGATCAAAACCGTTTTGTCAAGAAAACTGATAAAAGGGATCAGTAGCGAGGATTGGATTGTATGGAGAGGGTGCGGTGCGCACCCGGGAATGTGAATGTTCCTCACTATTGGTTCATAACGACGAGAACCTTGTGCTGTGTCTCTATGCGAATTGTAAACGTACCAACCACTTGCCTGGTATGGGACAGGCACAACTTAGTAGCTTTTTGGTATTAGCAGTTCCCTGCATGGTTTGTCGATCTGGTTTCTCGCGTGGAAACTGGTAGGCCAAGGTTCGGCCATGAGTGATGTGAGTTCAGAAAAATAATGAGAGGAAAAGGCGTAAAAGAAGGAAGGCGCCCTAGACCTGATTAAGCCGTGAGCGGTTGTAATCTTAAACGGTCGTATGTCTTGCGTGGACATAGACCAAGGCTATGTGTCCTGCGGGAACATAGACCAGAGAGGCTAGGAAGTAAGGCAGTGGGGAAGACCCACAACGGTACTTGAGACTTAACTGTCTATTTACCGGGCGGGGATACTGTTAATACTGAACTGTAAAAACGTTGTGTGATCTCGGCCTTGTCACATGTGTATAAGTCACATGGAGCTGATCCGACTTGAAAGCCGAGGGAACCAGTGGATTTAAAAAGAGGTACACCTTTGCAAAGCGTAAAAGAAGTATCGGATACTCTGTACTCCCAGGTTCAGGAGTCTTTTCGTAGTGGATGTTATCCATGGGTTATAGCACAAGTAATGTTTTGGAATGTTTTCATAATGCGGTTAACAAAGTAGTGACTCATGGGAGATCACTACATCTAATGTTTTATTGAAAACCTGTTTAATGTTTAAAGTATCATTTTCATGACAAAAGTACTGTTTTACTGAACAAATGACTTGGAAATCTATATATCTCTATCCATATGAAACTAAACCCCGGAATCATATGTTCCACCCTCATGTAAGTACAATTGCATTAATCCCTGGAATGAGTGTTGCTGAGCACCAAGTGCTCACCCTTGCATTTATATCCCACTGTAGAAGAGGGATTCGAGGATCCCGATTCCTTCAGTTACGAGTACTCAGCTGAAGATGGAAGCACCCCGGACGAGCCCACGTTCTAGAAGGATTATGCACCAAGTCAAGTCAGATGTGGGAGAAGCCCCTCCAACCCCGCTGCTGATGGAAGCCAAGCTGTTCGTCGTCGCTTTGTGTTTTATGTTGTGTGTTCGGTACTTGGATACCGATTCTGGTTCTGTTAAACTAGTTATTTTCTTAGCAACTCTACTTAGCGCCATTTTCGGTGCTTTGGCTATGTAATGTTGGCCATGCTGGCCTGATACTTGTTTAATGATATTACTATGCTTGTGTGGTTTGAGCTCATGTGGCATCATGCTGTGTGTAACCTACCTGGGCGGTTACCAAGGTGATCCTCAAATGGGGGTCTCACACTTGGATTAAGCAGCAGGCCATGATTGTATCTCCTGAAGTAGGGAAGGTTATGGGTGTGAAGACTCGTGAAGAGTTGTGCAGGGCAGACAAAGATGAAGATGAAGGCGACCATAAGACCGACGACCTCGCCAACACCTCCTTAGCTGTCGGATCTTTTAAGGTCGACGCTAAGATTGATATACCCATATATGATGGGGTGATCGATGCCGAGAAGTTAGATTCATGGCTCGATCAGCTTGAGACCTACTTTGACCTGAAAGGGTTCAGTAGCGCTCAAAAGGTCAAATTCGCACCTTTGAAGATGAAGGACCACTCTAAGGCTTGGTGGAAGGCCCTTGTCGCCAGTGGTGAAGCTGACGACCTTGCGTGTGTCAATTCAAACGACTTCTGCGACAAGAATTCTATCCGATGGGTTACCTTGAGGAGAGATGGGAGCGTGGGCACAAATTGTACCAACGGCGCGACTAGACCGTCCAAGACTATACGACAGAGTTTCGGCGACAAGCAATGGCCATTGGCATCTCACTGTCCGATCCTTAGGTATTTCAGAAATACACATCTGGACTTCAGAAATCGATCAGTACTGAGCTAAGTCTATTCGGCGTCCAAGACATCGCGACCGCGAGCACAACTGTTATGGCGATCGAGAAGAAGAACAAGTCACGCAACGACAAAAGCACGAAGGAAAGTGCGACCTCAACAAAGAAAAAGCCGAGTCCGAAGAAGAACGTTTCAAAATAGGGCACGGGTGCCTTTATGAACATTGTCAAGTCATGGGACATACCTAGGACAAATGCTACAAGCTTCATCCTGAACTTCGACCAAAGAAAAACGGACCACGGCTACTGTGACTTCACCCGATGAAGAAGTTGTCTGAGTGAATTCGGGCGGATACCACCTTGTCTCTGATGGCAATGCCGAAGGAGAAGGGTTCGGATCCACCGAACGACCATCGCACAACAGAGGACTAGTTCACCATCAACATCCAGGTGAAGCATGAAGTGGTCGCAGCAATATTCGATCTCAGAAGTCAGAAGAGTATGACCTCACCAAAGACGGAGTTAAGTTCATGATCAGTAGAGACATCCACGTCAACACTTCGAACTTGATTTCCGCAAATCAAGCCAAACGAATTGTTAATGCATGTCACAAGTATGTGCTTGTCATGATTCGACCCATTGGTCAAGGTGAGGGTACTCCACTAGCGTTGTCATTGGCGTGCCGAGAGGATTCTGGTCATTTTTCAGGACTGCTAGAGAGATACAATGATCTATTCGAGACTACCCAGGGTCGACCGCCGAAACGACCAGTTGAGCACGAAATTTAGCTTGTGTCCGATGCGACACTGCCCAAGATGAGTATGTATCCCAACTCAGTATTGGAGAATGAAGAGATCAAGAGACAACTTGGTGAGTTGTTGAACGATGGTGTCATTCAACCGAGTAGTTCACCTTGTGGATCTCCTGTGGTGTTAGTGCCAAGAAAGATGGGACTTGGCGTATGTGCATCGATTACCGAGCACTGAACAAGCTCACCATCAAGAACCGATACCCCCTGCCTCATATGGTCGACCTACTAGACCAATTGAAGCATGCCGTTGTCTTCTCCAAATTGGATCTTAGGTCAGGATATCATCAAGTCAGCATCCGAGAGGAGGATACGTGGAAGACCGCGTTTAAAACACGACAAGGTCTGTTTGAATGGCTGGTCATGCCTTTTGGTCTCTGCAACGCCCTGGCAACTTTCATGCGTCTTATGAATGACGTATTGAGACAGTTCATCGATGACTTTGTGATCGTTTACCTCGACGACATATTAGTTTATAGTCGTTTGTGGGATGAGCACCTCATTCATGTCGAAAAGGTGTTCGAACAGCTTCGGAAACATTGACTTCGCCTCAACCGTAAGAAGTGCGAGTTCGGCCAGCAAACTCTACTTTACCTTGGATTCCTGGTCCCAACGGTACGTTGCAAATCGACCCCGATAAGGTAAAAGTGATTCGCGAGTGGCCGCGACCGCGAACAGTTACGGACGTGCGTAGTTTTGTGGGAGCATGCCAATATCTTTGGAAATTCATCCGACACTTCTCGATTGTGGCTTCTCCATTGCATGCATTAACCAGGATCGATCAGAAGTTCGAGTGGACAGGGAAACATGAGGACACGTTTCTCTTATTAAAGAGGAAGATCAGCGAGGCGCCTGTGTTAGCTTTGCTGAATCTCTAGAAAGCATTCGAGCTAGAAATTGATGCCTCAGGTTATGCGATGGGCGCAGTGCTCATGCAAGAAGGTCGACCAGTGGCATATCACTCCGAGTTATTCCAGGGAGCTTAGAAGAACTACCCGACTTATGAAAAAGAGTTGTGTGTACTGCATCAGGCCATGAAACATTGGCGGCGTTATCTCTTGGGTAAAGAGACTGTTGTCCACACCAACCATCAACCGTTGCAATATCTGCAAACTCAGTCCAAGCTACAGCAAGCTCGGCACATGAAGTGGATGTCGTATCTGCAGCTGTTTAATCTGGTGATTAAGTACAAGAAAGGCGTACACAAAAAATTGGCAGATATGTTGTCGCGACCACTAGTTACGACCCTCTATTATTAGCGTTCATGCAGATCGAGCCCTCATGTCATGATGACTATGCCACTATGTACAGTGAAGACCCTGATTTTCAAACAGCACTGACTGAGCTCAAAACAGAAAAACCTACCGAGTTCGTTCGTCGAGAAGGACTCTTGTACAAGGGAAATTTACTTTTCATACCTCGTGGAGCACCTCGAATTCAATGGTTGCCAGAAGCGCACTCGTCGAAGGTAGCTGGTCACTTTGGGGTTACAAACACGTTGCAAAATCTTCACCGACATGTGTTCTGGCCGCGTATGCAGCAAGATGTGGCTAGTTTTGTTCGAGGTTGTGGTCTCTGCAGCATCTCGAAACCGGCAAACTGAAAATTAGGTTTGTACACTTCTTTGCCAGTTCCATCACGACCATGGCAGAGCATATCCATGGATTTCTTGGGAGGATTGCCTAAGACCCGACGTGGCAATGACTATCTATTCGTGGTCGTTGATCGGTTCTCCAAAATGATTATTCTTATACCTTGTCGAAAGGCTATCACGGGAGAAGAAGCAGCTCGGGTATTCTTTCAACACGTTTGGACACACTTCTGACTGCCGACTTCTATTGTGTCTGAGCGCGATACTCGGTTCCTTTGTCATTTTTGGCGATTGCTCTGGATAATGATGGACACCAAGCTAAAGAGGAGTACCGCTTTTCATCCGCAAACTGATGGTCAAACCGATGTGGTAAATCGCACAATCGTTCATCTCTTGAGAGGATATAACTCGAAACACCCGAAGACCTGGGATGAAAGCATACCATACCTGTAGTTTGCTTTTAATCGAGCAGTGCATGGTTTGACTGGAAAGTTGCCGTTTGAGGTTTGTTTCGGATTTCTACCACAGAGTCCATTCGACATGGAGTTTGTGATCCCTACCTCAGCTCAGAATAGCAAGGAAGCATCTGATCAGGATCGAGCACAAAAGTTTCTGGAAGGTATTCAGCGACACCATCGTGAGGTTGAACAGAACTTGCTGGAAGCTCAACTCAAGTACAAGGCGCGACATGATCGACACCGAGTTGATGCACAATTTCAAGAAGGTGATATGGTATGGTTACATCTGAGTAAGGAGAGACTTAAAGGTGAAGATAAGAAACTCAAACCCATTCGTTATGGTCCTTTTTGGATTTTGCGGAAAGTGGGTAATAATGGTTGTCAGCTCAAGTTACCTCCATACATGGATATTTACTCGGTTGTTAATGTTGAGCACCTCAAACTCTTTGAGCCTTCAATGCTGGATGATGAGCCAGATACTATAGTACCATCTGTTGAAGACTTGGTCTATCAACAAGATGAACCTCTACGCGAAGATGTGATTCTGGAGAAGAAGATGACTACCACCCACAGTGGCACAAAGGAGACTTTTCGAATCGGTCGGAAAGGTCAATGAGTACGTACGGCAAAGTGGTACACCAGAGAAGATGGAGAAGATCAATTTCCACATCTCCAGTTTGATTGAGAGGTCGCAACAGGGGTTGGCTC
This sequence comes from Pharus latifolius, assembly GCA_019359835.1. Lineage (NCBI taxonomy): Eukaryota > Viridiplantae > Streptophyta > Magnoliopsida > Poales > Poaceae > Pharus > Pharus latifolius. Next base: position 20,457,067 of record CM033324.1, on the reverse strand, counting down.
CTTCTCAACAAGGGAGTCATGATCCGGGAGGATCTTCAAGTCTTGATCGCATATAGTTTCCTGATCGCATACACTTTGCGACTTAACTGTGTTCGGAAAGGTTTCGTGACCATGGATTAGTTCACGACCATGAAAAGGAATTCGTTCCCTGTTCGGAATTGTAATCCGAACCGAATATATATAACTAAGCTTATCCATTTAGGATTAGTTAGTTGGTTAGTTATATGAGTCTAATATGTTTAGGTTACTGAGTCTGATACGTGACGAGGATTGTTACCCGGCTAGTTCGGAGCAAATGCACGTCTGGTTCACGACAGATTCGAACCAGACAAGTGTCCGTTGATATGATCTCAGATGGCCTGAGAAGCGTAGACACATGGTCGCAGGCTTTGCGCGATCATGAGGCCGCAGACAGTACGTGGTCAGGAGCTCGTAGGCGATGCGCGGACAGGAGGTCGCAGATAGTGCGCAGTCAGAAAGACAGTGTGCGATCAGAAGGACATTGACTACTCTCGACCAGGACAACTCAAGGTTGCTTAAGCTCTACAACAAGAATATCCCGAGGATCCCGAAGATTCTTCCACGTATGAAGACAACTGCCAAGAGGTTAACTTGTGTGGTTATCCCTTAAGCGCACGTGTTAAGCCTGTGTGGGAGTTAAGTGCGGTTATCAAAACTTCACCCGAGCAACCGTTTAAAGCCGTTGTGCATTGGCGCCCTTTCGACCAGTATAAAAGGGTGCGCAAATGTACTAGACGGGGGGATCATCATCTTGAATAGATTCAAGGGACATTCTCAACTAATTCAAGAGACATCAAGATCTGACAGATCAAACAGATCCCAGAGATCAAACAACTCCGAGAGATCAACACCAACAAGCTTCCATAGGCTAGTTTAGTCATTTTCTATACAATCACAAGGAAAAGATCCTCGCCTGTGATGATCTTTTCCACAACTTTGTAACTTTTTCCCTCATACATAGTGAAATCACAAGACGTAGGGCTATTACTCCCACCATCAAGGGCTCGAACTTGTATAAATCTCTCTGTGTTCCAACCGACATTGCTCATCATCCCTTTCCGGAGGGACACCCTGAATGGCCTCATAACTCACAAATTCTGCATAAGTTCGACTAAGGACCCCGAGTCCGAATCGTCGACAGCTGGCGCCCACCGTGGGGCCTTTCTCAAGGTGTTCTTATTTCCATCCGGAGGTTCGGTGAGCCATGTCTGGAGCATATGATTCCGAGATGACTTCAATCTCGAGGATTATGCCCACATTCAGATGCCTTCACCTAGTGATCCTGTTCCAATGGAGGAAACCGGAGGTGAAGACGTCCCAGAGGGCGATTCGACCACTCAGGTCATGTCTATCGACCAGGAGACAACTGACGCAGAACCGAAGCCCAATGTGGTTTCTACTGCGTTAGAGGTTGAATCCGGTCCATCGCACGGCCCTGCTGAGGGTAAGGGCGATGTCGACCAGGAATTTAGCCCAGGGAGGTTTGATCCTGATAACCTCCACCGTCTCTTTGATTTTGAGTCTGACTCGGAACAAACGGAGATGTTTTCCCCATCGGCGACCTCGCTCCCTAAGCAATTCGCTGCCTTGTGGAAAGAAACTCCCGATCAGCGGGCTGCTAGGGAAGAACATGAACGCAAACAAAAGGAGGATCAAGATCATGAGCAACAGGATAACAAACTTCGCAGAACAGCCCTAGAGGCTCTTCAAAATGCACAAGCTCGTTACGACGCTGCTCCGAGTTCCTCCCGTCGACCACATGGTTGCAGACGCGACCAGACACCATCTTTACCCCGGAACGTCTACCGGCGGACGAAGAGACAGTGACACCTGGCGCGCCCAAGAGGAGCACACATGGCCAGCTTCGATCCATCGCAGAGGTCCTGCGTAATTTTCCTCCTTCGGTCACAGATGCGCAGAAACCGGCTTTCGCCAGAATCCTGGAGGAGAGATTGGACGAGGTCACGTCCGAGGTGACCCCAACAGCCTCTTCCCGGTCAGCGGCACGTTCCCATGACCGAGAATACTCTAACTCTGGTTCTGGTAGATGGAATCGTCCACCACCAGTGCCGTCTCGGCATGACAAAGCCAGACGGGCGGAGAATTCTTGTGACCGGGAACGAATTCCTGTCCACTCTCGCCTGGGACCACGAGTGACCTCTCCTTCGCGTGAGGTTGCCCGAGATCAGGTCGAGAGTCGCAGGTCTATTCATGGTCCTTATGTCGGTTGTAAAGCTTTCTCGCCCAGCCTTCGTGCGTTCGTTTGGCTAGACAAGTTTAAACTAGGGGCCATAGAGAGATTTGACGGAACTCAGAATCCATTGGAGTTCCTTCAAATTTACAACACTGCTATTCAAGCAGCGGGTGGCGATGACCAGGTCATGGCCAACTATTTGCCTACAGTCCTCGACGAATCGGCAAGAACCTGGCTGTTCAATCAGCCTGAGGGTTTGATATATAACTGGGAAATGTTGTGCGACGCCATCCTCAACAATTTCCAAAATTTTTATCAGAAGCCGGGAAAAGAGGATGACCTCCATCGACTACGACAAACTTCGACCGAAACTCTTCGTCAGTTTGTCAAGAGATTTGTCGGGGTGAGAAATACCATCCTAAACATATCTGATAATTCCGTTATCAGGGTGTTTCAGCACGCCGTTCGATATCAGAGATTCACTAAGGATTTGCTCATCCACCCTCCTCGCTCAGTAGCCGATCTTTTTGATATGGCTGATCGATATTTTGACGCGGCCGAGGCCATCGAGTGGAATCGGATGGTAGACAAAGGAAACTTATCACCTCAACCAGGTCTCAAGGACGTGAAGAGGGAGGATTCGAACAAGAACCCGGAATCTTCATCAGGCGGGAAGTCAAAGAAATAAAAAAGGAGTCGATCTGGACAGTACCGAGAAGTCGCGGTCGCAGAGAAACCTCCACCAACCAAAGGTAACAAACCTTTGTTTAAGAATAAAACTGCTTCTGGCGGTCGCAGTGCCGACCAGCCAGAGAAGTTGACTAACCTGTAGGAAGGCAAGAGATGGTTTCCACTCCACAACTCCGTAGGTCACGACCTCAAGAATTGCCGGAGTTGGTTGAAGCAGTTGGATGACTTCTACCAGGGATCGGACCTGTACCGACCTTGCCACCGAAAGAACAGACTTGCGGGCTAAGAGATGCCAGCGGGGACGAAGAGATGTCCTACCAGATACCTCGTAATCATGTCAATGTTATTTTCGGAGGTTCCTCCTCTTTTGTTTCTAAACAGCAATTTAAAACCTTTTATCGAGAGGTGAACCAAACGGAGACTCCCCTTGGTGAACCTCAGTACCCCCGTTGGTCGGATACACCTTTGATGTTTGATCGCTCTGATTGTCCTATGGGGCTTACTCAACCATTGAGGCTACCTTTGGTCATAATTCCAATTATCAGTAATGCGAGAGTCGAAAGGGTCCTGATCGACGGAGGTAGTTCCTTGGACATTTTGTTGGTCAAGGCGCTCGACGAGATGCAAATTCCTCGTTCGAAGATCAAACCCATAATTCATCTGTTTTATGGGATAATTCCTGGTCCCTCTATGATGCCATTGGAACAGGTGGTGCTCCCGGTCACGCTGGGTGAACCAGATAACTTCTGAACAGAATTAGTTACTTTTGATGTAAATGATTGTGATTCGGCTTATAACGCAATCTTTGGCAGGCCAACTCTTGCTAAGTTCATGATGGCTACGCACTATGCTTACCAGTGTGGCAAGTTGCCTGGCCCCAAGGGTGTTATTTCGATCCAAGGCAGTCGCAACGTGGCATTGACATGTGATTGGCTATCCCTGGAGATGGTAGATCAGCTTCCCCTCCGAGAAGCCCAGATTGCCACAGTGTCCACTGATACGATCAAAGCCGCTCCTTGACCAGATGAAACATTAAAACTGGTTCCATTGTACCCAGATGATCCATCCAAGACAATTTGGGTTGGATCAGGCCTGGATGACAAATAGGAAATCAAGCTCATTGCTTTCCTCCGAGCTAATGCAGATGTGTTTGCGTGGAAACCATCCGACATGCCCGGTGTCCCAAGGGAGGTAATCGAGCACAGGTTAGCAATTCGACCTGGACAGCGACCAATAAAGCAGAAGCTCAGGCATTTTGCTGTTGATCGGCAGGAAGCCATCCAAGTGGAGTTAGATAAACTCCAGAAGGCCGGGTTTATTCGCGAAGTCGATCACCTGGAATGGGTTGCAAATCTGGTCATGGTCCACAAGTCAAATGGCAAGTGGCTCATGTGCGTCGACTACACCAGCCTAAATAGTGCCTGTCCGAAGGATGACTTTCCCCTTCCCCGCATCGATTAGCTGGTCAATTCTATTGTGGGTTGCGAACTGATGAGTTTCCTGGACACTTACTCGGGATATCATCAAATTAGCATGGCAGAAGAAGATGAAGAGAAGTCTGCCTTCATCACACGATTCGGCACCTACTGCTATGTTAGAATGCCGTTTGGTCTCAAGAACGCAGGTTCCACATACCAGCGTTTGATGCAAAAGACCTTTCTTTCCTAGATGGGGTGTAATCTTGAAGCTTATGTAGACGACCTGGTTGTAAAAAGTTTAAAAAGTTAGTCTCATTTAAACGATCTTGCTGAAACCTTCTGTAATTTGAATCGATATGGAATAAAGTTAAACCCGGAGAAATGTTCTTTCGGGGTTTCATCTGGAAAACTTCTTGGTTTTCTTGTTTGTTCCAAAGGAATCGAGGTCAATCCTGAAAAAATCAGGGCTATCGAACAGATGAGGTCTCCCTCGACCATCAAAGATGTTCAACGCCTAGCAGGTCGCATGGCGGAATTGAGCCGGTTCATCTCGCGACTAGGCGAATAGGGACTACCTTTCTTCAAAGCCCTACGCAAACACCACAATTTTACTTGGTTCGACGAGGCCGAGAAAGCATTCCAGGAGGTTAAAGCATATATATCTAGTCGGGCGGTCTTGGTTTCTCCCAACAAAGAGGAACCATTACTCCTTTACTTGGCGGCCACACCTTGCGCAGTCAGCGCTGTCCTAATCGCGGAAAGTGAGGGTGTGCACAAACCTGTCTACTACGTAAGCGAAGTACTTCATGGTCCTAAGGAGTGGTACCCTGAGGTCCAGAAGATACTTTACGCGCTACTGATGGCTTCCCGTAAGCTACTACATTACTTCCAAGCACATAAGATCACAGTGCCCTCATCTTTTCCATTGGGGGACATTGTCCGCAATCCGGAGAAATCTGGTCGGATCGCCAAATGGGCTGTCGAACTCGGAGCATTCGACATCCATTTCACGCCTCGCACCGTGGTCAAGTCTTAGGTCCTGGCCGACTTCGTGGTCGAATGGACTAATCCTGAGCCGCCCGTGTAGGCGTCCGAAGATTTGGAATGCCCTAATCACTGGACAATGTACTTTGATGGCTCTCGTAGTTTTCAACACTCGGGGGCTAGAGTGGTCTTAGTTACGCCTCAGGGCGAACAGGCGAACAACTGAAGTATGTCATTCAACTACACTTTGTTGCGACCAACAATGCAGCCGAGTATGAAGGTCTTATTGTAGGGCTCTGGGCAACAAAATTCCTCGAAGTCCATCGATTAGTGGTGAGGGAAGACTCACAGCTGGTCGTAAACCAGGTAAACAAGGAGTATAGCACCTCCGATGAGACAATGGCTCATTACCTGGGGGAAGTGAGGAGATTGGAAAAAAACTTCAGTCATTTCGAAGTCCAATACATCTCGCGAAAGGACAACATTCTCGTAGACCAATTATCCAAAATTGGATCCTCGCGCACATCCGCTTCGACAGGAGTGTTCATCGAACACTTGGAACATCCCTCGATCATGACTACGGTCGAGGATGATCCGGTAATAGTCTGCGTTACCAACCTCGGACAGGAACGAGATTGGACCCATCCATTGAGGGTCTATCTCGAACATGGGACCTTGCCTGAGGACGAAACCGAGAGCGATCGGTTAGTTCGAAAAGCGCGCCTATACAAACTCATAGGAGTTTTGTATAGAAAAGGTACTCAAGGAGTATTCATGCGCTGTGTATCCCAAGAGGAAGGTAAATCCCTCTTGAAAGAAATTCATGACTGTGTATGCGGTGCGCACACGTCATTTCGTACACTGGTCGAAAAAGCTTTCCGACAAGGATTTTACTGGCCTTCGGCACTTGATGATGCCAAGAATATGGTCAATACATGTCCTCAGTGTCAGTTTCATGTGATACAGGTTCATCAGCCTGCCTACACTCTACAAACCATTCCTCTATCATGGCCCTTCGCGATCTGGGGGATGGATATTGTTGGTCCTATGCCACAAGCGGTCAATGGATACAAGTTCTTGTTCGTAGCTATTGACACGTTTACAAAGTGGATTGAGGCCGAACCAGTACACAACATTACTGCTGTTGCTGCACAAAAGTTCTTTCATAAGAACATTGTGACTCGATTCGGTGTTCCAAATCGTTTCATCACTGATAATGGTTCCCAGTTCGCTAGCGGTCTTTTTCTGGACTATTGCGACACCATTGGAACAAGGGTGTGCTTTGCCTCTGTAGCTCATCCACAGAGCAATGGTGCCGTCGAACGTGCCAACGGGCAAATATTACAGGGTATCAAAAAGCGCATTTTTGATCGCCTTAAGACACGCTCGGGGGCTTGGGTAGACGAGTTCTATACCGTTCTGTGGGCACTACGCACTACTTCTAGTCGAGCCACCGGTGAGACACCTTTCCATCTGGTGTAACATCCCAAATTTTGCCACCTCTTTAGCTTGCCAATCAGTATATCTTCATTGGATTCTCGGATGTCTCAACCCCATTTCTGATCTCTTATCTCAGAATTATGATCTTAGGTGTGCCACTACCTTAATTTAAAAAGTTGGCAGCCAAACTCCACCTTTCAGACCATTTTCGCTTTTTAGTCCAAAGGTATCGCAGATCAGTTCTTTTCAGATTTGTCAAAAGTCCAAAAAGGCTAAAAGTCTCAGACCACCTCCAAATTCTGATCTGATTTAGTGAATATCTCCCATTTACTTTTCTGAGCATTTTTCCCTTCTGGAAGAATTCCAAAAGCTCAACCGAAACCGTAGTTTCAGCCTCGCCAAAGTTTCAAAGCCTAATTACCCTATTTACCCTAATTACTCTGTTTTCAATTTTTGTCAAAACCACCAGATGTTATCGAATTTTACCATTTTCTTGCTAGATGAGTCCAAGTGATTTAGTAACACTCATCTGCAAAACCAGATCTTAGATCAGCCCTCCAGATGCCCAATTTTGCAAATAGGTCCAAGATCCCGAACAAATTCCTTGCAGATCAGTCCAAAACCGTCACGACTCAGTCCAAATCTTGCAACAGGCCCCTGTGCCATTTTCGACCACGACCAGGACCCTTCGACCGCGCCCCACCACTTCGCCTCGCCGCAGAACTCGCCGCCGGTGAAGATCCCACGCTGCCACCACCACCGCCACGTAGCCACCACCTGTGCGTACCGTGCCGCCACCGTGGAGCAATCTCAGCCGTGCCTGTGCCGTGATTTCCCCGTGCGCGCGCGTGCTCCAGCAGCAGCAAACCAGCGCCACGTTGCGGCCATGCCGAAGCCAGCGATCCCGTCGCCCTGCTCTAGCCGGATTTGGCATGATCCCCTTCCCTGGCAGAGTCGCTGCCGTGTCCCAACGCCGTGCACGCCATCTCGATCCCGCCTCCGGTGCCAGTCACGCGCATCCTGTTTGATTTGCTCCAACTCCCGAGAGCCCAGCCACTACCTATATAAGCTTCCCCCCTCGCCCAACATCTCTTCACACCATTCTAGTAGCCGCAAGCTTCAGCTCTCCCGTTCGTCTTCGTCTTCCTCGGCGAGCCACTTCTGGAGCTCACGGTGCCAGCCTCAACCGTTGCTTCTCTCTCCAAAACAAAGCCACCAGTGAGTTCCCCTCATCCCCCTCTCCGTATCATAGAATTTAATTGGACCCCGGCGAACTCTAGCGCCAGCGATCACCGGAAAAGCCCAAAACCCCTGTTTCACCAATGCTACCCGATTCAATCCAAATCAGCCCTCGTGCCAGTGATAGAAATTGATCAGCACACTCCATTTAGCAAGCCTATGAATCTGGATTTCGAAATTGAGCTAAGATCATGGCTTTCCCTAGTTTGCGCGCCACCAGTAAATCGGCTCTCGTCGCCGAGCTTCTCCGGTCATCCTCCGACCAATTTAGCTTCACCAGTGGTTTCCAAACTTCACCCTCTCACTCCCTGAGCAAGGAATCAAGTTCAAACCCTCTGTATCGAAAACGCCCAATTTAGGTGTCATCTTCTCCAGCGCCGGTCGCCGGAATTCTTCTCCAGTCAATCTAGCTCCGGAAACCTTGTCCCTTAGATAGATTCCAGTACCCTGAGCAATATTGTCCACTAGCTCGACTTCTGAATCGACCTGAATCAAGAGATATTCCAATGCCAAGATCACTGTCCAGTAGCTTAGTTTATATCCAGGCCACCGTGTTTACTCGCCGAATTTGGCCGCCCTCCGGCCACTTCCTGCCCTTGAGCCTGTTGAGTATTTTGTTTCTTTTATCAGGGCCTAACTCCCAGACAAAGTGGTTCATCAATTGGAGCCCTGGATCAAAAGTTATGCCATGCCCTAGTTTCTGGCCATGTCCAGCACTATGTCAGTGCATGTCCACCAGTGGCATTGAATGATTTAGACCTGTTACACTTGAGAAATTGGAATGCCACCTTGTCCATTACATTCCTGGAGTTGTGCTCTACATCTTTCTCTTCTGCCACTTCTCCAGAAAACCTACCTAAGACCAACTTAAGGCTATGTCTAGCCGTGGACCGAATGTCAGCCTTTCGACGTTCAAGTCCTTTTGAGCCCATCTCTTCAATCAGCACCCAAGCGGCCTTGTCCAAACCTTTCCCCTGCATGCATGATATATTTTATGTATCATTTCCCACAAAGACTATCTTCTATATGCTTATATAGCGTATGTGTGTATTATTTGTATCCGCCGTGGAACCAGAGGTTGAAGGAGCGGAAGAAATCTTCGAAGTTTCGTCCAAGAAACTAGACCCCTCATTGCAAGGAAAGTCTCAAACCCTTGATCATGTCTCACCCAATATTTTGAAATGAAGTATGTTAGCTGTTTTCAAGTATATGCATGCCTTATATTCAAATAAGAGATATGTTCAAATAAAGAGATTAGATATGACCTAAATAATTATGAAGCCCCTTTTGTGATTGAATATCCCTGCACCCTTGTCACCCTAGAATATTATGCTTAGGCTATACTATGCTCAAGATTATATGTTAAATGTTAAATGGTCACATGTGAGAAATATATATTCAAAACCCCTTTTTGTGAAAGAAAATGTGATTGGAATCGATAGTGAGGATGGTTTGATTGGTTGGTGCTGTGTGCGCACTGGGAATGTGAAAGACTCCTCACTAAAGATTCATAAGGATGAGAACCTTGTGTTGTCCTTCCATGCGGCATGAAAAACGTACCAACCACTTGCCCGGTATGGGACGGGCGCAACATAGTAGCTCTCTCAGTATTAGCTTTTCCCTGCAATGGTTGTCGGTCCGGTTTCTTGCGAGAAACTGGTGGGCCAGTGAGGGCCATGAGTGATGTGAGTTCAGAAAAAATTATGAGAGGAAAAGGTGGAAAGAAGGAAGTCGCCCTACGCCTGATTAAGTCGTGCGCGGCTGTAATCAAAAGAGGCTATGTGTCTTGCGAGAACATAGATCAAGGCTAGGAAGTAAGGCAGTGGGGAGGACCCACAACGGTAATGAGGACTGGAATGTCTATTTAGCGGACAGGGAATCGTTAATGCTATGATTGTAAACTGTTGTGTGATCTCAGTCTTGTCACATGCGTAAAAGTCGCATGGAGCCGATCCGACTTGAAAGCTAAGTGATTGGTGGATTAAGGTGGTACACCTTTGCAAAGTTACAAAAAGTATCGGATACTCTGAGCTCCCAGGTTATGGAGTCTGCGCGCGGTGGATTCTATCCACGTCGATGCAGCACATGTAGCTTTTGGGAAAGTTTTTCATAAAATGTGAATAAAGTGGTGACTCACGGGAGACCGCCACACATAACATCCTTTGAAAATCTAGCTTAGGATAATAAAAGCCTCGCTTTTGAAAACAAAAAACTTTTCTTCAAATTAAGAGTGAAAATCTATTCTATTCATATATATAAAGCCAAGACCCCTTTCCTTGAAAACCCCTCATCTATATACCTGCATTCTCATAACGAGAATTGCTGAGCATCGTGTAAAAACATGCTCACCCTTGCCTTTTCACACAAATTCAGAAGAAAGGATTCGAGGATCCTGATCCCTTTAGCCTTGAGCACTCAAAAAGAGGAAGGAACCTTTCCAGACGATTTGAGCTTCTAGGAGGGTCATGCGCCAAGTTGAGTCCGATGTGGTGAAGGCCCGAGCCGAACTGCTGCTGAAGGAAATGAAGACCTCTGTTGTTGTTTTTGTGTTATTTCTGTGTTCGGTACTCCGATGCCGATTCTTTTTGATTCTCGATTTTGAAAAACTCTCTACTTTTGTATCAACTTTAATTAATACCATTCTTGGCATTATGATAATGTAATAGTGGTCCTCATGACTTTGTACTTGTTTTATCTATTTGCTTTATTGTTTAAAGTAAATCCTGTTGTTGTGAGCTTGTGATGTACCTTTCTGAGTGCAATCGACCTGGGCGGTTGCCACCGGATTCCTCAAATGAGGGTCCCACATCTGGTATATGGAGCTGAGGCTATGTTACCCATGGAAATTAGTATTGGTTCTGTCCGAACAGATCAATTCGAACAAGTTGATCAGGACGGACAACGATTACAAGATCTAATTCTCCTGGAAGAAAAGCGTGATCGAGCTTTGGTCAAGTCCGCGGTGTATTTGCAAGCTTTGCGCAAATACCATAACAAAAGGGTGCAACCACGTAGTCTTCACGTGGGCGATCTGGTTTTACGTAAAATACAAAACCAATCTAATCGCAACAAGTTCTCCCCACAATGGGAAGGTCCCTACACTGTTGTCTCGGTGCCGCGACTAGGGTCAGCTCAGTTAGCAATGGAGGATGGTCGGATCTTATCCAATACATGGAACATCGATCAACTACGCAAGTTCTACGTGTAAGTTCCCAACCCCTTTTCCTTTTCAATTAGCATGATTTAACAAAATCAGTACTTTTAGTTGTTTCATGTGATAATTATTCTTTGTGCCCGTATGTTACGAGTCTGACTCGGGGGCTGGTCGCCGATAATTGTAACACTATAATACCCTGATCGGATTCGCTGGTCAATCTCATGATCACTACCATACAAGACACCCCTTAATAAGCCGTTTCTCAACACACACGGGGCTTGCTGGCATGTCCTTGGTCATTAGAGTGGCTGCCGGTTTGCAATAAGATTGGGTATTGTATCGAACATGATTGTCGGTCTAGTCGGATATTCCTGGTCGTCGTTACACACATATTCTTCCTGTGCTTATAATAATAAGTCTTCAGTATACATAATCACAGGAGGGGGCTAGGGGAATATGGTCGCAACATGAAACAAAAAGAAGCGCTTTCTTTCAAAAAATAATGCATACATTCGCATTGTATAAATTGTATCTGTACAGCTATAGGATTTACATTAGGCCAAGCTCTTTCAAGAGATCTTCTACTAGAAGTTTGACTTCCTCCATTATGACCTCAAGCTGGTCTTCACTCTCGACCTCTGCCTCTCCCACCACTGGATTCAGATCAAGATCTGGGCTATGGTGAAGACGAAGCCGGCAAAGGATGGCGGAGGCTGCTGATCGTACTCTTGTCTTGATCGCCTCTTTTTGCCGCCTTGTTGATACTCGAGTAGTGACTCTGCTTGGGTCGCGACCAGTGTGGTTCAGTCGCTAAGGCTAAGGTCATCCCATTCGGTTTCGACCACATCAGCCCTCAGCAAACCAGCCACCATCTTCAGTTTTTCGAAGATGTCTCGTTGAGCACTGCTGCAGGCTGAGAGTGACGCACTCAAATCCTTGTTCTCCCTGCAGACAGAATCAACTTTCGAGTTTTGCAACTCGATGGTCGCTTGGAGATCGCCCTTCTCTTGGCCAAGCTGGCTTATTTGGTCGTCTCGCGCTGTGATAGGAGACCATCACAAACAAGTTCGTATGACAAAATTAATTCACTCTGGTCGCAAGTATACTTATAGGAGAGGTGTGACCGTAGCTTTTGGAGTTCGGTCTCCAGGAATGAGATCTTGGCAACTGCTCTGAACTCCTGATTTTCCCGATCAGCGAGGCTTTTGATCAGAAAGGTGTTTTCTCTGTGACAAAAGAGACAATTGTCAAGATAGGACTTACATTCAAGCAAATGAAGAAACATCTTCCTTACCGCTGCAGGCGACTCGTTTCTTCTTGCGCGACCTCAATGCTATTTGCTATAGCCATCGACTTGGTCGCCATACGAGTCAGTTCCTATGACATGGAAGGGGATCAGTTTCAAAGGCTGGATATTCCTATACAAATGCGAACTTAAAAATCACAAGGGATGATCGGCATACCTCAACATACTCGCTGAATGAGCCACTTTCCGGTTCAGCCAAAGGCTGAGTTGCTAGACTCGCCTTATCCCCAGTAGGAGTGGCAGATGAGTTTTCCTGCTGAGCCTCCTCCATTGCTGGGGTCGCAGATTCCAATCTCTGCGATTGGACTTCTGCGGCCATCTCGTCTATAATGGCCCAAAGAACTTCCCCGGCCGAAGGGATGGAACTTTGCTCGCCCGTGACCTCGGTAGCAGGGGAAGCTACCTTCTCCTTTTATATGCCCGAGGCAACCCTTCATAGAATACTTTATTAATTTCCCATAATGGGTGTTTTCTCTCGGGAGGCCCGTTATGCACTCCCTATAGTGAATCCAAAACAAAATATATTTTTATAATTTTTGCTTCGAATTCGGGGGCTAGGGTGCACACAAAAACATGAAAATTTTGCAAAGATTTTGGAGGAAGTGATCCTTCATGTCTTTTGTAAAGCTAATTTTTATGTGTTGATCACAAGGCATTTCTGTGATCGCCTCAAGATTTGCATGATTGATTGCAATGCAATTCTGTGGTCACTGCAGGTAGGTAATCGCAAAATGCACGATTATCATCCGATCAAGGCATTATGTTTTTATTGCAGTTTCAGTTCTGATCGTGGCTTTAGTTCTGATCGTAGTACCAGTGCTGGTCGTGGTATGACACATTAATGCATTTCTGATTGAAAGACTTGTTACCTTAGATTTACTTGTGTATGTTTGGTCGTAAAGACATTCCTTATGACTATGTTTTCGCACAGAGATTGTGAAGAGTTTTTATTTGGGATTATAAGTCCTGCATAATCCTTCTTAAAAAATCGAGGTATGAAAGGAAAAGGAAATTTTTATTTCTGGCAATCCTTGCATACAAAAGGGATACAGGCGACCAGAGCATCGACCTGATCCGAGAGAAGTTTACAAAGTTCTCCTAAGGACATATTGGCGTCAGTAGGATCTACACTGACCGCCCCAAGAGAACTAGCAACTACTCTAAGCCTATCTACATTATCCCGAATTAGAGAAGCACTACCATTCCTGATCGAATCGGAGAGTTCTCGCTGCTGCCGAGCATAGTCCCTCTCCAAGCGGAATTGGTGCGCCTCTTCGCGGGATCTGTCAAAACATTCTGCCAGGTGTAGAATGGCCGAAGACATCTCTTCGGTCTTCTTCTCTAGAGCCTCTTTCTCCTTTTGGAGAGTCTGTTCGAGGGAAAGAGGTTGGATCTCAGCAGGCTGGTCGCTAGGGGCTCCGACAATTTTCATCTCCTGCACATACATGTGTTAGTTTTACAAGTTAAAACGACCAGCAGGAGAGATGAAAATAATTACCAATCCTCGCAAGTGAGAGGATGAAGTATTTCACCCAGAAAGTAGATCACCCGACAAAATTCGGGAACCATCAGGTCATGGAAGTACAACTTTCCCACGATAAGATTGCTCACCCAACAAAAGCTGAAGATTATCTGGTCGTGGGAATGCAACCTTCCTACCAGAAAATTGATCATCCAACAAAAGCTGGGGATCATTTGATCGCAACGAAGAAAGCTAAGAAGAAGGCTTCGAAGGATTATTATGGACCTCCAAAGGTGGAGATGAAAGTTCGACCGGCCGAATTGCATGGACAGGAAGGACTACAGGGGCCAAAGGAAGAGAGAGCAATGATGCATCCCTAACCCTTGTGCCGCTGGAAGATCCCTCGTCAACCTTGGGTTTCTTCCCTGGAGGAACCAGATCTTCGGTCATCTGTGAATTTCCAAAAAAGCATTTTGGAAATGATCAGAACATAAGATGGCAACTTGAACTAGGAGTTCCAGAGAAGACTTACCTTCTGGAAATCCTGGTCGAATTCAAGTGTCACTTCCTCTTCATCGTTCGAAATCTCAATGATGTTCTTGGAGCCATGATCTGCCATTGAGGTGGAAACGGAAGGGAAGGAAAGATAGCTTTGGAAAAGACTTAGCCGGGAAAAAACTTATGAAGTTTTAGGGCTAAGAGGCTTCGGTATTTATAGCCTTCGGAGGTGATGGTTCGTTTCCCGAATGCCTCGAGTTCTTAAAACGCATTTACAGTTTTATCTCGGGTTAAAAGGCAATTCCGTGGCACTATCATTACCTGTCAAATACAACCCAGAGTTCGTCTCGGGAAATAAACCGCCACACTTAGTGCGCCACTAAGTGGAGAAGTTGAAGCGTCGGGTCACTTATCCGATGTAAGATTTAAATTTGAAGTAAATATGACCCTTTGTTTTCTTCAAATTTGGGGGCTAGCTGACGAGGATTGTTACCCGAGCTAGTTCAGAGCAAATGCATGTCTGGTTCAAGACAGATTTGAACCAGACAAGTGTCCGTTGATATGCTCTCAGATGGCCTGAGAAGCGCGGACACATGGTCGCAGGCTTTGCGCGATCATGAGGCCGCAGACAGTACATGGTCAGGAGCCCGTAGGCGATGCGCGGACAGGAGGTCGCAGACAGTGCGCGGTTAGAAAGACAGTGTGCGGTCAGAAGGACATTGACTACTCTTGACCAGGACAACTGGAGATTGCTTAAGCTCTACAACAAGCATATCCCGAGGATCCCAAAGATTCTTCCACGTATGAAGACAACTGCCAGGAGGTTAACTCGTGCGGTTATCCCTTAATTGCACGTGTTAGGCCTGCGTGGGAGTTAAGTGCGGTTATCAAAACTGCACCCGAGCAACCGTTCAAAGCCGTTGTGCATTGGCGCCCTTTCGACCAGTATAAAAGGGTGCGCAAATGTACAAGATGGGGGGATCATCATCTTGAACAGATTCAAGGGACATTCTCAACGAATTCAAGAGACATCAAGATCTGACAGATCAAACAGATCCCAGAGATCGAACAGATCCGAGAGATCAACACCAACAAGCTTCCATAGGCTAGTTTAGTCATTTTCTAGACAATCACACGGAAAAGCTCCTCGCCTGTGATGATCTTTTCCACAACTTTGTAACTTTTTTCCTCATACATAGTGAAATCACAACAGGACGTAGGGCTATTACTCCCACCATCGAGGGCCCGAACCTATATAAATCTCTCTGTGTTCTAACTGACATTGCTCATCATCCCTTTCCGAAGGGACACCCTGAAAGGCCTCATAACTCACAAATTCTGCATAAGTTCGACTAAGGACCCCAAGTCCGAATCATCGACAATACGTACTCATACGATTGAACTATAAATACCTTGTAATAGGTCTAGTTTAGATCATCGAATACAATCGAGTCTAGATTGAAGTCTTAGACACATAGTTCATCGACGTAGACAAGTCTATCTAACGTTCGACGTGTAAAGCCCTCTTTGAAATAAAGAGTTGTGCAATTGTTTTGAATTGTGTTTTCGATCAACCTTTGGGTTTCGGTATTTTCGAGTAAGATCCCGCTATTCCGCATATTAGAATTTGGGCGAGTCTAATGCGAAAATCAAGGCTAGGTCTCAAACGGATCATTCTTCTAACGGTAAATATGTGGATTTACCGTTAGAACAGGTACAGGTACATGGCTGAAACAAAACCAAGCTGATTCATGCATGACATAGTAGTTTAGGGCCTGTTTGGAAGCCCAGGATTTGGCCCATTTCCTGGTGGATTTTGTGGGATGGAATTAGGATCCGGACTAGATTTAAGAATGCGTTTGGATGGGCCAGGATCGGGAATTTTAAACGGGCCAGGAAGCCCAATCCGGGGGGTTTTGGAAAATGGGCAAGGGAGGCCCGGCAAAAAATCTTGGCCGTGTCGCTCCTCACTCCACCTTCTCACCAGTGTCGCTGCCCTCCACCTCGCCGCACGTCGCCTCCTCGGCTGCGTCGCCGAAGTTGCACTCCTCCTCACCCGCGTCGCCGCCCTCCACCTCCCTCTTCGCGCATCGCCACCAGATCCACCAGAATAAAAAATTCTCCTCCGCCGCCATCGCCTACAGCATCATCTTCCCTCTCTCTTCTTTGAGCTCCAAGCCCACATGCGCTGCGCCGACCTTGCGCTTGCCGTCGATCCCACCGTTCCTGCGTCGGATCCGTCGGATCTGGCCGATCCGCCCCTCCTCCACCACAGCCGACGCCATCCCATGCCGCCTGCACTGCCACCACACCGGATCCACCGCCTCCATCTTCCCCAACTCTGGAGGCTAACTCCCGTCACTGATCTCCACAAGCCACCACTCCTCTTCTCTCACCAGATCTACCATCGTCTTAATCCCCTGCTGTCTTTACACACTTTGCTCCAGAGCCGCTCTCTGTAAGTTCCAACCGACGGCGAGCTCGACCACGACCTTGACTTCATCAGGCTCCTCGACTCCAGTAGCAACTGAGGTCCATCTGCTTCAACTACACCGACAACCACATCCACACTTCCACGACGACTCCAATAATCTCGAGTGATGTTCTCATTTCCTCTCTTCTCCCCTCTCTTGCTCTGTGATGTTTTTTTGGCATTGAAAATTCTTATTTGAATCTGCATCCTGTTGCATTTCATATTTTTGTTCCAATTTCTTGTGTTATGTGTAGTTCTTGAAATGATAGTTATATGTTTATCAAACCTGTCTTCTTGACCATTTGTGCTTTTGAACTCATTGTGGTTATATGTTGTAGTTCATAGTCATAACACCAGCAGTAGGTTCTAGTTTTGAGCTTTTGTCTTCCTGTTTTCTTTAGATATTCACAAATATTTCCATACCCTCTAGAGGAAAACCTGTCTGTTTTTCTCTACTATCTATGTTAGTGCAACCTCTATTTGAAATTGAAGCAAATAATCCCCTCTAGTATTCACACATAAGTAATTAGTTTCTTTGATCCAATTTTGGACAAGATAATGTTTTCCTCTACTATCTTACTGCAACGAATTTGGACAAGATAATGTTCTTCCTATTTTATAAATAATGACAGTTTGCTTGGATTTATTCTACTCGTAGATACCTTTTCACTGATGAAACTATTCTACCTCTCAGACAAGATATACTCATGGTATAAGGCTCTGATGGGACATATGATTTAGAGATGTCCCTTGAGGAGCTTTTCCATGGTGGATTCAGTTCAGTTCGAGTGCTCTAGAATACAAAAATTGTTTCCATACTTGACATAGATTTGTATGTGGTTTCATGTCCAGTGCAAGAATTTTACCTTTTTCTGAGTTGGTTTGCAGTTTGTTTTTACATATGGTAATATGTATCTGAGTTTGTGGTTGCCGAACAAGTCTCATGGAAGCAATTCTGTGGGATTCTATTGGAGGTTTTGTGGTATTTAATCTAAGCTCTCTGTGTGTGTTAACTTATTAACCATTCTTAATGCTGGAATGAGGTGGTGGAACTTCAAATCATTGCAGTGCCACTGCATTTTACTATTGGTATCTTCTATCTTGGCCTATTGTGAAAGGTGCCTTTTTATCTGTATGAGTTCACCATTCCAGAATTTGATGTATGGACATATGTTTCTGTATCTAGCATTCATTATTTTTTACAAACATACTTGTTGAGTCTTTTCTCTCTCTTTTGCCTCAAATGTGCTGGTTTTACAATATTTTGGTGGTTGAAAACATATTAAACTTGATTAAGCACAATATGTCAGATGATAAGTGGTTCATGTTTATGATGATGATTGGAGCAATGTTTATACCAATGTAACAAAGTTTGATGCAAATGCCATTTCTAGATTTGCAATCACAATTTTTTGATTTGGCTAAGAGATCATGAGTCTAGATTGTTTTGAATTTTTCTTGAATTTTTTTTGAATTTTCGGAATTTTTCAATTTTTTAGAATGTTTTTGGATGGCCGGGATTTTTATCCCATTCCTTCCCAAACCAAACACAGGTCGGGATAAATTTACCGGTAGTATTTTTTTCCGGGGGGATTTTTGGATTACCAAAAATCCTGGTTGGATAAAAATCCTACCGGGATTTTTATTCCTGACACCCAAATAGGTCCTTAATTACAAACATACACACCAGTTTACACATTCAAGAGCATGTCTGAAATATTTCAACTAAGAGATGCTAATTTGTTGATTAACTAAGAGACACTGATCTGTTTGAGACCTAGCATTGGTTTTCGCACTAGGCTCGCCCAGATTCTAATATACGAAATAACGGGATTTTACTCGAAATATCGAAACCCAAAGGATGATCGAAACACAGCTCAAATTGCACAACTCTTTATTTCAAAGAGGGCTTTACACGTCGAACGTTAGGTTGCACTCGCCTACGTCGAAGGAACTATGTGTCTAAGACTTCAATCTAGACTCGATGATCTAAACTAGATCTATTACAAGGTATTTATAGTCCAATTATATAAAAACGTATTAGACTCAACAACCTAAAGCGTATTAGACTCATATAACTAACTAACCCTAAACAGATAAGCTTAGTTATATCTATTCGGATCGGATTACAATTCCGAACAGGGAACGAATTCCTTTTCAAGGTCGCGGACCAAACCATGGTCGCGAAACCTTTCTGAACACGGTTATGATCGCAGAGCCTTATGCGATCAAGACCTAAATATCCTCCCGGATCAGACACAATGTAACACCAAATAGATCTTAACTAGAAGATAAAGAAATATTTCAAGAGATGCTAATTTGTAGATTAACTAAGAGACACAAAAATACTTTTCTTATATACTTGGTACTTCATCTTGCCAAAGAAATTAAAAATCTCTACTTACATGAGATCTTGGTTTGCCTCCATTCCTTCAAGAAAATGGAAGAGGAAACATAAAAAATGAGTACTATTTAACTCATTCTAGAATGGCTGAAACAAAAGCAAGCTGATTCATGCATGACACAACAATATGTACAAACATACACATGCCAGTTCACAAATTCAAGTGCATGTCTGAAATAGCAACACGAATATACACCTAACCACCAATACAATTAAATACACAAATACACCCATGTACACATTCAAGTTTATGTCCCAAATAGCATTACAAATACACAAATATACAACAATATACAAATACAATAGTTCACACATTCGATGTATATTACAAAAGTCACGTCTGAAACAACAGATCATGACGGGGACCCAGTGGCCCATACATTTTACATAAAAGAGAACCTTTGCAAGTTGCGACAATGTAACTACCAACTATAAGTTAGACCTGATACATCACAAATCTATTCATCTGAAACAGCAAATGTATGAACCACATTTGACTTAACCATAGGAGTTAAGTTCAAAGACGCCCGAGGAGCTGGAACTGGCGTGGAGTTACATTTGTATTGGTGATTTCCTCGGACTCAGAACTCAACTCAACTCAGTTGAGTTGAGTTGAGCCCGAGGAAATCACCGATACAAATGTAAGATGCTTTCTATAGGTCCTGATTTGAGAAACACGCTGGGCTTAAGGATCTCCTTGACCGAGCCAACTAAGATCTCTCCCTTCACGTCCTTCCAGCTCTCGATGGTGATCTTCACCCTTTCTTTTGCCAACAAGCCAATGTAGGCAGCGTACTGCGACGAAGAACCGTGAAATACGTTGCCCCTCATGAGCATCATCCAAGGACCTGCACAGATCAAAAATAGGTATTCTAGAGCAAATTAAGATTTCTTATTGCTTCCTAAATGGCTCCCAATCTGAGGACTACCAACTGAAGGTTAGGTTGTGCTTTGTCATAGTAACATCAACTTGCAACTGAGAGATCAAGATATTACATTTCTGCTCTATTTCATTAGAAGAAATTATCTTCCAAATATACATTAATTATTCAATGAACTTTTTACAAATATCTTGATCATTGAGCAAGCTAGTTGGCATTTGACTATGTTATTGGCATTGAGCAACCTACTGAGAGATCAAGATATTTGTGTATCTCATGATATTTGTAAATATCTTGATCAATGATCTTTCAATTTCAATTTCATGATCTTTCAATTTCATGAGATATATGTGTATCTCATGATACTTGTAAACTGCATATTTCAATTTCAATTTCAAGATCTTTCTATTTGAATTTGAATTTGAATTTCATGATCTTTCAATTTCAATTTCAATTTCATGATCTTTCAAATTCAATTTCATGATCAAGATATCACACTAGCTACTATATCTCATGATCTTTCAATTTCAATTGTTGGTAAGTCCAAGTTGGCATTGAGCATGCAACCTACTGAGAGATCAAGATATTACATTCTACTCTTATTGGTATTTGGCTATGTTAGCTAGTGTTTGTCTTACAAATATCCTGATCATTTTCTTCATTTGAATTTCAAACAATTGAACATTATCTGCCCCCAATGATATTATTTAGCTGTTTTAGTAAAAAATAGGAACAAGACACCGTACATAATCATATTGAAAAGAAGACACATCAATTAAAATGAAGGATACAAGAATTGCAGGATAATTGCCATCATAGGTTGAGAATAATCTAACAATATTGCTGAAATTTTACTTGCCTTGCTTGCCATGCCGAAATCTACTCAAAAGTGTTGAGGCTACGATCCATCTTGGACTTGATTCACCTAAGAAACAAGTGGCCGTTGATGGAGGTGCGGAGGTGCGGCGGTCGTTAGTGGAGGTACGGCGGCCATCCATGGAGATCACGGGTTAGGGCTAGTTGCGCCCGACGAACTGTTCGAATGGAAGAGACATACCTGGGTATTTGTAGAAGTCAAACAGTTCTAACGGTACACAACAGACTATCGTTAGTAATTCGGGATCTCTTCTAACTGTAGAAATAAGCAGTACCGCTAGAATAAAACTATTTGTAGAAGTCGAACGGTTCTAACGGTACCCAACAGACTACCGTCAGTACTTTTCATCTCTTCTAATGGTAAATATGTTCAACACCGCTAGAGTAAATCATTTTGCTTTTTCTAACGGTAAGAAAAATACTACCGTTAGTAATTGTGTTCTTCTAACGGTAGAAATAAGCAGTACCGTTAGAATAAAACTATTTGTAGAAGTCGAAGGGTTCTAACGGTACCCAATAGACTACCATCAGTACTTCTTCATCTCTTCTAACGGAAAATATGTTCAGCACCGCTAGAGTAAATCATTCTGCTTTTTCTAATGGTACTCAACTTACTACCATTAGTAATTGTGTTCCTCTTCTAATAGTATATATATTGCTTACCATTAGAAAAACCCGCATAGCTTCTTCTAACGGTATTTTTCATACAAACCGATAGTAAAAAATACCTCCCACATGCCTTTTGCGACTGCGAAGCACCTTTTCAAATGGTTTTCTTCTAAATCACTAATAACCGTTAGAAGATAGGGGTTAGTAGACTGCATTTTTGTACTAGTGCATGTAGGTGGATGAGATTGGGAAGCAAAGCCAAGATATGGTGCCCAGATGTTAAGGTGGATTTAGGCCTGTTTAGTTGGATATCAGTTACAACATATTAGTTTAGACATGTGTAACACTTGCAACACTATCACATTTTGTGACAAGTTGAAACTTTTTTAAAATAATTCACTAAAAAATAATAATTGGAGGAATAATTCACAGTGTAAAGGTTTTGCAAAAGTAACCTCTTGTTTTCATACGTCCTGACAACTAGAGGAATTCTCGGTCTAGTTGTTATACGTCCTAGTGACTAGACTGAATTTGTAGCCTAGTTGCCAGATCGAATGGTGATTGGACCGACAACGCATTTTTGGGCTCAGACACCATTCAACTTGTTGATTGGGCTACAAATTCAGCCTAGCCGTCAAGATGTATAACGATTGGGCCGAGAATTTTAGATTTTTTGACACTTTTTTTGGGTTTTTTCAAAGAAATAAATAGGAAATTGAACAATATAGAAATTAAGCACTACAACTAGAGTTACATATAGAAAATTAAGTCTTACAAGTAGACTAAAGTACAAATAATTAAGTTCCAGAAGTATGATTAAAGTACAAATGTTAAAAATTAAAGTTAAATATGATTATGGCGGTGGCATGAATAGGTCTGTAAAAGCTAAGAAGCTAGAAAGCTAGAGAAATTTTATTACAAGCAAATAAGTCCAACATAAGTAAATTAAACACGTATTATAGCTAGCAACATAAAGAGCTAAAGAACATCCACTTCCAATAATGGCCTCTTTTTGAGGTAGGATGTTGCAGAGGACGCTGAGGTGGCTAATGAGTGGATGGATCTATGTCATGAGGGGGCTACTGTTGTGCATGTGTCTGAGACCTTGTCACCCATAGATGAGGGCCGAAGGGCGACCATCGTGTGGACAAGGCAATGGCACAGCCACTAGGAGCACGCTGCGATGTGAGCTGTCTCTGACGTCTCTGATGTGCAGGAGGTGGAGGCAGTGGAGTAATCTGCATCGATTGCGTCAGCAGAGGTACATCTACCAGTTGACTTGGATCTAAGTAGCTAGGTGTGGTCTCTCCGAATATTTTCTTGTACCAATCTTCAAACTCGACCTACTCCACCATCTGCTGAGATGGATGATCGCAACTGAAAGGGTCATGATGTGTAATAATAACCGCAAGTGAACGGTTGAACATTGAGCACTTGAAGATTGAATTCCACAAGGAACAAGTGTATTCATCTTTCTAGCTTAATGGATCACTGATTAAGTCTAAACGAGTTTTGAGGGTTGTTTTTCTACAACTAAGTCTATCAATCTAGTTGCAAGCTGGAATGTAAATCTAGGGTTTTGGGAGTTCCATAACCATCCGGTGTAATTCTATCCAAGGTCTGAGGATTGTAAGTTAATTTTCATTATTTTCCAAGACAAATTAAGTTTCCAGTTCGGGGCGCTAGGTCAACAGTCAGAAGATCGCTTTCACTGTCACGTTTGGCGAGAGCCTCTCTCCTATTCAGGATCCCGTGTCAAAGCGCTAAGGATTCAAGAACTCCCCTAATTTCTTGTTAAGACTCAACTGTTACGTCTATTGTTGAAACAAGGAATTAGAGTTTGAAGGAAGAAAACATCAGGAAATTACTCCAAAACTTGAAATCAAGACTAAGGAAAAATCATGCCTTCGGATTAGGTCATCCCTAACCCTAGAAGGGATCTACTCACTAAAAGCCATAATAATGCATAAAAAAATAACAATTAAATAAAAACTCACTTGATTGCTTGGAAGTTAAAGTTTCCGTCCTTGTCGGCTTACAAAAACAATAAAAATAGAGAAGGGGGCTCTTCTAAGAAAATTGAACTAAAACTACTCTAAACTACCTAAGGAAGTATGTAAAAAGCATGTCTAATTGAGTCAAAAGCTTCTCTATTTATAGTAGCTAAACATGTCCAAAAATAACTCCTTGACATACAGATGACGAAGTCTGGCTTCAAACGGTGCAAGAACAGACAAATCTGAGTCAAAACTGACCAGATTCAACCAGTTCTGATCGAATACGACTAAAACTGACCAAATTTGGCTAAAACCATCCAAACCCCACCAGTTTGAGTCAAAACTGGATCAAAACGGCTCACAAACAACCAGTCCTGGTCAAACCCACTTCAAAATGGCCCAATTATGACCAGTTTGGATCAATTCTGATTCAACACGACCGGTTTGGATCAAAATCGGTCATAACCAACCAGTAAAAAGCTGAAGAATCCAATGTGAACACGACAAGGACATGTGGCGTAACCGAAACTGAGTGGGAATCTTTTCAACTGCTGTATTCGACCAGGTCTCTTTGTACAGTACAAGTCCGTTTTCACCAAGATTCGTATGGATAAGATTCTTTACCACCAATTCGACTTCGACCAGGTCTTTTTGCTTCTCCAGTTGGGTTTCCTGGTCGTGTGAGGCTCAAATGTGGTCGAAATTGCCTCAAATTTGGTAGGTTTGATCCCTGAAACATGATGAACACAATCGTGAAAGCAATTTGTGAAAATAATCAAATTTTACACATAAAATGTCATATCAAAGGAGTTTTAAGCATGATTTTACATGTTTTCAATACTAAACCTAGGGTAACAATGCTACCAAGTTAGCACTTATCAATGGACCGAGCTGTAGGAATGCTATGGTATCCACACCGGCCCAGCGGTAACGCATGTATGATCCAGCGACATGGATGGTCGTGCCTGACAAGCTCAAAGAGGGTGTGTTTTGTAATAACCATGATGTACGGCTGATCATTGAGCACTTAAGGGTCGAATCCACAAGAAACAAGCTTGACCAATTATCAGATTACAAATTACCAAACCAAATCAACTGAGTGTTTGTTTTTTAAAGCTAATTCTGAAATTACTAAAACTACTGAAATTGATTTAAAGAAATAAGTAAGAAAACCTAAGGTTTCAGAATTTCTATCATTGTTAAGCACAATTTTTTGTAGAGACAATAAACCGACGAATTAATTACTATGATTATTGATGAGTCAAATTAAGTTGGTGGCTTGGAAACCAATCAACAATCACAGGTATCATTCCTGTTGCTTTATCTCACTCCGGCGCAAAACCCCTTCCAAACCCTAGATTTATCACTAAGATGGAGTGTTTCACATGTTGTCTTAGTGTTTGAATACCGATCATCTCATGGAGTACATGTTGAATCTAGGTCGTGTTTAGGGTTTTGGTGATTAATGACTCGTGAAAAACACAAAATCGATATGATTATTCTGAGCTAATCAAGTTTTAGGTCAAAGCATGATGATGGTGACACGCAAGCGACAAACAAAGACCCTTCAAACTCCTTAAAGCATGACCAAGGTGAAAATGAAGATTAAGGATCATTTGTGTAGCCTTGTACAGGTTGTTTGTGTAGAAGTCGATCGGATTTGTTTTTCAATT
This sequence comes from Pharus latifolius, assembly GCA_019359835.1. Lineage (NCBI taxonomy): Eukaryota > Viridiplantae > Streptophyta > Magnoliopsida > Poales > Poaceae > Pharus > Pharus latifolius. The sequence goes on along the minus strand of CM033324.1, from coordinate 20,431,745 downwards.
TTATCAATCGTACTATTAAGAGGGGTTTAGCTCTAGTAGCTTGATCTTTCTTTGAAACTCAAATGCATATCATATAGCCTAGAAGCAAGCTAGTACAAAAGTGCAAAGTTCAGGGGTAAAAGTCTGTTTTTGACTGCATTGGCCAGAAAAAGTCTGTCCCGAGCGGACAAAGTCCAACCTGTAAAATTTCAGCCCCAAGTTAGCACAAGTGTCACTAGAGACGTTTGCATCCATTTAGCCCCAATTTTTCTGAAATGGCCAGACAAAGTCTGATATAACCAGATAGTGTTCGTCCAGTACAAAATTTTGTGCCATAGTTTTTAAATAAAGTGTAACCAGAGACATATGCATTTGTCTGGCCTGTATTTGTTTATTTTGGTCGGAATCTGTCTGAAATAGTCAGACAAAGTCTGGTAAATACAAAAACACAGTGAATGCATTTTAAACTGAATGTAACCAAAGACGTATACATTTGTTCGGCCAAGCATGTATCCGTCTGGCTTTTACAAATTGTCTCGAATAGTCACTAACACATGTATCAGTGGCTCAAATGGTCACTATTCACATGCACTAGCTGAACAATGTTTGATCTGGCCAGCCAATGCAAATTTTTTCTGAAACTTACCAAACGGCTAGTTTCTGTTGGTAGGCTATAAATACATTTCATTTGGCATTCACTGAAGAATTTTTGCACTTGAAATTCATTACTATTGTTGCCAAGTGCTTGTGCTCATAAATTCTTTGCATTTAGAGCTAGCGCGTGTGTTCAATTCATTGATTGCATTGAAGAGCTAGTTTCAAGAGAATTGCATTGCAGCTTGATCTTCTAGAGTTGAATTTGATCAAGTGAAGATCCTACATTGTTACTCTTGGTGATTGCTGTCATCTAGACTACCCGGAAGTCCGGCGAAGTCCGGCGATCTCTCCATCAACTATGTTTGTCAGAGAGGCCTAATGACTGGGTGTGAATGTTCGGTGCTCACTTATCTGGAGAGGAGAAGGGCAACCACTAGTGAAATTGAGGCGATACTCTTGCGTAGAGTGCTTCAATGAGGATTAGTGAAAATCCGCAACTTTTTGATACCTCGGGAAAAATCGCTTTAGTCTTCGGTTATTTCTCTCATTTGCAAATTTCATATTTAGAATTATTACATTGCATATCTTGATCACCCTAAGAGGGAAAAATCTTGATTTGTGCAATTGTCATTGAATTGTGATAGTCTCAAATTCTTTCTTTAAACTAAACTTGTTAATTGGGATTAAAATTCTAAAACTACCTATTCACTCCCCCTAGTCGGCATCCTTGATCCACATGTGGTATCAGAGCACGGTCTATGAAAGAAAACTACAACGGAAGGTCCCCTTCTTCAAGGGTGAAAATTATTGCTATTGGAAAACTAGGATGACGGTCTATCTAGAGTCAATTAGCTTAGACGCTTGGAGAATTACAAGAGATGGTTTTAGATCTCCCCTAGATATGGAAAACCTCATACCTTTGGAAACCAAAAATGTCCAAGCTAATGCTCAATCTAAGAATGCAATTTTCAATGTGATCTGATTACGGACTAGACCGGGGTTCGGTCTACCCTTGACTAGATGCTGCTTTGCTTTGATTAAAATATAGCCGGGCTTCGACTATACTCGATTAGAGGCTAATATGCGGAATAACGGGATCGTACTCGAAATTACCGAAACCCAAGTTGACCAAAAACACAATTCAAAAGATAGCACAACTCTTTACTGAAAAGAGGGTTCTTGTCCACGTCGAACGTTAGGACGCACTCGCCTACGTCGATGAACTATGTGTCTAAGACTTAAATAAGTTCAACCTAGACTCAATGATCTAAACTAGAACTATTACAAAGTATTTATATTCCAATCGTATGAATACATATCAGACTCAATAACCGACTAAACGTATTAGGCTCGAACACTAACTAACCTAAACAGATAGACTTAATTATATAGATATTGATCGGAATACAACTCGACTAGAGATCGAATCCTTCCCGAGATCGGATCCTCCCAAGGTCGCAAACCATACCAAGGTCGCAAACCATTCTGAGGTCGTGAATCCTTTTCAAGGTCGCAAATACTTTCCGAACTCAGCCTGAAAATATTCGACCTGAAGGACCCGAAGATCCTCCTGGATCATCACTCCCCTTTTGAGAATGAGCCAACCCCCATTGGCGGACTTGATCAAAACTGGAGATGTGGAAATTGAGATTGACCATCTTCTCGGGTGTACCACTTTGCCGCACGTGTGCGCTGATCTTTCCGTCCAATTTGAAAAGACTCTTGTGTGCTGCTGTGGGTGGTTGTCACCTTTTTCTCCAAGATCATGTCGTCAAGTAAAGGTTCTTCTCATTGATAGACCAAATCTTCAACAGATGGTACTATGGTATCAGGCTCATCATCTAGCATTGAAGGCTCGAAGAGTTTGAGGTGCTCAACATTGACAACCGAGTAAATATCCATGTACAAAGGTAACTCGAGCTGACAAGCATTAGTACCAATTTTCCCCAAAATCTAAAAGTACCATAACAGATTGGTTTAAGCTTCTTACCTTTACCTTTAAGTCTCTCCTTACTCAGATGTAGCCATACCATATCACTTTCATGGAATTGAATGTAACATCCCAATTTTTGCTATCTTTTCTGCTTGATAGTCAGCTATCTTCTTTGAAATCCCAGATGTCTCAACCCTATTTTGATCTCTTATCTCAAAATCATGATCTCAGGTGTGCCACTACCTTAACTTAAAAAGTTGGCAGCTAAACTCCACCTTTCAGATCATTTTCACTTTTCAGTCCAGAAGTATTTCAGACTAGTCCTTTTCTGAATTGTCAAAAGCCCAAAAAGGCTAAAAGTCTCAGATCACCTCCAAATTCAAATCTGATCCAATGAGCGTCTTCCCTTCACTTTTCTGAGCGTTTTTCCCTTCTGGAAGAACTCAAAAATCTCAACCGAAACCCTAGTTTCATCCCCGCCAAAAATTGCAAACCCTAATTACCCTGTTTTTGATTTTTGTCAAAACCATCAGATCTTATCGGATTTTGCCATTTTTCCTGCTAGATGAGTCCAAGTGTTTTGGTAACACCCATCTGCAAAGTCAGATTTCAAATCAGCCCTTCAGATTCCCAAATTTGCAAACAGGTCCTAAACCCGAAGTAAATTCTCACAAATCAGTCCAAAGCTTCGCGAAATAGTCCCTGGCCCCTTTTTTGACTTCGACCAGGGCTGAGCCCGTGCACGACCACGACCAGAGGTCGTCTCGACCGCAGCTGCTGCTGTTCGCCGTGAGCCAGCACCGCAAACTCCACTGCCGGCCAGATTGCCTTCACCAACGGCCATATCCTACGTGTCCACACGTGTTCACGTCGCGCCAAAGGAACGCCACCGTGGCGATGACCGGAGACCGCCAGCAACGCCGTTCGCGCGTGCATGCCTGCTACTGTCAGAACTTTAGTGCCACTTCGCCGCCATGCCGAGGCTTGCCATCTCGTCGATCTGCCAAAATCAGATATCGCGCGATTTTCCTCCTCTGGCAGAGCTACTGCCGCGTCCCAACGACACCTCAATGCTGCTCCGGCGCCAGTCGAGCATCCCCGCCCGATTCACTGCAACTCCCGAGGACCCAGCCCCCCTGGCTATATAAAGCCCCCTCGCCCATAGCTTCACTTCACACCACACCTCGCCAGCAATTGAGTAGCTTAGCTCTGGTGCTTGCCATCGTCATCTTCCCCGACGAGCTACCAGAGGAGCTCTCGTCGCCAGCCCAAGTCTCAGCTTCTCTCTTCAACCAGAGTTTACCGGTGAGTTCCCCTCACCTTCCTCTCTGTTCCATGGCGTTTCATTGAACCCCGGCGAGACCTAGTGCCGGCGACCGCCGGATTTGCCTTTTGCCCTGTTCCTCCAATGCCGAGCGATTCAAGCCAAATTGAACCTCGTGCCAGTAGAGTAAAGTGTCTAGTGAGCCAAGAGAGGTAAGCCCGCAAGATTGGAATCCTCAATTTTTCCCTGAGCGACGAATCCCCAATTTTGAATCTTGTCAGTTCGCCGGAGATTGCCGCCGAGCTTCTCCAGCGATTCCCTGGCCAAATTGAACCCCCCCAGTAGCTTCCTGTTGTCCCCAGGATGCTTCACAAGCTTGGAATTGAGCTCAAATGCCCTGAAACGAAAACGCCCAAATTCTATGCCTTCGTCTTCAGCTCCGTTCATAGGAGTTCGCTTTCCGGCCGATCTAGCTGATGCCACCCTATCATTTAGCTAGGCCTCAACCCCTTGAGTATTTCTTCCCACTAGCCCAAACCCTGAATCGGCCTAGATCAAAAGTTATTCCCTTGCCAAATTCCTATCCAGAACCATGTCTGTGCCGTGTCGCCACCGTAGTTCGTCACCGCCATTCATCGCCGTCCGGCCATCTTTTGCCCTGAAACCACCGCCAACGTGTTCCTGGCATCCGCGCCTACCTCCTAGACATAGTTGGCAAAGAGTTTGAAGCCCAGGACCAAATTTAACCCTCTGCCCTAGTTTTTGATAGTGTCAGTGTAGTGTCAATGCATGTTAGCCATTGACATTGGCCCTGTTTAACCCTTTTTATTTGAGCAATTGAAATGCCACTTTGTCCACTAAGCCTTTGGAGCCATGTTCTACAATATTCCCTACTGTCACATCTCCAGAAAACATACCTAGGACCAACTTAGGGCTATGTCTAGCCATGAACCGAATGTCAGCCCTTCGACATTCAAGTCTTTTTGAGCCTATCTCTTCAATCAACACCAAGTGACCTTGTCCAAACCTTTTCCCCTGCATACATGATATATTTACTTACCACTATTCTTGTGTGCTTATATAGTGTGTATGTATTATTTGTATCCGCCGTGGAACCAGAAGTTGAAGGAGTGGAAGAGATCTTCGAAGAATCATCTGAGCAGCTAGACCCATCACTGCAAGGCAAGTTTCAAACCCTTTATCATGTCTAGCCTAATATTTTGAAATGAAGTATGTTAGCTGTTTTCAAGTATATGCATGCCTTATATTCAAATAAGAATTATATTCAAATAAAGTGATTAGATATAACCTAAATGATTGTAAAGCCCCTTTTGTGATTGAATATCCATGCACCCTTGTCACCCTAGAATATCATGCTTAGGCTATGCTATGCTCAAGATTATATGTTAAATGTTAAATGGTCACATGTGAGAAAAGCATATTCAAAACCCCTTTTTGTGAAAGGAAATGTGATTGGAATCGATAGTGGGGATGGTTTGATTGGATGGTGCTGTGTGCGCACTGGGAATGTGAAAGACTCCTCACTAAAGATTCATAAGGACTAGAACCTTGTGTTGTACTTCCATGCGGCATGAAAAACGTACCAACCACTTGCCCGTTATGGAACGGGTGCAACATAGTAGCTTTCTCAGTATTAGCTTTTCGCTGCAATGGTTGTTAGTCTGGTTTCTTGCGAGAAACTGGTGGGCCAGTGAGGGCCATGAGTGATGTGAGTTCAGAAAAATTATGAGAGGAAAAGGTGGAAAGAAGGAAGTCGCCCTATGCCTGATTAAGTCATGCGCGGCTGTAATCAAAAGAGGCTATGTGTCTTGCGAGAACATAGACCAAGGCTAGGAAGTAAGGCAGTGGGGAGGACCCACAACGGTAATGAGGACTGGAATGTCTATTTACCGGGCAGGGAATTGTTAATGCTAGGATTGTAAACTGTTGTGTGATCTCGGCCTTGTCACATGCGTAAAAGTCGCATGGAGAGGTACCAACTTGAAAGCTGAGTGATCGGTGGATTAAGGTGGTACACCTTTGCAAAGTATAAAAAGTATCGGATACTCTGAGCTCCCAGGTTATGGAGTCTGCGCGGTGGATTCTATCCACGTCGATGCAACACAAGTAGTTTTTGGAAAGTTTTTCACAAAATCTGAGTAAAGTGGTGACTCATGAAAGACCGCCACACATAACATTTTCTGAAAATCTAGCTTAGGGTTTTAAAAGCCTCGCTTTTGAAAGCAAAGACCTTTTCTTCAAAACTAAGTGTGAAAAATCTATTCTATAAGCCAAAGAGCCATTCTTTGAGAATTTCCCCCTCATCTATACATATCGGCATTCTTATTTGGGACTTGTTGAGCACCATGTGGACAATGTGCTCACCCTTGCTTTTACAAACAAAATTTAGAAGAAGGATTCATTGACCCTGAGTCCTACGGTCTTGAACCCAACATGGAACAAGAAGAAGAAACTGCCCCAGAAGACCCAGCTTATTAGAGGGTCACGTACCAAGTGGAGTCTGATGTGGAGAAGGCCCGTGCAACACCGCTGCTAAAGAAGATGAAGATAGATGAAGTCCTTTTGCTTACTGTTGTTGTTTTATTTTGTGCCGACCCTTGTGTCAAAGAAAACTCCTTAATTTTGTATCAACATTAAAAGTGCGTCATTTTGGCGCTATGTTATTGTAATGTTGGTCCCTGTGATCAGCACTTGTTTTAATTACTTGCATTTTTATATAATGCATCTTGTTGTTATGAGCTGCAATGTACCATTTCTGAGTGCAACCTACTTGGGCGGTTGCCACCGGATTCCTCAAATGAGGGTCCCACATTGAGCATCAACTCGATGTCGATCATGTCGCGCCTTGTACTTGAGTTGAGCTTTCAGTAAGTTCTATTCAACCTCACCATGTAGCCGTTGAATACCTTCTAGGAATTTTTGTGCTTGATCCTGATCAGATACTTCCTTGCTGTTCAGCGCTGAGGTAGGGATCACAAACTCCATGTCGAATGGACTCTGTGGTAGAAATCCTAAACAAACCTCAAAATGTGATTTTCCAGTCAAACCATGCACTGCTCGATTAAAAGCAAACTACAGGCATGTTGTGCTTTCATCCTAGGTCTTCGGATGATTAGAGTTAAAGTCCCTCAAGGGATGAACGACTGTTCTATATACCACCTCGGTTTGACCATCAATTTGAGGATGAAAGCAGTACTTCTCTTTAGCTTTGTGTCCATCATCGTCCAGAGCTATCGCCAAAAGTGACTAAGGAACCAGATATCATGATTAGACACAATAGAAGTTGGCAGTCCGAAATGTGTCCAAACGTGCTGAAAGAATACCCGAGCTACCTCTTCTCCTGTGATCGTCTTTCGACAAGGTATAAGAATTATCATTTTGGAGAACCGATCAACAACCACAAAGAGTTAGTCGTTGCCACGTCGGGTCTTAGGAAATCCTCCTAAGAAATCCATGGATATACTTTCCCATGGTCGTCATGGAACTGGCAAAGGAGTGTACAAACCCAATTTCGGTTTGCCGGTTTTGAGAAGCTGCAAAGACCACAGCCTCAAACAAAACTAGTCACATCCTGCTGCATACGCGGCCAAAACACATGTCGATGAAGATTTTGCAAAGTCTTCGTAACCCCAAAGTGACCAGCAACCTTCGATGTATGCGCTTCTTGCAGCCATTGAATTCAAGGTGCTCCATGAGGTATACAAAGTAAATTATCTTTGTACAAGAGTCCTTCTCGCCAAACAAATGTAACACCTCTCTTTCTCTCAAATCTTGACCCAATCTAGGACTATTGTCTCAGAATTGTAATCCAGGGTATGCAAATATCTTAACCCAAAAAGTTGGCAGCAGAACTCCATCGTTTGGACCCTTTTTCTCAAATCAGCCAAAAAGTATCGCAGATTGGTCCCTTTCAGATTTTCCAGAAGCCCAAAAAGGCTAAAAGCCATAGATCAACTCCAAATTCTGATTTGATTCAGGGAATATCTCCCATTCACTATTCTGAGAAAATTTTCCTTCTGTAAGGATCTCAAATTGTCACCCTAAGCCTCAGTTTTCAGCCTTGCCAAAATCCAAACCCTAATTACCTTGTTTTCATTTCAGCTCAGAACTTGTTCAAAACTCCATATTTGGATACCTGTCACAGCTAAACTATTTGTCAAGTTTAGTATGCCCATTTGGTGAAACCAATTCCCTTTTTATCTAAGCCTTTTGCCAGATTTGCAAATAGGTCCAAGAATCAAGTTTCTGAAATTGCAAACCAGTCCAGATTTCTTTTCTCAGCCCTTTTCGACCAGAGCCTCAGCTGCTGTTTCGACCAGAGCCCGGCCAGCCGTTTCGACCAGCGCGTTCGCCGTGTCTCTTCACCGCCGGCCAGTGTTCGTCGCCGCCAGTGTGTGTGCTTGTTTGATCATGCCCGTGTGCTTATGTTCGTGCCAGATCCAACCGCCATGGCAACCTTCGACCAGCAGCAACAGCTTCAGCACGCGCCTGCGGGATGAGTTAAGTTTGCATGCACATACGTGTCGTTGCCGGAGCTGCTTCGTTGCCTCCACCTCTGCACCGGCCTAGACCAAGTTCCAACGACCCGACCATTGTTGGAAAAGCTGGTTAGCCACCTGCACGCCGTCGCATTGCCGTTTGCTACTGTTCCTCCTGCGCCCAGCCAGTCCTGTCCCCGACGCAAGTTTTGTTGCTGTTCCCCCTTGCAAGCTCCGTCCCTTGCCTATTTAAACCCCCCTCGACCAGGGCAATCTCCACACCTCCAAAAACTAGTTAAGTCCCAGCTTTTCCTGTTTTCTTCTTCGTCCCCAGCCAGTCGCCGTTGAGGCAATCGTCGCCAGAGCTCTCAGCTTCACCAAACTCCACTTTGATCACACCAGTAAGCTCCCTATGCCTATCTCGCTGTGTCGTAGCAATCAATTGAACTTCGGTGATCCTCATCGCCGGTGATCGCCGAAAAACCCAAATGCCATGTTCCTGCAATTAAACTCTCTCCAGCCATTTTCAAGACCACTCCTTGTAGAACAAATTAATCCTCTGGAGATTCTAAGCAAGCCTATTCAGCCACATTTTGAAATTAACCTAGTTCGAAGAGTCTCATGATTCTTCGTGCGCCGCCGTGAACACCTCACGTCGCCAGCACGCCTCACCGTACCTCCAGCCAAATTGACTCAACCTACACCTTCCCTATATCCCCTAGATGCTGTGTATCAACGGCGCCTCTTTTCACCGTCGTCTTCAAGCCCGACGTCAACGCCGGCGAGCCTCCAAACTCATTTGCAACCCAAATCCTCGCTCCAGCATGATCAGTAACACACAAGTAGCAAAACCCCTTGATCAATTTCAAGATTTATCAGCCCCAGTTCTCTGTCACCGTAGCCCATCTTTGTTTCTAGCGGCCGACAACTTTAATTTTGTCGTTCGCCGTTGTCAAGCCACCTCTATCCAATTCACTTCACCAGTAGCTTCATCTTGATCTCGCCTACATGTTTGGCAAAGTTAGTGAAGCAGCGCATGCGTGATTTGTCCAGACACGCAAGCCCTAGTGCGTTGCAGTGCACTGGCACTTGATTTTCCTGTGCCAAGGACTTTGCTGTAAATTATTCTAATCCCTGGACTTTTCTGTTAAAACCAATTTGTCAATTAGATGCCTTACTGTGTTTGGCACCTAGCGCTCCATTCTGTACTCTTCTCAACATTTTAGAAACTCTAGATTAACTCTATGCCATTCTCAGACATTGTCAGGCCGTGAACCGAATGTCAGCCTACAAACATTCGTCGTGTCTGAAACAAATCTTGTGAGCCAAACCCTAGCATCTTATCCCCCGCTATATCATCATCGTCCAGATCGCCTCGCTTGCATACATGTTTATAATTTTCTTAAAAAAAAGTAATTTTTGTATGCTTATGTGTTTTGTTGTTTCGTTGTTTGCGTGCGAGAGCAGATCCAGAAGCGGAAGGTTTGGAAGGAATCTTTGCAGACCCAGCAGAGCAATCAGAACCCGCATTGCAAGGCAAGTCTCTATCCCCTTGACCATGTTTCTCCCAGTATGTCAAAATAAACTAAGTTAATTGCTATTCAAACTATATGCATGTTTTATCTTCAAATTAAATGCTATATTGGAAGAATGTGAATAGATGTGACCTAATTTCTTGCAAAGCCCCTCATGTTTGTGTATCCCATGCACCCTTGTTACTCTAGGATATCATGCTTAGGATATGCTTATGCTTAAATGTATGCGTTAAGTGATGAATGGTCATGTGTGTGAAAAATGAACTTAAAACCCTTTTTGTGAAAGAAAATGTGAATTAGAATCGATAGTGAGGATGGTTTGAATGGTTGGCTACTGTGTGCGCATCGGGAATGTGAATGTGTCCTTACTATTGGTTCATAAGGACAAGAATCTTGTGTTATGCTTCTATGCGGCATGAAAATCATACCAACCACTTGCCTGGTATGGGACAGGCACAACTTAGTAGCTTTCTTGGTATTAACCGTTCCCTGCATGGTATGTCAGTTCGGTTTCTTGTGTGGAAACTGGTGGGCCACAGAGGGCCATGAGTGGTGTGAGATTAGAAAAATAATGAGAGAATAAGTTGTAAGAAGTTGCCCTACGCCTAGATTTGAGTTATGCACGGCTGCATCCATAGGCTATGTGTCTTGCGAGGACATAAGCCAAGGCTAGGTAGTTTGGGCAGTAGGGAGGACCCACAACGGTATTTTAGACTTAATTGTCTATATACCGGGCAGGGATACTGTTAATACCAGACTGTAAAACTGTTGTGTGATCTCGGTCTTGTCACATGCGTAAAAGTCGCATGGAGAGGTACCGACTTGAAAGTCGAGTGAAGAAGTGGATTTAAAGTGGTACATCTTTGCAAAGTTTTAAAAAGTATCGGATACTCTGAACTCCCAGGTTATGGAGTCTGCTCGTGGTGGATTCTATCCATGTGGTTACAACACAAGTAATATTTGGAATGTTTTCATAATATGGGTTAATAAAAGTGGTGACTCATGAAAGACCGCCACACATAACGTTTTCTTAAAGTCTATCTTAAGATTTTCAAAGCCTGCTTTTGAAAGTAAAACCTTTTCTTTAGAACTTTAGAGTGAAAACCTATTCTACTCTTATCTATAAAACAAAGATCTCATTTCTTGAGAACCCCTCATCTATGTATCTGTATTCTTGTAACGAGACTTGCTGAGCATCGTGTGAAAACATGCTCACCCTTGCCTTTGCATATAAATTCACAAGAGGGATTCGTCGATCCCAATTCGTTTGGTTTCGAGTACCAGGACGAAGAAGGAAGTGCTCTTGATGACTCAATCTTCTAGAAGGGTCATGTGCCGAGTTGAGTCAGATGTGGTGAAAGCCCCTCCTACGCCGCTGTTGACTGAAGTGAAGATCTTTGTTGTTGCTTTTTGTGTTGTTCTTTGTGTTCGGTACTTTGATACCGACTCTTTTTTCGAGAAACTTGTTTTTTTGTAGCAACTCTAATTAGCGTCATCCTTGGTGTTATGATATTGTAATATTGGTTCTCGTGACCTTGTACCTGTTTAATTATCTCTATTGCAGCTTTATGTGGTTTCTGTTGTTGTGAGCTTATGATGTACCTTTCTGAGTGCAACCCACCTGGGCAGTTGCCACCGGATTCCTCAAATGAGGGTCCCACAACGAACTCTGTAGGTTTCCCTATTTTGAGCTCAGCTAGTGCTGATCGGAAATCAGGATCTTCACTATACATTGTGGCATAGTCACCATGACATGAAGGCTCGATCTACATAAACACTGATAAGCAAAGGGTCGTAACTGGTGGTTGTGACAACATGTCAGCCAGTTTGTTATGTACACCCTTTTTGTACTTAATCACCAGATTAAACTACTGCAGATATGACATCCACTTCATATGTCGAGCTTGTTGTAGCTTCGATTGAGTTTGCAAATATTGCAAAGATTGGTGGTCAGTGTGGACAATAGTCTCTTTACCCAAAAGGTAACACCGCCAATGTTTTACGGCCTAATGCAGTGCACACAACTCCCTGTCGTAAGTCTAATAGTTCTTCTGAGCTCCCTGTAATAACTCAGAGTGATATGTTACTGGTCGACCTTCTTGCATGAGCACAGTGCCTATTGCATAACCTAAGGCATTGGTTTCTAGTTTGAATGGCTTCTGTAGATTCGGCAAAGCTAGAACATGAGCTTCATTGATCTTCTTCTTCAGCAAGAGAAACGTGTCTTCATGTTTCCCTGTCCACTCGAACTTCTGGTCGATCTTAGTTAATGCATGCAATGGAGAAGCCACTATCAAGAAGTGTCGTATGAACATCCGAAGGTATTGGCATGCTCCCACAAAACTACGCACTTCCGTAACTGTTCGCGGTTGAGGTCACTTGCGAATCACTTTTACCTTATCCAAGTCGATTTGCAAAGTACCATTGCCGACCATGAATCCCAGGTAAAGTAGAGTTTGCTGGCCGAACTCGCACTTCTTATGGTTGAGGCGAAGTCGATGTTGCCGAAGCTTTTTGAACACCTTTTCGACATGAATGAGGTGCTCATCCACGACTATAAACCAGTATGTCGTTGAGGTAAATGATCACAAAATCGTCGATGAACTATCGCAGTACGTCATTCATGAGATGCATGAAAGTAGCCGGGGCATTGCAGAGGCCAAACGGCATGACCAGCCATTCGAAAAGACCTTGTCACATTTTGAATGCGGTTTTCCAAGTATCCTCCTCTCGGATGCCGACTTGATGATAACCTGATTTTAGATCCAATTTTGAGAAGACAGTAGCATGCTTCAATTGGTCTAACAGGTCGTCAATACAAGGAAGGGGGTACCGGTTCTTGATGGTGATCTTGTTCAGTGCTCGATAGTCGATGCACATACGCCAAGTCCCATCTTTCTTTGCCACTAACACCACAGGAGATCCACATGGTGAACTACTTGGTTGAATCATACCATCATTCAATAACTCACCAAGTTGTCTTTTGATCTCTTCGTTCTCCAATACCGAGTTGCGATACATACTCAGATTCGGAAGTGTCGCATCGGATACAACCTGAATTTTGTTCTCGACTGGACATTTCAGTGGACGACCTTGGGTAGTTTCGAACAGATCACTGTATTTCTCCAGCAGCCTCGACAAATGACCAGAATCTTCTCGGCACACCAACGACAGCACTACTCGAGTACTATCACTTTGACCAATTGGTCGAATCAATACAACGGGGGACAGCACCCCCCCCCAGGGGGGCGCCTACACCAAATAATCCCGGAGGCCCTCTGACAGCTCCCAGGTGAGGTCTCGGTACAAGCTTCTTATGCGCCGCTAGGCCTCTCGAAGCAAGCCTCGGGCCAATACTCGGCACGGTGGTTGTCGAAGTTGTCAAGGTGCCACTCCAGGAGCCACCGCAACTGGATCGGCTCCCGAGAGGCACCCTCGCCGCGCCCTCCGGAGGCAAGGCTTAGCAAAACCAGGGCTACTTGGGTTTCCCCCGGATTGCGCCTCCCGGGACTCAGATCCCCCTTTCCGAGAGTGAACCCCCGGGCCCCCGGGGAGCTCCCCGAGCAAAAGCGCTCAACCCTTGGGAGCCCTCCCCTGAGAGTTAGCTCCCGGGACACCTGCTCAAAGCGAATCAAGACTTAGAAAAATTGAGTCGATTTAGCAAAAAATCCTTCATTCATTGAAGAGAACTTTGTACAAGTCTCCAGGGCTTCCTCTAAGAAGCTACTGGGAGCAAAAATCCTAAGCAAAAGAAAAATACCTATCTAAAGGCCCGGGGGGAGGCTCATACTTGGTTATTGTCATCCTCCCCCGGGAGGCTTCCCTCACCGCCAAAGCCGGGATGTCCGCCCTCAGGGGCACCGAAGCCGGAAATCGCGCTCGCACTATCCAGTGATAGAAGCCCCCCGCGATCTCCTCCACCTCCCGCCATTGCGGTTCGAAGAATTCTGGAAAGCCTCGCGGGATCCGGCCTCCGATCGCCCGAGCGCCGATCCCCGGAGCTCCACGAGGCCCGCAGCGGCAGCCACCACCGGGATAGCCCGTTCTCGGGCCCAGGCATCGGTGGCCTCCGGGATCATGGAGACTTGTACATTGAGAAAACGCAAAGCCTCCGCAAATGTGGCTGGCGCCATGCCGGAACCACCTCCCGGGCTGAAGCGCAGCCCGAGCCCCTCGAGGGCCGAACGGATGGAGCGGCCCGCCTCTGCCACCGCCCAGGCACTGGAGTCCTCGAACTCCCGAACGACACCCTCCTTCACCTTCTCCTTTCTTTGGAGGCGGTCGTTGGCGCTCTAAGAGGCATGGAGTTGAGCCCGGACCTGGGCCAACTCCTGGAGCGCCTCGTCCCACTCGCTGCAGAAGGTGGTGGCCTTCCCCTGCGCCTCCTTGAACGCCCTTTCGAAGCACTCCTCTATGCCCCGGGCGAGGGCGACCCCCTACAAACGCGAAGGTTATTCGAAACCAAGAGTTAGAAAAATTTTCAAGGAAAAAGTAGCCGGACGCCTCGAAAACAAACTTACATGGATGTGGAGCGACAATAGCTCTCCACATAGGTCGCTAAGCGTCCATTGCGAGAAGAACTCTTGGACCTTCGGGATCTGGAGGATCGCGGCCAACCGGTCAGCCTCGCCCAGAGACAGCAGGGGGGCTCTCTCCCCGTACCCCCGGACCCGTCTCCACCGGCGGGCCCCGGTATCAAGCCCGCGGGGGTGACGTGGACTGGCATGGCCCCGGCCGCAGCCCTCCTCACCGGGGACTCAGTCTCCGAGGAGGTCGAGGATGAACTCTCCAAGGGGGTGTCGCCCCAGGGAGGGATAAGGAGTCCCTTCCCCTTTCCGTGTCGCGGGGCCCCCGTAGCCATGGGGACCGTGCCGACCGAGGGACTCTCCCCCTCGTCCACCGGCCACTCGACGCACGGAGGGGAAGCCTCCGCGAAGCGTACCTCCGGGAGCTCCGGTTCCGCTGCCTCCGGAGCCACCGGAGGCGCAACCACCAGGGACGGCGAGGGTCGTAGTTTGCCGAATAGAACGCCCGCCTCGAGGAGGCACATGAATTCTTTCATCGCCGCTGGGCCCCCAGAGGGCTCCTCCTCTGGAGGGGCGGCATGGCCCCGCGCCTCGGGGGCGCTTGCGCATGCCCCGACCCGGGGGCTACATCCCGGGCTTTCGCGGCCGTAGAGCCCGGTGTCATCGCTGGGCCGGGGGCCTTCTGCGCCTTGGCGTGCTTCGGCTCGAGGCCCCCGCCGACCTCCTTCCCCCGCTTGTGGGAGCCGGGGGTTGGGAGAGCGTCCTCGTCGGTAGTCTCAACCCGAAGGCTTCGGCCACCAAGTTCCGGGGAGGACCCTCCCCGATGACGCGCACGATGCGCTTGTGCTCGTCGGTGTAATACCTCCCAAGGAGGTTCTCCACCTTCTCCCGGGCGGCCGGATACGGCCAGACTGCGAATACAAAAGTTAGAGAAAATCCCAAAAACAAAAGGGTGGGTCACCGAACACTTATGTCGGGTCACCGGTTTCTGTGGGGGCCGCGCCGCTGGGCACATCCCGATTCCCCTCCTCCCGTGCGAGAAGGGGGAGAGCTTGAGGAGCGCCAACTCCTCCACGGCGTCCCTCATGGACCTTAGGCCCCGGGCGCCCACCTTTTTGCTGAGGAGCTTCAGCTCCTCGGAGGTCCACACTGGGGGCTTGGGGGCGGATGACCAGCTGTAGGAGGGGGGCTCCGGGGAGTAGGTCACCCCGGTGTCCCGGACCCAGAGGTAGAACTACTTCAGGAGCCAGTCCCCCCAATGGTCCAGGGAGGACGCCACCGGGTACTCCTCCACCCGGGACGGTAGCAGCTGCATCATTATGGAGCCAAAGGCGGACTTCGGCCCTCCCTAGATGAGGTACGAGCCCCTCGCCGAGGGCTCATAGAAGTACAGGAGGACCCAGAGCGTCGGCTCTCGTCTGGTGGCTGTCTCGCACAGCCAAATGAAGAGGCCCATCCGGACGAGGGCATTAGGCGTCAGATGATTGAGCGCCACCCTGTATTCCCAGAGGAACTCCCGGAGCAACGGATGCATGGGAGCCGGAGACCAACCTCGATGAAGGCCTCGAAGACGACCACCTCCCCGGCTCAAGGGCGAGGGGCCGTCTCCTTCCTCGGGGTAATCCAGACGTCACTGTCCACGAGGTTCCCCCGGTCCACGAGGGACTCCAAGTCCCCTGAGGTAAACTCAGACTCCCAGAGGAAGTCCGCGGTGACTTCCTCCGGTGGTACATCTGCGGCTTTGGCGTGACCCTTCGGTGCCATTTGGGTTTCCGGTGGGCTAAGCTACCGGGAGGCTAAGTTTCTGGGAACCTAAGTGTCTGGAGACTAGGTTTCTGGAGGCTTAAGCTACCGAGAGAGGCTAGAGCATCGGTGGGAAGTTTGAGGCTTGGAGTTGAGAGTGTGCTCTCTCTGGGCCCATCGAGTCCTATTTATAGAGCCCAAACGCAGCCCCGATGGGTGCCACGCGGCCCCCCAGGATCAATCTGAACCGTCCATTTCAAACGACGCGCACAAATCGAAGGAGCACAGGCGGGAAATGACACGCCGGGGGTTCGAACCGCGTGAGGCCACTATGGCTGGCGGTGCGCTCCAATCGAGGCCTGCAGCATCATGATGATCGGCGGCACCACCATAAGTTCGTGGTATGAGAACCGAAGCGTCACAAAGGTGCCGAAGGTTCCCTCCGGGGGAGATGTTCCTGGCAACGAAGACCATTTCCTCCAGGGACTTAGGACATGTCCCCGAAGGACATGGGGGCAGCTGTTGGGGGAAATCTCCACCCGATCGGTCTCGGTGACCACGTCTCGGACACCGCCATCTACCCGGTGGCAAAGGTCCCCGGTAGCCCTGTCCCGGGCGCCGCCTTCTGCTCGGGGACAAGGGCCCCCGGTGACCCCGTCCCGGGCGCCGCCTTCTGCCCAGGGACAAGGGCCCCGGTGACCCCATCTCGGGCGCCGCCTTTGGCCCGGGGACAAGGGCCCCCAGTGGCCCCGCCCTGGGCGCCGCCATTTGCTTGAGGACAAGGGCCCCCGGTGACCCGTCCTGGGAGCCGCCTTTCACCGAGGACAAGGGCCCCGGTGACCCCGTCTCGGGCGCCGCCTTTTGCCCGGGGGCAAGGGTCCCACCCCGAGCGTAGGGTCACATGGGGGTCACATGAGGAACGCCTCAAGAACTGGCGAGGACACTTGTCAAGCATCAAGCCTCCCTCAGTAGATGGAATGACGTCGGTACCCCCCCATCCAACGGCTGTAGCTAGGGTATTCTAGTCCTTTTGCTTCTTTTGGGCCTATATATGCCCTTGAACCCCTATTTTGTAACCGAGGACAATTCATTTGCATCAATACACAAAAAACCAATAGGTGTGCTTTGGAGCACTCTCCCTGCGAGAGAACTCCCCTAGCCGACTCAAGTCGGGAGCACGTCGACAAGACTAGGGTCTCCACTGAGACCTGAACCTGTATAAATCCTCGTGTCACTCTTTTTGCTTGCCCGACGGGAGGTGACCGGTAATGTGGTCAGCTCACGTCGTTGTTCGTTAGCAAGGATCTTCCCCAAAACCTGTCGTGGTATTTGCAATACCACGACACTCAATAACTTGTTTAGAGCTTTGACTCGCCATTAGAACGGGAACAGCGAAGAAGGGATGAAGTTAGAAGATGAAAAGAAGTTCTACAGACTTAACAAATGAAAGCTTGAAAATCCCAGGACATAAAAGTTAAGTATTTATAGAACCCAGAGGTGACGGTTTGTGTTCTCAAGCCTCGAGTTCTTAAATACATGTTAAGTTTCCTCTCGAGTTATAGCAAAAGACTTCATCATGACCTGTCAAAATTACACTCAAAGTTCTTCTTGGGAAACAAAGTGACACACGGTGGGAAAAAGAAACGTCTTTTTCCTATAGGAGAAAGTGAAACATCGGGATGTTTATATAATTAAATTTTAAAGATAATTGAATTTAAAATGACAAGGTATATAACTTGTTATTTCAAATTTGAGGGCTAGCTGACGAGGATTATAACTCGAGTTAAGTCACCTTTACCATTCTATAGTAGCAAGAGCTACAGAACGAGATTTTTACCTCTCTATGGTCTCAAGAGCCCAAGAGGGAGACAATAGACTTGTCCAAGATATTCTGGGCATAACCTATTCCATGGTCTCACTCTGTGATGTCTCAAGCTTTGTGGTCTCTAGATACTCATAATACTGAAGTCGCAGAGATCATGGTCTCACATACCTATGCATACTGTGCACATGGAGATCTTTTCCCGTTGTCGCCCAGGTTGTGGAGGACATAAAGATAGCCATGTATTGTTGTAATTAATACGCGACCTTGGTATACTAAAGAGTTAAAACATCCAATGGTTATATGATTAGCCTCATTCAATCATATATGGTAGTTGAGCTTATTTAACCACTACCACCGCCTGGGTGTTTCAGCTCTTTAAGTTCCTTGTAACTGACAAGATGGTGAAAGTGCAATCATAAACGGACGTAATTGCACATTACGGCTGGAGCACGTCTGTCTCTCAGTGACCCTTCAATCCCATAACCAACGACTGGCAACCAGTTATAAAAGGAGGATTGCCGAGAGAGATCATGGGACGAGCAAGAGAGCAAAAGAGCAAGAGATTCAAGACACAACACTTTAGAATTAGCCACAATGGATTAACATTGATTGTAAGCTAAAGAGTACAAGATTATTCTTAGATCATCTAAGAATATCCTTGGTTCTCTTCTTGTAACCCTCAATTTACATAGTGAAATCCCAACAGGACGTAGAGCTATTACTCATCATCAGAGGGCTCGAACCTGCATAAATTCCTTCTTCCTCTGGCATAGATACCGTAATTTACCTAAACTTCACCTTAGATTGGTTTCACATTCACCCTTAGATTTATGTAAGTTCGACTAAGGATGAAAGTCTCAATCGTCGACAAGTAGCACACAATGCTGTTAAAAAGAAAAGTATAGTCAAAATTGATTACCAGAAATCTGTTCAAGAAAGTGAAGAATAGATTAAAAAGGATGTATCCATTAGTAAGGCATTGCAATTACCTAGTGTCGATGATTTGGACTCGGGGTCCTTAGCCGATCTTATGCAAATTTGTGAGTTGCAGGATCTTTCAGGGCGCTCCTCCGGAAAGGTAGGGTGAATCAAGTCTATAGAGGCACAAGAGATTTTATACAGGTTCGGGCCCTCGATGGTGGGAGTAATAGCCCTACGTCCTGTTATGATTTCACTATATGTAATGAGATGCTTTACAAGAGGGAAGAAGAGATGATCACAGGCGATGATCCCTTCTATGTTAGAGTCTACCTAACTATGTCTAAGTCTTCAGGTTTGTTGAACGCCTGGTAGTGCTTGTATGCTTGACTTAATCATCCACCGTCCTTAGAACGTGTATTGACTACCTTTTTATACTGGACAAAAGGGCGCCAATGCGAAACGGCCTTGGAAAGTTGTTAAGATGCAGTTTTGTTAACCGCACTTAACTCCCACGCAGACTTAACACGTGCAATCAAGGGATAATCGCACATATTAACCTCCTAGCAGTTGTCTTCATACGTGGAAATATCTTCGTGATTCTCGGGATATGCCTGTTCAAAGAGTTAGGCCTTCCCGAATTGTTTAGGTCGCAGATAATCAATGACTCTCTGACCGCGTACTTCCCGCAATTTCTTGATCGCGCACTGTCTGTGACCTCATGATTGCGCAGGGGCTGCGATCATGCAACATTCCTGCGTCCGCGCCCTTTAGGTCGTCTGAGACCATAGCGACGGATTTACAGACACACGACCAATCTGATTGTCTTAAACCAGACGTGTATTACTTTGAACTAGCTCAGGTGATAATCCTTGTCAGCTATGTCGACGATTCGGACTCGGAGTCCTCAGCCGAACTTATGCAGAATTTGTAATAGTGAGACCTTTCAAGATGACCCTTCGGGAAGGTATGCTGAACAATGGTGAATAGGAGCACAGAGAATTTAGACAGGTTCGGGCCCTCGACGGTGGGAGTAAAAGCCCTACGTCCTGCTGAGATTTCACTAAGTATGGTAAAAGGTTTACAAGTGGAGGAAAAAGTCCTCACAGGTGAGGATTTTTCCTGTAAAAGTGTACAAAGATAAGCTAAAGAAGACTTATAAACATGCTATATGAGGTGTGCCGTAGACTTGGCTAACTTGGATCTCTCCTCCCCTTTGATTGATGCTTCATGCCATCCTTTTATACTGCTTGAAAGGGTGCCATGTGAAGAAAAAACTGCATCAATCAGTTGTACGGACGGTTGGATGCGGTTTTTGAAACTGCTTTTAACCTCCACGTAGGTTAAACACGTGTTATTTATGGATAACTGTACGTGTTAACCTCCTGCCGGTTGATTCTCCACGTGTAGGAATCTTCAGGATACTTAGAATATTCTGTCGTATGGGCAACCGAATAGATAGATCCCAGGTATCCTGATCGGCAGATGTTCTGACCGCGGGATTCGGCTGACCGCGTAATATCCCGAATGTGTAGTTCGCGTATAGCCTACAAACTTCTGACCGCGCAAGGCCTACGGTCTGACCGTGTAAAGCTGTGACTTGATCGCGTAAAGCTTGCGACCTCGTGGTGATGCCTCTCAGAATAGCTTGAGTTCGCATCTCTAGACACATGTCTGGTTCGAACCTGTCTTGAACCAGAAGTTTATAAGAAGTGACCCGGGTGTCAATCCTCGTCAAGCTAGCCCCCAAATTTGAAGGAAACGAAAGAACATATTTACTTCAAATTTTTATCCTGCATCGAATTATGAACCCGACATTTTAACTTCAAATGATTGTTCCACCGTGTGACGATTCATATCCCGAGAAAAACCCTAAGTCCTTCTTGGTTGGTAATGATGACTTTGGTGACTCATCGTGATGGCAACCGTAAGTGCGGTTTAAGAACCTGAGACGTGTGTGGAAATGAACCGACGCCTTCAGGCTCTATAAATTGAAGAGCCTTTCGGTTCTTTGTACTCACGAGTTTTTTCACCATGACTAAGTCTTTTCCAGAGCTACTTCTCCTCTCCAGTTACTCCCTCTAAGCCTCAGTTCTTGTTCCAATGGCAGATCAAGACCCCAACAACATCATTGAGATTGAGAGTGATGAAGAAGAAGTGGTACCCGAACTTGACTAGGACTTCTAGAAGGTAAGTCTTTTCTGGAACCTTTGATTCAGGTCGTCGTTTTACATCCTGATTGCTTCCAAATGCATTTTGGGAATTTACAAGTGACTGAGGAGCTGATTCCCCCAAGGAAGAAGGCAAAGGTTGACGAGGAATCCTCCAGTGGACCTTCATTCACGGGTGCAAAGGTTGGGGATGTATCATTGCACTCTCTTTCCTTGTCCCATGTAGTTCTTCCTGTCCATGCAACTCGGCAGGTTGAACCCTCATCTCCACCTTTGGAGATCCATAACAATGCTTCAAAGCTTTCTTCTTCTGATCAGCTTTCTCCATTGCGATCAAGCGATCCCCAGCTATTGTTGGGTGATCAATTTTCTCGTGGGAAGGTTGCACTCCCACGACCAGATGGTCCTCGACTTTTGTCGGATGATTTACTTCCTGGGGGAAGCGCTTCATCCTCCCGTCCAATCTTACTGCGAGGATTGGTAATTATTTTCATTCTCTTTGCTGGTCGTTTTATCTTGTAAAACTAACGCATACATGTTGTGCAGGAGACAAAAATTTCTGGAGCCCCCAGCGATCAGCCTGCTGAAGTCCAGCCTCTTTTTGGTGAGAGTGTTTCCCTCGAGCAAACTCTCCAAAAAGAAAAAGAGGCCCTGGAGAAGAAGACCAAAGAAATGTCTTCGGCCATTCTGCATCTGGCAGAATGTTATGACAACTCCTGCGAAGAGGCGCGCCAATTCCTCTTGGAGAGGGACTATGCTCGGCAGCAACGAGAACTCTCCAATATAATAAGGAATAATAGCGCTTCTTTGATTCGGGATGATGTAGATAGGCTTAGAGCCATACCCAGTTCTCTAGGGGTAGCCAGTATTGATCCCACTAATGTTAATATGTCCCTGGGAGAACTTTGTAAAATGCTATCAGACTAGGTTGATGTTTTGGTCGCCTGTGTCCCTTTTGTATGTAAAGATTGCCAGAAATAAAGAATTTCTTTTTCTTACATACTTAATCTCTTGAAAGGATTATGTAGAACTTATAATCCAATCTAAGGTTCTCTACATTCTGTGAGCAATAGTTACATGAGAATGCTTTTGCGACCAAAAATACACAAGTAAACTTTTGTCTGAAACTGGCTCAGTCCTTCGATCTTAGAATAGCATTAAGACCGTAGACTGCGATCAGAACTAGAGTAATGATCAGAAAATAGCTCTCCGGTCTCATAATAGCATTGAGGTCGTAGACTGCGATCAGAGCTATCACAGAACAAAATTCTTTTGACCATACGGCGACCACAGCTGTTATGACCACACATATCCGTTATGATCACAGGATTACGTTGCGCTCAGTATAGAGGCTATAAACTTATTCCATAGCCATAAAGAATTATTCCCATAATAAAGATTTAGGAATTTCCAATATTTTTATCTGTACCATAGCCCCCGAATGCGAAATAAAATGAAAAACACATTTCATTTCGGATTTTATTACTGGGTATGGATAACGGGTTCCAAGAGAAAGGACACCCATTAGGGGAAATTAATAAAATACTCAACGATAGGTTGTCTCAAACATATAAAAGGAAGAGGTAGCTTACTGGAGAAGCCAAAAACCCTTCGTTGCCTTAGACCTTCCTGCCGCACAAAAACCCTCTTTTGCATTCGTCGTCTCCAAAGTCATCACCTTTCTTCTTAATTCTTCATAAGAAATGGTGTCCTGGAGTCGATCCATCCACCATACAGAAGAGAGCCAGGTGGCACTAGAGAAAGAAGAGATTCTCCCCCCACGGCTGCTGATCAACTGGCGGCCAGCGGAAAAAATCAAGAAACCCCCATCGTCCAAGAGGGCGAATTGGTGATCTTCGAGGAATACTTGCGCTGCGGGTTCTGATTCCTAGAAAGCAAATTTCTGAGGGGAATCTTGGACCATTATGGGTTGGAGTTAGTAAATCTCCACCCAAATGCAATCCTTATCTTGGCAATTTTCCAACACCTTTGTGAAGCCTTTGTCGGAGTGCTTCCAAGCGTGGAGCTTTTTCGACGCTTCTATTTTTCGGCATGGTCAAAAAGTGCCAATACCGCTGGGTGTATCTACTTCCGTATACGGGATAAGAAGTAGTACCCATTCCCGCCCCTACGGGACTTTGTTCATGGGTGGTACCATAAATGGTTCTACTGCACCCCTCCGTCGGAGAGCGGACTATGGTTCACGAACACCCGACGGAGAAAGCTAGTGAGTTAGACTCCTTTCCCGTTCTGAGCGTAGAATAGAAGAAACAAGCTCAAGCTATTCTTCACCTAGTCCAGCAAGGCTTTACCGCACATGATATCATACGCGACTTCGTGAAGAATAGGATAAGCCCCCTGCGCGAAAGGGCACATCAAGCTTGGGAAGTGAAGTCCATGGCGGACAGCACCCTGGACTATAATAACGGTATGTCCTTTAATCAACAAAACAGACATTTTTACTGATTTAAAAGACATTGCATTTGTTAACATGCTTGTTTGTAATACAGCGCTATCCTTGTCTGAGATCGAGAAACGGAAAAACTACCTCCTTCGGGCGTATAACGCCGATGTGGAGGGAGCTAAAGGATCGCCTCACCCCCAGAGCTTGATCAACGCCGGTGATGATCTTAAGCAAGAACGCCAAAAGGTATAATTTATTCAAACAAGCTCTGTTGGAAACCATCCATTTGTCTTGTATTACCAAAAAACATGTTGAATAATACAGCTTCTGGGAAAATTTGCTGAGGCAATGCGTCCAAGTGAGGACGTTGGTCCTTCGGGAAGACCGACTGCGAAGAGGGTGAGAAGGACCCCTTCAAAGCATGAGGCGAAGGAGTCTGCTCCCAAAAAACCCAAGAAGATCCTGGGAGAAACTTCTTCGCGAAAGAAAAACATTACCGCAAAAAATACTGCGGTAAGATTTTCGATATCTCTTGTAACCCCAAGTACGAGCGGAAATTACTTCTTCGTCGTACAGGGCGAAGGGAGCGAGGATGAGGAAGACAACATTCCTCTCGTTCGTCGCAAGAGAAAAACAACCAACCTCCTGGGAACAAGCGTCCCAGAGAGGTCGACTTCCCTTCTGGTCGACGAAATCTTGTCCCTGACCGCAGGGACAGAAATGGCTATAGTGGGCCCCATGACCACTGACAATCCTGTGGTTTCGGGTGGAACCCTGGTGCCTGAAGCTCACGGGGCCCCAGGGCTTACAACACCTCCCTACCGATAGAGGGAGCGACTGTGGTAAGAATCCTCACAATGTTGCACGTTTTCGTTCCTCTGTACACATCCATTGAATTGTGTTCACACAGGGAGAAGAGGATATTGTCCTTTTTAAGAGAAGGAAAATGAGAACAGAAGAAGACTCTTCCCCGAGAGCAGCCATCAAGCTTCTCTCTCTTGGGAGCACATCATCGAAACCCAAACCATGGGTGGGGTTCCGAATAAAGTGAGAACTTTTCCTATCGCCGTCTAAATATGACTGACGGGAGGTATATTCACCTTACAATGTGTTTGTCTGTCTATTGGCACAGGGATGCTGCACCCAGTACCCCGGCGACCTCGACAAGCCATGGTACACCCATTGCTGAGGTCGCGGGAGAGCCAAGTCCGATTCCCATGGCCAAAGAGGTTCTTCGGGACATCGTGGATGGAATGGCAGAGTAAATCCGATCCCAAGGGACGGAAACCAAAGTCCCGGTCATAGAGGGGGAACAACAGGAAAAATCATCTGCTGCCCCTACCGCAGACACAACAAGTCCTGAGGTTAGACCTCACGCTAATGTTGAGAGCGATGCGATCAACGATTACATAGAGGTATGAACAACTCTTCTCTTTTATTTTCCAATCCGCAAAAAAATTCAGGAACATTCAAGTCTCAAGAGCAATTTCTTATCATGTTCTAGGACTTGACCCGGGTGGCGACCAAGTCAACAGCTATAGCAAAGCATATTGAGGTCGTGCAACGGGAGATCAGCCGGCTGCAACAGTGAGTATAGTGCTCTTTATTCATGTTAACTTGAATCCGTATTTAAGCGTAACTGATCGTCCTTCTTGCTACAGAGAAAATGCCTTTCTGAACAAGAGCATGGCTAATCGAGAGAATCAAGAAGAAACTGCAGCTGCGAGATACTTTTCTCTGGAGAAGGAACTTCGCGAAGCGCAGTCAAAGCTTTCTTGTAAGTGTACTCCCGACCAGAAGAAACCTTCTCATCATATGAACTTTATTTATAGTAAATGTTCCCTGTGTTCATACAGCACAAGAGGATCAAATAAACCGTCTTTCAGAAGAGAAAAGAAACCTTCAGGCGATCATCGAGTTGCAAAGCTCGAGAATTGATACCGCTAGTCTGGAGAATGAAGGTCTAAACGAGACAATCTCCTCTTGTAGCGGTACTCAATCGAACATCTTCAAAAAGCTGAAGATGATGGCTACTCTGCTAAAAGCAGATGTGATCGAGTCACAAAAGGACAATCGAAGCCTTAGCGAGTTAGCAACACTGGTCATGGCCCAAGCCGAATCACTCCTCGAGTATCTTCCTGAAGATACCAAACGGCAAGAAGAGGTACTGAGGTCAAATGTTAGATCTATAGCTTCTGCCATTCTCTGCAGATTACGATTTCACCATGGCTCAAATTTGAATCTGAAGCCGGTGGTAGAAGATGCAGAGATCGAGAGTGATCAATTTGAGGCCATCTATGAAGAAGTCAAGCCTCTAGTCAAAGATCTACTGAAAGAGCTAGGCCTTGTTTGATTTCTTGTAATGATCTCTCTTTGTAATTATACCTGTGAAATTACATTTATAACATGCAAATGCGTGCCTTAAACTTTTGGAAAAGAGCGATACTTTCTTCGTTTCATAGTATGACCATATCCTTTTAGCCCCCTCCAGAGATCATAAATACTGAAGATCTAGTATTATAATCTCTGAAAAAATATGGGCATTATGAATACCCAAGAAATGCTTTAACTTAGATATATCATCCAATCAAACCGATACTGACCTCAATACAACATCCGACCTTATTACTAACTGGCAGCCACTCGAATGATCAGGAACATGCCAGTAAGTCCCGTGTGCATTGAGAAACGGCTTATTGAGGGATGTCTTAGCTGGATGCGACCACGAGATCGGTCAATGAATCCAGTTAAGATATTTGTAACAAGATGATCATCGGCGATCAGCCCCCGAGCCAGGCTTGGTATAGGTATGGCAAACAAAGAAAACGGACATAACATGAACCAAAGAAGAGTACTCACGAAGTTTTTGTTAAACTATGCTAATTGAACAGGAAAAAAGATTGGGAAACTTACACGTAAAACTTGCGCAATTGATCAATGTTCCACGTATTGGATAAGATTCTACCGTCCTCCATTGCTAATCGAGCCGATCTTGGTCGTGGTACTGAAACAACAACGTAAGGGCCTTCCCACTAAGGAGAGAACTTATTGCGGTCAGACTGGTTTTGTATTTTTCGTAAAACTAGATCACCCACGTGAAGACTACGTGGCCGCACCCTTCTACTATGAATTTTCACAAAGCCTACAAATATACTGCTGACCGTATCAATGCTCGATCACGCTTTTCTTCGAGGATGGTTAAATCCTGGGTACGTTGTTCAATCTGATCAATCTGGTCGAATTGATCTGTTCGGACAGAACCAATACGGATTTCCATAGGTAACACCACCTCGGTGTCGTATACCAACTGGAAAGGTGTCTCACCAGTGGCCCGACTACAGGTAGTGCATAGTGCCCATAGAACGGAGTAGAGTTCATCCACCCAAGCCCCCGAGTGCATCTTAAGGCGATCGAAAACACGTTTCTTGATGCCTTGTAATATCTGCCCATTGGCGCGTTCGATAGCACCATTGCTCTGTAGATGAGCTACAGAAGCAAAGCACACCTTGATTCCAATATTATCGCAATAGTCCAGAAAGAGACCGCTAGCGAATTGGGAACCATTGTCAGTGATGAGATGACTTGGAACACCAAATCGAGTAACGATGTTCTTATGAAAGAACTTTTGTACCGCAGCAGCGATGACATTACGGATTGGCTCAGCCTTAATCCACTTTGTGAACGTGTCAATGGCTAGGAACAGAAATTTGAACCATTAATGGCCTGTGGCATAGGCCCTACAATATCCATCCCCCAGACCACAAAGGGCCATGCTAATGGGATAGTTTGCAAGGCATACGCGGGTTGATGAACTTGTCTGGCATGAAATTGATACTGGAGGCATGTCTTGACCAAATTCTTAGCATCATCAAGTGCCGAAGGCCAGAAAAAACCCTACCGGAAAGCTTTTTCGACCAGTGTGCGAAATGACGCGTGCGCACCACACACACCGTCATGGATTTCTTTCAAGAGGGATTTACCTTCCTCTTGAGAAATACAACGCATGAATACTCCTTGAGTACCCTTCCTATACATAACTCCTTCTAAAGTCTGTATAGGCGTGCTTTTCGAATCAACCGATCGCTTTTGGTTTTGTCCTTGGGCAAGGTCCCATGTTCGAGATAGACCCTCAATGGATGAGTCCAATCCCCTTCTTGTCCAAAGTTGGTAACGAAGACTGTTACCTGGTCGTCTTCGACTGTAGTCATGATTGAAGGATGCTCTAAGTGTTCGACGAACACCCCTGCCAGAGCAGATGTACGTGAGGACCCAATTTTAGATAATTGGTCTGCGAGAATATTGTCCTTTCGCGGGATGTATTGGACTTCGAAATGACTAAAGTGTTTTTCCAATCTCCTCACTTCCCCCAGGTAATGAGCCATTGTCTCATCGGAGGTGCTGTACTCCTTGTTTACCTGGTTTAAGACTAGCTGTGAGTCTCCCCTCACCACTAATCGACGGACTCAGAGGAATTTCGCTGCCTGGAGCCCTGCAATAAGACCTTCATACTCTGCTGCGTTGTTAGTCGCAACAAAATGTAATTGAATGACGTACTTGAGTTGGTCGCCTTGAGGCGTTACTAAGACAACCCCAGCCCCTGAGTGTTGGAAACTTCGAGAACCGTCAAAATACATCGTCCAATGGTCAATACACGACAAATCTTTGGACTCTTGCCTTGGAGGGTCAAGGTTAGTCCATTCGACCACAAAATCTGCAAGGATCTGAGACTTGATCGCAGTGCGAGCGGTGAAATGGATGTCAAATGCTCCAAGTTCCACAGTCCACTTCGCAATTCGACCAGATTTCTCTGGGTTTCGAATAATATCTCCCAAGGGGAAGGACGAGGGCACTGTAATTTTATGTGCCTGAAAGTAATGTCGTAACTTGCGGGAAGCCATCCGTAGCGCGTAAAGTATCTTCTGGACCTCAGGGTAACGCTCCTTAGGGCCATGAAGTACCTCTCTTACGTAATAGACGGGTCGTTGCACACCTTCTCTTACTGCGATCAGGACAGCACTGACCGCATGAGGTGTGGCCGCCAAATAAAGAAGTAGTTGTTCCCCTGTGACACGGGAAACCAACATTGGCGGACTAGATAAGTATGCTTTAACCTCTTGGAATGCTTTCTCGGCTTCATCCGACCAGGCAAAACCATGGTGCTTGCGGAGAGCTTTGAAGAAGGGTAATCCCCTTTTGCCTAGTCGCGATATAAATCGACTTAAAGCCGCCATGTGACCTGCTAGGCACTGGATGTCCTTCATGGTAAAAGGAGACCTCATTTGCTCGATGGCCCTGATTTTCTCGGGATTAACCTCTATTCCTCTAGAACAAACGAGAAAGCCTAACAGTTTACCAAATGAAACCCCGAAAGAACACTTTTCTGGGTTTAATTTTATTCCAAATCGGTTTAAATTACAAAAGGTTTCAGCAAGGTCATCTAGATGAGTCAAGCTTTTCAACCTTTTTACAACCAGATCGTCTATGTAAGCTTCAAGATTACGCCCCATCTGGAAAGAAAAGGTCTTTTGCATCAAGCGCTGGTACGTGGAACCAGCGTTCTTGAGATCAAATGGCATTCTGACGTAGCAGTAGGTGCCAAATGGTGTGATGAAGGCAGTCTTCTCTTCATCTTCTTCTACCATGCTAATTTGATGATATCCTGAGTAAACATCCAAAAAAACTCATCAGTTCGCAACCCGCAGTAGAATCGACCAACTGATCGATGCGGAGAAGGGGAAAATCATCCTTCCGGTAGGCACTGTTTAGGCTGGTGTAATCGACGCACATGTGCCACTTACCATTTCACTTATAGACCATGACCGGATTTGCAAGCCATTCCGGATGTTCGACTTCTCGAATGAACCCAGCTGCTTGGAGCTTGTTTAACTCCGCACGGATAGCTTCTTGCTGATCAACAACAAAGCGTCTAAGCTTCTGCTTTATTGGTCGCTGTCCAGGTCGAATTGCTAAGCTATGCTCAATTACCTCCCTTGGGACACCGGGCATGTCGGATGGTTTCCACGCAAACACATCTGCATTAGCCCGGAGGAAGGTAATGAGTTCGAGTTCCTATTTGTCGTCCAGGCCTGACCCAATCCGAATTGTCCTAGATGGGTCATCTAGGCATAACGGAACCAGTTTTAGCTTTTCCTCCGGTCGAGGAGCAACTTTGATCGTATCCATACCCGTGGTGGTAATCTTGACATCCCGAAGGGGAAGTTGATCCACGAGCTCCAATGATAACCGATCGCAAGTCAATGCGACATTGCAGCTACCTTGGACCGAGATTACGCCTTTGGGGCCAGGTAACTTGCTGCATTGATAGGCGTAATGTGTCGCCATCATAAATTTAGCGAGAGTTGGCCTGCCAAAAATCGCATTATAAGCCGAATCACAATCAATTACATCAGAAGTAACTAACTCTATTCGGAAATTATCCGGTTCACCCAGCGTGACTGGGAGCACCACCTATCCCATTGGCATCATTGAGGGACTAGGAATTATTCCATAAAACGGATGGATTATGGGCTTGATTTTTGAACAAGGGATTTGCATCTTGTCCAATGCCTTGACCAGTAAAACGTCCAAGGAACTACTTCCATCGATCAGGACCCTTTCTCGCGTTACTGATTATTGGGGTAATGACCAGAGGTAATCTCAGTGGTCGAGTAAGCCCAACGGGACAATCAGAGCGATCGAATGTCAAAGAAGTGTCCGACCAACGGGGGTATTGAGGTTCACCAAGGGGAGCTTCCGCTTGGTTAACTTCTTGATGAAATACTTTAAACTATCGTTTAGAAATAAAAGAGGAGGAACCTCCGAAAATGACATTAACATAATTACGAGGTACCTGCTAGGACATTTCTTCGTCCCCGTTGGCGTCTCTAAGCCCGCAAGTCTGCTCTTTCGATGGCAAAGTTGGCATCGACCCAATTCCCTAGTAGAAGTCATCTAGTTGCTTCAACCAACTCCGGCAATTTTTGATGTTGTGTCCCGGAGAGTTTTGGATTGGACACCACTTCTTGCCTTCCTACGAGTTAGTTGGTTTTTTTGGCTGGTCGGAATTACGACCACCAGAGGCAGTTTTATTTTGAAATGAAAACTTATTACCTTTCGCCGGCGGCTTTTCCGCAACTGCGACCTCCCGGTACTGTCCGGTTCGATTCTTTTTGGTTTTCTTTGACTTCCCACTCGACGAAGACTCTGGCTTCTTGCCTGCATCCTCTTTTTTCACGTCCTTGAGACCTGGTTGGGGTGGTAAGTTTCCTTTATCGACCATCCTATTCCATTCAACGGCCTCAGCCGCGTCTGAATAGCGATCAGCCATATCAAAGAGATCGGCGACTGATCAAGGGGGGTTGATAAGTAAATCTTCCGTAAATTTCTGATATCGAACAGCGTGCTTAAACGCCCTGATAACAGAGTTATCGGATATGTTTGGGATGGTATTTCTCTCCCCGACAAACCTTTTGACAAACTGTCGGAGAGTCTCCGTAGAGGTTTGTCGTAGACGATGAAGATCGTCTTCTTTCCTGGGTTTTTGATAACAATTCTAGAAATTGTTGAGGATGGCATCGCACAACATTTCCCAGTTATATATCGAACCCTCGGGCTAATTGAATAGCCAGGTCCTTGCCGGCCCCTCAAGAACCCTCGGCAAATAGTTGGCCATGACGCGATCATCCCCGCCTGCCGCTTGAATAGCGGTAATGTAAATTTGAAGGAACTCCAACGGATTCTGGGTCCCATCAAACCTCTCAATAGCCCCTGGCTTGAACTTATCCAGCCAGACGACTGCACGGAGGCCTGGCGAAAAAGCCTTGCAACCTACATAAGGACCGTGGAGAGTTCCGCGGTTTCCAGCATATCCACGAGCGATTTCGCACGATGGGGATACGCCACGTGGTCTCAGACGAGAATGAACAGGAATTCGATCTCGATCACGAGAACTTCCTACATGCCTGGATTTGTCATGCCGAAGTGATCCGGATGGTAATCGATTACACCTACCATGACTAGGGTAAGAATACTCCTTTCCATGGGAACGTATCATAGACCGGGAGGAAGCTGTAGGGGTTGCATTAGATGCAACCTCATCCAATTTCTCCGCCAGGATCCTAGCAAAAGCCGGTTTGTCCGCGTTAGCGAGGGTAGGAGGAAAATTACGCAAGACCTCCGCGATAGATCGAAGTTGGCCATGGGTACTCCTCTTTGGTGCGCCAGGTGTAATCATCTCTTCATCCACCGGTACATGCTCCGGTGGTGAAGAAGGCGTCTGGTCATGCCTGCGACCATGTGGGCGATGGGAGGAACTAGGGGCGGCGTCATAACGAGCCTACGCATTTTGGAGAGCCTCTAGGGCTGTCCTGTGGAGTTCGTTATCTCATTGCTCGCGGTCTTGATCCTCCTTCTGCTTGCGTTCTTGTTCCTCATTTTGTCTGCGCTCCTGTTCTTCCCTAGCAATCCGCTGATCGGGATTTTCTTCCGACAAGGCGGTGAATTCTCTGGGGAGTGAAACTACAGAAGGAGTGAACATCTCTATTTGCTCTGAGTCAGATTTGAAATCAAAGAGAGAGTGGAGGTTATCAGGATCAAACCTCCCTGGACTGAGTTCCTGATCGCTGCCATCCTGGTCCCTGAGGGGAACACATGGCGACCGAGACTCGATTTTGCATATGGTGGAACTGACATCAAGTTCCAAACCTGTCTCTTCCATCCCCTGGTCAATGGACATGACCCGGGTAGGGGAAGATGTGTCGTCTTGACATCCCTTTGGAATGTCTTTGCAACTGACCTCTTCCATTGGAACGGGGTCGATAGGCGAAGCCATTTGTATATGGGCATAATCGTCGAGATCGAAGTCGTTCTCGGAATCATATGCCCCAGACATTGCTTACCAAACTTCCAGATGAAGGGAAAGCACCTTGAGAAAGGCCCCACGGTGGGCGCCAGTTGTCGACGATTTTGACTCTTATGCAAATTTGTGAGTTGCAGGACCTTTCAGGGCGCTCCTCCGAAAAGGTAGGGTGAATCAAGTCTATAGAGGCATAAGAGATTTATACAGGTTCGGGCCCTCGATGGTGGGAGTAATAGTCCTATGTCCTGTTGTGATTTCACTATATGTAATGAGATGTTTTACAAGAGGGAAGAAGAGATTATCACAGGCGATGATCCCTTCTATGTTAGTGTCTACCTAACTATATCTAAGTCTTCAGGTTTGTTGAACGCCTAGTAGTGCTTGTATGCTTGACTGAATTATCCACCATCCTTAGAACATGTAGTGACTACTTTTTTATACTAGACAAAAGGGTGCCAATGCGAAACAGCCTTGGACAGTTGTTAAGATGCAGTTTTGTTAACCACACTTAACTCCCACGTAGGCTTAACATGTGTAATAAAGGGATAACCGCACATGTTAACCTCCTGGCAGTTGTCTTCATGCATGGAAATATCTTCATGATTCTCGGGATATGCCTATTCAAAGAGTTAGGCCATCCCAAATTGTTCTGGTCGCAGATAATCAACGTCCCTCTGACCGCGTACTGCCCGCAGTTTCTTGATCGCGTACTGTCTGTGACCTCATGATCGTGCAGGGGCTGTGATCATGCAACATTCCTGTGTCCGTGCCCTTTAGGTCGTCTGAGACCATAGCGACAGATTTATAGACACACGACCAATATGATTCTATCTTAAACCAAACATGTATTACTTTGAACTAGCTCGGGTGATAATCCTCGTCACCTAGGTGATAGTCCCTGGTGCCATCTTCTATTACCCTAACCTCCCAGGCAGGGTGTTCCCTTTTCTTCAAAGGGCTTATCTGATTCTTCACGAAGTCCCAAATCACGTTGTGAGCGGTGAGGCCCTCATTCACCAGGTGTCGGATTACCTGGGCTTTCCTCTTTTGCTCATCGTCGAGGGAAGGGGTAGCATCCTTCTCCCCGCTTTTCTCTGGTCAACGATTTTTGAACCAGAGATGGCTCTCTTCATGAGCCAAGAAGTAGAACCACGGTTGATACCATCCATGGATAGAATCGCGGAGGGGAAAGTGCCGGTAGTCCTTCTCTCGCAATTGGAAGTAGAAACATCCAGGAGCACTGGAGCCTTTCGACCACGCCAAGAAAAAATACTGACGGAAGAGAGGTATGCTGGGCAAAACCCCAACATACGCCTCGCACAAATGCTAAAAAAATAGCAAGAATCAAAATGGAGTTGGGGTTGAGGTTTACCAACTCCATATTGTAGTGCGCGAGGATGCTCCGGAGGAAATCACTTTTCAGCAGACGAACCCCACACCTCAAGAAACCCTCGAAGAGCACCAGTTCGCCTGGTTGCACGACGGGACTTTCTTCTTCTTCACCGACAGGCCACCACAAGATCAGTGACCTTGAGGAGAGGTATCCCTCCTTTTCCAAGGCCAACATGTTGTCAACCATGCGGTGGTGAGAGCGAGTCCAGAGCGCCATTGAGATGAGAATGGGGAAGAAAGGAAAAAGCTTAGAACTTGGAGGCTAAGAAACTTGAAGGCAGAAAAAGCTAAGTCTCAAGTGAGGGTTTTCTGAGCTTTCAACTGTGGATTATATTCTATAAAGAATGACCTTTCAATTACGTAGAGATACTCATTAAATGCCTGTCATGTTGGATCTGACAAGCACACTCAAAGGATTTCTTGGGTCCTGTTAGAATCCAAAACAAAAGGTCACTTTTTTGGAACTCGAAACGTGTCGCGCCCCGAAACTGGGACTACGACTACTCCTGTAGAGACCTAGCTCGCTGCAGCTAGTCCCATATATGCATAGCATACACATACCCTTGACGTCCCAGGATAAGTCAAGCACAGGAGTATATCACATTGCAACAGAGTAACTTACAAAATAGTTAAGCAGTGTGGCCTGCTGGCCTTGATATTACATAAGGAGATTACAATGCCTTCACGGCATACATGGTTTAGCAAAATAACATCTACACAGCAGAAGATAGGTGACCCACCCACAAAAGAGAAGTGGACGGCAGAACAACACACATCAGAGCTCTGGCAGAACTGACGCTCCTCCTTCTGGATCCAATAAGTTCTCCACGCTTTCATCTTGATTGTTGATCGCTCAGTCTATTGATTTGTAGGTTGCAAGAGTGAGCACTTACGTACTCAGCAAGTCATAGGTAAGAGTAGATACATATTGTAGTGATGACATGAACCTAGACTAGTCAAGAATTATGGATATTTATAAAATAATCTTTTATTTTCGTACCTCATCTCAGGGCAGCACTTTTCATAATATAACATCATCATTCATGTTCACTAGATTATAGCACTACCGCGACACGTCGACACACGACAGCCCACGGCAGCACTCCTTATCATGACAACACATGTCATTTGGGTAATCTTGATTAAACATATTTTATTTAGAAAATAGTACTTGTGTCACACCCCGTGGATTTAATCCACCGCAGCAGACTCCTATAAACCCGGGAGCTCGGAGTATTCGAATACATTTTTAACTCTGCAGAGAGGTACCAATTTACCCGCAAGATATTCCACTTTCAAACCTTTCCTATCATAACAAAATGATTGGACCCCTGACTCACTTCATACTGTGAGCGGCAAGGTGGAAATAACAAGAACTTTTGTTATGTATCACTCACAATTCACCCCCGACCCTGTGGCTCTCAGCGAGGCACAGTTGTGGTAGGTTGTATCCAAACCTCCACCCCTACATATGTTTCCATTACTGGATCAACGTGCGAGATCACCTTCAGTGATATGTGTGGGAGCCGTACTCCATGTTTATCGTGCATCACTACACAATTCCAGCAGGGGTTTCATGTGCGATCCACATAATTACTTGTTCAGGCCTGTCCCATACCAGGCTTGCGGTTAGCACGTTGTTCATGCCACTAGACGCACAACACAAGGTTCTAGTCCTTATATGCCAGTGACCAGACCATCCACAACCCTGCACCTTCAGTGCCTGCATTCCTTCGCAGTTTAGCACCTCCAGTGCTACCACCATTCCATACCATTTTCTGGTCACGGCTAGGGGTTTTATTTCATGAATATAAGTATATAAATACATATATAATAGTTCATGGCTCAAAACTTGTTTATTTCACATTTCACAGATAACCAGTCTAGTACTGCCAATTCATAAATCAACCATTCTCAATCTTTCTCATGCAATATTATCTATATTCAAGGTTATGTTTTAGCAACATTTAAAATATAGGTTCAAGATGACCAAGGATATGACTTGCCTTCCGCGTCGTAAGAAACAGCAGTTGATGACGGGTCAACAGCGAAGTCCTCGATCTCAGCTTCTGGATCTGCTCGACGACAAACCAAACAATACACACAAATATTACTTATATATTAAGATGTTTTAGGATCTATATGCAGATATGCTTTACAAGAGTGACTGAACGATACTGGAGATAATTGAGATTACGAGTTGAACTGAGTCAAGATCTAGGGTTTCAAGGAATTGGCTAAAGATAGGTGTTAGATGCTCTTAGGATCTCAATGTTACAATAAGAACATCAGTTTTGTGGTTGGTTGATCAAAAACAGCGAATGTCAGCGGATTGACATTCGGATCAAGGTTATGACATAACTTCAAGGAAAACTAGAGAGCTTATCTCAAGTTATGACAGTAGAAGAAAGTGTAGATTATAACTCTACAAATTCAGTGGGCAAAGTGGCTTTCAAAATGCACAATCAGAAGTGGGTAAACAAGGCCAATGCCATTGGCTGGCATGCACTGGGACAGTGTCAAAAACTAGGGTTTAGCGACAAGTATAATTCAAGGGCTCAAATCAAGTTGTGATAGAAGAATAAAATGTAAATCACAACCTCAGGAATCTAAGAGACAAAGTTATGCCCAAAATGCACATCTGGAAGGGAGTGAAAAGGGCTAATGCCACTGACTGACATAGTCTGGCATTGATCTTGACATGGCCAGAAACTAGGGCTTGGCATAACTTTTGATCTAGAGCTCCAAATGATGCACCACTTTGTCTGGGAGGTAGGCAATGATAACAGGAACAAATCATTCAACAGGATCTAGGGCAGAAGATGGCCAGAAGGTGATGAAATTCAAAGGAGAAGTGTGGTGGCGACACAGCACAGTGAAGCCACTGGACAACAATCTTGGCATGGCTGTAACTTGAATTCTGGGCAGTTTTAGAGATCGAGCTAGAAGACAAATATGTTCAGGAGGTTGAAGCACACCTGAATGACAAAGTGGATGAAGCTGAAACGGCCAGGAATAGGTTTTCCGGTGATCGACGCCGGAGAAGAAACACTGCCATTTGGGGCTTTTTGATACAGATCGAACGAACTCGATTCCAAGCTTGGAGAGTGAAAGAGAGATAAGAGGAAACTACCTGCACGATCAATTTGGCCGGAGGATGGCCGGAGAAGCCTGGCGACGATCGCCGGTTTCTGGAGAAGCTCAAAATTGGGGAAAGTTTCGATTGAAGCTCAATCTGGAGATATTGATGCATAGGCTTGTTGGAAATGAGTCACTGATCATTTTCTTCCACAGGATCGAAAGCTAATTCGAGGTAATTTGGCCTGCATTGCCGGAACAGGGCATTCTTTGAATTTCAGCAAATTCCGGTGATCGCCGGAGATAGGAGGCAAGGAAATCCAATTAAGTGATACAGCACGATGAGAGAGATAAGGGGAACTCACTGATGCTGTTAATTTGGCAAGAGGTGCTGCAGATTGTGCTGGCACCGTGAAGCTCCTCGATGGCTCGCCGGAGAAGACGACGACAGCGAGGGAATTTGAGAATTTGGTTAAGTCCTGGTGAAGAGAAGATGATACAAGGCACTGGTGGCTTAAATAGACCAGAGGGCGAAGCTTGCAAGGATTTACAGCATTGAATTTGTGCCAGATGACAAGATTTGCCGGGCGCAGCTGCAACAACGGCGAGCGGTGAAGCGACGGTGCTCAGGCGAGGTGACTACTGCTCAGCTTGTCGGCTCGTTGGAACTCCATATTGTCGGGCAGTGCAAGCAGTGGCAACAGGAGCTGGCAATGCAAAGCAACGTGGCGCGGTGTTTCTGACAAAAGCTTGCTGCTGGTCGCGCACAGGAGCAATTGTTGTCGTCGGTGCTGCCACGGCGAAGGCTAGGACACGGACACGTGCGCACATGCAGATTCAAGTGAGCACGAGCTCAGGCGAGGCGAGGCGTGGCCGGCGGTGAGCAAGCGCGGCGCAATTGCACGGCGATCTCTGGTCGTGCACAGCAGCTGCTGTCCTGGTCGAATTTGGGCTTGATTGCAATTTCCAATTCTTGATTTGGACTGAACTGTAAATCTGGAGATTTGGAAGGTTTGATCTGGAATTGATTCTGCTGTTTTGGTATACTTAATTCCATAGATGATTTGGCACAGCTAGAAGATAAAGTTTGAGACATTTGAATGACTTTTGATATGAACTGAAAACAGAGTAGATTAGGGTAAAATAAGTCTGAAACTTATTGATCTCGAATTCTGGGATTTAGGGTTTGATTTTGAGATACTCATAAAAGAAGAATTTGTGTTGAAAAGCATTTGGGAGATGTTCCCTGAATCAAATTCGAATTTGGAGATGATTTGCAACATTTTGCCTTTTCTGGCTTTTGGAAAAATCTGGAAAAAGGACTGATCTGCGATACTCTTGGACTGATTTGCGAAAAAGGTTCAGATGGTGAAATCTGGCTGCCAACTTTTTGGATTAAGGTATTGGCATACCCTTGATCATAATCCAGAAATAATCTGGTCTGAACTTGGCTAAGATTTAATTAAATCTGAATTTCTGAAACTTAGGGTAAAAGGTAATAACAGATATTCTGTTTTCGAAAACAGAAAGGAGTTGATAATTCTGGAAGTTAGGGATAGAATTGAATCTGGGTTCTGAAGGCTTTTAGATTTAGGATAACTGATAGATCAAATCTAGAAAGTCAGATCTTGACTTGGGGTCACAGGATAGATTTGGAGAAATTAGGGCTAGAACAGAATAAAGCTGAGGCTGATTTGGCTGATCTAGAAGAGACATATATATGCATAACTTTTAAGAAAGAAACTTTTCACCCCAAAACTCAGGATGTTACAAAACGTTTCCCCAATTACAATAATATTTTTCGCTTCAAATTCGGGGGCTAGCTGACGAGGATTATTGCCCAAGTTATTTGCTTGTGCCTTTCCGTGGTCACAAGAGACCATGGGGAGAGAGAGAACCAAGCTATCTGTTTATACCTTTGCATGGTCATAGGAGACCATGGAAAGGGATCATGGGATAGTCCAAGATATTCTGGACATAACCCAGCCCATCTTTTCAATTAGACACAAAGACCCATCATGAATAACTATTATTCGTAGTTTTAATAGATTGTGGCCACAGACCTCCATGGTCACAATCACAATTGTCATAGGGTCTGTGATCTCACATATTACATTACCCGCGACTACTCTGGTCGCGGAGATATTTGCCCGTGATCACCCTGGTCACGGAGATATGATAATCCCCAATACGTGTTCGCAGCTAGTGCACGACCACAAAATAGGAGATTTATTAGAATTGGATGTACATACGAATCAAGAAGGTTTGGTTGAGACTTGCCGACCATAATCTAAGAGTTTAGCGGCTGCACCATAACCACACTCTGGCCAATATTCCCAATATATAAAACTCTCTTTACTAACAAGATGAAGATAATTGTGCAATTGCCCATGGCTATGCAGTTATCTATAAACCGTCCAAGATAACTGTGCAGTTACTCCTAACCGCACATCATAACCGGTGAGCATAAACCACTGACAACCAATGATAACTGCTGGAAACTACAGGCAACTGCCAAATGTCCCTCTGATGAAGCAACTGACACCCTTTGACGAACTATAAAAGGGGGCTGATAGATAGAGAGAGGGGGAGAGAAAACAAGGAAGATACAATACTGAAGTTGTATCCTGTAATCCATTATTCTAATAATGACAAACAAACAGGAGTAGGGCTATTACTCAGGTTTCGAGGGCTCGAACCTGTATAAACATTGTGTCTATGCGTCCATATTTATAGTGATTCTCTTTGGTGATTAATAGATACTGTCTCCCTACTAAACAAATCAAATACATGTAAGTTCGACTTGGGATATTGTCCCAATCGTCGCCACTACTCCTTGTAGTAGCGGGTGTTAAAGAAGTACTACCAACTGATGTAGTAGTGCTCTTCTTCGGCAATTTTGTTGGAGTAGAAATTGCACGAGGTGGGTTTAGGGATGGGCATGATGAAGTAAAACCCGACCTTGTACCCTGTTGAGGGCGGCAATCTAAATCAAGATTATCACACTGTGGATCATAGTAGTCACCTTGACCATCATTGAAGTTGTCCAGGCGGCCAAATACATCGTGTTGAGCACCCAGATGATCACGGTTGCTATCCCAATAATTGCAGTCATCATCATACCAGCCATAGTAGTCACCAGGATGGGCAGGCCGATAACAGTTGCCATCCCAATGGTCGCAATTGTTGTCATAATGTCCTAGATAACCACCATGACAAGTGTATCGATCACGATAACCATCCTGACGATAATGATCATTGTTCTCATAGTAGTCATAATTGCATGGGTCCTCTGGATATTGCGAGTGAGCGAGCGGCACAAGTTGCACACGACCAACATAGTGTGGTCATGCGCTAGCTTGTAAGGGAGGTGCAGCTTGAGCACCAATTCGTCCATGGGTCGTGGTGGCAGTGTGCACATGCGCATCATGATTGATGCGCATGTTGCTAAGGCCCAAGATAAGCCTCCCCAACCTCTCCATCTTAGCATCAAAAGCATGCAAATGGTTCTCCAAGGAATACTCACCATCTAGCGATGTCGAAGCATCAACGGCAGGCACCTTAAAGTTTGGATCAATCTTCGAACCTGGCATGTTAGTAGAATAAAAAAACTCAAATTGAAATTTGTGGAATCACTCGTAACCTCACCTCTTATTTACCAATGTTCTTATGCCTTCCTAAACGGATTGCGAAGACAGTGCAAGTTGTGGTGGCAATCGGAATGTGGAAAAATGATTGTAAAGAAAAGGTAATCTAAAACTCAGGTCAATCATTGGAGCTTGGTTAGGTAAAATGAGAAAAGAAATCTAAAATATAGTAATTGCAAAAATCGAATAATAATCCAATGGAAATCAAGCCTAAGTTGATTTTCATGAAAGATTGGGTTTGTAGATTAAAATT
This sequence comes from Pharus latifolius, assembly GCA_019359835.1. Taxonomy (NCBI): domain Eukaryota; kingdom Viridiplantae; phylum Streptophyta; class Magnoliopsida; order Poales; family Poaceae; genus Pharus; species Pharus latifolius. The sequence continues at coordinate 20,391,124 of CM033324.1, read as the reverse complement.
TGCAACTAAGACAAGAAACCAAAAGAGTTTAAACGGTTTGCAAAACTAAGCCGCAGCTCTCTTTTCTCTATTTCTTTTTTTAATCCGTGATGAAATTTCTTGTTTTGGCTTGCAAATTGCACACTTTTTTGCTCTTTTTTTTTTACTCTAAGCGATGACACAATGAATTAACTAGAGGGGGGCGGCAAAGCAAGAATTAGGGTTGCGGCGTAAAAAAATAGAAAACAACAAAAAGAAAGATGATGGGAAGAAAAAGAAAAATGACTCACGGTTGGTGACTTTAACTAGATTCCGACGGATTAAAACTCAAAGGCGCAAAACTAAAAAACAAATGCAAATAAAAAGGCTAGGTAAATTGTTTTTTTTATTTTCAGTTTTTGGACTATAGGGGAAAAACTCAAAATAAGGATAGATTGTTCCTACTGTGTGAACGCAAGCTCTGATACCAGATGATATGCTCCAGCATGCGTGAACATGCACAAGCACAAGGGTGACCAGATCTTCACGACATAGAAACCCAATAACTTGATAACTGGGTGGTTTGTGACCGAATGAGGAGGTAGCCAATAGCGAGAGAGTTTACACAAAAAACACTCCACCTGCTACCAAGACAATCGCCCTTCGACGCGCCGATAAAGCTAATCCATTCAACCACACTGTATAGACGTAGCACACAGATTGGAAGAAACTGAAGTTTCATTCTCGCAAATCCAATCCAAAAATCACAAAAACAAAGGAAATAAGTAATTTATTGCAAAGTTTCTAATAATCAAATGTCAAATTCTTAATCATGCCTCAAAAGTGGGATTAAGGTACATATTTATAGTCCTAAAACAAAGAAATAAAGTAGAATATTAACACTTAATAAACTAGAACTCTGAAACAAACTAGAACTAAAACTCTGACTTAAATTAGGAAATCCTAACATGATTAGAACTCCCAAAACTAATCTAGAAGGAAATCTGTACAGAATATGTACGGAATCAGCCATGCACTCCAATTTTAGAAGCTCTTAACTGTCAATGATTGGGACAATGTCCCAAGCCAAACTTACAAAGATTTGTGTTATTTCGAAGGGGGACAGTATCTGTCAATCACCAAAGAACATCACCGTAAACATGAAACCAGACACACTGTGTTTATACAAGTTTAGGCCCTGTAGTCTAAGTAATAATCCTACTCCTGTTGGATTTTCACTATCAGAATGATGAATTACAAAGTGCATAGAGTTTAACAATTTTTTATTGTCTAACTCTCACTTGATCTCCCCTCCTTTCTACAAGTTCTAAGCCCTTTTTATACTCGTCAAAAGACGTCGGTTACTTCATCAGAGGGACGCTTGGCGATTGCAAGCGGTTACAAGCGGTTGTTGTCCGCCAGTTATGATGTGACGGTTATGGATAACCACATGTTCATCCTTCTAAACAGTGAAGAGGGACTCATATCACCCTGGAAATAACGGAACATATTGGTCAGAGAGCGGTTATGGTCTATCAAACATGATAGCATAACTGCATCACCCTTACACCGTGGTCGATAAAATAAGTCTCGACCAAACCTTCCTTTCTTAATTCGAAGGCACTTTTAGGCTTATTATTTGTCTTAATTCACTATCATGGCAAGGATAAAGAAACCACTATCGATCTCCTTTTAAAGATAACTCTTTTATTGTTTGGTCAGGTACTGGCTGCGACCATGTATTAGAGATTACCATGTCTCATGACCATAGTGACCGTGGGTAGTGACCATAGACTCTGCAACCTTAGATATTGAATCACAGAGGTCGCAACCACAAACATTGAAACCATGGATACTGCGTTAGTGTAATGGTCATCAATGATGGGCCTTCATGTCTGTTTGACAAGATGGGCCGGATTATGTCCAGAAAATCTTGGACTATCACATGATCTCTCTTTATGGTCGCGAGCGACCACGGAAGGACACAAACAGATAACTTGGATAATAATCTTCATCAATAACTTTCAATCCGTAGCTCTGATTCGTGATCTGTCTGAACCAGTAGTTTCATGACGTCGAGGAGAATGTTACAATGCCATTTTGATGAATTTTTTCTCATTTTGAATGTGCTCATCTTTGATGTCCTCCTCATTCTTTCCTTACTCTTATACTTCAATTTCCAGTAGCAACTTGGTTCAAACCTTCTAGTCCAACTTGGATTAGGATTTGGTTCAAATTCACTAACTTTGTTCCCAACCTCAATTTGGATAGGAATTAGGATTTTGATCAGCTTCCATAGTAACATTAGTTGGTTGATCACACCTCTAGATGCCCTTGATAGCTTGTACTCCATTATAGCATGTTGTTGCGCTTGTTTTGTTTAGAAGGTGGCAAGGTTCACATGACATCATCTTGAGATGGCATATGGAGGTGCCATAATCCTGGTAAGAACAATGGTAATGTCATGTGTCGTCACCTACAGTCCTCGCTGGAAATGGCAAAGCATCACTCTAGTTGAACGTCAGTTGTCCCAAAGACCGTCAGCCTAAAACAAATGCAAAACAAGGTTAGTTATATAAAATCTGTAAAGTCATGCAAAACTAAATAATTTGAATGCAAACAGTGTACTGTGCAATGTAGCCTAGCAGTTGGATCCAGATCAAATGTCCAGTCCAAAGAGATAGGCTGTGTCGCAGACTCCTCTATAGTAGTGGTATGTACTAGGCTAGTGCAGGTCCTCGACATGTACCACACCAAATACTGAGGCCAAGATGATGGATCAAATGGACAGGCCTCTATCAACAAATTAGTAACCAACTTATAAGCATTAGTAAAATGTACTAGTTTTAGATAACATACTCATGTACATCTCGAGGAAGGGCTAGCATCAGCAAAGGAGGCACCTCCTAATGGAGATGGATTGACACATAACTCTACACGGTGTGTAGGGCTCCACCATGAACAAAAAGACCAGTTGGCAGCTAATGAGCTAGAAGTAGTCATCCCCGGTGCATAGTATAGAGAGGCCATAAGGTGCAACCACATGAATATACTCTTGGCTCCATCCCCTATGATATTGGTGTATCAGAGTTGATCGAATTGGGTGGTGAAGTTCGAATAGCATATGTTCACCTAATGATGAGCCCAAGCATGTGACTGCCAAGTCCATCGCAAGCCCATATTCGATAAGTCCATGTCCTCTTGAGGGGCGATAGGAGGAGAATATGGAACAATCTACACCCAAGGTTGACCAATGTTGAAGCACTTGTAGGACTAGAGCTATAGCAGCAGTATGTAGCTCATAAAGCAAGAGTTGTAGGAACAACCGAGATGAATCATAGAGACCGCGATTTGTAGTGCATAAAACAACCGAAATCCAGTTGATCATTGGCACCTGCTCAAGATCTGGCACGTCAGCAATACGAGATGCTAGCGAGAGGAAGCTGTGGTCAATAGTGTCACCATGCGTAGACATAAACAAGAACCAGTAGGTATGACTCCAGGTGTCTCCGCATAATCCACTTAGGTCCCTCATCCAGACATTTCTCAAACTAGTAGAGCCAAGTCAGGGGGACTCCGCCCTGATGGTTGAACTTCACATATAGTGCACCATCAGGTCCATGTGCAATCACATCATTAAATCGCTGCAAAAGCACCTAATGCCATACTCTGCACTACATGACAGAGGGGACTTGCATGTCCCCATCAATCGACAATCCAAGAAGTATCGAGAAATCTTGCAGCATGATGGTCATCTCGCCAAACGGAAGGTGGAAAGTATGCATTTCCAATCTCTATCTATCAACTAGTGCAGAGATAAAAGAACAGTTGAATACAAATCCCTGGTCTCCAGCCTCGACCATACTAGCGAAGGGAAGCAACCCTGCACGTCAGAGAATCACAATGAACCTACAATGCATCCTCGAGTACCTATCTGGACCATGCAAATGAAGTGGCTCAAGTACATCTCCTCTGGCTAGCCTGCGTGAATGGTGCTATTGGTTGATGTCATAATTGAGGAGCTCTGGCCTCTGGTCGTCATTAGCTATGTCTACATGCATGAAAGTGTTTGCGATATAGGGAATGATATAACATTAATTACTAATTAAGAAACATTACATAGTGGTAGCAAATTTGACACACTACATAATGTTATTGTCACATAAATAGTACAATCCCAATACAACACAAAAAATAAAACAAATCTGATAAAATACAAAAAATATTACATAAGATACACAATACTACAAAGTCGAACTCAACTACTAAAGCCATTAGGCATTGCCTTCCTATATGTCCTGGCTGTTGATACGTAGTACATTTTCTAAATCCACCACGCTCTCTTTCATCCATATCATTATAAATCCACTGAGATTTGTGGCGACTACATTGTGTACATTCCAACTACTCATTTAGTAGGATCCAAGTGGTCTCACCTTCTTTCACTTCTTTGTAGTCACCAAATGTCTCAAGAGTGTTGAAGCTATGCTCTCCACCATGCCATGTTTTCACCAAGATTTGCAAACTGAAATAAGGAGAAAGGTATTCATCTAGGTCTTTCAAGCATTGAACACACACTATAAGGACATGCGAACAAGGTTCGTGAAGAAACTATGGTCTATTGCATGTGCAATGCACCACCTCATCTCCTAGAGTGCATTAATTCATCCACTACAACCTCATATGCCCACTAACATGTTTCTGTCTCAAACAGACCTCATACTTCTCGTGAATGCTCATCACTACCATAATATGCAATTGAGTCTTTGTAATCTTCTCATACCATATACTTTTAATGACCTCAGAATATCATATATTCAGCTTCAAGACTGCCTACATTGCGCAAGGGTACTTATTAATGTGAACCTTGCCACCCTCGAACCAAAACAAGCGCAACAACATGCCATAATGGAGTATAAGCTATCAAAGGCATCTAGAGGTGTGATCAACCAACTAATGTTTCTATGGAAGCCAATCAAGATCTTAATTCCTATCCACATTGAGATTATGAACAAAGTTGGCGAATTTGAACCAAATATGAATCCAAGTTCGACTAGGATTCTCACTTGCTGCCTGAGATCAATTCAATTTAAGGTTCAAATAAATGCAACAAATCCTAATCCGAGTTGGACTAGAAGGTTTGAACCAAGTTGTTGCTGGAAATTGAAGTATAAGAGTAAGGCAAGAATGAGGAGGACATCAAATTTGAGCACATTCAAAATGAGAAAAAAAATCATCAAAATGGCATTGTAACATTCTTCTCAACATCATGAAACTACCGGTTCAGACATATCATGAATTGGAGTTACGGGTTGAAAGTTATGAGCTTCTAAAATTGGAGTGCTCGGCTGATTTTGTACGATTCCATACAATTCTGTATGGAATCTAATTCTGTACAAATGACATTCTAGATTAGTTTTTGGAGTTCTAATCATATTTGGATTTCCTAATTTAAGTCAAAGTCCTAGTCCTAATTTGTTTTGGAGTCCTAATTTAATTAAGAGTTAGTATTCTACTTTACTTCTTTGTTTTAGGACTATAAATATGTACTTTAAGCTCACTTTTGAGGCAGAACCAAGAATTTGATATTTCATATTTGAAACTTTGCAATAAGTTGCTTATTTCCTTTGTTCTTGTGGGTTCCTGGATTTGAATTGTGAGACAGAAACTACGGTTTCCTCCAGTCTGTGCTTTACTTCTAGATGGAGTTGAGTGGACTGGTTTTACTGGCACGTGGAAGGGTGATTATCTCGGTAGCAGGTGGTGTGTTGTTCGCGTAAGCTCTCTCTCTGTGGCTACCTCCTCGTTCGGTCACAAACAACCGAATTATCAAGTTATTGAGTTCCTATGTCGTAAAGATCGGGCCACCGTGGTGTTCGCGCATGTTTACGCATGTTCAAGCATATTAGTACATATTGTTGAAGTAACGAATAGAGCGTTAGAAAGTCATCTCCACTACTGCGGCTATTAGAAGGAATCTCAACCCCTTCAATACATTATTGTATACCTCCGCAAAATTCCTAGTCATTATGCCACACTTGCCTCCTCAGACATTCTCAATTAGTGCCCACTTTTCATCAGAAGGCTAGCAATCCAATCTGAGAATTTTTTAATCCTACACCTTCACCATGCTGAGCCATCGAGATTGACATGCAAATCATCCTCTACTGAGCCAGCTACCTTGTGTCTCACTATGGATAGACCTACTGCTCTTGCCACTAGCATGTGATCCCCTCTTCTTTTTTAGATTAAATGTCAGATTATCTAGCTTTTTCACCTTTCGAACTTGCTTTCCTGGTTCTACATACATGTCTTAAAAAGCATCATAATCTGTCGTTGATTAAACCGGGTGAACAAATTGGCAACCATATGACGCATACACCAATGGCTTTGTACTTCTTTCCATGGGTACAACTTGCTCTCAAGTGTTCTCATGTCCCCAATGGCGCTTAGCATAACTTTGTTGTGATCGTGAATAATGCACACCTTCTCCTTATCCTGCACAACCCACCTATCTACATTCCTCAGGAACCATAACCAACCATCTTTGTTTCATCCTCGGCAATTGCATATGCAATAGGAAGAAACTAGTTATTTGACACTCCAGTAGTTAGGAAGGTACCATAGTACCTCCTAAATAGAAATGCGCTATCGATACAAAGCACAGGCCTATAGTTTTGGAAAGAATTTATGCATTTCTCGAATGACCAAAAAACACGATGAAGGATACAATGTGACCTAGCACCATCGACCTCTTCATTGGCAATGTCCACGACCATCCCAGGGTTAGCCCATTTAATAAAGTCAAGTGGTCTTGGAACATAGTCATAAGACTTCTTGAATGTCCCAAACTGTGATTCCAATGTCTTGTGCTTAGCCCTCTAGGCCTTCCTATACTTTATCTTGTATCCATACATATCGTCGATCTAGGCTATGATTTCCTTAGGAGTCATCGTAAAGTTCACCATATGATTGGAGTATATCACGCTACCAACCAATACAAATGAAAAATTTCTATGATCACCCAATACTGATATTAACATACACGAATACTCACATATCCTCCACACAATAAAATAATCTTCATCCTTCAGTTATAGGCATGCACACGCGACGAACATCCTTCTGACAAGCAACGCACCTCATACAAACACTTACTAGACTTCAATACTGTGTAGTGCCTATTCAGTGATATAACCCTTTTAGTAACTGCTTTCTTCAAGTTTTCTTTGTTTCTGAAAATCTGTCTGAGATGCATGGTGTTTTCATTGAAAGCCCACGAAAAATCCTGTTGGTGACTAACGACAACTTCACAAAACCCACTTTCATCACACCCTGTCTTTCATCCCTACTATTGCTTTCTTCTGAGGATGAAATCTCATCTGTCGTATCATCCTCTGAAATCTCATTGTATCTGTCACATGATCGTCATCAAATCCTTCCACTAACTGATACATGTCATTATGGGCGAATCTAAACTCACCCATTGCAACATATAGCCAAAATGAGGAAGCAAAGCAGAGGCGGGTATACTATACAATGTAGCATACAATCAACATTGTATTAACAAGACTCTTTGGATTTATCAACCTGGACACATAGGACCACCATGTCTACTCGCACACAAGTTTCTGGAGCACCAAGTAAGGTCTTGAATTTTTCCTACTCTGCTGCAACACCAAACCCTTCAATCTGACATTATAGAACCCAACAATCCCTCTACATAGACTAATAACTCACAAACACATTTGTTCCAATGGTCATGATTTGGGATATATTATGTCACCACTCATATACTAACATTTACTCAAATCAGTCTCATCTGAACCATCGTACATTGCATCTTCACTGTAGTAAATATATACAATCTCATATTGAGATATATCTTACAAGTTCCAAAACCGAACAATCCGTAAAAATTATTTAGGTTTCAAGTTCTCCTATGCACAAAGCATGAATGAATTTAAGTTCTCTATCTAAAAAGCGATATAATCTATAGAATTAAAAAAATTAATGGAAAGCATACAAAACTAAATACAAACTGCCACCACACATTCTATCTTCGTTGATTGTTGTACAAAAATTTAAGTTCATATCTCCGAATAACTAATCTCCTACAAACCAAACTTCAAACAATTAAGGTAAATATCACAGACACTAACCGAAAGCTCAAAGTAAAATCCTCATCTGTCCTCGTGCGAGTCAGACCTCTCCACGTTCTCCTGCTCCTCAAATCTTTAGTCAATGGTCGTACAAAAATTTAACTTTTCATAATTATTCTAATATAATGTAGAAAGAAAACTATTAGCATTGTTCAAAATCACTTGTCGGACATCACAGTAGATTGGTGTTGTGTGGAATTGGCAAAACCTCCCAGCGATCTCTCTTTTTCTCTCCTCTCAACTCTAGTTTTCTTTTTTTTTTTTTTGAATTAAAATGAATTAAACCTAAATTTCTTCTCCTTTTATAGTGGTGTTGTCAGGCTAGTCATCAAGACGTGTTCCACATATCGTTGTCAGCCTAATCACTATACGTTCTGCGACTAAAGTAAATTTGCAATCCAATCGCTAGGTTAAATGGCGACTGGGCTCAAAAACACATTTTCGATCCAATCGCCATTTGTCTGCAAATTTAGTCTAGTCACCAGGACTTATGACGACTGAACTAAGAATTTCTTCAGTCACCAAGACATATAGTGACAAGAGGTCCTCTACACTATTGATTATTCGTGCAATTATTATTTAAATGTTTGGTTTGTAACCACACTTAAACTAAAGTGTGGTAGAAATGTGCCTAACAGTGTAACACTTAATTTGAGCGCCACACTTTTGTCCAAAAAAAAAATATAACAATGATATCCAAATATGTTAGTGAAGTTTAAAAAAAATTTGTCTAATAAAATTTGACATACCTAATTATAGTAGAAAAACCAAATAATAGCCTTACTGAGTATGATATGTCTAACTTGAAGTATAATAACTTATGATCACAAACCAAATAGATTCTTAGTGTTTAATTTGAGAAATATCCTTATTTTTTAGAATCATCTGGATCCTAAATGTTTGTCTTTAGTTAATGGAATGAAATGATCTCATTCTAGCATGACCCTATTCCACGAGAGATGAAATTGAATGCAAATTGCGAAATGGGGTCATTCAATTGATTTTTTGGAAACATCTCGTTCTATCTAAGTTGGACGGATCTATTCTAGAGAGGGATTATTCTAGAATGGAAAGGTTCCTAAAACCAAACACCGGTTTAGTACCTCAGGAATTCCAAATTACCCACAAACTCAAATGGTCATCTAAACATACAGGAGATATTTTACAGGGCGTTCAAATTTTGACATGACTTGTGAGACACTGGCAAACACATTTTTTCATGCGTACAGAATAGTACTTGCAACAAACCCTTACTTCCTTCCAAAGGAGAAAAAATATCAGGACTTAAGCTACTGTGTGATTGACAAATCTGTAACTGTTCCAATAAAGTTCCTTCGCTGCATAAAACATCACAATTCACACCAGATTCTAGAAGCAATACGTCGCAAGCATGTTAGTCTCTTCAAGTAGTTTCTGTAAGGATATCGATGGCCCCACATGTACAAACATGTTCTGATAGTGAAGCACTAAAATAGAGCAGCTTCAAGAAACATTTTCGTGCACAACTCCACAGACCTGTGGTTAACCTTCCTTTCAGACCATAAGCCAGTGCTGGAGCCCAATGTCTTCAATCCTTCCAGTAGTTAGCTGACAATTAGCTTTAGGAAAGCTTCTAAGCATTTCCAATGAAGTACACTGTCCAACAATTAATTGTAATCAGTAAAAGCAATTTAGCAAGAAGAATGATGAACAATGCTCACTGACCATTTCCGACATATGTTGAGACTATCTAAAATTATAACTTGCTATTTTGAGAGATTAGTTCTCATCTGCCTTCAGCTCGAAGGGTATACTGCATGCATATCTGAGAAAAAAAATATATACATGATCAAGATTCTAGAAGCCAATATTGGGCAGTGTCAAGTATCAACCAAGTGGCCACAGGAAGAATGTTGTCTGATAGAAGAAAATTTCAATATTTAAAATTAATTTAGAATGTTTTGACACCAATAGACAACTGGAGCTCTGCCAGGAACCAGCTGGCTTTTTTAGAAACTGGATAAAATAGGCCTCAGATTTTTTTTTTTGGGGGGGTGGGGGGAATTTACATATTCCAAATAATATTATTTAAATGTTGTTCTTAACTGCAGTGGACTAAACTTAGAATTGGTCATAACTTGGTGTAAATTGAGCTTTTTCCCAGTTTTTTACATTTATAGGAACCGGCCGGTACTGAACCCAATCTTGGCTAAGTTGGCTGATACCAACAGTAGTAGATTTGTTTCTGAAACATTGTACATGACAGAAGGGAAGAAAAAACTATTATGTTTAACAGTTTTACCTGCCAAATGTCAGTTTGGACTTCTGAAAATCAGGCTCCACCGAAGGCTGGCTAGACTGGGTATTTCGTGGTACATCGTAGAACTCATGAGTTTCTCAGATCTGCCAGTGTGGATATATATCATTATCATGCAAATCAATGCCAACCGGGAACCATGCTACACTTGACCTGTGATAGTGTAACAGAACAGCCCCTTCTCACCTGTCCATGCAAACAATAGTCCTGTAACCAGAAAGTGGTGCTGTGTTGATTTTTTTTTTTTTTTTTTCTATTTATAACAAATTTGAACCCCCTATATGTTTGGAGTAGACATTACAAAATGCTATGATAATTGAATAAACAGCAAAGTGGCTTACATAATAAATGAGCTTCTACACAATGGTTCTAGCCAAACTTGTGAACCATTCTGATCATACTTCAGTGTGGCCATTCAGACTCCAAAGCAACTCAAAAGCATTCATGAAGCATCAATAAGCCATAATCACAACTGAAATGTACCCAACACCTGACCATGCCTTGTAAGTTTGATAGCCTTCCCACCAATCCAATGAAGGCGATAAGAAAGGTCAAGATTATGAAGCAACAGCTTAAGATTGTCAGCCTCATCTAGTTCCCTCATCTTAGCCTGTGAAATCCAAAATCAAATAAATATATTTCAAAGAGAGAGAGAAGATATAGTTTTCAAAGCAGAAGGAAAACACATGGAATGTACATTCATCTACAAATATGAAGGAAATTGAAAAGTATGACAACTATCAAGTTTGAATGAAATCTGCCTGCATTATATTTTCTTCAATGCCTAATAGATGATAAAAGAACTGAAGATGATATTTCTCAAACATCAAATGGAGACTTAGAAAACATGAAAAGGGAAGAGAGAAAAAAAATTCTCCTTCGTAAGGACTATTTTCATCATCCTCTTCCCTTTTATCAGCTTTGGAGAGAAAATATAAGCAACTTAGGAGCATATAAATATCTGATACTTTTTGTAGTTTCTTTCTCCTCTTGAATCAGTTTTCAAAGAGAAGCAACCATTCCCAAAAGATTCAATAGATTCAGTTCATATTCAGTTTCTTAAATTGAAATTGAACTTGATTTGACTATTCAAGTTCTCATGGACAATACTCCATTAAGATGTCAACAATTGTTACAAATCAGGTTCGCCAATATATTTTGAACTGGAACCAACCAAATTGTTGTATCCTATTTCTGGCCAGAATCTGACCATTGCAACCAAAAAGACACTGAAAAAATCTGGTTATAGGATTTGAGATGGCTGCTGAACTTCAACCAAATTCTAATTGGGTTGCAGCGTATCTTAGTGGAATCTGCTGAGAAGTTGTTGTATCCTATTTCTGGCCAAAACTTGACCATTCCAACCATAAAGACACTGAGAAAATCTGGTTATAGGATTTGGGATGGCGGCTAAACTTCAACCAAATTCTAATTGGATTGCAGCATGTTATAGTGGAATCTGCTGAGAAGTTATGATTTGCGGTTGAGATCAAAGTTCCAAAACAGTTTGTAACCAGCAAGATAGAATAGACTTGTATGGGTTAAACCAGGAACAATCTGGTTGCAGACAAAAATTTGACAAGCTTCTGCCAATTACCACCAGGAAACCTCTACCAGTCTCAGCAGAACAGCCAGAGCATGAGATTCCCCACCGTGGTTCAGATCAGTGCTAAGAACCATTTCAGACACAGATACAGTTATCAGTTACCAGCTATTCCCCAATGATTTCAGGCCGGGTGAGATTCTTATGCTAACCCCTAGATTTTAACTCTGATAGAGCTTCACTTAGAACCAGCCAGTCTTTAGCAAAAACAGGTTGAACATACCTAGTTATGCATTTTCTTTTCAATTTTTTGAAATGATATTTTGCTTTCATGATATAACATGAAAAGCAGCCTATATCAGTGCATATCAGCAATCAATCGGTGTAAGCCAGCAGGATCTAGGGTCTGGTTAGCCAAATCCCAGCCCTTGCCAAAAAATTTTGTTCCTGGCCCCTGGTTCAGACTGATTAGAACTGGCAATTGTCATGCTAGCTTCGACAGCTTCATGAGCAAATATTGCAGTATCTACAATCCAAACAACATTTCAGAACTGTCCAAAAGTTGCACATATATTACAGAAGGATATAAAACTGGTATGTATATATCTATAAAGTGATCAGAAAACATAATATGGGTGCCTGTGTGCAGTTTCCAGATACCTACAGGAAATCCTGCTCCAGCCACAGTTAACAGAAACGTCTAAATCAAAAATCATACCAACAATGCTGTCCCACAGCCCCATTTTTTGGTATTTATGAATGGTTCTCATTGTGCATACCATCACAGTATTATTCTCGGTGATGATCATCACTTGGGCTTCCAGTGATTCTAAGAGCTATCTTATTGGCTATATTAGATATCTTTGCACGTCTATTGACTATTAGATATCTTGAGTTTTGGCATTACACCTCCAAGGAGAAGGATGTCTTGTTTCAGATACTCTATATTCTTTTCCTTATTAGGGACCAGTGAGTCAATGCATTGCCGAAAATCCTGGCCCCAGCTATTATGATTTATAACTTGTGTATAGGTGAAAGGACAGCAAGTTGTGCTTGTGATTATTTGTACGACCATGCGTGCCAATGTTATCAAGTCGGTCAGTCAGTCCAAGTCACTATGGAACCGACTGGTTGACTAGTCGATAAAATTATCTTGTATGACAGCAAATTAATAGGACATGAAAACTTGATTTTCCATTAGATTGGTAGTGGAACTGCTGGAGCAGATGGAGCAGCAACAAGATAGCAGGTAACACGAGGGACTCAAAGCAAATTCAAAGCAAGCAAGAAAAACCAACAGTACGCAAACAGCAGACCAACACAACTAAAACAAAAGCCAAAGTGCCAAACTCAAAGCAACAGCAGGCCGACAGAGACGATGACAGTGGAATCACCACGAGCGAGATTGAGGCGACAGCGGACTCAAAGCAAACTCAAAGCTATGGCGGAGAGTTGCGACGATCAAAAGCGGCAACGGTGGGCGAATGGCTCAAGAACGGCTCGTGGCAACGGTCAAAGGTGGAGTTGCGTCAGCGAAGAATTGCGATGGTTAGAGGCAACGGCTCAAGGACGGCGGCGGTGGCAATGGATTGCTAGGATTGCGACGGCAACAGTGATGGGTGCTCTCTCTCTCACTTATCCCTTACTTAGATCTCAGATCTGGTTCTCTCTGTCGCACCTCTCCCTCTCTTGTCTCTCTTGACCCTCTCACTGCGCGTGGACCCTCGACGACTGAATCACTCAACGACGACTAGTCGGCAACCAAACGACCAAGCCACCCAACTAACCTCGGCCAGTCGAGTCGATGGCACAAGTCGGAGGTGGCCAGTCGAGTCAATGGCGCAAGTCAGAGGTGGCCAGTCGAGTCAATGTCTCACTGACTAGTCGTCGACTTGATAACACTAATGCATGCACTGGTAATATTGAAAATAACACAATAGACATGCTTGAAAAAAGAAAAGATAAAAACGGAAGATATACCTCTGAGTTTTGATGTTTATCATGCCCTAAAATGCTAGAAATTATACTTAGACGAGCTGAGTTAGGTGAAAATCCTTCCCAGGGAGGAACATAGATGAGTTTCGTGCATTGGACAGGAGTAAGGTTTCTGCTGAGCCTCTCCCACCAGGCAGAACCTAGAGACCACCATCTAATCATTAATCCATTCTCAGAGAAGGCAACCAGACCCTGGCAGAACAAAAAAAGCTCCTGTCAAAGCTTATGTAAACTTGAATTCCTGGATTTAAAATTCCAGCTTAGACAGCTTAAAATATTAAGCTAATTATGTTTGCCATATAAAACAATTCTTTGGAAAAGCCACCATTTCTTTTTAGTATTAACAGCAACCAATACAACATGGAAATTTCATGTACAGCAAGGTATATGTAAGCTGATCCAACTGGCCTACCTACATGAGGGCCATCAATCAAGCAATACAATCACCTCATAATCATTCCTGTTTGGGTGGGGTAGATTTGGCAAAATCCCCTTGGAAACATAGAAAAGAATTAGAATCCAAATCTTCTTCGTGGGCTTGTGGATAGACTAGAAGGAGATTTTATCATTCTGAACCCCCTATATGGGGACAAACTAAAAGAAATGGAAAATTTGACCTGCGGAGGTCTTTTTCTAATCCCTTTGGATATGTTGTGCCCCCCAAAATAAATTCTACTGGATTTCATTCTAGGGGGATTCTTTTTCTAAATAACCCAAACAGGGCCTTAGTCTTCATCCTATACTAAGTTGGACGGTTCAAATGCTACTCAGTTTCAATCTATCAAAGATAGCATTACAACCAAAGGAACCTCAAACCAACTCAGCCATTATCCTGAACTCATCAAAAGGATTTTGTAGGAAAGTAAGTTCAGTACTCCTATGACCCATTTTTGACTTAAGAATATTAATGCAGGTATTAAACAACTAAAAACAGTTGAATTGAGTAATGATTCCAAAGAACTTGAACCAGAATAATAGGCAAAGCTGCAAATCAGACAGTTAGCCCCTTAAATGATCTAGATGATAGAGACTTAGTTTGTCAGTCCTAAGCTGCCTACTTGACAATAGTTTGTTGTGCAAATATAACATAAATGTTTAGACTTACAGTCTGTGATAATCCATCTGGATATTAATCCAGAGACTACACTACACTTGTGTCATGATAATTTGCATTCCTATAAAAGTGATTCCTTCTCGTGCTATCAAAATAAATCAGGTTACAATGAGATCAATGTATTTTCCACTATTTATATTTTCTTTGTCAATGCCAGATTGAACTTTTTTTGATGATGTGACTACAAATAAATAATAATGAAGCAAAAAAGATTCAAGGGAGATTTAGCTCTATAGTCCTATAAAAGTTAGTATTCATTAATATACCACTGAGCGTCTCTTTGACAAATGACATAAAGGCTCTAACCCCACATGTTAGTCTCACATCCTGTGGTATTTTACTAAAATGGTACTTTTGCAATGCTATAGAACTAATTTTTTCAAAATTCTCAATGTATAATAAAAATTAATAAACTCATGGTATGTTTGGTTCAATGCCAAAAAATTACCAAGCCAAAAATGCATTCAAAGCCATTCGAATGTCAACACAAAAATCATGGTCACAAAATCAAAAGAATGCCAAATCCATTTGACTATCAAATATGTGGCAAAGGAGTAGGACCCACCTATCATAGAAAGAAAAAGAGGGAATGTGGCTAGCCAAATTTGTCGCAACCAAAATCCAAGCCACATTTTTGACCGAAAATTACGAACAAGTGATAGCCAAAAGTATTCAAATTAGGTTGGCTAGTCAAAACCAGATGCCAAATATGTTTGCCATTGCCAACTTTTGGCTTGGCAAAACTTGGACATAAACCAAACACACCCTCAATAACTCAATGAGGGATATGAACAAATGTTACATCAGAACATCATGGACGTACATTGGCACTCTGGACCATGCGAATGTGAGTGCCAAAAAAGTAAGCAAAACATAGTAAATACTTATTCCAACATGAATGATATGATTTGATCTATACCTATGAAATGGAAAATTTACTGAAATACACTTTGATTTGATGTGAACCGTAAGATAGCACAGACCATAGGTAGAATAAGTTTTTCACATATATCATTTTATGGATTTCTTCTAAAGCATTCTCTAGTAGTAGTATGTGAATAGCAATATCAAACCTCGCCATCTGGTGAGAAACTCAGAGCTGTTATTAGTATGGTCAGTGTTGTATTTGATGATCCTTCAAGTAAGCTTGGAAGACCTGGCGGTCCACTTGCATCCAGAATCCTTATTTTCGTGACACTGACAAAAAAGAAAAGGGAAAAAAATTAAAGGTGAATCTAAGTATAAATAACATCTCAGTTCCAGTTTATGCTCAAATCAGCAACAATATTACAAAGAGTAAGATTGATACCATACAAATTTGAGTAAAACATCAGTTCTATAGCTATATTTAGGATCCAAAGGAAATAAAATCGTTTAAAAAAACCTTCAAATAATTTGATTTCCTATTATCAAGAAAAGTATGAGCATATCTTCCATGAGAGTGTCAAATGAGTGACTAGTTAAGTCAATATGCCATCAAGTCATATGAATCAGAAAAGCGACTGATGAAGCCACAAAAGAAGAGAGTACAAATTCATTATATGATACCAATGATAATCCTCCTTACAGGAATAGAGATTGATTAATCATACAGAACAACAAGATGACTCATTATAACATTCCATAAAGCATTGATTACTAATCATAGATGGGCCAGTGTATTTCTTTTAGGAGCCAAATGGATGCTCACGGCATAACACTAGATATAAAGTATAAATAGCAATTCAATACCCAACATCAAAATAGAAAAGATGCATAGATCAACAGAGCTCAAGACCTATATACCTTTCTATGTCATATACTCGAATTGTGGCATTATGAATCTCTCCAATAGCATCACCAACAGCTAACCTTGTCATTGATTCATTAAGAGCAACCATTGGAAATACACGTGCAATTTCTCTCAGAGCCATCATTGAGCTAATAATGCAAGCCTTACGCATTATCAAATTGCTTGGATCCATAGTGTGTAAGATGAAGTTGATTGCCTGCAGAATTTCTCAGTTATGAGAAATATAAAGAGGAAACATATTTGTATGTCTTAGTGATTGATGTGCCATGGCTGTTTGGATCATAAGAATTAATTTTGTTTATCAATAAATACAAAAATTCAGTTAACATTATACAGAATAGACTTGCAGATATTCTAGCTTTCTCGAAAACAGGTCCTACTTTCTTTTCCCATAACTCATCTTTTAAAAATTACAAATATCATGTTGTACCAAAACACATTCTAGGTTTGCTCTTCAAACAATTCAGTAAAACTTTGAATAAAATTAATATTAGTAAAACATATGTTAGTTAGACCTGGTATCCAACAATCCCTAAAGGTTACAACATACTTAAGCTGAGGGCTTGTGTCCTAAGGTACCCGTTTTTCCTTTAGTAGCAACTGATAAATTAGCAAAATGAAAAAAAAAAAAAAAAACATCTCCATCAAGTGCTCCCCCATATGATAATAAATTTAACTAGTTTACTGCACTGGACTTTGGTTTCTTCCTTTTATTTCTCTTTCTTTTCTTCTTTGAGATAAGTCATTTTGCTCTGCTGGTACACATGGGCAATAATATGTAATTCGACACTTTCTATATCCTACCTCCTGAAACTGCAGCTACTGGTAGTCTGGTACACATGGGCAATAATGTGTAATTCTTGACATATTCTATAATCCTTCCTCCTGAAACTGCAGCTACTAGTACACATGGGCGATAATGAGTCATTTTGCAGGACTCAGGATGCCCACTAAACAAGGAAACAAAGCAAAATCGCTCCCAGTTGCAGGTACTACTACAGAACTAGGCCTTGATAAAAGGAATAACATGAAAAAGAATATTTCATGTTTCAAAAAAAAAAAAAAAAAAGAATGTTTCGTTTCCTATATCACATTCTGTTTAATGGTGATGATCCACTATTATAGAACTAAGTACCAGCATATCAGCAAAACTTTACATTTCGTTAGAGCGAATAGGCATGTCTTGGATAGAATACAAATGAAACAACAAACTGCACGCCTAATTTAATTGATTTTGTGCCTTCCTTCCTACTACTGTTTATCATTGTACATGGAATAGCTACATCTTTTTGGGCTATCACAATTTTAAATTGTGATTACTTACAACAGCTGCTAAAATCAACATCATCATGATATTTATTAAAAGAAACTACTCCCTCCGGTTGCAAAATTTAAGGCATATAATTTTCTCAATCTTATTGCAAAATATAAAACGTGCATGTGAAAGTAATGAGATTTTTTTTCTTATTTTGCCCTTATTTATTTCCCCCTCTCTCTCCAGCATTTATGGCCAATCCCTCACACCAAGCATACTCTCTCTTATTCTCAAGA
Organism: Pharus latifolius; assembly: GCA_019359835.1. Lineage (NCBI taxonomy): Eukaryota > Viridiplantae > Streptophyta > Magnoliopsida > Poales > Poaceae > Pharus > Pharus latifolius. The sequence continues at coordinate 20,372,713 of CM033324.1, read as the reverse complement.
CATTATGATTATGACTAGTTTAGTCACTTTTTCTCATGGTTCTCTTAAACTTATAACCTAATTAATTCGTGTGCATGATCAAAACAAGTCTTATATTATACAACAGTGAGAGTAGAATGTAAGCCATAACTAAGGTATACCACTATTCTTCACCCTTTTAGTCAAAACAAAAGATAACAGTTTAAGAGCAACATTATCTCTTAAAACATTGCTTCAAATTAACTGATACATCATACATGCCATTTGTGTATGTACACACAAAATGAAACATGCACCTTTTGTTGTATTGAGAGAACAGATCTAGCATTGCATAGACAACCACTGGATCTAGTTGCTTAGGGTTATGACATCTTATCAAAACGAAATGTTTTACAACTACGCTGGTGAAAGTCACAATAATAGTAACTATTTCAAGGTGCAAAGGAAGAAACACCACAAACCTTGTCAAGATATGGAGCCAAGGCCTTCGGAGAGGCTCGAACTACTCGGATAAGAGTTTTAAGTGAAACAACATGAACAGGTGAATCAGAAGAAGTCGCCCAAATTTGGCTTTCTATTACACCAAAAAACCCCATTACATCAACGATAGCCAAGCTCGGTAAAAGGGTACCAATCAATGCCTCCCGCATTGTAACAGCAACTGCAGTTTTATACATAGCATTGCTAGAAGGTGCACTACTCAGACACTCGATTTGGAAAAGCACATCACTGATAAAGTGAGTGATATCAGTACCTAAGCATGCTTTCCATGTGCTTTCCATTCCCTCCGCTAGAAGCTCAGCTGCAGTTGAACTGTAACGATCATTCATTGACATAACTAACTTGATCAGTTGATCAACAACCAAACTTGCAAGTTTAGCTTTCACAATGCTTGGATACCAAACAACTAAAGCAGCTGCAACAATGATATTTGATGCCATTGCATCCTGACTTGTTCCTCCAATCCAAGATAGCCATTCCTGATTTTCAAATGATTCCAACCATGAGTTTATCATAGATGTCTCACGATCATCTGTGTCAAGATTTTCACCATCCGTCTTCAACTCTCCATAGTTAGACAGACAAGCACTCTGCATTTTTGAGACAAGATTGTCCATGTGATCTGACAAACAGGATGGAACATCAGACATCATGATTTTCTGTACACGGAGGGGTTGTGGAACAGAACGAGGTGCTGCACAGTGAAATAAGGAACGTGCAGCCATCCGCACATGTTCAGAAGGATGTTGCCAGAAGCTCACCAGAAGCTGCGAACACATAAACCAAGCACATTTAGTCAGTTTCCCCTCTGGCAATTTTTTTTTTTTTTTTGGGCAAGAACATCCTTGTGCTTTCATGTATTTTGCAAGAAAGTAGGAATATGCTGAACTATGAACATAAACACAGAGTATCAGGATAAGTTCATATCCTATAACAGATTACATAAATGCATGGTCAGAAAACATAAGCACAGGGCATTTATAGCTTGTAAGCTGACTGCTGCAACTACTTTTCAAATAAAGTCAAAGTAGATGCTCCTTCGTAGATAAGTTGATTACTTCAGGCCTTTCTTTCTAATTTTTTTTTTTCTAGAAGCACTTGATGGAAGGAGTGCTACTAAGATCAGCACAGTTTGCTGATCGTTGATCATGCCTAATGAAAAGGATGCTTTTGAATATGTTGAACTTCATAAGTTATGTTCCCTAACATTGATTCTTGCCAAGATCTGACTTAGTGATTCACAAAAGAATTTTACAAATCATAACACTACAATGAAGTTAATTGTTTTCCATGCAAATTTCTATAGCATTGCGTTTGAGAATTCTTGGCCATAGAATTAATAACAAAAACGGATCAAATATGGATAGGTAGTGCTTAAACCATATCATCAACCCCCTACTTTTTAGGAAAAATTGACTATTGGATAATCCAAAGTTGATCTATTTGGGAAATATCATCTCAAAAACACTCCATGGTTATAGGACACTGCAAATTAAAAACTTTACTTTTTCACATATTCACCCTAGATATTTTTAAAAATTCTTATTCACAGGACCGAAAGATTCGATTCGGACACCCATATATTCTAGCAAACAATCCGAAACTGGGTAATGGACCCTGGTTTTTTTCGGAACACCGTATGGGAAATAAAGAAAAAGACAAAGAGAAAGAGAACGTCAGGATTGCTAAAAGGAAAAGGAACCAGGATTGGTGGAAGCCAGTCCATGAAGATTCTCCCTTCTCTTACGTGAAATTCCGGAATCGTGTTTGCCAGAATTTTAACTTTGTATTACTAAGGGCTTCCTATTTTCTCAGCATATCTAGAGGATTCTTCGCCGGCGTATTTCGGATGCTTGAAGGCCCCGCTCACCTTCGCTCTTTTTCTTGTTCCGCTCTCTTCTCTTCCGTCTCAACTCGACCCATTTGTAAGGCGGGGGGGGGGGGCCCTGATGGACAACACCTCCCGGCCTTTTAAGATCCATTTACAACCTACTGGCTTGCAGTCAACAGGAAGATGGTTGAATGCTGTTAATGAGAATAGTAATTCACTTTTCTTATGGTGATCTTTTGCTTTTGAAATGAGAATGGCTCGGAGGAAAAGAGTACGAAAAAAATGACTCAACAAAATCTCTTGAAAGCTTATTAGGAAGCTAAGTCTTTACCTTTTCTGGAGGTCTTGTGCAAATGGCTCGTCGATCCAAATGAATCATTCTTCTGGTCTCTCTCTGCCCCCGCCCCAAAACACGAAAAGATCCACTTCAAAAGTTTATGGAGTAGAAGTTCCCACTGGACTGGACACGTGTTAGCTGTAGGAAGTATGGAGGAAGTGATTTCCGGGAACTAGCAGACCAAGCCAAAATTAGCTTACGACGCGAGGTAGAGCGATTGAGATTTCATATCTGTTTTTCCTTTGTTTGGAAAGATTCTCTCATGGTGATATCTGGACATAATATTCTTACATTTTCATTCGAAAGGGGATTGAGTTTGGTATGGGATGGACTGGAAATGGAACCAACTTGTGAAAGAGGGCTTTAAGTCAGGTCTGGAATCTTTCGACTTTATTTTTTTAGTCAGCCTTAATCCTAGCTTAGCTTCAGACTCTAAATTGCGCGATTTCTTGGCCGCGTAGCGCTTTTTTGCCCCGGGCAAGTTGCCTTAAATTTATAACGCTTTGGTAGTCAACAAACCTTAGCTATTCGTTGGATCCTTGGAGCTGCTTTATTTTTTTTTTTATAGTATGGAAATGCATTCATTTTCTTTTCATTTCTCATCCATTCAGCCTTCCCTTTCGTTTCGATGCGAACCCTTTCTTTTCTCGAGGCAGGAGGGAATGAAAGGCGAATTAAATCTTAATAACATATTTCTTTCGTTGAATCAGTCTTTTTTGCCACATCAAGTCTTCTACCCGGTATGGAGCCAGCGTCACCATCGGCTTAGAGTTATAAGCTAAGGAAAAGACAATCAAGCACTCCATATTTAATGGATACTTCACTCAGCAATACCATATTGTATACGGGCCTTATCCGCATAGGTTGTTGCTAGGCTCTTTGATAGAAGAATGGGGTGCAAAGCCCCATAGCCTATCCGTGGTCTCTTATCCAATTTCCTTATCCTTTCAGGGCAAGGTCGGAGTAGTGGTCTATTTCTGACTTTCTCGGGCAAAGCGATCAAAGAAAGGAATGTATTTTGGATCGACTTAACTTAATTCTTCTATTTATTCTTTTATTCTTCGATTCGAAGAAGAAAAATCAAATAGTTAATAAAAAATTGTAACTATTTAGATTCCCAAAGACCATGTCGTCTGCGTACCTTTCGTAGCAGAACAACATAGCCCCACAAATCGAAGGGGTCCCGGAAGCCCCTCAACTAGAGGATTCTGTAATCTATTTGACATGAGGGCTAGAGGGTGGTTAGGACATCGTCTTTTCATGTCGAAGACACGGGTTCGATTCCCGTAAGGGATAGGTACTTATTCCGGATGGATGAGAAGTACGAACTAAAGCTCAATTGAATTGGTTCATCAATAGGCTTAAGTCAAAATCCTCTTTTGACTCCGCGCCTTATGTTCTCGTCGAATGCGCCGAAGCATCAGAATATTCCGGGATCTGCGATTGGACATGGAAAATAGAAATACCATAGGATACTTCTGTCATATTCCATTAACCTCCATTAGGTATTTTTCGAGGCTTTGAAAAGATGGAGAGGGATATAGTTTTAAAAGATAAAACTACCCATGTGGGTTTGGCCCTGATATCATTCCATTCTGTGGCTCCATGATCTTCTTTGACAAGAAGCTCATGCTCAAATCAACTATACACCAAGATCATTGCCACCATCATGCATTCATGCTTGAGTTCGGCCTCCCGCTCCAAGCAGTAACTCCCTGAACAACCCCACTGATGACTCGACCATGCCATTCACTGAGTAGCCCGACATGAGTGCATTGCTTGCGACCAACTGCGGCTCCTCAATCCCATCAAAGAGACAGTGAGCGCACTCCATGTCCCTACATTTCATGTACACCGATATCAACCTAGTCACGACATGCTCATGCTCTGCCAACCCACACTTGATGCCGAACCCATGCACACACCTCCCCATAGTCAAATCCAGCATGTCCACAGCCGTCGGAAGGACGGATGACAGCATGGACGTGTCAGACCGCACGGACCCCACACCCACCATCCACGCAAACACCTTTAGGGCGTCCAGCCCGGCCATCCCAACCAATAGTGTGTTCCACAAGACGGTATCAGGCACAAACACCGCATCGAACACCTTGCATGCATCAGCAACTCTCGACACCACATGCATGAGCACATGCAGGCAATACAAGACCATTTGGCAATTTGACACCGCTCGAGCCCATGCGGCCAAGGAGCGCACAACAAAGGCATGGAGGGTGGGAACATGCTGAAGGAACCTAGCATCGGCCGCTACTGTGCAAGCCTTGAAAACAAGGCTGAGGACGAAGGGGTCGGCAATGGCGAGCAGTAGAGATGATGCGAGGCGTGGTACAAGAGGGCCATTGCGCCAGAAAAGTCACCTGCAATGAGGAAGACGGCCGCTCACCCATACACATCTACGCAACAAGCACCCAAAAAGACCAAGGGCATAATGTCCACCATTAGACTAACGGCTGGAACATGATGTCCTATTGCCAAAGTTGTTAATTTTGTAATCTCTTATAGCAATAGTATTTTTGGGATACTATTTCCCAAATGGGCCAGTTTGGAGTGTCCTATAACCAATTTTGCCTTCTTTTTATCTGAAATAGCTATAGATATTGACAAAAATGAGAACAATTGCAAATTAGATAGGTATGGAAAACAGCTATAATTTTAGATATACTATCTGATATTATTACATAGAAGCCAATGAAAAAACAACTAAAACCATGAGTTAATACTTTTCTCATTCAAATTATGAGTTATACTTTTTTATCTCAAATTATGTTGAATACTTCTATAAAGATGGCTTTACAATCTGGAACTTGCAATCTACAGCCTTTTAGAAGTTACAGTTTACACATGTATACTATTAGAACAGATAAGCTTTCACTACAGCGGAACATAACTGGCACTGCTCTCCTGACCAGGTCCAGAGAACATAACTCTTGCAGTTTTATTTAACAAGTACATGTCCATCAGCAGCACTCATGTAAGGCAGGTGTCCACTAGAAGTTGTAGCCAGTTGGCATTGAGAAAAAACATGTGTCTGGAATGCAGTTAATTATAATTGTTCAAACAAAAATCAGAAAGTACCAAATACTACCAGTTGGTTCTCTACTAGCAAACAATGCACACCAAAATATGTGGTGAGCACTAAGAATGTCCATCTATGAGATTGAAAATAAAGGATAAAGGAAATTACATGGTGATGTCATAGTCTTGCAATGGAAAATGGCTCAGAAAAGTGAAATGTCTCATTAATCTTCCAAAGAGTTGGCAACATTACAGAAGTATGTCAAGGGAAATGGGAGAAACTAAACTTTCATAATACGGTGATGCTGGAAGCTGGACTCTCAAGGTCATTGACATCATCAAGAGGAGCTTTGTTGGGGCCAAGGTGGCCCTTGGCCGCCTTTCCAATTAGAAAATTTCTAATAAAGTATTAGTTTTTGCTAGTTATTTACTAATCAAGAGTTAAGTTGGCCCTCTCTTATTAGTTTGCTGAAATATGGTTTATTAGACTCGGCCCTCTAGATTTTGGTTCAAGCTCTAGTAGTTGTGGCTGCCCTAGCATAGAAGGCCTGCCTCCTCCATAACAATGATATCATGGTGGCATAATGAGGAAGGCATCATGGTTTGATCGTGTTGACCGAACAAGGGATGTGGCATGGACTAGTTGCTGGAGTTTAACAGTTTGAATAGCCATATCGGAGAGAAATTTTAAACAACTAGAGGAAGGGGGTGTCAAAGCAGATATTGGGAGTCTATGGTATTACAATTCGTAGATAAAAACGTATGGTTGACTACCTATTTCAATTTGCTCTCCAAAATATCTCTTTTCTGAATCCAAGAAAATTTGGTGTTTTCACAGTATATGTGGATCCAAATAGAATTATAATTTGCAAACATGTTGGGAGTTTTTATGGATAAGAAAATGGGTGGCCAGATATAATCTCAGCCATTTCATCTCTATGTACAACATTATCAATTATCACCTCATCTCCTAAAAGCCACCATAATAGATGAAAGTACACTCCAGAATCTTTTTCTTACACATGGTAAAGATCAACAAAAGTTATGATTGTCAGCAAATATTTTTAAAGGATTGCAACAAAAAAATAAAGGGGAAATTTCATAAACCCCCGAGAGATCACCTCAATCCTTAGATACCCCCTACAAATAATTTTAGAATACTTGCACACCCATAAATATTTTTCTCGCTTTAAAAACACCCCTCATTATTTTACGATTAGATATAACAATTTTTTATTAATAACTTATAAAAATACAATCATTGACATATGGGTCAGTGACTGTAATTGTTTATATTCCTTTTCCTCTCTAGGCCTCCCCCCCCCCCCTTTCTTCCTAAATCAGTACCTACATCCCCCTCCCTCTGGCTCTTCCACTGGTGGCGGTGGGTGTGGCGGCAGCAGTGGGTACAACGACGAGGGCCCGTGGTGGCAGCGGGCAGCAACACACATCCAAACACAAAAGAAAGAATCCAAACAGATCGAGCGCGGCGACAGCAACTCAACCACAAAAGAAAGGATCAAACAAACAGATCTAAGCGCAGAAAAAGTGTACATGCAATACACACATCCAAAAAGATCTAAGCAATGAGTCCAACACAGGATGGAGACATGGATTCATGGATGGATCACCTTGCATGTGCGGTTCTTGATGACGATGTAGCCGTTCTTGCGGATGGTGCTGGCTTGTTGTGGGTAGGTCTTGGATGGCGGTGCTACTTGCCACCGGGCTTCGCCGCCATACCAACCGCTGGCGATGGGAGCACCAGAGGGAGGGGATATAGGGCAGGTCTAGGGAGGGACGAGAGAGGGGGGGAGGCAGAGGCCTAAAGAGGAAAAAGAAATATAAACAATTACAGACACTGACATATGGGACCCACAGGTCAGCAACTATATTTTTACAAGTTTTCAATAAAAAAAATTGTTATGTCTAATAGTAAAATAATGGGAGGGGTGTTTTTAAAATGAAAAAATACTTATGGGTATGCAAGTCTTTGGAAATTTCTTTTGGGGGTATCTAAGAACTGAGGTGACTTCTAGGGGGTTAAAAATAAATATAGTAGAACCTGGAGGGATGGAGGCTTTATATCCAGAACTTTCTCAGCAAAGTGCCTTGTGTAAAATGCTGCCAAAGCGCTGCAACAAGACATAGGATGGAGATAAGAAAAATGGACACGAATTTCTTGCTATCCTTGGCATCACAACTGTGAAAAACAACTATAAAATAGAATGAAGTCACACTTAGTAAAGTAGAGGGTAGAGACAACCAGGGTGTGACATAGAAATAAATGCTGGTTATCACACTTAGGTTCACCTCATGTTTTACCTTGTGGTCACAACAAGACAGCCTGTTCAATTTGCTATCCACAAGGTAATTCAGACAATACAAATGGGCAACTAGACAAAAGTACTGTCTTGTAGTTGGAAGAAATTTCTAGACATTTCATCTTAAAATTAATAGTGGGCTTTTTTTCTAAAAAATGGGACATCAGTATCCTTGATGATATATCAGGCTGAGACCGCCTTTATTCATATGATAACGAATGGTACATGGTGATTTATTGACACAAAGTTATAACATTTATCGAAGCCCAGTGTGGTGGTTGTGAACTCCTATTCAATAATCTTCAACAGTGAACTGTCAAAACATAATACATATTTGAACCATGAAAATAAGTGCCCAGAGATTTCGCTCATAGACCAATGGTAGCTCCATTATTTATGATGTTCTTGGTGTATCTTTCATTCAGAGAAATGAGGTGAAGGAACAGACTTTAATAATTAGGTGAGTAAAATATTAAACATGCACAAGTCATTAGGTTGAATGAAGGTAAAGCAAGGACCATGTGCAACAATTAGGAGATTTGCAGTTACATACAATTTTTCAAACTTGGTGCTTGCAAGTAGCCAAGTAGACCTTTGGAATTCCTAATTGCAATTACATCATGCTACAGGTTCTATTAAAGATAGACTCAAACTTGTAAAGGACCTTGTACATTTTTAGCATGTGTATATAGTGCATGAAGTTCCCAGCATAGTTTTTCTGCCACGTGCCAGTGCACCAAATAAAATATGGTGATATTGGACCGTGATCAAGGATGTAAATAGCACCGAATTGACGATATATCATCTAAACAAGCCTCGGGGCTACAACGATACCAAAATATCGTATTTAGTGAGCTTTTGCGATTTATCGTTTAGCACTGACATATCGTGTAGCGTCGTCATACACGACATATCGTTGATACTTCACTATCCAAATTTTCTTGACTAAATGAAGCTTCTAGCCCACAAAGTCCAAGCCCCAGATTAAAAAGATGCAAAGTTGGTTCTCGTAAAGGTTATGTATTTGTGCTATTTGTCTATTTATGATGTTAAACTTAGAACTTGCTTTCTTTTGTGATTTCATATCTAAAAAGTTATTATGACTATTTGGTATGGCATAACAAGTTTTCTTATAATAGTTCATGTATAACATCTATGACTATGCTAGAATCTTGCTATTTTTAACTATAAATTATTTGAATTGCGTGAAGCACTGTAAAAAAAACTTGATTATGTAAACATGCCGGTTTCAATGTTTATTGGCGATATATCACGCAATAGCGCTAAATGCTATAGGAAACCCCCCACCACTAAATGCCACTATATGCTATTTACAACCTTGACCGTGATAGAATGTGAATTCAAAGAAAAGAAAAGAAACAGAAGACCCAATACCTGCTAGCATTTGTACAGGAACGGGATAATGTGATCATGCGTTGGGCAAGAGAAACTATTGACAGCGATCTCATTGCACAAAATTCAGCTGAAGACTTCCAAAGCTGAAAGGGAAAAATTAATATAGTTTAGACCTTGAGTGCTTTAGACACATGCAAAACGAATATGATCTGAACAGTTTACCTCAAGAGTGGCTTCTTTGCCAGGGAACATCAATGTAAATGAGCCCCTATCCCCTACCACCCCTGTAGCTATATGACAGCCTTCTGGCTTGCAAACTTGCATCTCATCTACAAGTAATTTGTCTAATTCGTGATCAACACCCCACAAATGCAAAAAACAGAGACTAAATCGAAGTAAACGCCCTTCCAGTGACTCTCTAGATGGGCTATAAATTTCTTGGACCCCAGAAGTGTTATCTAAAGATCTATGTTGTACAGCTTGTTTGGCATCATTACTAGATAGATGATCTGTCAAATGCATATTACTATTGCTGTTTGACATGTTGTGTGTAGACATGATTGCTGCAATGTCAAATCTCAGGCTTGCAATGCCAGGATATGGGCAAGAGCATTTTATGGGAACTTTTCTTCTCTGGTTGATGCTCTGAGAAGGGGCAGTCCTTCCAGAATTGTCTCCATGAAGTTCGTGTGCATCATCTGGTGCTGGTGGCTTTCTTTTAACATCCTGTACTATTATAGTGGCACTCATGGCAGCAGAATCTGTATTTGCATTGTGACGATTCCCTGACATACACGACATGTTAAGCCCCTTTTTATTTGTGCGAAACTGAAGGAGGCTTGTGTCTTTGAAAATTGGAACCAGCAAGGAAGATGCTGAAGTTGTACCTCCCAAGATGCTGCCAGTAACTGCATTTTTGGATATACCCCTACAGAAGTTTTCAAATGATGATTGCGATGCTGTGCCTTTGATAATTCGTTCTCGAGTACCAGTCTTGATGTCCCAAATATATAGTACACTACCCGCATCATTGCAGGAGTGGACATTCCAACACAAACAGGCTATATACCCTTTTACTCCATCCCATGCTACCATTGGTGGGTAACTAGGATGGCCTGGAAACATCCTCTCAACCCGCATGGTTTGAAGAGAAACAAGCGCCACAAGGCCATCTTCCCCTACAGAAAGAAAGCAATCATCCCAGGGATGATGAGTCCAAGCAGGTGGTAATATGATTTGCTTAACTGAGGCAACATGATGATGCATCACAGAAATAAGGGTGCCATTGTCCAGATCCCATATGCGGATTGTACAATCCAAACTCCCAGATATGAGTGCTCGGTGAAAGCCTTGGTGGTCAGAGTGGTCATGCATGTGATGTGCAGCCAAACTAAGAATTGCTCCTGTGTGCCCCAAAAAGAATTTCTCAGAAATATGTGGATAAATCCCTCCACTGCCAAATTTTGCTTCTGGCAACAGATTGAGAAACCGGATAACTTCTATGTCACCACTATAGAAACCATAGACAACAGCATATGGAGTATAAGAATCTTCCGAAAGTACCATTGAAGAAGACACGGCCCTTCCATCACTTTCCAATCCATTGCTGCCCAGCAAACTAGCTTCTGCTCTATCATTGCACTTGCCTATTGAATGAGAGGTCTCTGACCTAAATTCTTCTCCATAGAAACCACCTTTTCCAAGCATTTTGCTCAAAGGTGGGCTCTCTGTGTTCTTTGCAGTACTCAATGCTAATTGATCCAATGACCATATGGAGATCGCCGGTTTCCACAATAATGACCCAGCAACTTTATAAGACCGAGATTCCACCCTAACAAGATGGCTGTCTGATTGGCAAAATTGAATCGACGATTCATCTTCTTGCAAAGACAAAATCCCAGGAATCTTGCACTCAGCCTCGCACCCAAATGACGTACCACCTCCTACCGAAATCCGATACACCATGGCACTGCCATTGCTACCCCACAACACCAACCTCCTGAGCATGACACCATCCTCCGAAACACCCGTGACCCCCAACTCCACACTGCGGAGGAAAAACCCTCCGACCAGGCAGCCCTTCACCCCAGCCTCCCCGCTGCAGAGCGAAGTGCCTGCCAAAGACACCTCGCCAAACACGGTCCCCTCAATGACACATTTCAGCAAACAGCTTGCCTGCAGCACCACCGCGGCTACCCTCCCGTCCTCAGCTACTGCCACTGCCTCAACTTTCCCATCCGCCATCACCTCCGCCGACGCCACACTGGACGCAGAGCCCACGCTGAGCCGCCTTGGCGAGTCCCCCTCGACAGCGGCGCCCTCCACCATGGGCAAGAGCTGCGTCCGCCCCTGGGCATCAGCCAGGACGAGGTAGATGCCATCGTCGGCGGCAAAGGCTAGGGCTTTGGGAGGCGCGATGGAGAGGGGACCGTGGAAGGAAGTGTGGAGGACAGCAAGGGTGCGGGCGTCGACGACGAGGACGGCGGAGAGGCAGAGGAGCGCGACGCGGGGAGAGGAATCGGGGAGCGGGGAGGCGAGAGAGGGGGCGCCGGCCCAGGGGGGCAGGGCGCGGCGGCGGAGGCAGCGGAGGGAGGGGGAAGAGAGGGAGAGGACGCCAGCGGCGCAGGAGGCGAGGAAGGCGGGAGGCGAGGGGAGGGGGCAGAGGGAAGTGATGGCGGCGGCGTGGGCGCAGAGGAGGGAGGACGGGTGGGGGTGGGGGAGGGCGAGGGCCCAGTGGAGGACGGTGCCGTCGGAGGCGCCGGTGAAGAGGGAGGAGGCGGTGGCGGCGACCGCGGTGACGTGGTGGGACGGTGGCGACGGCGACCAGAGCGCGGCCACCGAGTGGCACTTCATGGATGTGGGTGGAGGAGAGATCTGGGAGGAGGCTGTTTTTTGACCCCCAGACAAGTGGGTCGAAGGAATGGCGGGCACGCGGAGAGGAAACCGTCATAAATCGTCCTATAAATCGGTTTGACTTGATGTGAAACGTTGATAAACCGGGATAAAGTATATCGGTCATAGAAAGGGCGATAAAACTGACCTGTTTCCGTCTCCTGCTTCTGGCTGGCTTCCACCGGTTTTCTAAACTGTAGTGGCACGATGGAGTCCACTTGAGATCCTAGTGACACAGTGACAGTTATTTGGAGTTTCGATCATTCTAATTAAATGTTGGACTGTGAAGATTAAATGTATGTATAATAGGTGAGGAATTAAATCTTATGAGAAATTAGTAATTTCTTGTCCTAAAACACATGTCAAGTGTTTGGCAGTTGAACAAGAACACAACTAGTTTTGTTGGGGGAAACTTCCACAGGATCAACTCTAGATAAGAGGCGTGGCCATTTGCCCGAGGACAAGGCTTGTTCCGGGCGCCGCCTTCTGCCCGGGGACAAGGCCCCCCGGTGGGTTGTCCCAGGCGCCGCTTTTCGCCTGAGGACAAGGCCCCCCCCCCCCCCCCGTTGGCTTGTCTCGGGCATCGCTGTTCTTCCAAAGACAAGGGTCTCCGATCCCAAGTCACGTGAGAATCACGCGAGAAGCACCTCGAGAACTGGCGGACACCTGTCAAGCATCCAAGGTTCCTGATCGGAAGAAGGACGTCGCTGCCCCTCGATCCAATGGTAGCAAGCGGAGTAGTTTAGTCTTTTTGCATTTTTTGGGGCTATATAAACCTTTGTATCACTGAGGCCCGAACCTGTATAAACCTTTGTATCACTTGCTGTGTTTTCCCGATGGGAGAGGACCGGTCGCACGGTCACCTCGCGTCGTCTTTTCTTCGCTAGGATCTTCCACAAAACCTGCCAGGGTATTCGTAATACCACGATAGTTGGCGCCGTCCGTGGGAACTCGTGATGAATCGCCATGGCTCCCCCAAGAATGAGGGTCGCACCCTCCCCGGTGACGCCGGTCCCAGTGACCCGGCGCCACCCGTCTGAAGCATGGCCGTCCCGACACCGACGTCCGGACATGGCCAAACCCAGGTACCACCTTTAACTCTCCCGGTAATTTTCGGCGGACAGGGCTTCGGATCCAACCCGACCTCGGACGCTCCCAGGGGGACGGGCTTTCCCCCGGTGGCTCCACCGGCTTCCTGGGATGCACTGCTCGAAGCTCTGATGGAGAGCCAGCTCCGCGCCCAGTGCTCGATGGGCGAGCTCCTCCGCATTCTGGCGCGACCGCCGGCCCCCATCTACCCACAGTTCCCTTTCATGGGGGCTATGCCCCCGTTTATGGGGCATCCGGTGGCCCCTCCAGCCCTGGGAGGTCAGATCGCCCCCGGGGCCTATAACTCCAACGGGGGCTACGCTCCGGCATGCCCATCATTCGGAGCCTTCCCGACCTTGGGAGAGTTCCCGGGGCCGAGGACTTACCCCGTCCCCGGGGTCTTCCCCGGGCCCATGGTGCACCCCACCCCCGGGGCATTCCCGAGACCGGATGCCGGCCTCCCACCGCCGGTTATGCCCGTCGTTCCGGAGGGGGCCCGCCGGGTGACTCCCACGCCATCGCCGGACCTTCCCCGGCAGGGCCCCCACTCTCCGGCACCGGACGGTACTACCGGGGACCGCCCGGTAGTAAATTCCACCCATGCCCCGGATGCGCCTCCCGCACCCGCAGTCGACACGCATGAGCTCCCTCCTCCCCCGGAGCCGCCCCCGAGGGCTCCCCCGGCGGATCAAGTCCGCTTCACGCGGGAGGAGGTCAAGCAAATGCGTATCACCAAGTCTGGGGAGACGCTGATGAGGACATCACTTATTCGGATACACGCACTCCTCCGCTTGTTACACAAGGACCAATAGCGCGTAGCAAAGCCCGATTGTTGCATTGCCAGGTGAACTCGTTCCTAAGTTTATATATATATGGTTTTGAGAATAGTTTACTATCTAATAGTGATAATATTGTGCTTAGGAACAATGGAGAGGACCAGCAAGGATGCAAGGACCATCAAGGAGTCCAAGTCGAGTTGGAGTCCGAGATGAATTCGAGTTAGAGTCCGGTTCGGCCATCCAGGAGCAGCCTGCCTTCAAACGATCAAAACTCCCTCATACGAAGTCCGATTGGGACATTCTTATAGTCCACAGAGAAGCCCACGACGAGATCTTTCCAATGGATCTAGTCCCACATCTAAATTCCTTCTGCATCGCTGGAAATTGACAAAACAAGTTTCGACCAGATTCTGATTGGACCGAGTCGGTGCTGCGTCACCTTTTTGGTTGGGTCAAGTCCCATGTATTGAGTTCGAGTCCGAGTAGGGAAGGAGTCCATGTCGGTTTCAGGTTTCCTTACCTGGCCACCGATCTCTTTTACCTCCTCTATATAATCATACTGAACCATTAGGGTTCCACGGGTTTTGTTTAGTCATAGTCTTTCCTTCGTGAAGCTATTGAGATATTCTTCTTGGTCGGCTAGATCAACATCAATATCTGTATTCGGAACCCCAACTTTTTTTCGTGATTCAATCTATATTTGCAATTTCAGATTGCTTGTTTATCTTGTTCTTGCTTGTTCTTCGATTGTTTGCAGGAATAGATCTTCGTGATCAGGTCGATCGTGCTTCTAGTTCGGTCGATAACAATCTGAAGTTGGTTCAGCGATTGCCAGGGTGTATCAGTCGTGTACGGTTGGTAGCCGGATCGTGAGAGTCATCTTCACAAATCGATAGTTCTTGTTCTCATCGAAAGATCGGACCGCCCGTGTCGCGCATCAAATGCCTCCCCCGGGTCGTGGACGCGGGGAGCCCCACTCCCGCTCTGGCCAGGGGAAAAGGCCCGCCGAAGAACCAACCGCTCCTGGGGAGCGCCCAGACGTCTTGGAGGTCAGCTCCACTAACCCAGAGGAAAAGTGGCGCTACCGCCATGCCGGCGGACCTCTGGGGCCCCTCCTCGATTCCAACAACGAGCGCGCGTCCCCTACCAAAGGGGACAGCAATCGGAACTCTCCCCGGGAGATGGAAGGGGCTAACTAGCCGCTGTGCCGCAGACTCCGGTGCATTCGATGGCCGCGGCCTTACCGCCCGCCGCACATCGAACACTACAATGGTGAGGCCGACCCTTATGAATTTGTGCAGGTCTATTCCACAGCCATCTCGGCGGCTGGGGGGACGAGACGGTTCAGTG
Organism: Pharus latifolius; assembly: GCA_019359835.1. Classification (NCBI taxonomy): domain Eukaryota; kingdom Viridiplantae; phylum Streptophyta; class Magnoliopsida; order Poales; family Poaceae; genus Pharus; species Pharus latifolius. The sequence continues at coordinate 20,357,239 of CM033324.1, read as the reverse complement.
CAACGTCTTCCCCCTATACCTGACCGAGATCGCCCGCTCGTGGTTCTACAACCTAAAAGCCGGGTCCATCCAGTCCTTCGCGCAGCTCAAACGCGAGTTCTGCGCGAACTTCCAAGGAACTATGTGCGTCCCCTGGATTCTTCGCAGCTGTACACCGTCCGGCAGAGGACGGGGGAGACCATCCGTAGCTTTTTCAAGAGCAAAGTGGCTCACGTCCCTGACTCCATAGTCATTGAGGCGTGCAAGAGTGGGATCCTTCCCGGGGAGCTCCATCGGAGACTCTCCCGAAGCTGCCCCTCCTCCGTCGACGAGCTCTTCAACGTACTTGAGAATTACGCTTGGGCGGAAGAGGACGACCTCTGGAAGAAGAACCAGGGGGTCCCCGCCCCCGTCGACCGAGGGGCCAGGAACCCCCTCAAACGCCCAAAGGGGGGCAGTCGTAACGAGCCACGGCCTCAGGACACTTTTGTCCTTGAGGGCGGAGGAGCTCATCATCTCCGCTACCGTCTACAACTGTCACCTGGCCCGCATCCTAGTGGATGGCAGGAGCTCCGCCGACGTCCTCTACCTAAAGGCGTTTAGGGAGATGCAGGTGGACGAGAAGCTACTACAGCTCGCAGCAAGGCTCTTGCAGGGATTCGTCCCGGGGAAGACGATCCACCCCGTCGGAAAGGTGGATCTCCCCATGACCTTCGGCACCCCGGACAACTACCGGATAGAGATGGTCCGGTTTGACGTGGTAGACCTCCCCTCTTCTTACAACGCAATCATGGGGAGGACCACGATCAACAGCTTGGGGGCCACAGTCCACCAGAGCTACCTCTGTGTGAAGATCCCCGGGCCTCATGGTGTGATCACCCCCCGGGAGACCAAGATGTGGCCCGCGCTCTATAGGAGCGCGCCGCCACGATGATCGGGAGCGTCAACATGATCAAGCCCCTGGGGGGGAGGCTTCTCCCCCGGAACCAGACGCCGCAGCACCATCTTCCGGGAGGTCCCTCCCCAAGCAGCATCCAGAAGGAGACCTCCGGAAGATCCCGCTGTCCCCGGACGATGGGGACAAGACCGTCAGAATCGGGGCGGATCTCCATGTGGAGCACGCGGAGCAACTCGCGGCCTTCCTGCGCAAAAACTCCGATGTTTTTTCCTGGAAGCCGTCTGACATGCGAGGCGTTGCCTGGGACATCATCGAGCACAAGCTCGCGGTGACTCCCAGTCACCCCCTGGTCAAGCAGAAGCTGAGGAAACTCTCCCTTGACCGCCAGGAGGCGATCAAGGTCGAGATCTCCAAGCTCCGAGACGTGGGGTTATTCGGAAGGTCTTGCACCCCGAGTGGCTTGCGAACCCCGTCCTCGTGAAAAAGTCGAGTGGCAAGTGGCGAATGTGCGTGGACTCTACCGACCTCAACCGCGCCTACCCCAAAGGCAACTTCCCGCTCCCGCGAATCGACCAGCTGGTTGACTCGACCGCGGGGTGCGAGCTGATGAGTTTCTTGGATGCGTATTCGGGCTATCACCAAGTCCGGATGGCAGAAGGGGACGAGGAAAAGATGAGTTTCATAACTCCCCTTGGAACCTTCTGCTACGTCCACATGCCCTTCGGGCTAAAGAATGCTGGAGCGACCTTCCAGCGACTCATGACGCTGGTCTTCAAGGACCAGATCAGTCGCAACGTCGAAGTCTACGTCGACGACGCGGTCGTCAAAAGTCCCCACGCGACTGCTCACGTCGGCGATTTAGCGGAGACCTTCCGCAACCTCCGTGCATACGGGTTGAAGCTCAACCCAGAGAAATGTGCCTTCGGCGTGCGTGGGGGGAAGCTCCTGGGCTTCCTTGTGTCCCAGCGGGGCATAGAGACCAACCCCGAAAAGATTCGGGTATTGCTAGACATGCCCCCGCCGCGCTCGATCAAAGACGTTCAATGACTCACCGGCCGCTTAACCACGCTGAGTCGTTTCGTCTCACGGTCGGGGGAACGCGGCCTCTAATTCTTCAAAATCCTCTGGGGGCTTGAAGGGTTCCGATGGAACCCCGAGGCCCAGGAGGCCTTCGACGATTTGAAGAAATATCTCACGAGCCCCCCAATTCTTGTGAGCCCGTCTCCGGAAAAGCCCTTGCTCCTTTACCTCGCCGTGACCCCGGTCGCCGTAAGTGCGGTATTGGTAAAGGAGCAAGACGAGCAACAGCGTCCCGTGTACTACGTGAGCGAGGCCCTCCAAGGGGCCAAAACTCGGTACACAGAGATGGAGAAGATCTGCTACGCCCTTTTGATGGCGTCCCAGAAGCTTCGTCATTACTTCCTGGGGCACGCCATCACTGTCCCGTCGTCCCTCCCCTTGGGGGAGGTGCTCCAGAACAAAGAAGCTACCGGCCGGATAGGGAAGTGGGGGGCCGAGCTCGCCCCCTTTTCCCTTTCCCTCACGGGGTGCTCCGCCATCAAGTCACAAGTCCTCGCCGACTTCGTGGCGGACTGGACTCCTGCCTCCGGGCCCGGGGGCGAAGACCTCCCCGCACCGCCCCGACGTAGTGACCATTGGACACTCATGTTCGATGGCTCCCTGTGTCTCGCCGGGGCTGGTGCGGGAGTAGTCCTCCGGAGCCCCGAGGGGAGGGAACTCGAGTACGCGGCACGGCTCGAGTTCCCTGCTATGAACAACGTCGTCGAATACGAGGCCTTGCTCCTTGGGTTGTGCCTCGCGCGCTCCCTGGGTATTCGACGCCTCCTAGTAAAAGGAGAGTCCCAGCTCGTAGTTTGCCAAATGGACAAGTCCTACTTGTGCCATGACGCAAACTTGAGCCTCTACTTGCAGGAAGTGCACAAGATGGAGAAGCACTTCGATGGCCTGGAGGTCCGGCACATCCCGCGGAGGGACAACGACCGGGCCGACGCCCTAGCTCGGGTAGCCAGCGCCCAGAATCCGCTCCCCAAAGGGGCTTTCATGGAGATCATCACGAAGCCCTCGGTGACCTCCCCAAACACGGGTGATACGCCATGCATCCCGGAAGTCGCCGAAATCACCCGGACTTTATCCTCGAGGGATCCCCTCATCTCCTTCATTAAGGGGGAGGGAGACCCTCCCAACGAGACAGAGGTCAAGCGCCTCCGGGCCAAGGCCCGGGCATACCTCCTGCTGGAGGGGAAGCTTTACAAGCAGGGGGCTTCCGCCTTGCTCCGCTGTCTTCCATGGCAGGAAGGGCTCTGGCTTCTCGAGGAGATTCACTCGGGAAGTTGCGTGTCTCATCTGGCCCCGCGCGCCATCGCGGACAAGACCCTTTGCCAGGGTTTTTATTGGCCCACGGTGATTCGCGACGCGCGAGACCTCGTCTCCGCGTGCGAGGCCTACCAGAAGATGGCCAAAGGTTCGAGCCTCCCCCTGTAGCGCTGCAGGCTATCCCCATCACTTGGCCCTTCGCGTGCTGGGGGATGGACCTCCTTGGTCCCTTCCCCCTACGCCCAGGGGCTACAAGTATGCGGTGGTCGCGGTCGACTACTTTACGAAGTGGGTTGAGGCCGAACCTCTGGCCAATATCACATCCCGGGCAGTACAGCGGTCTTTCTGGAAAAATATCGTATGTCGTTTCGGCGTCCCCCGAGAGATCATTGTCGATAACGGGACCCAAATCGACTTGGTATATTTCTGGGAATTCTGCGAAGGCCTAGGGCTCACCATCTACTTCACCTCGGTAGCTTATCCCCAGAGCAATGAGGCCGTCGAGAGGGTCAATGGTGTAATCCTATAAGGGTTACGCCGACGGCTCAAACAAGCCGCCTCCAAGCGAGGTGCATGGGCGGAGGAGCTCCCTAGCATCCTCTGTTCCATGCGCACGACCCCGAGTCGGGCGACGGGACGCACTCCCTTCTCCCTTGTATGCGGGGCTGAGGCAGTCCTTCCCCCGGAGATTGGCTTCCAGTCATTGCGGGTCGAGCTCCTAGATGGAGCCACGACCGCGACGTACCAAGCCAACGAGGCAAATCAACAACTGGAGGTCGACCTCATGGAGGAGGAACGCGACCGAGCGCTCCTCCGCCACGCCATCTACGAGCGCGAAATGACGCGCGCATACAACCAACACATCCGCGAGAGGGCTTTCCGCCTCGGGGACCTCGTCCTCAAGCACGTCACGGACCCTCAAGCCCAAGGCAAACTCTCCCCCAAGTGGGAGGGCCCCTACAAGATTTCGGCAGTCCTTGGCTCGAGGGTTTACAAGCTCTCCAACCTTCAAGAGCAGGAGCTGAAGCACACGTGGAACGTGCGTTTGCTTCGCAAGTTCTACGTCTAGCCTACAGGCTCGTCCCCTCCCCCAGAGCGATCACACCAGAGGGGAGGGACATTGTACTCACCATTCCCTCCCCCGTCGCGATCTTGCGGGGGGAGGCGTTGTATCTTAACTCATTTTCAATACAACCGGTTTTTTCCTCAGCTCTGGCTCATTGCAAGTTTTTTATATTACCGCCTCTCACGGCGATGCCCTCCCCATGAGGATGCCCTCTTAGCGAGGATGCCCTCCCCGCGAGGAAGTGGGCTATCACGACCTAACAAGTCCCTACAACGGGAGTCCCACTCCCGTAGGGTGGCTTACGATCACCCCTCGTGAACTGAGGGTGTAAGCGGCAACCCAGTCCTCAAGGACCGCTGTAACGAGTCAATTTGAGAGACTAGTCCCTACTCAAACACTCAAACCCGTCATCGGGCACATCCTCCTCCAGGAGTCGATTGTCTCCCTAGCGAGATGGAATTTTAGGATATTCTTTCTTGGAGATCTCGTTCCCAGCTCCCCGTTCTCACGACGACCGGAGGGCTTTCTGCCGGAAAAATTATCCCCGGGAATTTCACTTTCTCGAATATTCTCTGGGAGATTTCGTTCCCGGCTCCCTGTTTTCACGGCGACCGGAGGGTTTTCTCCAGAAGAGAATTTATGGGAATCTCGGATTTCCTTGGATGTTCTTCCCCGAAGACCTCGTTCCTGGCTCCCTGTTTTCACGACGACCAGAGAGTCTTCTCCCCGGCTCCCCATTCTCATGGCGACCGGAGGATCCCACCGGGACTTTCGAAAAATTGTTCCCGGATGTTTTCCCAACCTTGGGAAAACTTGAGGAATTCTTAATTGAAGGGTTCTTACCCCGGGGGACTTTGTCACCTCCACAGCATGCGGAGCTACCCTCTGGCCCACTATGGAGGGGGGGATAAGGAGCACCTGGGAATCACCCTGTTCCGGACTATCAAAAATTCATAAAGTACACAAGCAAACTTAGTTTTATTAAAAACACTTAACCGGAGGACAACTTCCCCCTTCGGTGGGCATCATTACATTAAACGCGATACAACCCGGAGTTTAACCCGGAAGGCTCCTGTGCCTAATAATCCCAGAGGCCCTCTGATAGCTCCTGGGCCAGGTCTCGATATAAACTTTGTATACGATGCTGGGCCTCTAAGGAGCAAATCTTCGGGCCAATACTCGTAGCCCGCCGGTGGAAGTATTCGAAGCGGGGGAACCCTCCGGTACCCCGGTCGCGGAGGGGACAGTTCGGCGCGGTGGTTGTCGAAGTTGTCCAGGTGCCACTCGGGATGCCACCGCAGTCGGATTGGCTCCCGAGAAATACCTCTGCCATGTCCCCCGGAGAAGAGACTTAACAAAATGAAGGCGGCCTGGGCTTTCCCCAGGTGACACCCGCCGGAGACCGAGGGCTCCACCTCCAGAGAAGCTCCCTGTAACATCGGGACGCCCCTGAGGTCGCGCTCTAACCTCGGGGGCCTTTGCCCGAAAGTGACTCCCCGAGCCCCGGGAGTAACCTCCCGGGAAACGTGGTAAACTTGATTCAAAGACTTAGCAAAAAAAAAATTTCATTTCTATTTCATCAAAATATTTTTGTACAAGTGTCCGGGGCTTCCTATAAGAAGCTACTAGGAACAAAAACCTTAAACAAAAAAGGGTCCTATCTAAGGGCCCGGGGGGAGGCTCATACTTGTTCATTGGCGTCCTCCCCCCGGGAGGCTCCCGCCAGAGCCACAGCGTCTATCCTCGGAGGCGCCGGCGCCGGGAATCGCACCCGAACTATCCGGTCGTAGAAACCGCCAGTGAGCTGCTGCACTTCTCGCCTAGATGGCTCGAAGAACTCCGGAAAGCTCTAGGGGATCCGGCCCCCGATCGCCCTGGCGCCAACCCCCCAGTGCTCCACGAGCCCGGCCGTGGCAGCCACCACCGGGATCGCCCGGCCCCGTGCCCGGGCATCGGCGGCCTCCGGGATCACGGAGACTTGTGCGTTGAGAAAACGGACAGCCTCCATGAGCGTCGCCGACGCCACCTCGGAGGTGCCCCCCGAGCCAAGGCTTACTCCGAGCCCTTCGAGGGCTGAACGGACGGAGCGGCCCGCGTCCGTCACCGCCCGGACACTGGAGTCCTGGAGCTCCCGGAGCCGGTCGTTAGCGTTCTCAGAGGTGTGGAGCTGGGCCCGAACCCGTGCCAATTCCTAGAGGGCGTCGTCCCGCTGCTCCAGGTAAGCGGTGACCTTCTCCTCCGCCTCCTTCAGCGCTTTATCGAAGCGCGCTTCAATCCCCCAGGCGATGGCCACCCCCTGCAAGCGCGAGAGTTAGTTAAAATTTGAATTGAAGTCCTGAAGGAAACGAACCACCGGTTCAAGAATGAACCTGGATCTGGAGAGATTGAAGCTCCCTGCAACATTCGCGAAGCGTCCCTTGCGAGACGTACTCCTGAACCTTTTGGGTCTGCAGGCCCTCCGCAAACCGGAAGACCTCCACCACGGACAGCAGGGGGGTCTCCCTCTCGGTGTCACCCGACCCATCGGGACTGGCAGCGGGTCCCCTCGTGAACGTCGCGGGGGTGATGAGGGCCGGAGTCACGGTGGCCGGCGTCCTTGCCACTGAAGAAGTGTCCGAGGAGGAGGCCGACGAGCTCTCCGAGGGGGTACCTCCCCAGGGGGGGATAAGGAGCCCTTTCCCCTTTCCAGGCCACGGGGCCCCCGAGACCTCCGTCGCCGAGGGACCTCGCAGACCGAGGGGCTCCCCCCCTCGTCCACCGGCCATTCAACACGCGGAGGCGAAGCCTCCGCGAACCGAACCTCCGACCTCTCCGGTTATGGTGGCGCCGGGGCCGCTGGGAGAGCATTTGCCGAAGGGGGCAAGGGGGCATAATCCGCCGAATCGGATGCCCCCCCGTCACGGGCCACCTCCTATCCCCGAGCCTCTCCGGAGGCCTCGGGGAGGCGCGCAAGCTCCCGCGCCCCCATCGCTCCCCCCGAAGTTCTCTGGGAGAGGCGGTGTCACTTCGCGCTGGGGAGGGGCCCGCGCACGCCCTTAGCCGGGGGCTGCGTCCCGGGCCTTCACGGGTGTAGAGCCCGGCGTCGTCGACAGACCGGGGGCCTTCTGAGCCTTGGCCCGTTTTGGCTCAGAACCCCCGGCGACCTCCTTCCCCTCTTGTGGGAACCGGGGGTGGGGAGAGGCGTCCTCGCCGGTAGCCTCAGCCCGAAGGCCTCAGCCACCAAGTTCCGGGGAGGACCCTCCCCGATGACGCGCACGATCCGCTCGTGCTCGTCGGCATAATACCTCTCGAGGAGGTTCTCCACCTTCTCCCGGGCGGCCGGGTACGGCTGGACTACAAAAGGTAAGAGTTAGAAAAATTAACGAACAAAACAAGCAAAGTAGCCGAGAACTTACGTCGGGTCACCGGCTTTTGCGGGGGCCGCTGGGCCGGACACATCCCGATCCCCCTCCTCCCATGTGAGAAGGGGGAGATCTTCAGCAGCGTCAGCTCCTCGGCGGCGTCCCTCATAGAACGGACGCCCCGGGAGCCCACCACTTTGCTGAGGAGCTTCAGCTCCTCCTCGGTCCACACCGGGGGCTTGGGGGCGGACGACCGGATGTAGGAGGGGGATCGGGTGAGTACATCACCTCGTCGTCTCGGACCCGGAGGTAGAACCACCTCCGGACCCAGTCCCCCCAGTGGACCCAGGAGGCCGCTACCGGGTACTCCGCTACCCAGGACAGCAGCAGCTGGATCATCACCGAGCCGAACGGGGACTTCGGCCCTCTCTTCACCAGGTGGGAGCTCCTCGCCGCCGGTTCGTAAAAGTACCGGAACAGTCGGAGCATCGGCTCCCGTCCGGTGGCTGTCTCGAACAGCCATATGAAGAGGCCCATCCGAACAAAGGCGTTCGGCGTCAGGTGGTTGAGGACCACCCCATACTCCTTGAGGAACTCCCAGAGCAACGGGTGCACTGGGAGCCGGAGCCCGGCCTCGAGGAAAGCCTCGAAGACCACCACTTCTCCGGGCCTAGGGCGGGGGCACCGTCTTTCTTTGAGGGGATCCGGACATCCCCGTCCGCGACCACCCCCCGGTCCACAAGTGGTGTGGGGATGGATCACTACTGCGCCAACACATATCAGTTTCTCCACAAGGGTGGCCCGATCTTCACGGCGTAGGATAGAACAAAGATAACTAGCTGCGAACAGTCGGGTTAACTGGCTTTATACCTGCCAAGGTTGGTTGCAACCCGTACGATGGGGAAGTCGATCCGAAGCTACAAGAACTCCGACCTGCTGTCCGAACAATCGTAGAACCACAATCCGAGACTAATCCACACAAAACGGCTGGAACCGTAGAGCACGAACTAGGGGGACCCATAAAGTTCCTTCTCGCGAATCCAAGAGAACTCACAAGAGCAAAGATAGAGGAACACTCAAGCAGTCTTGCTACACTAGCATCTAGCTAAAATGGTTTGATCAAAAGTGCTTCCAATAGTTGGAATACATGGGGTATTTATACTAGGAACAACATTCCTAGTTTAGGTGTGAAAGCAACCATTAGATGAAAAGTTTTCTTGAACAACCAACCCTCCTAATTAAGGTGTGAAGGCACCCATTAGATGATGATCCGTTTGAGACCTAGCCTTGGTTTTCGCACTAGGCTCGCCCAGATTCTAATATGCGGAATAACGGGATCTTATACCGAAACCCCAAAGTAATCGCAAAACTCTTTATTTCAAAGAGGGCTTACACATCGAATGTTAGACATACTTGTCTACGTCGAAGGAACTATAAGTGTCTAAAACTCAAATAAGTTCTATGACTCTTTGATGATCTAAACTAGACCTATTACAAGGTATTTATAGTCCAATCGTATGAGTACGTATCAGACTCAATAACCTAAACGTATTAGACTCATATAACTAATCCTAAACAGATAATCTTAGTTATACACATTCGGATCAGATTACAATTCCAAACAGGGAACGAATTCCTTTTCCTGGTCGCGGACCCATCTATGTTCGCGAATCCTTCTCGAACACGGTTAAGGTCGCGAAGTCGTATGCGATCAGGACTTGGACGCAAAGCCGCATGCGATCAGGACTTGGAGATCCTCCCCGATCAGATGAAGAGTTTCCTTGGATATCCAAGAGACCAATTCGTTTGGAAAAGAGTTGCTTCAATTTTCGCGCAGGTTGGACTGGTTGTGCAGCTTCCACTAAAATGACCATAACTTTTGACTTGGAAATCGAAATGATGCATGGTTTGATGCGTTGGAAACTAGACTTCATTATATTTCTAATGATGTGGCCCATGACCATGTTGCACGCTCAGATTGTCTCCAAAATTGCTCTCAAAAGGACAGACAGTGTGTGCCTTACACCACCCTCATTCGTGCGACCAATCTTCATCGTCCCTTCTAATGCACCTTGTCACGAATTTGCTTGGCACGAGATCGAGTGATCGGTCCATGAAATTTGGTCGAAGAGTCTTGTATGCAACCATCTTGGTCATCGAGGCGAACATCTTTGTCGTTGGAGCTTGTGATGTCCACATCAACAAGGGACTCCAAGTCCCCAGATGTGAACTCCGAGGCCCAGAGGAAGTCTGTGGTGACTTCCTCCGAAGGCACCTCAGCGGCCTTAGCACGGCCCTAGCACGGCCCTTGGGTCCCATTTGATTCCTCCGGTGACTTAGGTTCTGAAAGAGAGGGGCTTGGTTTTCCTGTGGCTGAGCTTCCGGGACCGAGCTTCCGGGAGAAGGCTACCAGGAGAGCTAAGAGCGCCGGTAGGGTTTGAGGATTGAGGGCTGGAGTGACTTCTCCGGGTCCCTCAAGCCCCTATTTATAGGGCTCGAACGCGGCCCTGCTGGGTGCCACGTGGCTCGTCGTGATGCATCCGTGCCACCCAATTCAAACGGCGCGTGGGAAACGAAGCGTCCATTATGGCCGAACGGCGCACTCCCATCGAGACGAGGTCTTAATGAACGATGGCGTGGCCACAAACGCTTGGCGCGGGAATCAAAGCGTCATGGTCCCGGAGATATGTCCCGGAGGAGATGTTCCCGGTAACACGGACCATCCCCCCGAGGACTCGAACATCGTCCCTGGAGGGCATGGGGGGCTGCTGTTGGGGGAAATCTCCATGGGATCAAGTCTAGGTAAGAGGCGCGGCCATTTGCCCGGGGACAAGGCCCCCCGGTGGCTTGTCCCAGGCGCCGCCTTTCGCCCAGGGACAAAGCCCCCCGTTGGCTTGTCCCAGGAGTCACTGTTCTTCCAAAGACCAGGGTCTCCGGTCTCGGGTCACGTGAGAATCACGCGAGAAGCACCTCGGGAACTGGCGGACACCTGTCAAGCATCCAAGGTTCGTGATCGGAAGAAGGACGTCACTGCCCCTCGATCCAACGGTGGCAAGCGGGGTAGTTTAGTCTTTTTGCATTTTTTGGGGCTATATAAGCCCTTGTAACCCCTCATGTGAAGAGGACAATTTCATTCTTTACTAATAGACAATCAAACAGGTGCGCTCCGGAGCCATCTCTCCCCCGAGAGAGCTCCGCTAGCCAACTCCGGTTGGGAGCACGCTGACAGGACTAGGACCTCCACCGAGGCCCAAACCTGTATAAACCTTTGTGTCACTTGCTGTGTTTTCCCGACGGGAGAGGACCGGTCGCACGGTCAGCTCGCGTCGTCTTTTCTTCGCTAGGATCTTCCACAAAACCTGCCGGGATATTCATAATACCACGACAAGTTTGAATTCAATCAACCTTAATTTGGATCATAAATCATCTAATAACTATATAAAAATAGACTATTTGTTGTTCAACATGTCAATTATGTGATCAATTTTTAAACATCCTAGATGAAAAACTCTAAATACACTAGTTTTGATCTGCCTTTATCTTGAATATTAAGACAGTTTGACCGAACTGTAGTTTAAACTTCTCCCCATGGACCTTGAAGCCCTATGACTCCACAGTCAGCAGATAAAATGGAGCTACGAAGTTAGAGTTAATCAAAATGTATATCAAATTCAATCCAAAACTAACCAGGCCAACTTTTTATCATGACCAAATATACTACACGACCAAAAATTTTGGTCATAATCCAAATAGCAGCCAAAACAGCCAAAACGAGGAACCAATTATCATAAAGAGAGATAATGGAGGTTTGACTGCAAAATTCTGGGTGGCCAAATTGCCTACCAAGATTTGGCAAAATAAATTAAAAAATAGTCTAATATTGACTATTTGTGTCGACGTATTAATCAAATAATAACCAAATTACTTACTACATTTTGATTTAGTTAATTATACACATGAATCAAACACGTGGTTTGGGCAAAACTATGGCATCTGGAATGCAGCTCCAAGAAAATATGTTATTTATGACCATATTGCCCCAAGTCGTCTTTTCTTCTTCACATCAGATCTACAGCATTCGTTTAAAAAGTTCAAGAATACAATATTGAGCAGATAACAAACAACATAAGAGATGATCTTGACCAAAAGCATGACCACTGCAGAAAAATTGGGAAAACAAAGTCCTCATCAGAAAGCACAAATCGGCAATGGGGAGTTCCAAAACTTAACAGATCTAAGACCTTTTCCGACAGTAATACCTAAAATCAGATTTTTATATCCCTATATACATACCACCCTAAAAAGATTCCATCCCTATATTTGAATTTAATCCAACAACAATCTCCAAATTCCACTCTCTATTCTAACTGCTATATGTCTCTCGCGCGTGGGAGCGGGGGAGTGGAGGCGTGGGCAAACGGCGGCGCAGGGGAGCGGGGGAGCGGCGGTGCTGGCAAACGGCGGCGCAGGGGAGCGGAGGCGTAGGCCAATGGCGGCACGGGGGAGCGGCGTCGCAGGGTAGCGGCAGCGCCGGGGAACGGGGGAGCGGCGGTGCGGGCAAACGGCGGCGCGGGGGAGTAGCATCGCGGGGTAGGGGCAGCGCGGGGGAGAGGATGTTAGATCTAGGTCGATCTAGGTATCCAGGTTTTGATGATTAATGACGATTTGGATAAATCCCTGATGATTAAAATTAATTTGGAGAATGTCAGATTTGATGATTAAATGACAACTTAGATAGATTTAGCACAAGTAAATTGAATTGATTATTGATAAACCCTGAAATGGATGTTTCCTTAGTTATGGGTTTAATATTGATGCATATGTAGAGGGGGAGCTCGGTGGTTGCATCAATCTTGTGCTAAGTGAAAATCAAAATGTCATAAGATAAATCTTAAAGTTTGATGGCTCCTTATTGAGATTTTGACATCGATGCATATGCTGAGGAAGAGCTTATCATATTGGTCATTTGATTTGATTGTCATCATGATTTGAGTAGTATGGATCGTGTGCATATGTCTTTGTCACATATGATTCTATATGATTGTGTATTTCATCTCTTACTATCTGTTGAATATGGTTCGTCATTTCACCAGGAAGAGAAATTGTTGAGTGAACTCCTGTGTGGAGTAATTTCTCTAGTGGTGATTAATGACGACTTATATATGAGACTAACATTTTGATTTGAGTGTATGTGTTGTAGTCTCGGAATGGTTGTAAGATGAAAGCAAGCAAAGGTGTGAAGAGGATGAGTCGATATGAGCCATCTCGAGCGAAATCAAGCTTAGCGAGGTCAAGCTTTGCAAGGACAAGTTTCGAGGGATCGAGCTTCACGAGGTCGAGCTTTACTGAAGGTAAAATCCAAGATTAAGGATTGTTTTCTTAGAATTTTACCGGTCTCAGTATTTGGAGATAGACCGGGTTGATATGATTCTTTTTACTAGTTTGACCGTAATATTAAGAGGGGTCGGAAACTAGTAGCTTGAATCTACCTAGTGTGGAAGCTTAAATTCATTCATATCATCTTGCACTAGTGTTTAATCGCCTCTTGCATTGCTAGAAAGTCTAAGTGCAGTTTGTGTTGCTTTAGTGAATCTGTTCTGAAAATTGCACTTAATCGTGTCACTAGCTAGTTCAATTGGTTTATATTCTAGAGTTGGTCGTGATCGTATTTGCTCATTCTGATCATATCCTTGTTTGGAGTGTGGTCGTATTTGCCGGATTGGCTGCATCGTGTTTGGAGTTTGGTCGTGGTCGTAGGAGTTCAAGCTGGTCGTACCAGTCTTCAGCTCGCTTGTGTACGCTCGACCAAATCCACCTGACCACCTGTTTTCGACCAGATGTTTGACCTGTGTGGCTGTAGTCGTTGCTGAGTGTTAGCAAACATATCCGCGAGAAAACAGACAAATTGTTTTAGAAATGACATTTGTGTTGGACATTTTGGCAACAGGAAGGTTTTTGAATTTCTTAGAAATATCTAGGCCTATCTAGGTCTTTCTCCTGTTGACAAAATTTTAGCCCTTTGAGTTATCTTTCCAACAAGCCAAAACTCACCTCAAACGGATCTCTAGATCAAAAGTTATGCTTATTTTACTGTCAACTTACATTTGCTGGACTTTGTCGGAGCATGGCCGAACAAAGTCCGGCCTTTACAAGTTTCTTGGAGCTAAATTGGACGTGTAACCAGAGACGTTTGTATTCGTTCGGGGGCTTTTGTCCGGGGTAGGCCAGACATTGTTCGTTGTGCCGGACAATGTTCGGCCTGTATAAAAATTGTGAGGTGTTAACAAAAATAGATATATTTATCTGGGGGCTTTTGTCCGAGACGGGCCACACTTTGTCCGTCATGGCCGGACATTGTCCAGCCTTTACAAAAAAAATCCCCCAACAGTAACTGACAGTTTGCAATGGTCAAAATTTGTTGTACTGGCCGAACAGTGTCCGACCTATACAAAATTTCATGCAAACGGTTAGTTCTCTTTGAGGGCTATATATATCTTGTGTTTGCCTTCATTTGGGGCTGCTCAAGAAGTGAAAATCTCAGTGTATAAGCTAGTCAAGTCTTTGCTTTTGATTAATTGCATCTAGAGGCTAGAATTTGAGCCAAAATCCTTAGTGGATTTGAGAGAGAGCATTTAAGAGATGTTGTGAGTATTTAGTGCACTTCATCTCCATTTGCAAGCTAGTGCTAGAGTGTTGAGAATTTCATTTGCATCATTGAGCTTCTAGCACGTGATTCGTTCAAGCGAAAGCGCATCCGACTTGTTACTCTTGGCGATCGCCTTCGCCTAGACGGTGTCAGAGAAGAGTCGCGATCTCTCCATTGAAGCTTGTCGGAGAGGCCAACAAGAACTTGTGAAAGGTATTGGTGCTTGCCTATCCGATGTGAAGAAGGAGCAACCCTAGTGAGATCTCCTTCGTGGATATAGAAGTGAGGCTCAAGCGTGAGCGCCTCAACGAGGAGTAGGGGAGACTAGGCGAGTCTCCGAGACCTCAGTAAAAATATTGTGTCAATTGCTTGTCTCGTATTCATTTCATATTTATCTTGACACAATTGTTTGAATCAATCTAGTTGCTTGTTGTATTGTATTTTCATATCGATCAATTGCAACTAGATGTTAGATTGTTGTTGCATATTAAATTCTTATTCCATATAGTTGAATGCAACTAAATTGATTAAATAGTTTTAAACCTCTTTACAAAATCTAGGTTATCCGAAACATCTTTTAAAATTGCTTAATTGAAATTTTTTTTTTGAAAGCCTCCTATTCACTGACTCTAATCGGCATCCTTGATCCTACAGAGGATAGCAACCAGAGAGAGGATGTGGAGATTTCAGTATCCTCTCTCTGGTCTGCATCCACGCGCCGCTTGATGCAGATGCTGTTGGAGCGTTGCGTCCTCCCCATTTCACCCCCGTAGCCTCACTGATGTAGATCCGAGCCGTTTTGCGTCTTCTGTTGGAGACGGTCTAAAAACTTCTCTTTGGACAAACATATAAATTAACAGCTATCAAGTCAGTGAAATTATCTCCATTTTCTATAAATACTTAATAGTGATGGTGTGGAAAAATATAAGTAGAATATAGGAATTGACAATTATTTATCAACAAAATGTCTCGATAAAAATGATAAGTATTTAAGAACAAAAAAAAGTATGATGGTGTATGCATTAAACAAGAACAAAGATAGTTCTGAAAAATATAAACATTTTTATTTTGAAACTGTTGAGCTACAAATTTCTTTTTTTTTTAATGCAGTAGATTCGCATGTTGCATTTGAAAAGAAATCGTGGAGCTACACATTTTTAGTTAAATGGAACTCTTCTAAATAACTGTAAGGTAAATGATATTTTTAGTTTCTCTATTTTGTTTGAGTGCTCAATTATGCTTTTTATTTAGAAATTGTTCAACTTAAGTCTTTTTATTTTCAAATTTTGTTCATTGTTAATCTTTTTGTTAAAGAGGAACAAAGGGTAGATGAAAAGTTAACTTGCCAAAAAGTAAGTGGTTGACTTTGGATAGAGCTGACATATGATTATACGCATTTTGTGAAAGTTGTTGTTGTTTTTCCATTGATTACGGTTTTGATAAGTTTGACATGTATACAAATAGGCATTTTTCGTATAATAATACTAAAAAAGATAATAGTGGCACAAAACATCAATTATATATTGAGAGGATTATTACTCAACTATTGTTGGAAATAGAAGGACCAATTTAGATGATTTGAATGTACAACGACTGAAATAAGCTTATGTATAAGGTAAAAATGACCAAAGATATATTTACCCAAAACTATATTTAAAAAGACATGGAGTTGGTATATTTTTATAATACCCCTGTTTTTTTATATATCATTTCAACTCCATGTATAATTTTTTAAAAATAAAATAAGATTATATATCTACCTTTAATATTAATGATTACTATGATGAATGTGTGTTTACATGTAAATAATTAATAGTTAATAGTAATAATATCTATAAGAATATTTTTGAAAATAAGATCACATTTTACCTTGAAAACGGCATTCTTCTAGATATAAATTCATCTTTCTAAAATGACATGTAGAAAAAAATGAAGGAGGTAATTGATAATATAAGGGTGAGCCTTAGGTCCGAATTAAAAATTCTGATTTTGCTATTTTGGACATCAAATTAACTAAAGTAAAAATCAAAACCTAAACCAAATCTAATTAACCTAATAAAATCTGGTTAGTTTAGTTGATTTATTCGGTATACTAATTAAAACAATTTGTTTGTGAGTAGTGGCACAAACTATTCAAAAGTACAATCTCTACTCAAAATTATAACAGTAATAGAAGATAATAAAATCTAATTTGAACTATTTGAACACAACAAATATCAGATTACCACTATTTACATGTCACAACAAGTGCAGATTAAGAGGAGCATATATATTGACCAATTTATTCAGTCGGTTCGGTCTATGGAGCAAAACAACTAACTGAGCTATAAAATTGGATTTCACATATTTTTGGATTAAATTAAAATTGATCTTGAAAAATTGACCAAAGAGAAATTTTCCAAATGAACCAAATAGCAATTTTCCAAATGATTCAGTTCATTTTCAGTTTTCTGCTCACCTTGACTGTTGCTGGCCTTGTTCCGTATTCATATTCTTTTCGTACACGTCTATATGTTTTAGAAATATTTGTACGGAAAATACGTATTAAAATAATAATCTAAAAAAAACACAGATGAAAAAAATTATAAAAATGACCAAAATCTCCAACCCGAGTGGGGACTCAACCGATTTAGCCCACTGTCGCCAGCCCGGCTGACGACTAACGCCTAAGTCACCAACCCAGTTGGCGACTTACAAGTTCGGCCTCTGTCGCCAGCTCGACTGGCGACTTAGACTCTATATAAGAATCAGAGATGGCGACTGAGAGGGCTGGACAAAAAAAATTTCATTCGGTTAAAGGAAAAGAGAGAGGGGGAGGAAGAGAGAAAATGAGGAAAGGGAAGAAGAAGAGAAGAAAAAACAGGTAAATTTTTTTGAACTTCTAATTAGATCTGATTAAATTTAAAATATAGATATGCTTTAGAAATTAGTTTTAAATACATATCTGCTTAAGAAATTAAAATTAAAATATAGATCTGCCTTTAGAAATTAAATTTAAAATATAGATATGCTTTAGAAATTAGTTTTAAATACATATATGCTTTAGAAATTAAATTTAAAATATAGATATGCTTTAGAAATTAGTTTTAAATACATATATGCTTTAGAAATTTAGTTTACAATATAGATCTGCTTTAGAAATTCGTGAAAAATGTGTTAATGATTTAGATATGTTGTAGAATACGTAGATCTGAGGTACATGTGCTATGCAAGTGTAGATCTGTTATTTAGATGTGATATATATTTAGACAATGAATTGGATTTATGAGTAGCGAACCGATAATTTAGGAAATATGAAGCTGCTGTCAAAGATTTGTGGATAACCTATATATGTTGTGCAAAGCTAACTTAGATCTGATGTGTACGTAAATTAATTTAGATCTGTTGTATAATGTTGTATATTTATAAATATGATGTATATATAATATTATGGATGAGCTGTGTATTAAATTGCACCTATAACAAATTAGATTATTTAAAAAGGAAAGCAAAGATTAATTTTGTTTTTTTGTCGTAGATAATGTCAAAAACAAGAATAATGTATGTCTTTCAAGGGGAACAAGTAATCAGAAATGGACCACATGAGGATGACCTATATAGCTGTCACCGTGTAGACATGGAATTGAATGATCTCAGTGCAGTTAATTTTGAGAACCTTAAGACCCGAGTCGTGGACATACTAAATATCGACACATCTTTACACGAAATTGTCATAGAAGCGTTGGTGCCTGTTGGTGAAACAGGTAGTTGGAAATTGTGTAAACTTAAAGGCGACCGGTCTTGGGGTTCTTTAGTTAGAAGAGTGTTAAATCTCATTCATGGCCCAGATGACTGTGTACTGTATGTAACGGTACGAAACATCGAACCAGCGGAAGAGATACCCGAGCCATTCATTGATCCAACAATAGCACATGATTCTGCGGGTGTCTTGAACACAGGATTCATGAGTGGGCATTTCTGGCCTGGGGACGAGGCTTATGCCGACGAAGGTGAAGACGAGGGTATGCAAAACTCAGGTAGCGAAGGTTCGGAGGTGGACACAGACTATGCGGATTCGTCTGGCGAAGAAGATTATCGTGGAATGGGACCTCCGCAACAATGGTTAGATCCAAGTGGTTTTGATCACGCATGAATCCACGATGATCGTAGGTCGGACTCGGCATCGGATGAACAGAGATTAATTTTAGGGCAACATTTCCGAAGCAAGGAGGAGGCCAAGCAAGGCGTGGTGATGTGGTCCATTGCACTACGTCGCCTTTTCAAGGTGGATAGAACAAATCCGCGTCTGTACGCAGTGAAGTGCACGGTGGAGGGATGTAGATTTTATGTTCATGTTGCCCGGTACAAGGACAGTGAGCACTTTGTGTTTGTTTTTTCACTCATTTCATATGACATACTAACTCAATATTCCTGATTGGAGACATGGCTCATGATCGTAGACAGCTTCCTGAGTTACTGGACCAGTACTACCATGATCGTCATCGAGCTTGAGCCCTTAGGTCCGGAGAAGAGCTTCAGTTGTTCCGCCTACGATTGCCCACACGGCTTGGCCTCTCGACGGGAGATACATTGCACGGCTGAGGGCGGTGGGACTGCTTCCTTTTGTCAGGACGATTAGCAGAGCAGAGTCCTTCAGACTCGATCGATCATTAGTCTCTGCTCTGGCGGACAGATGGAGACCCAAGACACACACATTTCACTTCCAGTGGGGGGAGATGACCATCACCCTGAAGGATGTGGCTATGCTATTCGGCCTACCGATTCGCGGACAGGCCTGAGTACCACCACCTACTCCTACTGGATGGGATGTCACATTCACACAGAGGTTTCACCCCCTGCCTGTGGGACACGAGCCCTTCCACTATGACGTGGGAGTTCTTGTGGCTTGGCTCGCTTACTTCCGGATATGCCCAGTGGATGCTGATGAGTGGACAGTTAGCCGACACTTCGAAGCGTACCTACTATACCTATTTGATGGCTTCATGTTCACTAGTACTCTTAATCATGTTACATGCACATATCATTTATTTACTACATTAAATTCTTATCTTTCTGTATGTTTTTGTTTGCAGGTACGCACGGCGACACGGTGGACCGTTGGCTTGTTCCACTAGTGCAGATAGTCGCAGACACGCCGATCGAACAGATTCCATAGATCAGCTAGGGGTCAGCTGTTCTGTGTGTGACGTATCGAGCGTTGTGCGACGCCTACGTTCGTCGTGCCCGGCAGGCGATTATGGCTGAGTGTCCTCTGCTTATTCTGCTGTGGTTGTACGAGCACCTACTTGTAGGACGACCGCTCGGCACTGATGTGCCCATGCCTCTGCCAGAGGGGTACCTGCCCAGGGATGCGGAGGACGAGATCAATCGCCCAACCATGGGGGATCTTTGGTTGCAGCACAAGCTGCAATGGGCTACCGTCCAGGTGCACGCATGCTATGGGGCGTACAACGACGAGCTGGAGCTGCTCTATCCCTCGCGTGTTGTCTGGAGGGCCTGGACGGCCACCTACGTTGAGAGCACAGCTGCAGGCGGGATCTCGTCGGCATGTACGGGGGACCGGGACTTATGGCTCACCCGATGTGTTCTTGTCTTCAACCATATGTTGGAGGTATATGCTCCATGGAAGGTGATGCGACAGTTTGGCTTGTTCCAGCCGGTCCCCCCTGTCGACGCTGCACATCAGTTGTCGCACGCCCAACACGAGTAAGCTCGCGATCATCTTCGCGCATAGTGCTTCGTCTCCACAAAAATACTTAACACTTTTATTTTTCCTGCAGGCAAACCCGTAAGGGCAAGAAGGTTTTCACTTGGGAGGACCGGCAGGCTCCATACACTCGCCGCTGGGAGCAGACAGCAGGGATAGATCTAGTGCACAAGGCGAGGCCATACGATCCGAGGACATACTGCAACTACCTCCGATGGTACATCCCTCGCACCATTGCTCACATTGCCCCACCAGCTCCAATGCTTGCCGAATTCCCTGCTCCGAGCGTGCAGCAGACGTACGATCCACACCACGCATCCCGTGTGCACCGCCAGGTACGCACAAACACTCCATTTCCTGCTTGTTATTGTTATTTTTGCCTACCATTGTGTTGTGGTCTTGTAGGCTGACGGCCTCCGTGCGATTACCTCCACCACGCGGCCGCTACTCCATCGGGAGGAAGCACGTCTACCTATCACGCCCGAGGAGTACAAGAAGGCCATCGCCTTCATTCATCGAGTCGCATCCCAGCTGTTGCAAGAGAGTTCCGCCACTTCGTCGACATTTGCTGTACCTCCTCCGCCAAGGGCCCCCCCATTCAGATGCCGTCGCAGCCAGCCACTCATTCGCTCGACGCAGCCGAGCCCTCAGGTACGGCCATCGACGCCCCGATTTTTCTCGGTGCGCCCTCTGTTGAATCTTGAGCCCTAATTAGGGTTTTGGTGATTAATGACATCCGCGAGATTTGCGACTAACCTTTGTATTGAGACTCAGGTAAATCAGAGGTGAAAGCATCAAGAAAGAGCAAAGCAAGGCTATCAAGAATCCATGAAGTGAAAAACGACGAAAATCTCGACAAGAGTACAAATACCTAAACCTAGCGCATTCTTGTTTTGAAATTTTCTAGGTTAGATGGTCGTACTATTAAGAGGGGTCTTAGCACAAGTATCTTGATCAACCTTGAAGTTTTTAGAAGCATATTTGCATTTGCATTTGCCCTAAATCAAATTTGAGTAAAAAGTTCAGAGGTCTGTTTTCGTTTTGTACTGGCCGGACAGTGTCTGAAGTGACCGGACAATGTCCGGCCAATACAAATAATTTCAGAACTTTGCAAACAAGTGCAACAGAGACAAATACATTTGTCCGGTGCATTTGTCCGATGAAAGACCGGACATTGTCCGAAGTGACCAGACAATGTCCGGTCAATACAAATGATAACGGCGTGTTGAATTAAGACAAATGTATTTGTCCGGAGGATGTGTCTGAAGTGACCGGACATTGTCCGAAGTGACCGGACAATGTCCGGCCAATACAAACTTTGGGCTATTGAAACTGCTGTGTCAACAGAGACAGATACATCTGTCCGGACAAATGTATTTGTCCGGCATGTACAAATCATTTTGAACAGGGGTATCAACAGAGACAAATGCATCTGTCCAGACATTTTGTCTGGACAAATACATTTGTCTGGCCTTCACATTTTACTGCAAACGGCTACTGACACTCATATTTCACGTGAATAATGGTCAAAATTTTTGTACTGACCGGACATTGTCCGAAGTGATCGGACAATGTCCGGCCAGTACAACTTTTGCCCAATCTTCTTGATTTCGACCGTTTTTGCTGAGAGTATAAATAGATCACTGTTGTAGATGTCTAACACACACGAAATACATCTCAAAAACCCTGAGCAACAGTGTGAAAGTCCTCTCACATCCATTCTCTAGCAATTGAAGTCAAAACTTGAGAAATCTTGAGTGCTAGTTGAGTGAATTTGTTTCCAAGCCTTCTTGCATTTGCATTGTGTTCATCAAGCTTTGAGGTTGATCAAGCAAGGTGCTAGGCTTGTTACTCTTGGTGATTGCCGTCACCTAGACGACCTGGGAGGTCCGGCGATCTCTCCATCGACGGTGTGTCGGAGAGCCCCGGCGATTGGTTGTAAAGGCTCGGAGCTCACCTATCCGGAGTAGAGAAGGGCTACCCCTAGTGAAATCGAAGCATAAGCTCAAGCAAAGAGCGCTTCAACGGGGATTAGTGGAAATCGGCAAATTTTCGAGACCTCGGGAAAAACTCGATCTATTCGGTTACCTCTACTACTTGCTTAATTTTCATAGTGATTGAATTGTTGCTATTAATCTTTTAGAAAGTGCAAAATCTGTATTGAATTGTCTTTCATATCCTTAGAAGATTTGTGATTGCAATCTTAGGTTGTTAAACCCTAGTTTAGAAGAAAAATTTTAAAACCGCCTATTCACCCCCCTCTAGTCGGTATCCTTCGATCAACACCCTTGACCCGCTCTTACCGTTCAGGTGTTCCACCTCACGTGGACGTGGCATCTCGTGGTGGTGTACGGATCTCTGAGGGTACCCCTACGCGCCCTTCGACCTCCAATTCTAGCCTGGGGTTTGACATCACGTTCGACTTAGTCGACGAGTACGTCACCACGTCGCAGCATATGGTGGACGAGCATGCCGGTACGTCCTCGTCTGCTCCATCCGCACCGTCCAGTAGGCGCCCGCCCTGCATTCTGCCTCAGTCCATCCATGCCAAGCCGGACGTGGTCCTCGACCCGCGGACTACGCTGATATGTTGTAGAGGGGAGACGACACCCACAGAGCCAACATCAGTTGGCGTCCGCACAGCTTGGTGATGCGCCTCCGCCGTCGCATGACCCTCCTGATACAGGTTTGGATCGGGCGAGCGCCCAACCACCCCATCGACAGCCGTCACAGAGGACGATGCAGGGACGCACCACCTTCTCACCGTCACCGTTTCAGCGGGACCAGCCTCGTCGTCCGAAGAGGGGGTGACATTAGTTTTTTTTTCAAATTTCTTACTATCTGTATGAAACATGATTTTTGTTTGCATGTATGTATGAAACATGATTTTTCTACGATTCAGCCTTTCTACTTTTCAATCTTTTTTACGTTCAGTTCTCACTTTTGGTAACCGAACAAATTAAACTAACCACGAAACATATGAATCAATCAACCCAACCCATCACGGCTCTTTTTCTCCCTAACTGGGCGGGCTAGGGTGCTTCGACATGCTTTTGTAAGTTTTACCTGCAATTATTCTTTTTTCTTGGGTTATTCATACACAAAAAACACACTCGTAGGCTGTTTTAGAAACAACAAAAACTATATGGGTTATTTTTTAAATAATGAAAATCACAATGGTTATTTTAGAAACAACACAAAACAAAACAGGTTATTTTACAAATAAATTTATCTACAAAAGACCTGGCCCTTAAGTCGCCAACCCGGATGGCGACTACTGACGTGGCCTTAAGTCGCCATTCGAGTTGGCGACTTAGGGCTAACACAGACAGTTACTATTCGGGTTGGCGACTTTAGTTATTTTTATAATTTTTTTCTTCTGTGGTTTTTTTGAGATTATTATTTTAATAAATATTTTTCATACGAAAAATTCATATATTTTATGCTAATGCTAAGCTCACCTATTCACATTCGGACTCGATAAAACTATTTTAGGTTGGTATAATTTCATATCCAACAGAAAAGAAAGTTCAATATGTGTAACAATTAACAGATCACCACTATTCGTCCGTACCCAACCATTTCCAACCCTGTTCCAAACCCAATACGCAACTCGTCTTCTTCCCCGCATCTCGCAATCCTCCGATCCCTAACCCTAACCCTAATCCATCTCGCCGGCTGCCATGCTGCGCTCCCCCGGCCACTCCCCTCGCCGCCTCTCCCCGTCCCCCTCGCCTTCCCCGTCCACCCAACGACCCGCCTCCCCCGCCCCTTCCTCGGCCTCCGCCTCCGCGTCCGCCGCCCCCACCACCACCGCCAAGCGCCGCCGCTCGGAGGTGCTCGACGAGGACACGTACGTGGCGTCGATCGAGCGTATCATCGAGCGGGACTTCTTCCCCGACCTCCCGCGGCTCCGCGACCGCCTCGACTGGCTCCAGGCCGCGCGCTCCCGCGATCCCCTCCTCCTCCGCGACGTCCAGCTCAAGATCCTCGAACGCCGCCGCCGCCGCCTCGTGGGTGACAGCCTCCTCCCCATCCCCACGCCAGCCTCCCTCCGCTCCCCGTCCTCTTCCTTCTTCGCCTCCCCGGCCCCCTCAGTCGCCGCCACCGAAGCCGCTGAGGCTCCCGAGGAAGACGACGCGGCGGCCGCGCTCTCGCTCGATGACTTTTTCCGCCGCTTTACCAGCGAGGACAACGAGAGCTTCGCTCGCATCCTCGACAAGGTCAACAGCCGCCGGCGCGAGCGCCATGCGCACCTCCTTGAGCCGGCACCACATGCGGCGGCGCCTTCCCTGGAGGACGCAATGAGAGACAGGATAACTGATGGGTATGGCACGTCGGGGCAGCCGCCGAGCACGCTCGAGGGGGCCAAGTTCACGGCCAAAAACCTGCTCATGTATTACCCAGCCGACCGCGGCGAGGCGCCACTCACAGAGGAGGAGCGCGCTGAGCGGCTCAGGGGGCTCACCAAGGAGATTGACCGTTCGAACACCCGGTTCCATGGGAAGGCTGGCGATGATGCGAGGCCCAAGGAGGAGGAGGCAGCTGCCATATTGTATGCTCCGGTTGTGGGCTCCACACCTGGAAGCATGGCGTTCCAGGACCCGGACAAGCTGAAGAAGTATGATTTGGAGGATTTGAGGAAGACGCCAAACCCATTCTTTGTTGAGTCTGGCAAGAAGGCAGACAATGGGTATAGTTTTGTGAGGACTCCGTCACCGGCACCTGGTGTGGATGAGTCGCCATTCATGACATGGGGTGAGATTGAGGGGACACCACTGAGGTTGGACCCTGAGGAGACTCCTGGTGGTGCAGGGGGCAGTGATACAGTGCATTTCAAGATCCCACCTCCACCGGCACGGGATGTCAAGGCACACTTGCTGTCAAGGGATGCCGCAAGGAAGATAAAGGAGAGGTCTAAAATGTTCCAGAAGCCGCCACTGCCTTCACCTGTGAGGGGAGGCAGTGCAAGCCCCAGGACGCTCTCTCCTGCAGCGCAGAAGTTTGTGAGGAATGCAATTGCCAAGTCGTCACGCACCATTGATGAGTCTCTCCGCGCAAGCTACAGGGGGTCAACCCCATCTGGAGGCACTCCGAAGACAAGGTTTTCAAGAGATCTGAGCTTGGGATCAAGGTCTCCTTCGACGAGGCAGGGTTCGACCCCTCCTTGGTGATCTCAGGGAACCTCAATGTTTTATCCACATCATAAAGCAGATATATTTTCTTCCTTGTACTTTAACAAATTATGTTACATAAACAAGGGAAGCGAGTTTTTTTGCCTTGGAAACTTAGAGATGAACTCACCAAATCGTCTCTGTAAACTTGTTTTTGCACAGTCAAGATCGTTAGTGCGGCATATTTGAGTTTGCAGTGGCCATGATAAAATTTTCCTTGATAATGTACTTTCTATTGGTAGTGTTCATAGATCAGATGTTTTATTTCATTATTTGAAAAGATCCTAAGTAATGCTGCCATTCCTTACTGAAATAATAAAATGCTATGCGGCGCAGTGGAGAAATCAATAATTTTTGAAAGCTATCAAGGTTTTTTAATACTCTCAACAATTATAATAAGTGAAACAAGTTCGAAACCAAAATTAAATTAAATTTTGTCAATTAATTTAATGCATATTGTAGTAGTTACATGATAGATATGTTTATTCAAGTTAACCTTAAGTATGTTTGGTTCAATTTGGTTGATGAACACAGCGCATATAGTTTCCACTTTCCAACATTTGACAGGATTAAGTGATTAGTATGTCTCAGGTGTCAACCCTCGTAGACAAAGCTTGTGCTACTACCTAGCCAATTGGCGCATTGGTGCATGCTCAAGTCTGTAGATGTCTCACAAAACATGCTTTTATCTTATGGTTGTCTACTCCATAATATCATTTTGACTTTGTTTCTGCTCGGAATGCTGTCAGGGTGGAATTCATTTCATTTTGAAGTCCAGTTTTATTTCTTGTGGGATTTGGAAGAAACTGAAATTGGTAGGATTTGATCTAGTTATAGATGAATTGACAAGGTTTGTACTTAGTTTTCCATGAAGGTAATATAAAGATTTAATTTGTTCTTCTGGGAGAAGTTCCTTGTAGTTCAGTTGGAAATGAATTCTCTCATTTGGGTCTCTGGATATGAAAGAAATTAACTGGATGTTTGGATCTAGAATCTAACTGATTTCAATTTAGCAAATACATAGAAGTTTGTTATCCTTTATAGACTGGGTATTGTGAAGAAGGAAAGATTAGGTAGACATGCTTAGTCTTGAGTGTTTGTTTTGCTACTGAAAGCTTTCATGAGCAAGGAGCTTATGAGGATTCAACGAATCGTTTGCAGAAAATTGGTTAGGTTAAAAGACTTCGCTTTAACACCAGCTTAGGTTAAAGCATGAGAAGTTTATCAAACATCAATGACAGTTTAAAGTAGGCATACATCGGATACTGGAGGATGGTTGACAGAATTTGATCAGCCAAGAGAATGCTGCTACTGAGAGAGTTTACTTCAGAGTTCAGATACTTGGTGATCATGTTTTTATAGATGTAAGGCATGGTTAATTGGTTGTCGATTGATAGTATGTTGATATTACCAATCAATGATTATGGATTTTGTCGAAAATGATAGTGATATGTGTAACTTGATAACTTAATAGTTTAATATGTTTGACTAGAATGAGGTACAGCTATGTTATCAAGTGCAGAGGCATTGTTGTGTCCGAGTCTTTTGCCCCAAGAGTTTGGTATTAATAGTATGACTGTTTATTCTTCAGAGTAATCTATGAATGTGGTAGCGAGTAGTGACGGAGAAATTATGGACTATTTGGAAGATGCCCAGGGCAATAAGTCAGCTTAACTTAAGTACTTGGGACAACAAATGCTTACTGATGGATATTAAGTCAGACTTGTCCTCTGGAAACATCAAGTCATCTGAGCAACATCAGCCCATTTCTGTATGTGATAACAAAAGCAAGCAGGTCTTGATTAGCACTCTGTCATGTTTTAGTTTTCCTTTAGAAATTGATAGTCTAGTTCATAAGAACCATAGTTTGAAGAAAATACTAAATTGTCCATCCAAGTTGTTTGTAGATACTTCAGAAATTGCCCAGTGATGTGTTATTATGTCAACAAATGCTTAGTTGGAATAAAGAAGAGAAAAATATGGTATAGTGCTGTTGCTGCAGGGTGATCAAAGAAGTGAACAACCAAATCGAGAACATGGATGCAAAGGTTAAGATTTTAACCAAACCGTCCCTCATAGAAGCTATTATGCTGCAATATGATGGAAAACTAACATTGGACATCTGCTGCCACATGTGACCAGCAAGGAGGACGACTAGGAAATAATCAGGAGAGCAAACAAACATATTAGTTGCATTATTGAGTCATATGAGGGACTGTTTTGTACAGTGTTGGCTTACTGTTCTAGAGACTTAAGAGTACAAGTATCAAGAGTTCTGGATTTGTGTTGCATGATATGTGTTTGTTGTGGAAAAAATTTATTCCATGGCTCTCTTACGTGAGGTCTCAGTTAGGAATTGTTCTTAACATCTGGATCTTAGGGTTTCAAGAAATAAGATTTGACATTTGGTTCGCGGCTGGTTTGCTCAACAACAGCGAATGTCAGCTGATTGATATTCGGTTCGCGGCCTGACAAAGTCAAACAATGGTATAGGCATGGTTTAAAGGATTTCCAGTTGACAAAACAAGTTTAGCTTAAGGTATGGGTGCAAATTGAAGCAAGACAACTAATTGACAAACTGGTTTTTCCAGAAAAGTCCAGAGAATCAAAGAATTTGCAGTTAAACCCCTGGCACAGAGAAATTGAATGCCAGTGCACTGTTGGTTTCTAGGTTTAGCGTGTTTGGACAAACCGCACGTGCGTTGCTTAGCCAACTTTGTCAATCAAGTAGGCGAGGTTACAAGGATGTTGCTGGCGAAGTTAATTAGGAGATGGTGGTCGGAAGACGGCGAACAGCGAGGTCGAAGTCGTCAGCTTTGAGGACTCGAGACGAGCTACGGTGACAGAGAACTTGGGTTGTTGAAACTTGAAATTAATCGAGGGCTTTTGTTCCTGGGGTAATGCTGATGGTGCTGGAGCAAGGAATTGGACTGCAAAGCTGGTTTGGGGCTCGCCGACGTTAATGTCGAACTCGAAGATGACAGTGGAAAGAGGCGCCGATGATCTAGAGAAATGTTGGTCAATTGGGCTCGGCTACACCATCTACGAGATACAAGGAACGAGAAGATGTAGCCAATTTGGTTGAAGATATGGTGGAGCGGGCTGGCGACATGAGGTGTTTACGGCAATGCGCGAAGAATCGAGAAAGCTTCAATTACTGGCTGAATTCAAAGTTGGATTGAATAGGCTTTCTTAGAATACTCTGGTGATCATTTAGTTCTACAGGAGGGGAGGCTAATTTTGGCTACAAGGGGGTGTGATAGCCGGAACAGGGTAATTTGAATTTTCGGCGATCACCGGCAATACAGTTCACCAGAGACGAATTAGCTGAGATGGTATGAGAAGATGGGCACTAGGAACATACCAGTGAAGTTGGATGGAGAATTAGAGCTGAGGTGGATCCTGGCGACGTTCTCCTCCTCGGCGACTCACTGGAGAAGAAGAAGAAATGACAAGAAGATAGATTTAATGGCTAAGGAAGCTCTGGAGAGAAATGGTGAAGGTAAAGCTGGTCGTGGGTAGCTATTTATAGGCACAGGATGGAGTTGGCGATGTTGCAACGGTGAAAACTGTGCCGGCAAAGCTACTGGGCGAAGTGAACAGCGGCAACGATGGGACGGCAAGCAGACGGCTACCCGATTTTGTCAAGAGCGGTCGGCTTCGTTGGAACTTGTTCCTGGCTGGTGTAGTGGTGGAGGCGATGAAGTTGGCCCGGCGTGGCGGCGTGGCGACGTGGCACGAAGCTTCTGACAAGGCTGCTGCTGGTGTTGCCACTGCGATGGCTCTGGCGCGGACACGTGCGTGCATGCTGGCACAATCAAACACAAGCACAGGCGAAGGTGGAGCTTGGCTGCGGCGAAGAAACACCGCGAGGCACGGATCAAACAGCGTGTCGGCGGAAGAAATCTGAATTTTGGAGTGAAATGCAATTTCTGAAAATTGGTTTAGACTGATTTGCAATTTCTGAGAAATAGTTGATTAGGGTTGAATTTGGCTTCACAAATTTGAAACGGATCAATTTGAGACTCAATTGCGAAAATGGTCTAGATGATAGAATTTGGCTGCCAACTTTTTGGATTAAGGTATTGGCATAACCTTGATCATAATTCAAGAATAATTTGGTTTGGATCAGGTCAGGATTTGATTGAATCTGAGTTTTGAATCTCAGGGTATTTAGGGTAATTAGGATATTCAAAATAATTCTGTTTTCGAAAACAGAATGAGACTGATATGATAATTCTGGGATTTAAAGATTGAATTTGATTTGGCTTTTGAAGGCTTTTCTACTCAGGATAATCAGTAGATCATATCTGAGTAGTCAGATCTTGATTTAGGTCCACTGAGAAGATTTTGAGATTTTTGGGCTTAGAGAAGGATGAATCTGGGCTGATTTGGCTGATCTTGGAGAGACATATGCATACATGACTTTTATGAAAGAGAAATTTTCACCCCAAACCCACGGTGTTACAAAAATTTCCGCAATTGGTTGAAGCAATTGGATGACTTCTACCAAGGAATCGGACCTATGCCGACCATACCACAAAAAGATCAAGCCTGTGGGATTAGAGACACTGATGGAGATGAAGCAATGTCTTACCAGGTACTCCAAAACTATGTTAATATTATTTTTGGTGGTTCCTCTTCTTTTGCTTCTAAGCGTCAATTCAAAACTTTTTACCGCGAGGTAAATAAAGTTGAGACTCCCATTGGAGAGCCTCAATATCGTCTTTGGTCGGAAACTCCTTTGACCTTTGATCGGGCTGATTATCCCATTGGGCTCATGCGACCATTGAGATTGCCTTTGGTCATTACCCCAATCATTAGCAATGCTCGAGTAGAAAGAGTTTTGATCGACGGGGGCAGTTCCTTGGACCTATTATTAGTCAAGACACTAGATGAGATGCAAATTCATCGTTCGAAGATTAAGCCCATAATTCATCCATTTTATGGGATAATCCCTGGTCCCTCCATGATGCCGATGGGACAGATTGTGTTACCGGTAACATTGGGAGAACCAGACAACTTTCGAACAGAATTGATAACCTTTGATGTAATTGATTACGATTCGGCATATAACGCTATTTTTGGCAGGCCAACTCTTGCTAAGTTCATGGCAGCAACGCATTATGCTTATCAATGCGCCAACTTGCTAGGCCCCAAAGGTATTATTTCAGTTCGAGGTAGCCGGAACACGGCGTTTACTTGTGCTCGACTATCTCTGGAGTTGGTGGATCAGCCTCCCCTTCGGGATGTTAAGACTGCGACCACGGCCTCAGATACGATCAAAGTTGCCCCGTGATCAGATGAGAAACTAAAGCTAGTTCCATTGTACCCAGATGATCCATGATGATCCATCTAGAACCATTCGGATTGGATCAGACCTGGACAACAAATAGGAACTCGAGCTCATTACTTTTCTCCGGGCTAACGCAGATGTGTTTGCGTGGAAACCATTCGACATGCCTGGAGTCCCAAGGGAGGTAATTGAGCACAGGTTAGCGATTCGACCTGGACAGTGACCCATAAAGCAAAAACTCAAACGCTTTGCCATTGATCGGCAAGAAGCCATCCGTTCGGAGTTAGACAAACTACAGAAAGCGGGATTTATTCGCAAAGTCGATCATCCTAAGTGGCTTGCAAACCCAGTCATTGTCCTAAAGTCAAATGGTAAGTGGTGCATGTGCGTCGATTACACCAGCCTAAACAGTGCCTGTCCGAAGGATGATTTTCCCCTTCCCCGCATCGATCAGTTGGTCGAGTCTACAGCGGGTTGTGAACTAGTGAGCTTCCTGGATGCTTACTCATGGTACCATCAAATTAGAATGGCAGAAGAAGATGAAGAGAAACTTGCTTTCATCACATCATTTGGCACTTACTGTTACGTCAGATTGCCATTTGGTCTCAATAACGCCGGTTTCATGTACCAGCGCTTGATGCAAAAGACCTTTCTTTCCCACTTGGGGCGTAATCTCGAAGCTTACATTGATGATTTGGTTGTAAAAAGCTTGAAAAGCTCGAATCATTTAGATAATCTTGCTGAAACCTTTTGTAATCTAAACAAGCATGGAATAAAATTGAACCCAAAAAAGTGTTCCTTCGGGGTTTGTTCTGGCAAACTTTTGGATTTCCTTGTTTGTTCGAGAGGAATTGAGGTTAATTCTGAAAAAATCAGGGCCATTGAGCAAACGAGGTCTCCTTCGACTATGAAGGATGTCCAGAGCCTAACAGGTCGCATGGCGGTTTTAAGCCTTTTCATATCGTGACTAAGCGAATGAGGACTGCCTTTCTTTAAGGCTCTTCGCAAACACAATGGTTTTACCTGGTCGTATGAAGCCAAAAAAGCCTTTCAAGAGGTCAAAGCATATTTATCTAGTACTAGTCTCTCCGAATTTGGGGGAGAGCCACTACTCCTTTATTTGGCGGCCACCCCTCACGCAGTCAGCGCAGTTCTGGTCACGGAAAGAGAGGGTGTACATCAACCAATCTATTATGTAAGTGAAGTGCTTCATGGTCCAAAGGAGCGTTACCCTGAGGTCCAGAAGATACTTTACGCACTTCTGATGGCTTCCCGTAAGCTACGACATTACTTTCAAGCGCACAAGATTATTGTGACTTCGTCCTTCCCATTGGGAGATATTATCCGGAACCCGGAGAAATCTGGTCATATCGTGAAATGGACAGTGGAACTTGGAGCATTTGACATCCATTTCACCTCTCGTGTAGCAGTTAAATCTCAAATTCTTGCAGACTTTGTGGTCGAATGGACTAATCCCAACCCTCCTGCGCAAGAATCTAAAGATTTACAATGCACCGACCATTGGACGATGTATTTTGACAGCTCTTGCAGTTTTCAACCCTCAGGGCTAGAGTGGTCTTCATCACGCCTCAGGGCGACCAACTCAAGTACGTCATTCAATTACACTTTGTTGTGACCAATAGCGTAGCAGAGTATGAAGGTCTTATTGCAGGGCTTCGGGCAGCTAAATTCCTCGGAGTCCGTCTGCTAGTAGTGGGGAGACTCATAGCTTGTCGTAAACCAGGTAAACAAGGAGTACAGCACCTCCGATGAGACACTGGCTCATTACCTGGGGGAAGTGAGGAAATTGGAAAAACGCTTCAGTCATTTCGAAGTCCAATATATCCCGCGAAAGGACAATGTACTCGCAGACCAAGTATCAAAAATTTGGTCCTCACGCACATCCGCTCTGGCAGGAGTGTCCGTCGAATACTTAAAACACCCTTCGATCATGGCTTTGATCGAGGATGACCAGGTGACAGTTTGCGTCACCAACCTTGGACATGAAGAAGATTGGACCCGGCCATTGCGGATCTGTCTTGAACACAGAACCTTGCGTAAGGATGAAACAGAAAGTGATCGGTTAATTCGAAAGGCGCGTCTGTATAAAATCATTGATGGGGTTTTATACAGAAAGGGTACTCAAGGAGTATTCATGCGTTGTATATCTCAAGAGGAAGGTAAAAACCTCTTGAAATAAATTCATGACGGTGTATGTGGTGCACATGCGTCATATCGGACACTGGTCGAAATAGCATTCCGGCAGGGATTTTACTGGCCTTTGGCACTTCATAATGCCAAGCAATTGGTCAAGACATGCCACAGTGTCAGTTTCATGCAAGGCATGTTCATCAGCCTACATATTCCTTACAAACTATTCCTCTAACATGGCCTTTTGTGGTCTGGGGAATAGACATCGTGGGTCCTATGCCCCAAGCAGTCAATGGGTACAAATTCTTGTTCATAGCCATTGACACATTTACGAAGTGGATTGAGGCTGAACCAGTCCGCAATGTTATTGCCATGGCGGTGAAGAAATTCCTTCATAAGAATATTGTCACACTATTTGGTGTTCCGAGTCGTCTTATTACCAACAATGGTTCCTAGTTCGTTAGTGGTCTCTTTTTGGACTATTGTGACGACATCGGGACCAAAGTGTGCTTTGCATCTGTAGCTCATCCACAGAGCAATGGAGCCGTTGAACGTGCCAACGGGCAGATTTTACAAGGCATTAAGAAGTGTGTCTTCGATCGCCTTAGAATGCGCTTGGGGGCTTGGGTAGATGAACTCTACTCCATTCTATGGGCACCACGCACTACTTGTAGTCGAGCTACGGGTGAGACGCCTTTTCAACTAGTATATGGTGCAGAGGCTGTCTTACCTATGTGTTGTGGTATAAAATATACCACCGGCAGATTTCTCGGACGCGTGTAACACGCGTACAATGGCGCGAGCTGACCGAGTGACCGGTCACCTCCCGCCGGGTAACACATAGATTGATATGGGGATTTTTATACAGGTTCAAGTCCTGGTGGGGGCCCTAGTCCTGTCGACACCCTCCGGACGTGAGTCCGCTGGGGAGGTGCTCTCTCGGGGAGAGAGGTCTCCAAAGGATGCATGTTGTTTTTGTGTGTAAAATGAAATTCGGCCCCCTACAAAAGAGATATAAGGGGGTATATATAGGCCCCAAAAGAAGCAAAAAGACCAAAGGGCCCTAGGTACGGCTGTCGAATTGAGGGGCATTGACGTCATTCCACCGGCCGAAGGGCATGGATGCTTGCCAAGTGTCCTCGCTATTTCCCGAGACGTCCTCGACGTCCCCCGCATGTGACCTTGCATGGGAGACCTCCGTGGCCTTTCCCGGGAGGCCTCCGTGACATTTCACGGGAGGCGTCTGGGGTTTGCCACGGGAGGCGTCCGGAGCTTGGAGAGGTGCCCGTGTTTCTTCTACGGGAGCTCTCCATGGCTCTTCTTGGGAGGCCTCCGTGACGTTTTGTGGGAGCCCTCCGGGACTTTCCACGGGAGGTGTCCGTGGCTTTCCACGGGGAGCCCTACGGGACTTTCCATGGGAGGCATCTGGGGCTTTTCCCGGTAGTACTCTAGGACTTTCCATGGAAGGCGTCCGTGGCTTTCCACGGGGAAGCCTCTGAGACCTTCCATGGAAGGCGTCTGGGGCTTTTCCTGTTAGTGCTCCGGGACTTTCCACGGGAGGCATTCGTGGTTTTCCATGGGAGGCGTCTAGGACTTTTTACGGGAGGCGTCCAGGACTTTTCCTGGTAGCCCTCTTAGACTTTCCACGGGAGGCGTCCGGGACTCTCCCTGGGAGCTGTCCATGACATCCCGGGAAACGTCCGAGATTTTCCCCCAACAGCAGCCCCCCAGACCCCTGGGGGAACAGAGTGGTCCCGTAGGGTGTGTGTAGAACTCGCCCCGGATGATGCTTCGCCTTCTGGGACACGCCCTAGGCCGCACGTGACGCTTCAGCTCCCGGGCCATTTTCCTGCGCGAACCCTCGTTTCACGCATGCGTCGTATGGAACCCCAATCTTCGTGCGACTCTTCGATATCCGCGTGACGGTTCAAATCAACGGCCCATATGATCTTGACAACACATGGCACCTATCCGGCCCACCCCCCATTGCTTATAAATAGGTGGGGGTCCCTCCGGTCCGGTACACTTCACTCTAACCTCCAAACTTTGCTCTTCTGGTAGCTTGATTTTCCGGTTGTTCGCTTTCTTAGTGACACCCTCGACTTACTGGGCTTCTTCCACCGTAATGGCACCGAAGAGCCGTACCAAAGCGTCCAAGCTACCTCCAGAGGAGGTGACTGCCGACTTTCTCGGGGCCACCGAGTTTTCCTCTGGGGACCTCGAGGTCTTTTTGGACCGAAAGTTCTTCACGGCCGGGGACATCAGGGTCCCCAGGCCGGTGGAGTTGGTGCCGATCCCGGGAGGGGGAGGTGGTGGCCTTCGAGGCCTTCGTGGAGGCAGGCCTCCGGCTCCCGATGCATCCACTGCTCCTGGAGATTCTACAAGTATACCAACTCTCGCTTAACCACCTCACCCCGAACACCCTTGTTCAGATGTTGTTGTTCGCGTGGCTGTACGAGACGGCCACCGAGGAGGAGCCCACCCTCCGGCTCCTCCGCTACTTCTACGAGCCCTCGACGAGGGGCCCGCTGGTCATGAAGGGAGGGCCCAAGTCAGCCTTTGGGTCAATCATGATCCAGCTCATGCCCGGCCGCACCGACGAGTACCTGGTGCAAGCCTCCCGGGACCACTGAGGAGATTGGCTCGGCGGTGGTTCTATCTCTGGGTGGGTGACACGGAGGTAACGTACTCCCCAGAGCCCTCGTTGTACTGCCGATCCACCGGGCCGCTAGCCTCGGAGTGGACCGAAGGGGAGATGGACCTCACCCTGATGGCAGAGGCCTGGTTCTGGAGGTCCATGCGGAATCTCACGGAGGAGATGGCACTCCTCCGGGTGGCGCCCTTCAACCCTCACCGGGGAAGGAGGGTGTCCACGGCGCATCGACCGCCCCGGATGGCAGTGGCGGAATGTAAGTGTCGACGATTCGGACTCGGAGTCCTCAGCCGAACTTATGCAGAATTTGTAATTGTGAGACCTTTCAAGATGACCCTCCGGGAAGGTATGCTGAATAATGGTGAACAGGAGCACAGAGAGTTTAGACAGGTTCGGGCCCTCGATAGTGGGAGTAATAGCCCTATGTCCTGTTGAGATTTCACTAAGTGTGGTAAAATGTTTACAAATGGAGGGAAAAGTCCTCACAGGCGAGGATTTTCCCTGTAAAAGTGTACAAGGATAAGCCAAAGAAGGCTTACTAAAATGCTATATGAGGTGGGCCGTAGACTTGGCTAACTTAAATGATTTTGGATTTCTTGATCTTCCGATCTCTCGGTTGATGTTTCGGATGATCCCCCTCCTGATTGATGCTCCATGCCATCCTTTTGTACTGCTTGAAAGGGTGCCATGTGGAGGAAACTGCATCAATCGGTTGCACGGACGGTTGGATGCGGTTTTTTGGAACTGCTCTTAACCTCCACGCAGGTTAAACATGTGTTATTCATGGATAACTGTATGTGTTAACCTTCTGACGGTCGATTCTCCACGTGTAGGAATCTTCGGGATACTTAGAATATCCTATTGTATGGGCAACCGAATAGATAGATCCCAAGTATCCTGATCGGCAGATGTTCTGACCGCGGGATATTGGCTGACCGCGCAATATCCCGAATGTGTAGTTCGCGTATAGCCTACGAACTTCTGATCGCGCAAGGCTTACGGTCTGACCGCGTAAAGCTGGCGATCACATAGTGACGTCCCTCAGAACAACTTGAGCTCGTATCGCCAGATACACTCTTGACTCGAACCTGCCTTTAACCAGAAGTCCAATAGAAGTGGTCTGGGTGTCAATCCTCGTCAGCTAGCCCCCAAATTCGAAAGAAACGAAGTGACGTGTTTATTTCGAATTTTAAGACCATGCATTGGATTTTTAACCCGGCCCTTTAACTTCTCCACTTAGTGGCGCACTAAGTGAAAACGGTTGGTTTTTCAAGATGGGTTCTGACATTACGTGACGGGCAATGATAGCGCCGTAGAATTGTTTTTATCTCGAGGTAAAATTGTAAATGCTTTGACGAAACCCGAGGCGCCT
The DNA here is from genome assembly GCA_019359835.1 of Pharus latifolius. Taxonomy (NCBI): domain Eukaryota; kingdom Viridiplantae; phylum Streptophyta; class Magnoliopsida; order Poales; family Poaceae; genus Pharus; species Pharus latifolius. The sequence continues at coordinate 20,320,622 of CM033324.1, read as the reverse complement.
GGAATGCAAACCGTCACCCAGGCGGTTATAAATACCAGGTTCTTGGATTTGTAAAGCTTCACAATTTCCCTCCACGCCTAAGTCCTTCTCTTGTTATCCTGCCTTCTTCCTTTTCACATACTCCTCCCAATGGCAGATCACGATATCATCGAGATTGAGAGTGATGAAGAGGAAGTTGTCGAACAAGGGTCTCAAACGAATGAAGTCCTGTCTCCCTTAAGGAAGAAACCCAAGGTTGACGAAGGATCTTCCAGTGGAACAAAGGTGAAGAACGTAGCGAGTTTCTTTCTTCCTTCAGTTCCTTTGACCCTCCCCGTTCATGCCTCTCGGCAAGTTAGGCCTTTATCCTTAGAGAAAGATCCCATCACATCCAATTCTCCCATCCTTTTGGGTGATCAACATCCTGGTCGGCAAGCGGTGACTATCCCTCGATCAGATGATTGCCATATTGGGTTGGCGAAGCAATCTTCTGATGGGAAGGTTGCTCTTCCACCATATGATGATCTTCCTCCCAAGATGGGTGTATCAACGGGTCATGCACCGGGACAGGTAACAATTCTTCTCCCTTTTTGCTGATAATTTTAGTTAGTATGACTAACTTTTGCAAAATGCAGGAGGTAGGAGGCTCCAGCGATCAGCCTTCTGCTGCTCCATCTCTTCCTTCCGGACTGACCCTTCTGGAAGAGAAGAATGCCCTGGAGAAGAAGACCGAGGAGATGGCCTCGAAGATTCTGCGTTTAGCAGAATGTCTTGATCGATCCCGAGAAGAGGCGCACCATTTCCGTCGAGAGAGGGACTTCGCTCAGCAACAGCGAGAACTCTCTGACTTGATTAGGGACAATAGTGCGTCTGTTGTTAGGGACGATATAGATAGACTTAGGGTAGTTGCTAGTTCTCTGGGGGTTGCCAGTGTAAATCCTACTGTCAACAACATGTCCCTTGGGGAACTTTGTAAACTTCTTTCGGAACAGGTCGATGCTTTTATCGACCGTATCCCTTTTGTATGTAAAGAATGTAATAAATAAAGTTTCTTTTATTCATATGAATATTCTTCATATCTTCTGTGTGAAATTATGGCCAAAAGCTTAGTCCGCGACCATTCATACACAGGAAATTTCAGTTCTACGATTAGAACCGCGCTTTAAAAGATCACCATGACCTGCCCTGATGCCGCGATCGGACTTAAGGCCGTGGTTAGAACTGAATTGCGACTAGAGTCGAACGTTCGGTTAGACCATTACTTCAACCAGAAACGAAGTTAAATAACATGGCTTTAACCAAACCATAACCCAGTTAGAATACATCCGTACGTCAAAATTTGAGTTACATGATATTTTTCACAAAAATGTTTAAGTAAAAAGAAAGGTAAATAACCCTCAAAAAGCCTTAGCAGACTTCTCGAGTTTTAGCCCTTTCAGCTTCCGAAATAAAGAAGTCTTTTTATTTCAGATCCAATACCCGAAACGCTTTAAAGGGTTTATCATAGAATATCCATTATGGGAAATGAATAAAATATTTAAGAGGACGCTTGAGTGGAACGTTACTCACAGAGGCGTGACTCCTCTAGTCTATAAAAGCAGTAGGTAGCTTCTTGAGGAAGCTATTCAGCCGCGAAAAACCCTTAGAGTTCCTGCCGCACAAAACCCTCATCTTCTTGCCTTCATCTTCCACAAAATCATCGACTTTTTTGACCAATCTACCTCAAAAAATGGCATCTTGGAGCAGATCCAACCACCATTCTGAGGAGACTCTGGTGGCGTTGGAGAAAGAGGAGATCCTTCCATCGCGGCTACTGATCAATTGGCGGCCTGCGGAGAAGGACCAAGAAACTCCAATCGTCCGAGAGGGCGAGTTGGTAATCTTCGAGGAGTATCTGCGCTGCGGGTTCCGATTCCCTGAGAGTCGGTTCCTAAAGGACATCCTCGAACATTATGGGTGGGAACTGATCAACCTCCACCCAAATGCGATGCTGATCCTGGCGGTGTTTCAGCATCTTTGCGAGGCCTTCGTCGGAGTATATCCTAGCGTGGACCTCTTCCGACGGTTCTACTTCTCGGCATGGTCGAAGAGCACCAATGCCGCCGGATGCATCTACTTCCGGCTGAGGGACAAGAAGGAATATCCCTCCCCACCTCTGTGGGATTCGGTGCACGGGTGGCACCAGAGGTGGTTTTACTGCTCTCCGCCGTCCGAGAGTAGTTTATGGTTTGAGAACTCGCGGCCAGAGAAGTCAAGCGAGTTGGATGCTCCCCCGACGCTGGGCGTGGAGCACCTGAAGCACGCCGAGGTGATTCTTCACTTGGTGGGTCAAGGGTTGACAGCGAGGGATGTCATCCGAGACTTCGTGAAGAACCGAGTGAGCCCCCTGCGCGAAAGGGCTCATCCTGCTTGGGAAATCAAGTCCATGGCGGATGGAACCCTGGACTACAATGAAGGTATTCGACCTTTTAGCACTGTGCTTTGTCATTTCTGAAATTTATGTTTTCTGACTTGAGTTTGGGAACAGTTCTGCCCTCAGCCGAAATTGAGAGGCGAACTAATTCTCTCCTTAGGGCCTACAATGCTGATGTAGAGGGCCCTAAGGGATCACCTCGCCCGCAGAGCTTGATTCATGCCGGTGATGACCTCAGACAGGAGCGCCGAAAGGTAATTTCCTTGTCCGGCTTTGGTTCTGCAGGTCTTGTGTGTGTCCAGTGCTAATCCATTGTAATGGACTGTGAACCAGCTCCTAGGGAAGTTTGCTGATGCGACGTTCCCAAGCGAAAATGTCGGCTCTCTGCAGAAGCCGACGGCGAAGAATGTGAAGAAGGTCTCTTAGAGACCCAGGACAAAGAGTCCTGCCCCCAAGAAGACCAAGCTGAACCCTGGGGAGGGGTCTTCACGAAGCATTCCTCGTCCCGCAAGAAAGACTGCGGTAAGATATCGCATTCCTTCTACTTTTTCAGACGCGACATGGAATCACTTCTTCGTCGTACAGGGAGAGGGGAGCGAGGAGGAAGAGGACGATGATGTGCCTCTAGTCATCAAAAGGAAGAGGACCGGGGAGTCCCCTGCTGGTGACGCCCCAAGCTGTCCCGTAGGGACCACAGCTACCGAAGAGGTGGCCGTGGCTGACCCTGCGACCACCGAAGATCTTGTGGTCGCAGGTGACCTTCCAATTCCTGAAGCCCCCGAGGTTTCAGGGTCAATTATCTCTGCTTCCCTGGTCGAAGGGACGACCAAGGTAAGGAATCTTTTCGACCGTTCCTTCTATGACTTTCTGCACATTTGACAAGTTAATGTACATACAGGGAGGAGAGCTTCCCCCTGGGACCACTGGGGGTTCCAGGGAGGAAAATCCTCCTCCTCCGCGGACAGAGGAGGAGGTAGATGAACAAAGGCCGGCTGTGACGGTCCCAGCAACTCTGGAGTCTCCAAGGCCTTCGGATGTAGCTCCACCAGTTAGTCCGGTGGCCCAGGTAAAGACCTTTCTATGTGTTTTTACCTGTTCCCTAAGAATATGCTTATAACATGGCATTTCCAGGGGGGTGTTACCTTATTTGCCATAAGGAAGGCAAGAACCGATGATGGTTCTTCTTCCCAAGGGGAACCTTCCCAGAAATCCCAAGAGCGAATGGGATTTTAAATAAGGTAAGAACCTTAAATTTGGCAATAATCTTAAATAAAAACTGCTCAAATTGTCCTTCATGTCAGGCAAAGAAAAACGGCGCCCAGCTCTTCAATTGCCTCCGGGGAGGTTGAAGTCGCAGCTGGTGCAGGAGCTTCCAACGAAGAATGCTCCACCCCTGTGGTCCAGGAAGTCGTCCAGACCGCAGGGGAAAGAATAAATGTAGGGACCCAGTCACCATCGATGACTACTGGGGGTGGCGTCCGGCCGGCACTCCCACCAACTGTCCCTGTAGTGAGCGCGTCGGAGGCTCTAGCGAGGATTCCCGCCGAACTGAATGATGCTGTTTTACAAAAGTTTATGAAGGTATAATAAAACTCTGCTTTCGTGCCTGAATTGTACTTAGGACACCTTTGATCTTCTTCTTTGGCACCACAGGGATTATCCTGGCTAATAAGCCATTCGCATGTTGTGATGGCCAGTACAGAAGCCATTCAAAAAGAACGCGACAGCTTGCGCAGGTGAGTACCATTACCCTTTGGTTAGCATGGGTGAATCTTGGTTGTGACTGCCTTGATTTTGCTGCAGAGAGGTTACATTTTTGAAGAAAGAGGTGGCCGGTTCAGTCTCAATGTTTAATAAACAAGAAACTGAACTCAACAAACTTCGATCAGAGAATGCTGGTAAGCCGATTCCTGATTAGGAAGACTTGAATCCATAATATGCAAATAATCTCCTCTCTCTGTACAGCGCAAGCAGGTCGAATTACGCAGCTCAGTCGAGACAAGGGAATTCTTGAATCCTCGATTCGCCACACCAATCGGGCGATCAAAGAGCTGAGCCTCCTGGTCTTCGAAAAACTGAAGGCCGTGGCTGATCTTCTGAAAACCGATGTGGTGGAACCAAAGAAAGACAACCTCAGCGTAAGTGACTGGACATCGCTGCTCACTGCCCAGGCAGAATCACTGCTTGAGTATCTCCCTGGAGATGTACGGCGACGCGAAGAGGCGATCAGAACCAGGGTTCGATCAGCCGCAGCAGCCGTACTCAGCCGGGTTCGACTTCACCATGGCCCAGATGCAGATCTGAACGCATTGGTGGGTCCGGTTGAGGTCGAGAGTGAAGAGCTGCTCGATGCAGTCATAGAGGAAGTCAAGCCCCTAGTAGATAGACTCCTGACTGAGCTGGGGATCGAATGATCCTTATTTTTGTACTTAGAAACTTGTGTATAATGCAAATGTATGTAAAAAATTATTTTTGACAAGAAAATATACATTTCGTGTTTTCGTAATATGAATTCCATATTATGAGCATATTCCCCCCCAGCCCCCGCCTCTGCTTATGAACACTAAAGCCTTGGTGTTATAAGCAGAGGAGAAAATATAAGCGTTACGACCAGGGATATACATATTAAACCAACGACCAGGATCAATATAACATCTAATCTTATTGCGAACTGGTAGCCACTCGGATGACCAAGGACTTACCAGATAATCCCGTATGCGTTGAGAAACGGCTTATTTAGGAATGACTTATCTGTAAGTGATCATGAGATCGACCAGCGAATCCGATTAGATTGTTGTGATGATCTGACCGTCGGCGATCAGCCCCCAGGTCGAATGCATATGATACGAGCTTAAAGAGAAAAACTCATTGTATGAAAGCAAAACATTTTTTGTTTTGGGAAAAGATGCTAATTGAACAGGAAAAAAGTGATTGGAATACTTACACGTAAAACTTGCGAAGTTGATCGATGTTCCAAGTATTGGACAAAATCCGACCATCCTCCATAGCTAACCGTGCCGATCCTGTCCGCGGCACTGAGACGACAGTGTATGGTCCTTCCCACTTTGGGGAGAATTTATTGCTGTTAGACTGGTCTTGAATTTTTCGTAAAACCAAGTCGCCAACGTTGAGATCACGTGGTCGCACCTTTTTACTGTGATACTTGCGTAGAGCCTGCAAGTATACCGCGGACTTGATCAGGGCGCGATCACGCCGTTCTTCCAGGAGGATGAGATCTTGCGATCGCTGTTCGGATTGGTTGACCTGTTCGAATTGATTCGTGCGAACAGATCCAATACTAACTTCCATAGGCAACACAGCCTCGGCCCCATAGACCAAATGGAAGGGTGTCTCACCGGTCGCTCGACTAGAGGTAGTCCGTAGTGCCCATAGAACAGTATAAAGCTCGTTTGCCCAAGCCCCCGAGCGGGTCTTGAGGCGATCAAAAACACGTTTTTTGATGCCTTGCAATACTTGCCCATTGGCCCGTTCTACGGCACCATTGCTTTGTGGATGTGCCACAGAAGCAAAGCACACCTTGGTCCCAATCTGATCGCAGTAGTCTAGGAAGAGACCGCTAGCGAACTGAGAACCGTTGTCTGTGATGAGACGGTTGGGAACACCAAATCGTGCCACAATGTTCTTGTGAAAGAACTTTTGTGTGGCTGACGCAGTAATATTTCGTACTGGTTCGGCCTCAATCCACTTTGTGAACGTGTCAATGGCTACGAACAGAAACTTGTACCCATTGACCGCTTGTGGCATAGGACCGACGATGTCCATTCCCCAGATCGCGAAGGGCCATGCGAGAGGAATAGTTTGCAATGCATAAGCAGGTTGATGAACCTGTCTTGCATGAAATTGACACTGTGGACACATCTTGACCATAAGCTTGGCATCGTCGAGTGCCGAAGGCCAGTAGAATCCCTGTTGAAAAACTTTTCCGACCAGTGTTCGGTATGACGCGTGTGCACCGCATACACCGTCATGTATTTCTTTCAAGAGGGATTTTCCTTCCTCCTGAGATATGCAGCGCATGAATACTCCTTGAGTACCCTTTCTGTACACAACCCCATCTATGAGTTTGTACAGACGCTCCTTTCGAATTAACCGATCGCTTTTGGTTTTGTCCTCGGGTAGGGTCCCATGTTCAAGATAGACCCTCAATGGATGAGTCCAATCTTGTTCCTGACCGAGGTTGGCAACGAAGGCTATTGCCGGATCATCCTCGACCGAAGTCATGATCGAAGGATGGTCCAAGTGTTCAATGAACACTCCTGCCGGAGCGGATGAGCGTGAGGATCCAATTTTGGATAATTGGTCTGCGAGAATATTGTCCTTTCGCGGGATGTATTGGACTTCGAAGTGACTGAAGTGTTTTTCCAATCTCCTCACTTCCCCCAGGTAATGAGCCATTGTCTCATCGGAGGTGCTGTACTCCTTGTTTACCTGGTTTACGACTAGCTGTGAGTCCCCCCTCACCACTAATCGACGGATTCCGAGGAATTTTGCTGCCTGGAGCTCTGCAAGAAGACCTTCATACTCTGCTGCGTTGTTGGTTGCAACAAAGTGTAGTTGAATGACATACTTAAGCTGTTAGCCCTGGGGCGTAACTAAGACTATTCCAGCCCCCGAGTGTTGAAAACTACGGGAACCGTCAAAGTACATTGTCCAATAATCGGGGCACTCCAGTTCCTTTGCCAACTGCACGGGTGGCTCAGGGTTGGTCCATTCGACCACAAAGTCGGCCAAAACCTGAGACTTAACCGCCGTGCGAGGGGTGAAATGGATCTCGAAGGCACCGAATTCGACCGCCCATTTGGCGATTCGACCAGATTTTTCTGGATTTTGGACAATATCCCCTAAAGGAAAAGAGGAGGGTACTGTGATCTTGTGTGCTTGAAAGTAATGTCGTAGCTTACGGGAAGCCATCAGTAGCGCGTAAAGTATCTTCTGGACCTCCGGGTAGCGCTCCTTAGGACCATGAAGTACTTCGCTCACATAGTAGACGGGTCTGTGTACTCCTTTCCTTTCCGCGATCAGAACTGCGCTGACCGCGTGCGGGGTGGCCGCCAAATACAGAAGTAATGGTTCTTCCTTTTCAGGAGACACCAATACTGGCGGACTGGACATATATGTTTTTACCTCCTGAAACGCTTTTTCGGCCTCGTCGGACCACTTTAAAGAAAGGTAGTCCCCTTTCGCCTAATCGCGATATAAAGCGACTTAAAGCCGCCATGCGACCAGCCAGGCGTTGACCATCCTTCATGGTCGAGGGCGACCTCATTTGTTCAATAGCTCTTATTTTCTCAGGATTAACCTCAATGCCCCTGGAACACACAAGGAAACCAAGAAGCTTCCCTGAAGAAACCCCGAAAGAACATTTCTCCGGGTTCAATTTTATTCCAAAGCGATTCAAGTTACAGAAGGTTTCAGCAAGATCGTCCAAATGAGACAATCTTTTGGTGCTCTTTACAACCAAGTCGTCTACATATGCTTCGAGATTACGCCCTATCTGGGAAAGAAAGGTCTTTTGCATCAAGCGCTGGTACGTGGAACCTGCGTTCTTGAGACCGAACGGCATTCTGACGTAGCAGTATGTACCGAACGGGGTGATGAAGGCAGTTTTCTCTTCATCGTCTTCTGCCATGCTAATTTGATGATATCCTGAGTAGGCATCCAGAAAACTCATCAGTTCGCAACCCGCAGTGGAGTCAACCAGCTGGTCGATGCGGGGAAGGGGAAAGTCATCCTTCGGACAGGCACTGTTGGCTAGTGTAGTCGACGCACATGCGCCACTTGCCATTTGACTTGCGGACCATGACCGGATTGGCGAGCCAGTCCGGGTGATTCACTTCGCGGATAAACCCGGCTTGTAAGAGTTTGCCTAACTCTTCTCGGATGGCTTCCTGTCGGTCGGTGGCAAAACGCCTGAGCTTTTGCTTTATTGGTCGTTGTCCAGGTCGAATTGCTAACCTGTGCTCAATTACTTCCCTTGGGACACCGGGCATGTCGGACAGTTTCCACGCAAACACGTCTGCGTTGGCCCGGAGGAAAGCAACGAGGTCGAGTTCCTATTTGTCATCCAGGGCTGACCCAACCCGAATTGTCTTGGATGGGTCATCTGGGTACAAAGGAACTTGTTTGAGTTTCTCATCTGGTCAAGGAGCAGCCTTGATCGCATCGGTGGCAACGGTGGCGACCTGAGCGTCCCGGAGGGGAAGTTGATCGACCATCTCTAAAGATAGCCGGTCGCACGTGAGCGCCACGTTGCGACTACCTCGGACCGAAATGACACCTTTGGGGCCAGGCAATTTCCTGCACTGATAAGCATAGTGCGTTGCCATCATGAACTTAGCAAGAGTCGGCCTGCCAAAGATTGCATTATAAGCTGAATCACAATCGATTACATCGAAAGTAACCAATTCTGTTCGGAAGTTATCTGGTTCTCCCAGAGTGACCGGGAGGACCACTTGTCCCAATGGCATCATGGAGGGGCCTGGGATTATCCCATAAAACGGATGGATTATGGGTTTGATCTTCGAACGAGGAATTTGCATCTCGTCGAGTGTCTTGACCAATAAAAGATCAAGGGAACTTCCCCCATCAATCAGGACCCTTTCGACTCTCGCGTTACTGATGATTGGGGTAATAACCAGAGGTAGCCTCAATGGTCGAGTTAGCCCCACAGGACAGTCAGCGCGATCGAACGTCAAAGGCATATCCGACCAACGGAGATATTGAGGTTCGCCAAGGGATGTCTCCGTTTGGTTAACCTCTCGGCAAAAGGTTTTAAACTGCCTTTTGGAAACGAAAGAGGAGGAACCTCCGAAAATGACATTAACATGATTTTGAGGTACTTGGTAAGCCATTTCTTCGTCTCCGTCGACGTCTCTAATCCCGCACGCCTGCTCTTTAGGCGGTAAGGTTGGCATTGGCCCAACTCCTTGGTAGAAATCATCCAGCTGTTTCAACCAACTCCTGCAGTTTTTGAGGTCGTGGCCTGCGGAGTTGTGGAGTGGACACCACCTCTTGCCCTCCTGCGGATTAGTTGATTTTTCTGGCTGGTCGGAATCCCGGCCACCAGAAGCAGTTTTACTTTTAAAAGAAGACTTATTACCTTTGGTCGAAGGTGGTTTCTCCGCGACTGCGACCTCACGGTACTGTCCAGAGCGGTTCCTCTTCGACTTTTTTGACTTCCCACCCGGTGAAGACTCCGGCTTTTTGCTTGAATCTTCTTTCTTGGCGTCCTTGAAGCCTGGTTGGGGCGGTACGTCCCCCTTGTCAACCATTCGGTTCCATTCGACTGCCTCGGCTGCATCGGAGTATCGATCAGCCATATCGAACAGATCGGCCACTGATCGAGGAGGGTGGATAAGCAAGTCTTCAGTGAATCTCCGGTATCAAACGGCATGCTTAAATGCCCTGATTACGGAGCCATCAGATATGTTCGGGATGGTATTTCTTACCCCGACAAACCTCTTGACAAACTGCCGAAGCGTTTCGGTCAAAGTTTGCCGTAGTCTATGCAGGTCGTCCTCCTTACCCGGCTTTTGATAACAGTTTTGGAAATTGCTGAGGATGGCATCGCATAGCATTTCCCAATTGTAGATGGAACCCTCAGGCTGATTAAACAACCAGGTTCTAGCCGGTCCTGCGAGGACTGTTGGCAGGTAGTTGGCCATGACCTTGTCATCGCCTCCTGCTGCTTGGATGGCAGTAATATAGATCTGAAGGAACTCGGATGGGTTCTGAGTTCCATCAAACCTCTCAATGGCCCCTGGTCGAAACTTATCGGGCCAAACGACTGCTCGTAGGCCAGGCGAGAAAGCTTTGCAACCAACGTAAGGATCGTGAACCGTCCTGCGACTTTCGGTTGGGTTTCGAGCAAACTCACGTAATGGCGAGGTTACTCGTGGTCCCAAACGAGAGTGAACGGGAACTCGATCCCTACTACGAGAGTCCTGCATTCGCCGGTATTTGTCCTGTCGGGACGGTATAGCCGGCGGGTAACTCCGCCGGCCAGAGCCAAAATGAGGACCATCTCGTTCACGGGAATGTGTCACTGAGCGGGAAGAGGCTGTTGGGGTCGCCTCGGATGCGACCTCATCCAGTCTTTCCGCCAGGATCCTGAAAAAGGCCGGTCTCTGCGCATCCGTGACCGTAGGAGGAAAATTGCGCATGACTTCCGCGATAGATCGCAGTCGACCATGGGTACTTCTCCTAGGGGCACCAGGTGTTCTTGTTTCTTCGTCCACTGGGAAATGCTCCGGTGGTAAGGAAGGAGTCTGGTCACGTCTACGACCACGCAGAACTGCCCTAGGAGAAGTAGGCTCGTTACGATGCTGCCCCGAGTTCTTCTCGACGGTCGCTCGAGATCTTGCTCCTCCTTCTGTTTGCGATCTTGTTCTTCCCTGGCAGCCTGTTGATCGGGAGTTTCTTCTGACAACGCAGCAAACTGCCTAGGGAGAGAGGTCGCCGATGGGGAGAACATCTCAGTTTGTTCCGAGTCAGACTCGAAATCAAAGAGACGGTGGAGGTTATCAGGGTCGAACCTTCCTGGGCTAACTTCAGGGTCACCATCATATTTTCCCTCAGCGGGATCGTATGACGGGCCGGATTCATCACCTAGCACATTAAGAACCTCTGCGGGTTCTGACCTTGTGCCAGTTACCTCCTGGTCGATTAACATGACTTGGGGAGATGATTCAACCTGTGGAAGATTCTGGCCTTCGACCTCTTCCATCGGAACAGGATCGCTTGGAGAAGGCATTGGTATATGGGCATAATCCTCGAGATCGAAATCATTCTCGGAATCATATGCTCCAGCCATGTTTCGGCGAACCTCCGAATTTCAATTAGGACGCCTTGAGAAAGGCCCCACGGTGGGCGCCAGCTGTCGACGATTCGGACTCGGAGTCCTCAGCCGAACTTATGCAGAATTTATAATTGTGAGACCTTTCAAGATGACCCTCCGGGAAGGTATGCTGAATAATGGTGAACAGGAGCATAGAGAGTTTAGACAGGTTCGGGCCCTCGATAGTGGGAGTAATAGCCCTACGTCCTGTTGAGATTTCACTAAGTGTGGTAAAAGGTTTACAGATGGAGGGAAAAGTCCTCACAGGCGAGGATTTTCCCTGTAAAAGTGTACGAGGATAAGCCAAAGAAGGCTTACTAAAATGCTATATGAGGTGGGCCGTAGACTTGGCTAACTTAAATGATTTTGGATTTCTTGATCTTTCGATCTCTCGGTTGATGTTTCGGATGATCCCCCTCCTGATTGATGCTCCATGCCATCCTTTTGTACTGCTTGAAAGGGTGCCATGTGGAGGAAACTGCATCAATCGGTTGCACGGACGGTTGGATGCGGTTTTTTGGAACTGCTCTTAACCTCCACGCAGGTTAAACATGTGTTATTCATGGATAACTGTATGTGTTAACCTTCTAACGGTCGATTCTCCACGTGTAGGAATCTTCGGGATACTTAGAATATCCTGTTGTATGGGCAACCGAATAGATAGATCCCAAGTATCCTGATCGGCAGATGTTCTGACCGCGGGATATTGGCTGACCGCGCAATATCCCGAATGTGTAGTTCGCGTATAGCCTACGAACTTCTGATCGCGCAAGGCTTACGGTCTGACCGCGTAAAGCTGGCGATCACATAGTGACGTCCCTCAGAACAACTTGAGCTCGTATCGCCAGATACACTCTTGACTCGAACCTGCCTTTAACTAGAAGTCCAATAGAAGTGGTCCGGGTGTCAATCCTCGTCAGTAAGTTCCCGTACTTGTTTCTCTCGAGGGGAGGCATTTTCTAACTATTCTTTTTTGCAGTCCGGCCCTACGACCGGTCCCGGGAGATCGCGGTGATTCTCCTCGGGCGGTACTACGGAGACGAGCATGAGTGGATTGTGCGCGTCATCGGGGAGGGCCTTCCCAAAATGTTGTGGCAGAAGCGTTCGGGTTGAGTCTTCCAACCTGGATGCCTCTCCCTACCCCCGCTTCCCACAAGAGGGGGAAGGAAGCGGCTGGGGCGCCATCAAAGCCCCCCCGGGTGCAAAAAAGCCCAGCGAGGGCTTGGGCGTCAAAGAGCCCCACAAGGGCCCGAGCACAGGGAGCCCCGTAAGGGTTCAGGCGCAGCCCCCGGCTTCATCCTTAGAGACCCCCGCCGCGCCGCTGGTGGGTGCACCAGCTATTGCCCCGGAGAGGTCGCCGGTCACCCCCCACGAAGTGGGTACGCCCTTGAGGGCAGGCTCTTCCGGGCTCTCCGGCGGCCCGGTGGAGCTGGCAACCTAGCTTGCCACCCCAGACGAGCCGAGCCACGTCGAGGGCACGGTGGCCGGGGAGGGGCAGGGCTCCAACTCAGAGATGTATGCTCTGAGCCCTTCCCCACCCCCTGCTGTCGCGAATACCTGGCCGCAACCATCGCCGATTGCGGTCTCCGTCCGGTTCGAGATGCCGGGGGCCCTTCCGATGGCCTCGATCTTGGCACCGGAGGTAGCTCCCCTGGTGGCCCGGACGACGGTGGCGGCTCCCCCTCCACCGGGGTAGGGCAAGGGCCTCTTCATCCGTCCCGGGGTCCCGGCCCCACCGATGGACCTGACGTCTGGCTCTTCCAATGGCAGGACCCGGAGGACGGTACCCTGGTGGGCGGAGAGGTCTCCCAGGGGAGTGACCCGGGCGACGACGTGGAGGACTGCGAGGAGGTGATCTCCTCCAAACTCCGGGTAAGTGTTGCCAATAACCTTTGTTTGCCTTTACTTTTCATTTTTTTGACTGTTTCTCCCTCCGGACGGTGGCATTGGCCCGGGGCCTCCGGGCATGATTCACCGCATGCCTCCGGGCCGCCAAGGAGATGATGGCCTTTGAGTGCTCTGAAAAGGAGAAAGCGCTCGGGGACCTAGCCTCCGAGCGCTCTGAGAAGGAGTGGGCGCTCGGGGAGTTCGCCGCGGTCCGAGCCCGGCTCGCAGCCATTGAAGACACAGCTTCCCAATTCCGGAGGGAGCTGCAGGTGGAGCGGGGGGGTCACTCGGGAGGCCGAATCCTCAGGTGCCTGGGCAGTCATCTCCGCGGGGAGGATGATTCGCTCTGCCCTGGAGGAGCTTGGGGTCCTGCTCGAGCCGGGGGGTGATCCCGCCTCGGCACCGGCATCAGTTTGGGAGGCCACGTATTTTCACGATGCATAGGTCTCCCTCATCTCGGTGTCGGTAGATGCTCGGGCACGGGGCCTCGCTGTCCCAGTCATAGCCCTAGCAGCGGCTCTCGTCGATCATTGCGGGGCAGGCGCCCAGGTGATTGGGGCTCGAGGAGCTTGCTGGGGCCCTCTTCGACAGGATTACCAGCGCGATTGAGTCGGAAGGGGTGCGCCCAGCGCAGGAGGCGACGTCCGCCGCGAAGGTCCCCCCGGGGGGGAACAAAGACGGGCAAGTATGATTTCCCCGCCGGTTAGATTAGATTTTTCTTTTGTTAGGCTTTTTGCTCGCGGTAGGTTCTTTAGATGAAGTCCCGGAAAAAATGTAAGTCCTCGATTGATTGATGGAATGAAAAACTTCTTTTTTGCTAAGTCTTGTCCGCTTGTAAGCAGGTATCTCTAGAAATTGCTCCCAGGGAGTTTTCACACCTCGCGAGGCATAGCCTGGGGAGTGCCCGAGTGGCCTCCGTGAGGCGTAACCCGAGGAGTGCCTGAGCGGCCTTCGGGTCGACGTAACTCGGGGAGTGCCCAAGCGGCCTCCATTTTGCTAAGCCTCGCCGCTGGGGGAACAGCCGGTGGGCTAGCCCCCGGGCCTGTTCTTGATGCTTCCGTGGCGAGGGGCGCCCTCTGGTGCCAAATATGCTTCAGCTCTTGGTCTTCAAGGTTGGAGAGCTTATAAGCCCCCTAGCCCAGGACCCTAGAGATCCTATAAGGGCTTTCCCACTTAGGGCAAAGCTTGCCCTGGGTTTGGGGGTCAGTCATGTGCTTGAGGACAAGGTCCCCAAGGCAGAAAGCTTTCGTGCAGACGTGCTGGTTGTACGCGCGCGCCATTTCGCGCTCGTATATGGCGTGGCGGAGGAGCGCTCGGTCACGCTCTTCCTCGACAAGGTCGACTTCCAACCGCTGATTTGCTTCATTGGTTTGGTACGCTACGGCTGTAGCTCCGTCTAAGAGCTCGACCCGCAGCGACCGAAAACCAATCTCTGAGGGGAGGACTCCCTCAGCCACGTACACGAGCGAGAAGGGGGTGCGCCCCATTGCCCTGCTCGGTGTCGTGCGCATAGAGCAGAGGATGCTCGGAAGCTCCTCCGCCCATGTGCCCCGCCTGCAGGCGGTCTGCTCTAGTAGTCGGCATAATCCTTGTAGGACCACGCCGTTGACCCTTTCGATGGTTCGGTTGCTTTGAGGATGAGCTACAGAGGCGAAGTGGAGGGTAGCCCCCAAGCCTTCGCAGAACTCCTAGAAGTATGCCGAGTCGAATTGGGTCCCGTTGTCGCCGGTGATTTCCTGGGGGACCCCAAAACGACATACGATATTCTTCCAAAAAACCGCTGTATCGCTCGGGAGGTGATGCTGGCCAAGGGCTCAGCTTCCACCTACTTGGAGAAATAATCTACTGCGACCACTGCATACTTGTAGCCCCTTGATGCTAGGGGGAAGGGACCGAGGAGGTCCATCCCCTAGCGCACGAAGGGCCAAGTGATAGGGATGGTCTGTAACATTGCGGAGGGCAACTTGGAGCCCTTCGCCATTTTTTGGCAGGCCCCGCATGCGGAGACAAGGTATCGCGCATCGCGGACCACAGTAGGACAATAAAAGCCATGGCAGAGAACCTTTGCCACGACTGCACGCGGGGCCAAGTGAGAATCGCAGCTCCCTGAGTGGATGTCCTCGAGGAGCTAGAGTCCTTCTGCCCGCGGGGGCCAGCAGAGCAGGGCGGAGGCCCCCCCTTGTAGAGCTTCCCCTCTAACAAGAGATACGCCCGTGCCTTGGCATGGAAGTGCTTCATCTCAGTGTCACTGGGAGGCTCCCCCTCCCCTTATGAAGGAGACGAGGGGGTCCATCCAGGATGCGACCCGGGCGATCTCGGAGACCTTCGGGTCACGGGACTCGGGATCTGCACCCGGAGGGGTCACCGAGGGCTTCACGATGACATCGAGGAAGGTACCCCCGGGGAGAGATTCCCGGGAGCTGGCCGCCCGAGCCAAGGCGTCGGCGCGGTCATTGTCCCTCCAGGGGATATGCCGGGCCTCCAGGCCCTCGAAGTACCTCTCCATCTTGCGCACCTCCCTCAAGTAGAGGCTCAAGTTCGCGTCATGGCACAAGTATGACATGTCCATTTGGCAAACCACGAGTTGGGAGTCTCCCTTGACCAGGAGGCGGCGGATCCCCAGGGAGCACGCGAGGCGCAGCCCCAGGAGCAGGTCCTCGTACTCGGCGACGTTGTTCGTAGCGGGGAACTCGAGCCTCATTGTGTACTCCAGCGTTCTTCCCTCGGGTCTCCAGATGACTACCCCCGCGCTAGCCCCAGCGAGACACAAGGAGCCATCGAACATGAGCTTCCAATGGTTGTTGCGCCAGGGCGGCTCGACGGGGGCCTCCTCCTCTGTCCTGGAAGCCGGGGTCCATTCCGCCATGAAGTCAGCGAGGACTTGTGATTTGATGGTGGAATGGCCCGTGAGGGACAGGGAGAAGGGGGCCAGCTCAGCTCCCCACTTCCCGATCCGGGCGGTTGCCTCTTTGTTTCGTAGCACCTCCCCCAGGGGGAGGGAAGACGGGACCGTGATCAGGTGTCCTAGGAAGTAATGGCGAAGCTTCTGGGACGCCATCGGGAGGGTGTAGCAGATCTTCTCCACCTCCATGTACCGTGTCTGAGCCCCTTGGAGGGCTTTGCTCACGTAATACACGGGGCACTGCTGCCCGTCCTGCTCCTTTACCAGCACCGTGCTTACAGCGACTGGGGTGGCCGCGAGGTAAAGGAGCAGGGGTTCTTCCAAAGATGGGCTCACGACCATTGGAGAGCTCGCGAGGTACTTCTTCAAGTCGTCGAAGGCCACCTGGGCCTCGGGGGTTCACTTGAACCCCTCGAGGCCTCGGAGGATCTTGAAGAACTGGAGGCTGCATTTCCCCGACCGCGAGACAAAGTGGCATAGCGCGGGTTGGTGGTCGGTAAGACACTCTATGTCTTTCACGGAGCACGGCGGGGGCATGTCCAGCAGGGCCCAAATTTTTTTGGGGTTGGCTTCTATGCCTCGCTGAGACACGACGAAGCCAAGCAGCTTCCCCCTGCGCACGCCGAAGGAGCATTTTTCCGGGTTGAGCTTCAACCTGTACTCGCTGAGGTTGCGGAAGGTCTCCGCTAAGTTGTCAAGGTGAGCGGCCGCGTAGAGGCTTTTAATGATCGCGTTGTTAATGTAGACCTCTACATTGCGGCCAATCTGGTCCTTGAGGACCAGCGACATAAGGCGTTGGAAGGTCGCCCCAGCATTCTTTAGCCCGATGGGCATGTGGACATAGCAGAAGGTGCCGAGGGGAGTTATAAAACTCATCTTTTCCTTGTCCTCCTTTGCCATGCGGACTTGGTGGTAGCCCGATTACATGTCCAGAAAGCTCATGAGCTCACACCCCACAGTCGAATCCACCAGCTGGTCGATCCGTGGGAGTGGGAAGTTGTCTTTTGGGCATGCTTTGTTGAGGTTGGTGAAGTCTATGCACGTCCTCCACTTGCCCCTTGACTTTTTCATGAGGACGGGGTTCGCCAGCCATTTGGGGTGCAACACCTCC
The DNA here is from genome assembly GCA_019359835.1 of Pharus latifolius. Classification (NCBI taxonomy): domain Eukaryota; kingdom Viridiplantae; phylum Streptophyta; class Magnoliopsida; order Poales; family Poaceae; genus Pharus; species Pharus latifolius. Next base: position 20,303,473 of record CM033324.1, on the reverse strand, counting down.
TGAACGAACCCCGCCTCTCGGAGCCTGGCGATCTCGGCCTTGATGGCCTCTTGGCGCTCGAGGGAGGGCTTCCTGAACTTTTACTTTACCGGGGAGCGGCCGGGTGTTAGAGCGAGCTTGTGTTCGATAACATCCTGGGCGACGCCCCGCATGTCAGCGGGCGTCCATGCAAAGACATCAGAGTTTTTGCGAACGAAGGCTGTGAGCTGCTTCGCGTGCTCCACGGGGAGGTCTGCCCCGACCTTGATGATCTTTTCCACATCCTCCGGGGACAGCCGGATTTTCCGAAGGTCTCCCTTCGGGCGTGGTTTTGGGAGGAATTTCCTAGAGGGGGCGACTGGGATGACTGGAGCGTCCGGAGCCGGGGGAGAGCTCTCCCCCCTAGGGCCTTGATTAGGTTGACGTCCCCGATTGTCACGGCGGTGCACTCATAAAGAGCACAGGCCACGTCCTAGTTGCCTTGGGCGGTGATCACCCCGCTCGGCCCAGGGACCTTCATGCATGGTAGCTCTGGTGGACGGCTGCTCCTAGGCGGTTGATCGTGGTTCTTCCCATTATGGCATTGGAGGAGGAGGGGAGATCCACCACATCAAACCAGACCATTTCGGTCCGGTAGTTATCCGGGGCACTGAAGGTCATGGGGAGGTCGACCTTCCCTACTGGGTAGATGGTCTTCCCCGAAACAAAGCCCTGCAAGGGCTCGGCTGCCGGTTGCAGCAGATTTTCATTCACCTGCATTTCCCTGAATGCCTTCAGGTACAAGATGTCATCGGCGCTTCCGCCATCGATGAGGATGAGTGCCATCTGGCAGTTGTAGATGGTAGTGAAAACGATTAGCGCGTCGTCGTGGGGGAAGCAAACCCTGTGTGCGTCTTCCACTGTGAAGGTGAGGGGGACGTCCGACCACTTTGGTGGCTAGGACGTGTTCAGCACCCCCACAATTTGTACTTCTCGCGCGTACTCCTTGTGCTGTTGCTTGGAGTCTCGCCCTAAGGCGGATCCCCCCTTGATGACATTTAAACGTCTCTGGGAGGTCTGGAAGGACAGCTCTTCGGCTGAGCCCCTTTCCTGTGCCTGTCTTTGTTGCTCTCCTGACGAAGTAGGGAGAGCCGGCAAAGCCGGTGGAGGGGGCAAGGAGGCCGAGCTCCCCCCTGCCCATGCTGGTTGAGGAATGCGGCGTAGTGTTGCAGAAGATGATGGCATTCCCGAGTAGCATGGTTATTAGACTTGTGGAAGGCACACCACAAGTTGGCTGTGCCCTCCTTGCTTCTCGTCGTGGGGGCCTTCCCGGCTTCGGGACGATTGTCCCCCCCCCCCCCATGCCCTTTTGAGTTGGGGAAGGGGCGGTTGCCCTTGTTGCTGTCGAGCGAGCCGCCTCCGCCCTCGAGGATGAAGGTGTCCCGAGGCTGTGGCTCGCTGCGGTTGCCCTTCTTGGGATGCTTGTTGAGGGGGTCCCTGGCCTCCCAGTCAGTGGGGGCAGGAGTCCCCTCGTTCTTCTTCCAGAGGTCGTCCTCCTCTGCTTGGGCGTACTTCTCGAGCACGGTGAAGAGTTCGTCGGCAGAGGAGGGGCAGCTCCGGGAGAGTCTCCGGTGGTGCTCCCCGGGGAGGATCCCGCTCTTGCACACCTCGATGATTGTGGAGTCACAAACGTGAGCCACTTTGCTCTTGACCTGAGCGAAGCGCTTGAAGAAGCTTCGGATGGTCTCCCTCATCCTCTGCCGGACGGTGTAGAGCTGTGACGAGTCTAGGGGACACACGTAGTTCCCCTCAAAGTTCGCGTAGAACTCACGCTTGAGTTGCGCGAAAGACTTGATGGAATTGGCCCTCAGGTTGTTAAACCATGAGCGGGCGATTCTGGTGAGAAAGAGGGGGAAGATGTTGCATTGCACCGTCTCGTGCCCCCCAGCCGCTGAGATGGCTGTGGAGTATACATGCATAAATTCATAAGGGTTGGCCTCACCGTTGTAGTGTTAGATGTGCGGCGGATGGTAGGGCCGTAGCCTGCGGATGCACTAGAGGCAGCGGCACAGCGGCTGCTTGGCCCCCTCAACCTCTCAGGGAGATTCCCGGTCGCTATCTTCTTTGACAGGGGACGCGCGCTCATTGTCGGAGTCAGGGAGGGGTCCCAGCGGTTCGTCGGCACGACGGTAATGCCTCTTCTCCTCGGGGTTAGTCAAGCTAACCTCTTGAATTTCTGGGTACCCCCCGGAGGTGGCGGTAGCCTCTTCGACCAGTCTCTTCCCCCGGTCGAGCCGAGAGCGTGGCTCACCTCGACCGCGAGCCGGGGGGGGGGGGGGGGGTTCCGATAGGTGACTGGAGGGGGCCTCCCCAAACTTTGCAGTGCGCATGCGCTCCACCTCCTCCCGGGTGAACCGGGTCTGATCCACCGGGGGAGCCCTCGAGGGCGGTCCCAGGGGAGGAGGGAGCTGATGCGCGTTGGTCACCGGCCCGGAGGATGCCACTGGCGTGCGGGACTGGCCCGGTGCCAGGTGATCGTCCGGGGCGGCGATGGGAGTTGGTGCGGGAAGGGTTCCTAGGACGAAAGCCAGCTTTGGTGCCGGAGCGGCCTTGGGCGTTGAGTCGGTGAGGCCTCCGGACACATCGGCAGCCATGGGCGCAGGGAAGGTTCCCGGCGGCCGGGGGGGGGGGGGGGCAGCGCGGGGAGGGTTCCCAGCGCAACGGCGGCCGCCTGAGGTTCTGGGCCTGATGCCAAGTAACCCCCCGTAATAGGGAAGTTTCCGGACATGGGCCGGCCTCCAGGCGTGGGGAATATTCCTGGTGCGAAGGCTCCGGGCACAGGCAAGCCCCCCAGCGCGGGAAACATTCCTGGCACAGGGAAGGCGGCTGGGTGCCCCCATAAACGGGTATGGGGGCGGGTAAACAGGAGCCGGGGGCCGCGCTAAGATGCGCAACAACTCCTCCAGGGTGTGCTGGGCACGGAGTTGGCCCTCGACCAAAGCCCCAAGTAGCGGGTCTCTAGAGACCGGGACTAGTTGGGTGGTGCTAGACCCTGCAAGTGTGGTCGCGGTCACCGGGCCGGATATGGGAACACTTCTACCAGAGACTATGGGAGAGAGAAGCGGTACCTCTTTTTGGGTGTCCTCGGACGGCAGTGTTGGGACAGCAGCATCTTGCGGGGGCGGCGCTGGGTCACTAGGAATGACACCAATGGAGAGGGAGAGAGCTTGAGCTCTCGTTCTTGGGGGAGCCATGGAGAATCGTCACGAGTCCACATGGATGGCGCCAACTGTCGTGGTATAAAATATACCACCGGCAGATTTCTTGGAAGCGCATAACACCCATATAATTGCGCGAGCTGACAGAGTGACCGATCACCTCCCGCCGGCAACACAAAGATTGCCACGGGGATTTTTATACAGGTTCAGGTCCTAGTGGGGGCCCTAGTTCTGTTGACACCCTCTGGACGTGAGTCCGCTGGGGAGGTGCTCTCTCGGGGAGAGAGGTCTCCAAAGGATGCCTGTTGTTTTTGTGTGTAAAATGAAATTCGGCCCCCTACAAAAGAGATACAAGGGGGTATATATAGGCCCCAAAAGAATAAAAAAGACCAAAGGGCCCTAGCTACGGCCATCGGATTGAGGGGCATTGACACCATTCCACCAGTCGAAGAGATTGGATGCTTGACAAGTGTCCTCGCTAGTTCCTGAGACGTCCTCGACGTCCTCCGCACGTGACCTTGCACAGGAGATCTCCGTGGCCTTTCCTGGGAGGCCTCCGTGACATTTCATAGGAGGCGTCTAGTGTTTGCCACGGGAGGTGTCCATGGCTCAGAGAGGTGCCCGTGGTCTTCTACAGGAGCTCTCCGTGGCTCTTCCCGGGAGGCCTCCGTGACGTTTCCCGGGAGCCCTCCAGGACTTTCCACGGGGGCCCTCCGGGACTTTCCATGGGAGGCTTCCGGGGCTTTTCCCGGTAGTCCTCCGGGACTTTCCACGGGAGGCATCCGTGGCTTTCCACAGGGAGCCCTCTGGAACTTTCCATGGGAGGCATCTGGGGCTTTTCCCAGTAGTCTTCTGGGACTTTCCACGGGAGGCGTTCGTGGCTTTCCACGGGAGCCCTCCGGGACTTTTCACGGGAGGCGTCTGGGAATTTTCCCGGTAGCCCTCTGGGACTTTCCATAGGAAGCATTTGTGGTTTTCCACGGGAGGCGTCCGGGACTTTTCACGTGAGGCGTCCGGGACTTTTTCCGGTAGCCCTCCGGGACTTTCCACGGGAGGCGGTCGTAGTTTTCCACGGGAGGCGTCCGGGACTCTCCCCGGGAGCTGTCCGTGACATCCCGGGAAACGTTTAGGATTTTCCCCCAACACTATGAAAATTCGCATTGGTTCTGTTCGCATGGATCAATTTGATTATTCTGATCAACACGAACAACGTGCACAAGATATTATCCTCCTTGAGGAGAAACACGATCGGGTGCTGATCAAGTCTGTAGTATATTTACAAGCTTTGCGTAAATATCATAGTAAACGGGTACGACCTCGTAGTCTTCATGTGGGTGACTTGGTTTTACAAAAAATACAAAACCAGTCTAATCGCAACAAATTTTTCCCTCAATGGGAAGACCCTTATACTATGGTCTCAGTACCACGACCAGGATCAATCCGATTAGTGATGGAGGATGGAAGGATCATGTCCAATACTTGGAACATAGATCAATTACACAAGTTCTACGTGTAAGTTTTCCATCTCTTTTATCCTTTTCCATTAGCATGATTTTGTTAAAAATTATGTGTACTTTTCTTCGCATTATATTATGGTTTGATTTCTTTTCGCTCCACCCTGACCGAGTTATGCTCAGGGATTGGTCGCCGATGATCATCTTACTATGATAACCTAGTTGGATTCGCTGGCCGATCTCATGGTCACATCTAGATAAGACATCCCTAAATAAGCCATTTCTAAACGCATATGGGACTTACTAGCATGTTTTTGATCATTCGAGGTGCTGCCAGTTTGTAATAAACCATGGTATTGTATTAAGATCAGTATTGGTGCGACCAGATGATCGTATCTAGGTCGAGACATTCCTTTATAAACCATTTCTCAACGTATAAGGAATTCGCCAGATATTTCCTGATCATCAGTAACCCATATTTCTCCTGAGATTATAATACCATGCTTTCAGTATGTATGATCTCAGGAGGGGGCTAGAGGAATATGGCCATAATGTAAAGCAAAATTGAGTATATTTTTCCAAAAAATATGACGCATGCATTTGCACATTTTCTATTACAATTGTATGTATACAGATACAATTAACATAGAGGATTGTTGTTCATTACAATGAGTTACAGTAAGCCCATTAATTTCTTTCAAAAGACCTTCAATGAGAGGCTTGACTTCCTCTAAGATAGCTTCAAGCTGATCTTCACTCTTGATTTCTGCATCACCCACCACCGGATTCAGATTCAAATTTGGGTTGTGGTGATGTCTTAATTTGCACAAAATGGCAGAGGCTACAGATCTTGCTTTGGTCTTCATTGCCTCTTCTTTTTTCGTTTGGTATCTTCAGGAAGATACTCGAGAAGTGACTTAGCTTGTGCCGCAACCAGTTTGCATGATTCGTTGAGGCTTAGTTTGTCCTTTTGAGGCTCGATGATGTCAGCCTTCAGCAAATTTGCAACCATCTTTAGTTTTTTGAAGATTTCCGATTGAACGCTGTTGCAGGATGAGATTATTGCCTTCAAGGTTCCATTCTCCTCGCAGACAGTGTCAATCTTTGAGCTTTGGAGCTCAATGGTCGCATGAAGGTCATTTTTATCTTTTAAAAGGGAGCTTATCTGATCCTCTTGTACTGCATGAGCAAAGTAATTGATTTTATAGTAGTTCATGTAAAGAAATAATTCATTCTGGTCGGAAGTAAACTTACAGGAAAGCTTTAACTGCGCCTCATGAAGTTCTTTCTCCATAGAAGAAAGTTTCGTGGCTGCAGCTTCTTCCTGATTTTGCTGATCAGCCATGCTCTTTGTCAAGGAAGCATTTTCCCTATGACAAGGAAGGCAGTGGTTATATTTAGATGAAGTTCAAGTTGGTTTAAACAAGATACGGATACTTACTGTTGTAGCTGGCTGATCTCCCGTTGCGTGACTTCAACATGCTTCGCTAGAGCTTTTGACTTGGTCGCCACGCGGGTCAGATCCTGAAACACAGTGAGACCTGCTGTTTAAACTTGAACATTCCTAAGATTTGCAATTCTAGAAAAGGTAAAAGAGTTTTTGCTTACCTCTATGAAATTGCTTAAAGAAGTATCCTCGGGTTCATTCAAAGGTTAAACCTCGAGACCAGTTCTTTCCTTGACAACAGGAGCAGCAAATGGTTGTTCTTGTTGGTTCACTCCTGCGGTCAAGGCTGTGGTTTCCATCCCTTGAGATTGGAGGTCCGCAATTATTTCCTCCACAATGGCCTGAGAGGCTACCTCAGCCATTGTGCTCACACCTGTGTCTCCCTTGACCTCCACGGTAGGTGTTGCGCTGGTTCTTGAGGAGGTTGGCAGGGCACTAGACACAGGGGGCCTGAAAATATCATGACTTGTGACATCCATGTTTCCAAACAAACACAATGTGACATTATGTAATATTCTTACTTGAGTCAAAACCCCATCACAGATTTGGGTTTCGGTGATGCACTCTGGGGAGAAAGAAGCCCACTGGGTGCCCCTGTTGAAGTGTCATCGACGTCTGTTCTTGTTTTCCTCTTCTTGAACAGGACAGTGTCTTCTTCCTCTTGCATGTTCAAAATACAATTGGCATATGCAAGGAAGTGAAAACTTGAAAACTGTGAAGTTCTTACCATAGCAGTCCCTTCGACAATCGAAGGAGGTGTCACCAACACTGAGGTAGTTGCAACCACGGCCTCAGAGTCGTCCGCGACCATGGTTGTTGGAATGTATGTCTTGGGATTGGGAGTCTACTTCGTGATCGCAAGTTCTTCTGCGGTCACGAGATCCACTGCCGCCGCAGTTGGCTCCACCATCACGGATAATACTTCGACAATGGTGGGAGAGGATGGCCTCTCTGGAATGCTAATCTCCAGAGGGTTCACTGCCTCCCTCTTGAGACGGATGAGAGGAACTTCGTCTTCCTCATCCTCGCTCTCCTCACCCTGTATGACTAAGAAGTGACTCCCACTCGTACTTGGTATAACAGGGGGAAGAGAAAACGTTACAGCAGTGGTCTTCGCGGTGCTCTTCTTCGCCCTAGATGAAGTCCCTCCTATGGTTTTTGATTTGGACGCTCCAGGAGTGGGTACCTTCATCTTCTTGGCTTTGGAAGAGGCAACTCTTACTCTCTTCGATGCTGACCTCCCAGAAGGCCTAGCATCATCCCTAGGACGCTTTGTCCCTGTGGTTCACCCCTTCAGCAGCTGCATCATTTCAGAAATTTTTATTTGATGACTAAAATCAACAGGCGTTCTTGGACATGTTCCTCGAAAGAAGTTTGACCTTTTGACGCTCTTGTCTGAGATTGCCGCCGCTGTTGATCAAGCTCTAAGGTCGGGGTGATCCTTGAGCTCCTTCTGTCGCCGCATTATATGGCCTCAGAAGGTTATTTGTCCTTCTCTCAATCTCGGACAAGGACAGGACTGCATCACAAAAAGCAAATTACTTGACAAATAATTCTTCGTCAGTAAGATTGCATATTTTGTGGATTAGAGAGCATACCAGTATTATAGTCCAAGGTGTTGTCCGCCATGGATTCCACCTCCCATGAAGGATGTTCCCTCTTCCTCAGGGGGCTCATCCTGTTCTTCACAAAGTCACGGATGATATCCCGTGCTGTCAACCCCTGGTGAACTAGGTGAAGAATTGCTTGGGCCTGCTTCTTTAGTTCTTGGCTCAAAGCAGGGACGGTATCCATCTCGCTAGTATTCTCTGGCCAATGATTCTCGAACTAGAGGCTACTCTCTGTCGGAGGAGTGCAGTAGAACCACTTTTGGCTCCATCCGTGCACAAAGTCCTGCAGAGGAAGAAAGGGAAAATTTTCTTCTCCTTTATGCAGAAGTAGATGCATCCTGCAGCACTGGCACTCTTGGATCAGTTGAGAAGTAGAAGCGTCGGAAGAGATCTACGCTCGGTAGCACTTCGACGAAAGCTTCGCACAGATGTTGGAAGATAGCTAGGATCAAAATGGCATTGGGATGAAGGTTCCCCAGTTCTAACCCATAATACGCCAGAATATCTTGAAGGAACTTGCTTTCTGGCAAGCGAAATCCACATCGCAAGAACTCCTCAAAGATCACTAGTTCATTCTCATGAACGTTTGGGTTTTCCTCATTTTTCTCAGCTTGCCGCTAGTTGACCAGTAGGTGCGGCGGAAGGATTTCCTCTTCTTCTAGCGCTTTCAAGTTCTCTACATTGTGGTGGTTTGAACGGCTCCAGGACGCCATTGCTGTTGAGATCAAAGGAAAGGCGACGGCTTTGGTGGCACTGAGGGCGAGGTGCATGAAGAGGGTTTTTGTGGTGGAAATGGCTAAGGCAAAAGAAGGTTTTCTTCTGAAGCTTCTCAGGCAAGCTACCTCTTACTTTTATGTGCCCGAGGCCACTACTCGTCATGTTTATTATTTTAATATTTTCTCATAACCGGTTTTTTTTCTCAAAAATGAATCGAGATCATATCGTTAACCCGGTTAGAATCTGAAACAAAATGCATCTGAGAATTATCTGAGAATTTTTTGAGGATTTAACACCCTATGATTTCAGGGTAATTTCATAATTACAGCACTGTTATGATCGCAATGCTATATTGTGATCTCAGTGCTACTTTTGGTCTCAATGATATTATGTGGCTGCAGTATTTTTTATGGCCTCAATGCTATTCTAAGACCTAAGTATTGTCCTGAGTTGATCTCATACAGAGGACTCATTCCTTGTGTATGTTTTGGTCGCAGAGGTGTTTTCTTGTAACCATTTTTTACACAGCAAAATTTAAATAACTCAAATTGATGATTATAAAATATACATGATCATTAGGGAGTCATGATGTAAAGAAAAAAGACTTTATTTCTTACAGTCTTTACATGCAAAAGGGATGCAGGAGAACAAAGCGTCGACCTGATCCGAAAGTAATTTACAAAGTTCTCCCAGGGACATGTTGGCATTAGTGGGATCAACACTGGCAGCCCCAAGAGAACCGGCGACGTCCCTCAGCTTATGTCGTCCCTTATTGTGAAGTAGCAGTTGTCCCTAATTGTGTTGGACAGGTCTCGCTGCTCTCGGGCATGATCCCTCTCCTGTCGGAACGTGCATGCCTCTTCATAGTATCCATCACAGAACTCAGCCAGGCATAGAGTGACCAGGTAGATACCATCAAGGCGCTCCTTCAAGAAGTCTTTTTCTTCTTGGAGAGTTCTGCACAAGGCAAATTTCTCCCCCAAAAGAACCTGGATCTTAGCAAGCTGATTGCTGAGAACCCAAAGAGCTTTATCATCCTGTAAATGCATGGGTTAGTTCCTAAAGCATGTGACATCGGAGAGAATAAAGATGCTAACCTTCGTCTCAGGATGAGAGGAAAAAGCTGAGCATGGAAGGGGACTTGGTCGCCTATCACGCTCAGTGAGACTTTCCCTAGAAGATGGATCCAAAGAAGGTGTTGAAGCATGAATTAGAGGATGCAAAGAAAGAGGGAGCAATGATGCATCCCCAGCATTTGCACCCATCATCATCCTTTTGGATGGAGCTCCACTAGAGGATTCAACGTCATGTCCTGACTGTTTCTTCGAAGAAGTTGTTTCCTCGAACACCTATAAGTTCCCAAATGCGCTGCTTTGGAGGTTCCCAAACAACAGAAAGAAGTATACTAGATGTTCTAGAAGAGAATTACCTTCTGAAGAGCCTTTTCAATTGTATCTTCTATCTATATTTCTTCCTCATCGCTCTCAACAATCTTTTTGGAGTCTCAATTTTCCATTAAGATGAGAGTAGAAGAGAAAATGTGAAGTAAGGAGTTAGGAAAAAGGTTCTAAAAGACTTAGTCAAGGAAACTTGTGAGTCTTAGAATTGAAATGCTCCTCTATTTATAGAGCCTAGAGGCGACGGTTCACATTCGCGGATGCCTCGAGCTCTTAAATGAACAAGCAGTTTTTTGACGTCAATAACTTCATGATTACCTATTAAGATAAACCCAGAGATTTTCTCGGGAAATAAACTGACACATGGTGTACAGTGCACCTGAAGAAGTTGAAGCGTCAGGTTCTTTATCCAATGAAGATTAAATTTGAAGTAATAATCCTTTTATCTCTTCAAATTTGGGGGGCTAGCTGACAAGGATTATCACTCGAGCTAGTCATTTATTTAATATATCATGTTCAAGACATTTTCGGGTGTGATATATATGTAGGAAACTGAGTAAATTACACTAGTAGAATTTCAAAAATTTTACTCGAAGGCTGCAAGTAATAGATCATAGATTAGATTTTTACCAACAGTGGAAGCAGATTTGATGAAGTGATCGAATGTTCACAGCAACTGTTTGCGGATCGTCCTGATCAGCAAATGTAGATGACAACGACCGCTCACTGATCGTTCTAATTAGCGCAACAATTGCAGCAGTGCCTCTACCGGTATCCACACGTACCGGGATGGAACATCGTACGATGGTGTGCTAGCACCATCACGTACGACAAAGGTTTAGGGGCTATCAAAAAGAGATGGCAGCTATGGCTTTTGTGTTGTGCTCAAAGCCCATCATACCTCTCATTATATAGAGCCATGCAGAACAAATCCTAACAGATTAGATTTCCTAATGTGATACGAATCTTATCCGATCTGCCCATGCAGAAGAAATCCTAATAGATTAGGTTTCCAAATCTTGTTTGAACTGTCCATGCAGAAGAAATCCTAACAGATTAGGTTTCCAAATCTTATCTGAACTACCTATGCAGAAGAGATCGTAACAGATTAGATTTCCAAATCTTATCTGAACTACAGGATGAGTCTAACATTAAATCTTCATATCTGATATGAAAACTTCATAACAGACCCAATCCGGATCTGATACGAAAACCCATAACAAACCCAATTCGAAATGCATAAGAAGTCTAATATTAAGTCTCCAAGTCTGATACAGAAACCCAATCCAAATGCATAAGGAGTCTAATATTAAGTCTCCGAGTCTGATACAGAAACCCATACCAAACCCAATCCAAATACATAAGGAGTCTAATATCAAGTCTCCGAGTCTGATATAGAAACCCATACCAAACCCAATCCAAATGCATAAGGAGTATAATATTAAGTCTCCGAATCTGATACAGAAATCCCAAAATAGACTTAATCCGAATTGCATTGTTCTAATCTGTTAACTATGTGACCCTGTAGGTTCATGTATATTTAGTCACGACCTGGGAATACTTACCCGAATTGTAAGTCGGTAGTAGCCCCTAGTAGGACATAACAACTATCTAAATACACACAAAGATCATAATCAGCAAACCTATATAATGTCTTCATGTTGATCCTCTTGTCATACGATATCAGATTAAATCCAAGGTAGGAAATGTGCCACCCTTGCACAATTCAATTCTTTCTCGATCTCATAGTGAATTGATCTTCCCGTAGTTGACACTCAACTACAAACGGCATGGCCATGCACTTCTCAATTCATCTATATCGAGGGGCCCAGAGATATCTCTCTCATTATATGAGAGATACAAATTCCATCTTAACTATTCATATTCCTCCACATGGCTCACAGCATACCCGAATATTACCTTTATTACCACTTAATTAAAAGTAGCGTTTGGTAGTATCAAAGTATACTATTACACATGTAGGTAACTATGATGGTCTCAGGTCTAAGGATCAATCATAAACATTATTTGAGACCAATTGGTGGCACTTAAATAACAAATCCAAACAGTATCTCAAAATGGGTCTATCCAACATTGTATTCTCTAATATATGTCCATATTATTGATTTGATATCTTATATCCATGGTCCGTGAAACATAACCATCAATCAATATATGCGCTGATCCATTAACCAATAATGTCTTAATTAAAGATAATGGATGTGACATCCCAAATTTTGCTACCTCTTTAGCTTGCTAGTCGGCATATCTTCATTGGATTCTCGGATATCTCAACCCCATTATTGATCTCTTATCTCAGGATCATGATCTTAGGTATGCCACTACCTTAATTTAAAAAGTTGGCAACTAAACTCCACCTTTCAGACCATTTTCGCATTTTAGTCCAAAAGTATTTCAGATTAATCTTTTCAGATATTCTCAGAAGCCTGAAAAGGCTAAAAGCCACAAATCAGCTCCAAACATTGATTTGATTCAGGGAATGTCTCCCAATCGCTATTTTGAACAAAATCCTCTTCAGACAAAATCTCAAAATCTCATCCTAAGCTTCAGTTTTCAGCCTCGCCAAAATTCAGATCCTAATTACCCTAATTACCCTAATCTTCCTGTCTTCATTTTGCTCAAAACCTGATCAAAGACACTTAATTATGTCTTTTGTCCTTGTATACCTGCTTGTTAAATTTAGTAAACCCATTTGGCAAAATCAGTTTCAGCCGAAACCAAGTATATCTCCAGATTTACATTTCAGTCCAAGAATCAAGTTCCAGAAATTGCAGATCGACCCAAGACTTCTTTTCAGCCCCTTCCTTCGACCAGCTGCTGCTGTTTCGACCAGGTCGTTCGACCACGACTAGACCAGCAGTCGTTTCGACCGCGTCCGGTGCCGCTCGCCGTGATTCGCCGCCGCGATCTTCACTGCCGGCCAGCATCCGTCTCCACCTATGGTCATGTTCGACGTGTCCGCGCGTGGTGCTCATGTCGAGCCAAAATCCTCCACCGTGGCGACGACCGATGACCGCCAGCAGCGCCGTTCGTTTTGTGCCCGTGCGTGCCTGCTGCTGTCAGAAACTTTTTGCCACTTCGCCGCCATGCCGAAGCCAGCCACCCCATCGCTCTGCTACAGCCAGATTTGGCGCAATCTTCTCCTCTGGCAGAGTCGCTGCCGCGTCCCAACGCCATGCACGCCGTCTCGATTCCTCCTCCGGTGCCAGTCATGCGTATCCTATTTCGATCCGCTTCAACTCTCGAGAGCCCCAGCCACTGCCTATTTAAGCCCTCCCCCTCGCCCAGAGTTCTTCACGCCACTCCAGCAGCCACAAAGCTTCAGCTCTTGCGTTTCTTCTTCGTCTCCGGTGAGCTATTTCTGGAGCTCAGGACGTCAGCTTCACCCGTTGCTTCCCTCTTCTGTCCGAACTTACCAGTAGGCTTCCCTTATCCCCCTCTCTGTATCATAGCACTTAATTGGACCCCGGCGAACCCTAGCGCCGGCGATCACCGGAAATGCCTAAAACCCCTGTTCCTTCAATGCCAATTGATTTAGCCCGAATTGGCCTTCGTGCTAGTAGGATAAATTGATCAGCACATCACCCTTAGCAAGCTTGTTAGCCTGGATTTCAAATTGCAGCAACCTTTGTAGCTTTCCCCTTTTTGTGCGCCGCCAGTGACCGGGCTCACGTCGCCAGGCCACACCAGCGACCCTCCGGTCAAATTGGCCTTGTCTGTAGCTTCCCCTTGTCCCCCTCTCACTCTCCAAGCAAGGAATCGAGTTCAATCACCTTGTGCTAGAAAACCCCAAATCCAGCGCCTTCTTCCCCAGTGCCGGCCTCCGGAATTTTCCCCGGCCGATCTAGCCAATGCCACCTTGTCTCTTAGCTAGGTCTCAGCCCCTTGAGCATTTCGTTCCACTAGCCCGACCTCTAAATCTGCCCAGATCGTGAGTTATGCTCTTGCCAAGTTCTTGTCCAGAACTGTGCCTGTGCCGTGTCGCCGCAGTAGTTCATCGCTGCCGTTCGTTGTCGTCCGTCCCCCTCAGGCCCTGAAACCACCGCCAATGTGTCCCTAGCATCCACGCCTACCTCCTAGACATAGTTGGCGAAGTGTTTGAAGCCCAGAACCAGAATTGCCTCTTTGCCCTAGTTTTTGACAGTGTCAGTGCATGTCAGCCACTGGCATTAACCTTTTTTGACCCCTTCTGTTTGAGCAATTGAAATGACACTTTGTCCACTAAGTTCCTAAGCCATATTCTACAACTTTCTCTACTATCACATCTCCAGAAAACCCACCTAAAGCCAACCTAAGGCTATGCCTAGCCGTGAACCGAATGTTGACCCTTCGACGTTCGACCTCTTTGAACCTATCTCTTCGAGCAGCGCTCGAGTAACCTTGTCCAAAGCATCTCCCCTGCATGCATGTTATATTTTACTTATTATTTCCTATAGAAACTATTTTCTGTATGTTTCTGTGGTGCGATGTGTTGATTTGCCTCGTTGTTGTGTGCGGGAATAGAGCAAGGAGCAGAAGAGTCAATAGAAGACTTCGAAGAATTGTCTGAGCAACTAGACCCCTCACTGCAAGGCAAGTCTCAAACCCTTGATCATGTTTCGCCTAATATTTTGAAATGAAGTATGTTAGTTGTTTTCAAGTATATGCATGCCTTACATTCAAATGAGAATTATGTTCAAATAAAGTGGTTAGATATGACCTAAATAATTGTGAAGCCCCTTTTGTGATTGAATATCCATGCACCCTTCTCACCCTAGGATATCATGCTTAGGCTATGCTTATGCTCAAGATTATATGTTAAATGCTAAATGGTCACATGAGTGAAAAGCATGCTCAAAACCCGTTTGTGAAAAAAAATGTGATTGGAATCGATAGTGAGGATGGTTTGATTGATTGGTGCTGTGTGCGCATTGGGAATGTGAAAGAGTCCTCACTAAAGATTCATAAGGACAAGAACCTTGTGTTGTACTTCTATGCGGCATGAAAAACGTATCAACCATTTGCCCGATATGGGACGGGCACAACATAGTAGCTTTCTCAGTATTAGCTTTTCCCTACAATGGTTGTCGATCTAGTTTCTCGAGAGAAAACTGGTGGGCCACAGAGGGCCATGAGTGACGTGAGATCAGAAAAATAAAGAGAGGATAAGGTGTAAGAAGGAAGGCGCCCTACGCCTGGATTTTGAGTCGTGCGCGACTGGATCCACAAGATATGTGTCTTGCGAGACAATAGACCAAGGCTAGGAAGAATTGGCTGTGGGGAGTACCCACAACGGTAATGAGGACTGGAATGTCTATTTACTGGGCAGGGAATTGTTAATGCTAGGATTGTAAACTGTTGTGTGATCTCGGCCTTGTCACATGCATACAGGTCGCATGGAGAGGTACTGACTTGAAAGCTGAGTGATCGGTGGATTAAGGTGGTACACCTTTGCAAAGTTATAAAAAGTATCGGATACTCTGAGCTCTCAGGTCATGGAGTCTGCGCGCGGTGGATTCTATCCACGTCGATGCAGCACAAGTAGCTTTTGGGAAAGTTTTTCATAATATTGATTAAAGTGGTGACTCATGGAAGATCGCCACGCATAACATCTTCTGAAAATCTAGTTTAGGATTTTAAAAGCCTTGCTTTTGAAAACAAAAACCTTTTCTTCAAAATTAAGAGTGAAAAACCTATTCTATGAGCCAAAGAGCCATCCTTTGAAAATTTCTCCCTCATCTATGTACCTGCATTCTTTTTTGAGACTTGTTGAGCACTATGTGGACAATGTGCTCACCCTTACTTTTGCAAACAAAAATTTAGAGGAAGGATTCATTGATCCTGAGTCCTACGGTCTTGAACCCAACATGAAAAAAGAAGAAACCACTCCAGAAGATCCAGCTTACTAGAGGGTCACTTACCAAGTTGAGTCCGATGTGGAGGAAACCCACGCAACACCGCTGCAGTTGAAGATGAAGATCGATGAAGTCCTTTTGCTTGTTGTTGTTGTTTCATTCAGTGCCGACCTTTGTGTCGAAGAAAACTCCTTAATTTTGTATCAATGTTAATTTGCGTCATTTTGGCGCTATGTTATTGTAATGTTGGTCCTTGTGACCAGCACTTGTTTTAATTACTTGCATTGTTATATAATGCATCCTGTTGTTGTGAGCTTGCAATGTACCGTTCTGAGTGCAACCCACCTGGGCGGTTGCCACCGGATTCCTCAAATGAGGGTCCCACAATGGATGAGGGACTTTATTAGAATAATATCATCAAATAAATTTAGAGTCTCACGAATAAGACACATACTTGTTGATCGAACAAAGATGATAATTTATTCAAAAATAACATATTATTCAAATGTTCATAAATATAACAAAGATAAATACATTTATGTGATTTTCCCTAGGACATATCACTAACAATATCTCCCACTTGGACTAGAGTCAATCACAAATGTATCTAATACCTATTGCTCTAGTATGCACCTCATGCTTTGGTTGTGGGAGAGGCTTTGTCAACGGATCATCAACATTCAAATCCATGCACACTTTGCAAATCTTCACATCACCTCTATTCACGATTTCTCGAATGAGGTGATAACGCCTAAGTATATTTTTGGATTTCTGATGAGACCTTGGTTCCTTTGTGTGCGCAATGGCTCCACTATTATCACAATAGAGATCCACTGGGCTTGAAATGCTAGAAACCACACCAAGTTCAGAGATGAACTTTTTAATCCAAACAACTTCTTTGGCAGCTTCAGAAGCAGCAATGTACTCTGCTTTTGTTGTAGAGTCAGCGACAGTTTCTTGCTTGGAACTCTTCCAGCTTACAGCTCCTCCATTAAGGCAAAACAGAAAATCAGATTGCGATTTGAAATCATCTTTGTCAGTTTGGAAGCTAGCATCGGTGTAACCACTAACAACGAGCTCTTCCTCACCTCCATAAACCAGGAACACATCACTGTAGAAACCGAGCAAGCTACACTAGTAGAATTTCAAAAAATTTTACTCAAAGGCTGCAAGTAATAGATCATAGATTAGATTGTTACCAACAACGGAAGCAGATTTGGTGAAGCGATCGAATGTTCATAGCAACCGTTTGCGAATCATCCTTATCAGCAGACGTAGATGACAACGACCACTCATGTATCATTCTAATCAACGCAGAAATTGCAGCAGTGGCTCTGCCGTTATCCACATGTACCGGGATGGAACGTCATACGATGGTGAGCTAGCACCAATGAGCACGACAAGGGTTTAAGGGCTATAAAAAAAGAGATGGCAGCTATGGCTTTTGTGTTGTGCTCAAAGCCCATCATACCTCTCTTTATATAGAGCCATGCAGAACAAATCCTAACAGATTAGGTTTCCAAATCTTACCTGAACTACCCATGCAGAAGAAATCCTAACAGATTAGGTTTCCAAATCTTATCTGAACTGCAGGATGAGTCTAATATTAAATCTTCGTATCTGACAAGAAAACTCCATAAGTCCTGTATTTTTTACCTTATTTTGCAGGTCTTGCTGAGCTTCAGTGGGTGGTAAAATAATTTCTAGTGGTTCCCGAATTTCTTCAAGTTGCACTATGCTCCCACTTACTCTTTTGAGAGAAACTCTTTCTCCAAAAGACACCATTTCGGGAAAAAAACACTTTGTTTTCTTCTCAATTATAGAAGTAATATCTTTTTGTTTCCTTAGAATATCTCACAAAGAAACATTCATCAAATTTGGGTTTGAGCTTATCAGACATTAAAAGTTTTACATAAGCCTCACAACCCCAAATCTTAAGAAAAGACAACCCAGGATGCCTTCTGTTCCATATCTCATATTGTTGGGGGAAATCTCCGCGAGGCTAAGTCCAGGTAAGTTGCATCACTTTCGCCCGGGGATGTGGCCTCCGGTGGCGGTCCCGGGCGCCGCCTTTTGCCCGGGGACCTGGCCTCCTGTGCCGGTCCCAGGCGCCGCCGTTTGCCCGGGGGCCTGGCCGCGGGCACCGCCTTTGGCCCGGGGACCTGGCCTCCGGTGCCGGTCCCGGGCGCCGCCTTTCGCCCGGGGACATTGCCTCCGGGGCATGTCCCGGGTGCCGCCTTTGGCCCAGGGACCTGGCCTCCGGTGCCGGTCTCGGGCGCCGCTTTTCGCCCGAGGACATTGCCTCCGGTGCATATCCTGGGCGCCGCCTTTTGCCCGGGGACATTGCCTGTCCCGAGCATTGTCGCCCTTCTAAAGGTAAAGTCTTCGATTCTTGATCACGTGCAGGTCACACGAGGAGCGCCTCGGGAATCAGCGGCCACCTGTCAAGCATCCAAGGCACTTGACCGGGAGAAGGACGTTGCTACCCCTCCATCTGACGGTGGCGTCCGGGGTAGTTTAGTCTTTTTGCTTCTTTTTTGGGGCTATAAATAGCCCTTGTACCCCCTGTTGTAAGAACAAGTCATTCATTATTACTAGAATAGCCAAAATCACAGGTGTGCTCCGGAAGCCTCTCCCCGAGAGAGCCTCCCCAGCCGACTCCGGTCGGGAGCACGCCGACAGGACTAGGGCCCCCACCGGGACCCGAACCTGTATAAATCCTCGTGTCACTTCTTGTGTTTGTCCGGCAGGGGAGGACTGGTCACCCGGTCAGCCCGCGTCGCGTTTTCTTCGCTAGGATCATCCACGAAACCTGCCGGGGTATTCGCAATACCACGACACATATGGTGCCTTTTCTACGGCTTTTGATGGAGGCCTATTTAATGTGAACACAACTTTTTCTAGAGCATATCCCCAGAAGGACAATGAAAGATCAGTTTGGTTCATCATTGACCGAACCATGTCCAACAAGGTCCTGTTCCATCGTTCTGACACACCATTCCATTGAGGTGTTCCTGGCGGGGTCAATTGTGGAACAATTCCATGTTGTTTTAGATGATCACCAAATTCTTGGCTCAAATACTCCCCTCCACAATCAGATCGTAGGGTTTTGATTGTCTTGCCAAGTTTATTCTGTACTTCATTCTGAAATTCCTTGAATTTATCAAACGTTTCAGATTTATGCCTCATTAAGTAGACATATCCATATCTAGTAGTCATCGGTAAAAGTTATGAAGTACTGAAAACCACCTCTAGCTGTTGAACTTAATGGTCCACATACATCAGTATGAACAAGATCCAATAAGTCACTTGCCCTTTCACTTTCACTTGTGAAAGGTGCCTTTGTCATTTTGCCAAGTAAACAAGATTCACACACATCAAATGATTGAAAATCAAATGAGTCTAGAAGACCATCTTTTAGGAGTTCCATCATGTGTTTCTCATTTATATGGCCTAAACGACAATGCCAGATAAACGTGGGATTCAAATCAATGGGCCTAAGCCTCTTGGTACATATGTTATAGACAGGTAATTCAAGATTTAGTTGATAAAGCCCATTCTCCAATGAGGCATTACCATAAAACATATCACTTAAATAACAGGAACAACGATTGTTCTTTACTCTAAATTCATAACCCAGCGTGTCCAAACATGACATGGATACAATGTTTTTGCTTATGGAAGGAACATAATAACAATTATTAAGTTCTAAAACTAATCCTGAAGGTAAAGCTAATATAAAAGTTCCAACAGCTAAGGCTACAACTCTTGCTCCATTGCCAACATGAAGTTGAACCTCGCCCTTAGCCAAATTTCTACTCATTTTAAGCCCCTGCATCGAAGTGCAAATATGAGCAACCGATCCGGTATCTAATACCCAAGAGTCGGAAGGAGAAGTAGCTAAATGAACTTCTATAACATATATACCTGAAGGAGTCTCACTTTCCTTCTTTTTCTTTAAATCTTCTAGGTACTTCTTGCAATTCCTCTTCCAATGGCCGGATTCCTTGCAATAGAAGCATTCAGTAGTAGGGATGGCGCCTGGCTTGGACTTTCCTTTGGAATTAGGTTTAGCGCTAGAGGACCTTTCTAGAGCTTTTCCCTTTTTGCCCTTTCCCTTAGCCTTGACCTTGCCCTTCTTCTTAAAGCTTTTCCCTTTTGAACCATCACTACATTATTTGGAATTTTCTTAATGTTCTGTTCCGCTGTTTTAAGCATCCCATGCAATTCGGTCAATGATTTCTCCAGATTATTCATGTTATAGTTCATGACAAACTGGTCATAGCTCGGAGGGAGTGATTGGAGAATCATATCAGTAGCCAACTCTTGACTGAGGGGAAAACCAAGCTTTTCTAAATTCTCAATGTAACCAATCATCATGATCACATGAGGACTGACCGAGCTCCCTTCTGCCAACTTGCAATCATGCAATTTCTTGTTGGTTTCATATCTTTCCAACCTGGCTTGCTCCTCGAATAAGTTCTAAGAGACACGGCCATGTCATAAGCTGTCATGTTCTCATATTGCTTCTGAAGCTCAGAGTTCATGGTGACTAGCATTAGACTGCTGACATCAAGTGTGTCATCGGTATGCTTTTTGTAAGCATCCTTTTGAGCATGTGGAGCACTAGCAGTTGGTTCATCAGGTATAGGAGTCTCTAGAACATAGTCCTTTTTCTCTTGTTTGAGAACAATTCTCAAGTTTCTATACCAATTAATAAAATTTGTTCCATTGAGATCTTCTTTATTAAGGATAGATCGCAAACTGAAATTGTTTGAGGAGCTACCACTATCCATGGTCTACAACAGTAAAGAAATGCAAAATTTTAGCATTATATTTATGAAAAATCTTTTATTAAAAAAATCAATAAAAGATGTACCAACTATATATTTTAGAACAAAAATCCCTCAAGAAATATATATAGTAGGCCAAGATACATATTTCACTAAGTTCTAGTGAGCTTTGGCATCACTACTAGAAACTTAGTTATTTAGGTAAGCAACTCCTTACTAATTATATCATGTATAACTTTTGTTTGTTGGGTGTCATCCCAACACCATGCCCCAAAGCCCAAAACCATTATTCCGCATATTAGAATCTGGGCGAGCCTAGTGCGAAAACCAAGACTAGGTCTCAAACGGATCACCTTTGTTTTAATTCCTGCTTTATGAATCCAGATTTCATACCTACAATTTACTGCTTTAAAATCCTAGATTGATAGCTTTAGTAGTAGAATTAGTTATAGAAAACAACCCACAACTCGTTTAGACTTAATCAGTGATCCATTAAGCTAGAAAGATGAATACGCTTGTTCCTCATGGAGTTTGACCCTCAAGTGCTCAACGTTCAACCGTTCACCTGCGATATTACAAAATCACATCGTTTTAGATGCGATCAAGTTTTTGGCGCCGTTGCCGGGGAACAACGGTAATTCATCTTTTTAGATTAATTTTTGCTGATATAAGTCAATCTCACTTCTCAATCTTGCTTCAATTTTTCTTTTTCTTGTTTTTGTGCACCACTAACCTTTCAGGGAAGTAGTGAAAATCTGATACAATCAAGAGTGAGCCACATTGGACAATCAAACACCGGAGGAAGTCGAATCACCAAAGATGGGTGAACAAAAGAAATTGAACGATTATGGAATCCCGTTCAGCATGGGGCCGGTTTTAGTCAGGTATTCTTAGACCAGCAATCGAAAAAAATAATTTTGAAATTAACCTTGCACTATTGAATTTGATACAACAAAATCAATTCAATGGTTTTGACACTGAAGATCCTTCACTGCATCTCCATATTTTTCTTGAGCATTGTGATACTTTTAAAATTAATGGAGTTTCGCAGGATGCACTACTACTGCGTGTCTTTCCTTTCTCTCTTCGAGATAAGGCAAGAGATGGTTGTACACTCTATTGCCTGCTTCAATAGCAACGTGGGATGAATTCTCACGAATTTTTCTCAATAAATTTTTTCCTCTATCTAAAACTGCATATATTCGAAACCAGATTGTTTGTTTTACTCAGCAAGGAGGAGAATCACTCTACCAAGCATGGGATCGGTACAAGGAAGTTTTGAGGTTGTGTCCACACCACGGCCTAGAAAAGTGTCTTGTAATTCAAACATTTTATAACGCTTTGAATTACACGGCACGAATGAATGTTGATGTCGCAGCTGGCGGTGCACTCATGAACAAAAGCGTTGACGAAGTGTACGATCTAATTGAAGGTATGACACAAAACTACATGAAATGGGGGAATGAACACACTGCATCAAGATCAATCCAACCGCAACACCAACTCCCTCAACAACAACAGTCATATGAAGCACCATGGCCATCGTTTCAGCAACAACAACAACAACAACCACTGTACCAGCCACCACATCAATGACAAAATCAACCTGAACAATCCAACATCGAGCGCATGCTAGAAGCTTTTCTAGCAAATCAAAGAAGGAAAAAGTTGTACTGAACTAGAAGATCGACTCCATCTCTACACACGTTCGCATGCTTGAGACTCAATTCGTGCTTTCTAACTCTCTTCCTTCTCAACCTATCAACCCTCGTAATTCTGAACATATTAATGTTATATCTTGTGTTGATACTGTTGATTTGAAAGGTGCAGGAACTTTCCAAAAAGAGACGGTGCAACCGGAACCAACGAAGATGCCTACCAAGGATTTGACGCCGATGACTGAACTTAAGCACAATGATCCACCTAAGCCGGAAGATGACCTCAGAAAGGATGAACAATCAAAAGAAATAAAATCAGGTAATAATGAGGTAACACGTGTTTCTAAAATGACTCCATCTTTTCCAAGTTGTTACCTCCAGTCTAATTCCAATGACAAATCCTTTGATATCCTGAAGAAATCAAATGTGACTGTGCCTTTTGTTGATCTTATCACTGAAATTCCTTCATATGGAAAATTCTTAAATGAAATTCTTACAAATAAAAGGGATTTGGATGATTTAGAAACAGCTCAAATTGATATATGTGAGGGTACAATTGCTTTTCATACGGGGAATGAGAAAATATTGTTTAAATTGCCTAAAATTGCTAACTGCCCAATGTATGAGGACACCACATGTAGGATAGACCCTCTTGAGACTATATTGCAGGGTAAACAAATTGGAAATGATGATCAAGATGACAACACAGAGACGAGCAATAAAAAGGATGATCATGCCACTACAAACATATCATCATTACCCAATCGACTCTTAACGGTAAGAACTCATGACAATCCCTACACGAACAAGGTACCAAATCTCACACCCCTTCCTTCTTCGGTGAAATATATGCTTCTTGATAGAGATAAACAAAATCCTATGCTTGTAGATGCCAATATAACTGATAAACCATCAAGCACATTGATCAATACATTAACACTGCATCGCAAGGCATTAGGATATTCTATTGATGACCTAATTGGTATAGAGCCTCCACATCGATTAAACCTAGCTACGATGAAAGCTGCAAAATCTAAATTGCTAGACAATAGGCTTAGGTCTCCCATCGCACCAAACATTCAACATCATTATTGGGAACCTCCATAAAGATCATGTTATGGTCTACGTCGAGCGGGATGTTAAACCAGTGCTTATCGGGAGGCAACCCGATGCTTTTCTTTCTTCTTTCTCTTTCTTTTTCCTTTTCTTTTTCTTTTTCTTTTTCAGGGCCAACCAAATTCATATTACGACATTCAAGTCCACATCACAGCATATTCAAAAAAAAATCGCAAATCCGACTTGTGATCTCCAAGGTATGTAAGTTTCTCTTTTTATTTTCCTTTTCCTTTTTTCCTTTTTTTTCTTTTCAGGTTTTTACTTGCGACGCCTTGGACTGCGCCATTGGAGCTACGTGGACCACAACATCTTCTTCCACCACATCATCATCCACAACATCCATCAACCTGAACCACAACCGCAAACGGTAATCTGTATCGATCTCCATACATTGAGGACAATGTCTGATTTAGTTTGGGGGTTGTTCATTTAACCGTTTGCTTAGTCTGATTTAGCTTGGGGGATGTTCACTTCACCAATTGTTTAGTCTTCAGCAAATCATCATTTCACCACATTCCATCATAAACTGAAAAATAAAAAAAAAAGATTTATCACTTGGAATGCCTGGTTTTGAAGATGATCTTTAAGAAATTAGATGATTATTCTATCACATCTTTGCATATAATCCATTGAACTTAGATTTTTTAAAGATTTTCATTGCCTATGTTTAGTTTTTATCTTAAAGTAACCATTAAAGTTTGAACTTATCCATCAAATTGTATTCAACTTCTTCCAAATTGAAGATTTCTAATAGAACCATTTTTTGGAATTAACCCTCTTGTGTTACTCTTTATGCCTAGATTGCTAATTTCCCTTCTCTTTAAAAATAAAAAAATATGTAAAAGTAAGTATAATCGATCCACTGGGGGGAGGTGGTGGTGAATCGTCGACCAGCTGGGGAAGTGAAGATTTACTTAACTTATGCATACAAAAAAAGTTATATTTTCAATAAAACGGTTGCTTAAGCTGTGGCTTTGTCTAATCTCGTGTAACGTATATGCGACCCGCTGGGGGGAGGCGGTGGTGAATCGTCGACCAGCTGGTGAAGGGAAGGTATACGGAGCATTGAGGTTGCTTACAGGGGCTCGGGAAACCGACAAAGCTGCTTTTCTGTAAGTGCACTTAAGTAAGCGTCTTCAGCTGTGTCTCCTCTCGTCGTGACGGAATGATCCAGTAAAAACATTCTGACCAAGAGCACAAAAAAGTTGAAGAATAATAAAAAAAAAACAACAAGAGAAAAAAATAAGTGTTTTTCTTTAGAAGAGGGCAATTTAGCAACTTTGTATAAATCGTAGTATAATGAGTGTTTTCTTTGCATGGTTTATTTTAAATCCTATATGAAAGAAGATTGTTAAGATAATTTAATTGATTAAGCTCTCTCTTTTCTAAGGTTGAAATTTGATAATCTTAATATATGCATTTGGAAATTTTAAATTGCTAAGATCAATTGCCTCATATGCATAGATGTGTTGTGAATCTTCGGAAGATTGTTTATAGAGAATCTAATTTACCAAGGCATCTCAATTTTTGAAAAATATTCAGATACTTTTCTTGAGGACAAGAAAAATGCTAGTTTGGGGAAATTTGATAAGTCTTAATTTGGTATAATATTACGCTAGATTTAGTATTGAAAATGTGCAAAAATGATGCTTAAAATTCCTTTGACACGTCATTTTATGTGACTTTTTGTAATATTTTTACAATCCGCTTTCACGAGTGTGTTCATCATATTTCAGGAAACAAACGTACCAAATTTGAAGTTATTTCTACATCGTTTGGATAGGAAACGAAATGAAGAAAGAAGATGCTGAAAATCTGAGAAAAAACAGCAATCCGATCCGACCCGAAACCCAAATTCCGAATCCAAAACAGACCCGTTAACGGTTTTAAGTCCGAATCTGAGGCAATTTTCTTCCTAAATAGGTCTTGAGTTGTGTTTGATTAATTCTAGGACTTATGTGCTATAAATAGAGAAGCTTTTGGCTCAATTATATATGCTTTTTTACATACTAGCTATTAGGGTTTAGTTTAATTTAGTAGAGCCCCCTTCTCTATTTTATTACTTTTGTAAGCCGGCAAGGACGACAACTTCAATTCTCAAGCAATCAAGTAAGTGTTTATTTATTTCTTATTATTATTTATGCATTATTATGGCTTTTTGCGAGTAGATCCCTTCTAGGCTTAGGGATGACCTAATCCGGAAGGCATGATTCTTTCTTGGTTTTGATCTCAAGTTTTGGAGTTATTTTGTAATGTTTTCTTCCTCTAAACCCTAAATTCTCGTTTCGGCAATAGACGTAACAGTTGAGCCTTAGCTAGAAGTTAGGGGAGTTATTGAGTCTTTAGCGCTGTGACGCGGGATCCTGAACAACAAAGAGGCTCTCGCCAAACGTGACAGTGGAAGCGATCCTCTGACTGTTAACCCAGCGGCCCGAACTGAAAACTTAGTTTGTTTTGGAAAACAATGAATATTAACTCACAATCCTCGGACCTTGGATAGAATTATGCTGGATGGTTATGGAATTCCCAAAGCCCTAGGTTTTAATTCCTGTTTTATAAATCCAGATTTCATACCTGCAATTTACTACTTTAAAACCCTAGATTGATAGTTTTAGTAGTAGAATTAGTTATAGAAAAACAACCCACAACTCGTTTAGATTTAATCAGTGATCCATTAAGCTAGAAAGATGAATACGCTTGTTCCTCGTGGAATTCGACCCTCAAGTTCTCAACGTTCAACCGTCCACTTGCGGTATTATAAAATCACACCGTTTTAGGTGCGATCACTATGCCCCATGTGGTCAATGGATATAAGTTTTGGTTCGTAGCCATAGACACGTATATCAAATGAATCGAAGCTGAACCAGTCCGCAATATTACCGCCGCTACGGTGAAGAAATTCTTTCATAAGAATATAGTAACACGATTTGGTGTTCCAAATCATCTTCTTACTGATATTGGATCCCAATTGTTAGTGGTCTTTTCATAGACTATTGCGATGATATTGGGACCAAAGTATGTTTCGCATCTATCGCTCATCCACAAAGCAATGGTGTAGTTGAATGTGCCAACGGGCAGATCATACAAGGTGTTAAGAAACATGTTTTTGACAGCCTTAAATTGCGCTCGGGGGCTTGGGTAGATGAACTCTACTCCGTTCTATGGGCATTACGCATGTCGCGCCCCGAAACTGGGACTAAGACTACTCCTGAAGAGACCTAGCTCGCTGCAGCTAGACTCATATATGCATAGCATACACATACCCTTGACTTCCCAGGATAAGTCAAGCACAGGAGTATATCACATTGCAACAGAGTAACTTTCAAAATATTTAAGCAGTGTGGCCTGCTGGCCTTGATATTACATAAAGAGATTCCAATGCCTTCATGGCATACATGGGTTAGCAAAATAACATCTACACAGCAGAAGGTAGGTGACCCACCCACAAAGAGAAGTGGACGGCAGAACAACACACATCAGGGCTCTGGCGGAACTAACGCTCCTCCTTCTGGATCCAAGAAGTCCTCCATGCATTCGTCTTGGTTGTAGAACACTCCATCTACTGAATTGTAGGTTGCAAGAGTGAGTACTTACGTACTCAGCAAGTCATAGATAAGAGTAGATACATATAGTAGTGATGACATGAACCTAGACTAGTCAAGAATTATGGATGTTTATAAAATAATCTTTTTCTTTCATACCTCATCTTATGGCAGCACCTTTCATAATATAACATCATCATTCATGTTCACTAGATTATAGCACTACCGCGACACGTCGACACACGACAGCCCACGGCAGCACTCCTTATCATGACAACACATGTCATTTGGGTAATCTTGATTAAACATATTTTATTTAGAAAATAGTACTTGTGTCACACCCCGTGGATTTAATCCACCGCAGCAGACTCCTATAAACCCGGGAGCTCGGAGTATTCGAATACGTTTTTAACTCTGCAGAGAGGTACCAATTTACCCGCAAGATATTCCACTTTCAAGCCCATCCTATCAAAATGATTAGACCCCTCCTCACAACCATGTGTGAGTGGCAAGGTGGAGATAACAAGAACTTTTGTTATGTCTCACTCACAATTCACCCCTGACCCTGTGGCTCTCTGCGAGACACAGTTGTGGCAGGTTGTATCCAAACCTCCACCCTTACTCATATTCCCATTGCTGGGTCAAATATCAGATCACCTTCAGTGATAGTGTGGGAACCGTCCCTTATGTCAATCATCACAACACAACTCATGCAGGGGTTTTATGTGCGATCCACATAAGTACTTGTTCAGGCTTGTTCCATACCAGGCTTGCGGTTAGCACGTTGTTCATGCCACTAGACGCACAACACAAGGTTCTAGTCCTTATATGCCAGTGACCAGACCATCCACAACCCTGCACCTTGAGTGCCTGCATTCCTTCGCAGTATAGCACCTCCAGTGCTACCACCATTCCATACCATTTTCTGGTCACGGCTTGGGGTTTTATTTCATGAATATAAATATATAAATACATATAATAGTTCATGGCTCAAAACTTGTTTATTTCACATTTCACAGATAACCAGTCTAGTACTGCCAATTCATAAATCAACCATTCTCAATATTTCTCATGCAATATTATCTATATTCAAGGTTATGTTTTAGCAACATTTAAAATATAGGTTCAAGATGACCAAGGATATGACTTGCCTTCCACGTCGTAAGAAACAGCAGTTGATGACGGGTCAACAGCGAAGTCCTCAAATTCAGCTTCTGAATCTGCTCGACGACAAACAAACAATACACACAAATATTACTTATATATTAAAATGATTTAGGATCTATATGCAGATATGCTTTACAAGAGTGACTAAACAATACTGGAGATAATTGAGATTGTAAGCTGAAATGAGTCAAGATCTAGGGTTTCAAGGAATTGGCTAGGAATGGTGTTAAATGCTCTTAGGATCTCAAGGTTGCAATTAGAACATCAGTTTTGTGGCTGGTTTGATCAAAAACAGCGAATGTCAGCAGATTGACATTTGGATCAAGATTCTGATATAACTTCAAGGAAAGCTAGAGAGCTTATCTCAAGTTATGACAGTAGAAGAAAATGTAGATCATAACTCTACAAATTCAGTGGACAAAGTGGTTTTCAAAATGCACAATCAGAAGTGGGTAAACAAGGCCAATGCCATTGGCTGGCATGCACTAGGACAGTGTCAAAAACTAGGGTTTAGCGGCAAATATAATTCAAGGGCTCAAATCAAGTTGTGATAGAAGAAGAAAATGTAAATCACAACCTCAGGAATCTAAGAGACAAAGTTATGCCCAAAATGCACATCTGGAAGGGAGTGAAAAGGGCTAATGCCACTGACTGACATAGTTTGGCATTGAATCTGACATGGCCAGAAACTAGGGCTTGGCATAACTTTTGATCTAGGGCTCCAAATGATGCACCACTTTGTTTGGGAGGTAGGCATTGATAACAGGAACAAATCATTCAACAGGATCCAAAGTTGAAAATGGCTGGAAGATGGTGAAATTCAAAGGAGAAGTGTGGTGGCGACAAGGCACAGTGAAGCCACTGGACAAAAATCTTGGCATGGCTATATCTGGAATTCTGGACAGTTTCAGAGATCGAGCTAGAAGACAATTATGCTCAGGAGGTTGAAGCACACCTGAATGACAAAGTGGATGAAGCTGAAACGGCCAGGAATAGGTTTCCGGTGAACTGCGCCGGAGAAGAAGCACTGCCGATTGGGGGTTTTTGATACAGGCCGAAAGAACTCGATTCCAAGCTTGGAGAGTGAAAGAGAGGTAAGAGGAAGTCACCTGCACGATCAATTTGGCCGGAGGATGGCCGGAGAAGCTTGGCGACGATCGCCGGTTTCTGGAGAAGCTCAAAATTGGGGAAAACTTCGATTGAAGCTCAATCTGGAGATATTGATGCATAGGCTTGCTGGAAATGAGTCACTGATTATTTTCTTCCACAGGATCGAGAGCTAATTCGAAGTAATTTGGCCTGCATTGCCGGAACAGGGTAATCGGGATTTCCGGTGATCGCCGGCGTTAGAGGTCACCGGTGAGCAATTAAATGATACAGCATGATGAGTGAGATGAGAGGAACTCACTGGTGCTGTTAATTTGGCAGTAGATGCTGTGGAATGAGCTGGCACCGTGAAGCTCCTTGCTGGACTCGCCGGAGAAGACGACTGCAGCGAGGGAATTTGGAAATTTGGTTAAGTCCTGATGATGAGAAGATAACACGGGGTACTGGTGGCTTAAATAGACCAGAGGGCGAAGCTTGCAAGGTTGTAATAGCAATAAATTGGTGTCAGTTGACATGAGTTGCCGGGCGCAGAAGAGGCAACGGCGAGCGGTGAAGCGACTGTGCACTGGCGAGGCAAAGCTGTGCTACATCGGGTCTCATCAATGTCGGGCGGTGCAAGGCGGTGGCGACAAGAGCTGGTGAAGCAAGTAACGTGGCAAGAAGATACTGACAATGGCTGCTGCTGGTCGCGCACAGGAGCAGGTGTTGTTCAATGGCGCTGCCACGGTGTTGCCACGGCGATGGCTGGGGCGTGGACGCGTGTGCACATGCAACTCAAGTGAGTACGAGCTCATGCGCGGCGAGGCGTGGCCGGCGGCGAGCAAGCGCGGCGCAAGGGAACCACGGCGAGGCTTCTGGTCGTGCACTGCAGTTGGCCTGGTCGAATTTGGGCTGATTTGCAATACTTGATTTCTTGATTTGGACTGATCTGTAATTCTGGAGATTTGGAAGGTTTGATCTGATTTTGCTTGCACTGATTTGGCACACTTGATTCAACAGATGATTTGGCACAGATTGAAGATAAAATTTGAGATGCTTGGTTGATTTTTGATATGAACTGAAATTAGGGTATTTTAGGGTAATTGAAATCTGAATTTCAATTGATTTCGAATTTTGGGATTTAGGGTTTGATTTTGAGATACTCATAAAAGAAGAATTTGTGTTGAAAAGCATTTGGAAGGTGTTCCCTGAATCAGATTTGAATTTGAATATGATTTGCAACATTTTGCCTTTTTAGGCTTTTGGAAAATCTGGAAAAAGGACTGATGTGCGATACTCTTGGACTGATTTGCGAAAAAGGTCTAGATGATGAAATCTGGCTGTCAACTTTTTGGATTAAGGTATTGGCATCCCCTTGATCATAATCCAAGAATAATCTGGTCTGAACTTGGCTAAGATTTTGATTAAATCCGGATTTCCGAAACTTAGGGTAAAAGATATTCTGTTTTCGAAAACAGAAAGGAGTTGAAAAATCTGGAAGTTAGCGATGGAATTGAATCTGGGTTCTGAAGGCTTTTAGGTTTAGGATAACTGATAGATCAAATCTGGGAAGTCAGATCTTGACTTGAGGTCACAGGATAGATTTTGGAGATTTTAGGGCTAGAACAGAATAAAGCTGAGGCTGATTTGGTTGATCTAGAAGAGACATATGCATGCATGACTTTTAAGAAAGAAACTTTTCACCCCAAAACTCAGGATGTTACAACGCACAACAACCAATCGAGCTACAGGTGAGACGCCTTTCCAACTGGTTTTTGGTGTAGAAGCCGTATTGCCAATTGAAATCCAAATTGGCTCTACTCGTGTGGATCGCTTTGATACTATAAATCAGAGTGAGAAACGGGAGAAGATCTTACTATTCTCAAAGAAAAACGCAATCGAGCACTGGTTAGGCCAGCAACATATTTACAGGCTTTGCGTAAATATCACTATAAATGGGTGCGACCACGTAGTCTTCATGTGGGCGACTTGGTTTTATGAAAAATCCAAAACAAGTCTGGTGGCAATAAATTCTCCCCATAGTGGGAAGGTCCTTACACTGTGGTCTGAGTGCTGCGACCTGGATCTGCTCGATTAGCTATGGAAGACGTAAGAATCTTGTCTAATACCTGGAATATAGACCAGCTGCATAAATTCTGTGTAAGTTTTTTCCATTTCCATTGTCCATATCTTTATATTAATAAAATACCTTTTTACTCTATGTTATGGTTACATTCCAATTTTTTCATCCTTTTTTATTTCTTCGGGTCTTGCTGGGGGCTAATCGCAATAAACACCTTACTATAATGTTTAAGTGGATTCGCTAACGAAACTCATGGTTGCATCTAGATAAGACAACTCGTTGTAAGCCATTTCTTAACGCATAAGAGACTTACTAGCAAGTTTCTGATCATTCGGGTGGCTGTCAGTTAGTAAAGCTTGTGCATTTGTATAAAGATGTTTGTTATTGTGATCATATGACAGCACCTAGTTACACCATCCTTTTATAAGCCATTTCTCAATGCATAACGGACTTACTGTTATGTCTCTGATCGTTTTAGTTGTGAAATTCTTATCCTGCGACCATGATACTGTCGCGCCCCGAAACTGGGACTACGACTACTCTTGTGGAGACCCAGCCCTCTGCAGCTGGTCCCATTAAGCATATCATTGACTTCCCAGGATAAGTCAAGCACAGGAGTTTATTCACATTGCAGCAGAAAAACTTACAAAGTATTAAGTAACGGGGCTTGTTGGCCATAATATTACATAAAGAGGGTACAATGCTTTCGCGGCATTCAAGGTTTAGTTAAAACAAAATAAAACTTCTACACAACGGATGATGGGTGTCCCTTCCACAGTAAGAAGTTGACGGCAAAACAACACATCAGGGATTTGGCAGATCTGGCTCTCCTTCTTCTTGGTCCAAGAAGTTCTCCACGCCTTCCTCTTGATCTTGGTACACTCCATCTTCTGTGTTGTAAGTTGTAAGGGTGAGTACTTACGTACTCAGCAAGTCATAGGGAAGAGTAGATATGTATAGTAGTATTGTTATGAACCTAGACTAGTCAAGAATTATGGATGTTTATAAAATAATCTTTGCTTTCATATCTCATCACATCTCATCTCATCTTATGGCAGCACCTTTCATAACATAACCTCGATATTTATGTTCACTAGATTATAGCACTACCACGACACGTCGACACACAACAGCCCACGATAGCACTCCTTATCATGACAACACATGTCATTTGGGTAATCTTGACTTATCAAATTTTATTTAGGAAAACATACTTGTGCCACACCCCGTGGATTTAATCCACCGCAGCAGACTCCTATAAACCCGGGAGCTCGGAGTATTCGAATACGTTTTTAAACTCTGCAGAGAGGTACCAATCTACCCGCAAGATATTCCACTTTCAAGCCTTTCCTATCACAAGGATTGGACCCCTGACTCACTTCATACTGTGAGTGGCAAGGTGGAGATAACAAGAACTTTTGTTATGTATTACTCACAATTCACCCCCGACCCTGTGGCTCTCCGCGAACCACAGTTGTGGTAGGTTGTATCCTAACCTCCACCCCTACGCATATTTCCATTACTGGATCAGCGTGCAAGATCACCTTCAGTGATATGTGTGGGAGCCATTCTCCGTGTTTACCGTGCATCACTACACAATTCCAGCAGGGGTGTCATGTGAGATCCGCATTAGTACTTGTTCAGGCCTGTCCCATACCAGGCTTGCGGTTAGCACGTTGTTCATGCCACTAGACGCACAACACAAGGTTCTAGTCCTTATATGCCAGTGACCAGACCATCCACAACCCTGCACCTTCCGTGCCTGCTATCCTTTGCAGTTTAGCACCTCCAGTGCTATAGCCATCCATACCATTTTTCTGGTCACAGCTAGGGGTTTTATTTCATGAATATATATAAATACATATATAATAGTTCATGGTTCACTATTTGATCTTTTCACATTTCACAAGCATCCGGCTTTGTACTGCCAACATATATCTCAACCATTCTTTCACATGCAGTATTACTTATATTCAAGGTCATATCACAGCAACTCATAAAATATAGGTTCAAGATGATCAAGACTATGACTTGCCTTCCGCGTCGTAAGAGACAGCAGTTGATGTCAGGTCAGCAATGAAGTCCTCGAACTCTGGTTCCGACTCTGAGCAAAGATCAAACAAGCAACCAAGAATCACAACCTTTTCAATACATTATTATACTACATGCAATAATGTAAAGATGAATGTCTTGATGATTCTGAAATGATTGGATTTAGGTACCATAGAAGCTGATTAGGGTTAAATCATAGAATTAGGGCTGAAAATGAGTGCTAGGAACTTCTAGGGTTCTAGGGTATGGAAATTGACATTAAGTCCGCGGCTGGTTTGCCTAGAATCGATGAATGTCTTTAGGTCGACATTCGGTTCAAGGCATCGACATAGGGTTGATGGATGATAGAGGGATTATCTCAACTTGTGGCAGTAGAATGAAATGTAGATTACAACTCCACAAGTCTGATGGACAAAGTTATTTTCAATTTGCATAACTGGAAAGAGGTGAAAAGAGCTAATGCCACTGGCGGACATGCTCTGGCATAGGGCTGACAATGTCAAAATCCCTCTATCATCCATCAACCCTATGTCGCCGGTTTCTGGTGACATTCAAACTTGGGGAAAACTTCAATTGGGATTCAATTAGGGATTCTGAGCTTACAGGCTTGCTAAGCTCAGTTCACAGATCAATTTTTTCTACAGAATCGAAAGCTAATTCGGATTAATTTGAGTTGTGCAACTGGAACAGGGCATTTCGGCATTTCCTGTGATCACTGGCGACGAGATGCATGGGGCTTCAATTAAATGCTATAGCACGATGAGAGTGGCGAGAGAAACTCACTGATGCTGTCAATTTGGGAGTTGAGGCTGCGGTTGAGGCTGTCATCGTGAGCCTCTGTGCTGGACTCGCCGGAGAAGAAGACGACGGTGAGTAAGGAGGTACGGTTTAGTTGCTGGAGGGCTTTGGAGAGTACTGCTAAAGGTGAAGAAGCTGCTCTGGGGTTGTTATTTATAGGCATAGCAAAGTACAACGAAGTTTCACTGCTCGCTTGCTTGCGCTGGCGAAGAAGAAGGCTTTAGGTTGAAGCAACAACGAGCAAGCTTCTCTCTGGCGTGCAGCAGCTGGTGAGCTGGATGGAGATGGCTACGGCAACAACTGAGGTGCAAACACGTGTGCATGCAAAGGCGGTTGCAAAATCACAGCTAAAGCGGCGCTGCTCAGCGGCGAAACACGGCGTGGTCGCGGTCGCAAAGGCACTGTTCAACACAAATAGCAAACACTGTGGTCGCGGTCGAAAGGGAGTACACCAGTACTGTGCACCGCTGGCCGAGGTCGATGGCGAGCACTGGTCGTGAACTGCAGCTACTCCTCTGGTCGTAAATAGTAGACGAGGTCGTGTATAGTAGCTGGTGGCTGTTGGTCGAAGACAGCCATTTGGACTGAATTGTAAAATCTGAGAATTGGTTGTGGACCGAATTGTAATTTCTGGTTTGGAGATGGTTGATTTGCAATCTGATTTCACAGATGAGTATAAACTTATACCTTATACTCATCCAGCAAGAGATTTGGTAAAATCTGGCATGATTTGGTGATTTTCGATATAAACTGAAAATAGGGTACTTTAGGGTAAAATAAGATCTGAGTTTTGTCGATTTCGAATTCTGGCATCTAGGATGAGATTTTGTAATCTGGATAGAAGAGAAAATTGTATCAAATAGCATTTAGAAGGGATTTGCTGAAGAAATTCTGAATTTGGAGTTGATCTGAAGATTTTAGCCTTTTTGGGTTTCCAGATATTAGATAAAGGACTAAATTGCGATATAATTTGGACTGACATGTGAAAAAGACTTAGATAATATAATTTGGCTGCCAACTTTCTGGATTAAGGTATTGGCATACCCATGATCATAGTCCAAGAGTAATCTGATCTGAATTAGGTCAAGACTTGACTAAATCTGAGTTCAGAGTATTTAGGGTAATTAGGATGGTGATTAGAATTTCTGTTTTCGAAAATAGAAAAAGATTGATAGATCTGGGAGTTAGAGATGGAATTGAATCTGGCTTCTGAAGACTTTTATGTTCAGAGTAACTGATAGATCACATCCGAATAATCTGATCTTGATTTGGGTTCACAGGGAAGATTTTGAGATTTTAGGGTTTGAGATAGATACTGATCTGGCTACTACTACAGATACATGGCATCATGCATGCATGGTGTTCATGAAAAAGAAAGTTTTTACCCCTAAACTCAGGGTGTTACAGATACTATGTTTTAAGTATCAATGATCGCAGGAGAGGACAAGGAGAATATAACCATAACATTCAGTCAATAGATTATTGCATAGTATTCATCACTTACAATTTCTGTTAATCATTGTTAATCTTTCAAAAGTTACAATGAAAAGCAATACATCAAGGAAGGCCGAGATCACGCAATAGTTTTTCTATAAGTGGCTTGATCTCGTCCCTGATCGCATTCAATTGGTCCTCGCAGTCAAGAACTATGTCTTCCACCACTAGGTTCAAGTCCAAATTCGGACCATGGTGATGTCTTAGTTTGCAGAGTTTGGCAGAGGTCACTTCACTAACATCGATCAACAGGGCCTCCTATCGTTTCCTCACAAACTCTGGTCTACAGGAGATTGTAGTTTTTGATGAGAGGATCAGATTGAGCTACGACCAGGCTACAGGACTCAGCAAGTGATAAATCGTACTTCTCAGGATTGATAATTTTTGCATCAAATGAGTCCACAACTTCCTTTAATTTTGCAAAGGTATTCTTTTCAACGAGATTGTAGTTTTTGATGATTTCCTCCAGATTTATCTTCTCGTTGAGAGCTAGCTTTGTAGTCTCTTTGGCTTTATTCTTGGCCGAGTCAAGGTCGTTGATGATATCATGGAGTTTATCAAGGTTGATTCATCTCCTGATAAATTTCTCCTCAAATTGATCCTTTTCCTCGGTCAGTTTAAGATTTATTTCTTTTTGATCTGATCGAAGAAAGAAACAAGTTTAGTATAATTTGCTCCTAAATAATTCAGAACAACAATGAAAAAATTCTGCTTAAATGAACTCACAATCAACATCGGCTTGCAATTTGTTGCAAACCAATGTGAGATTTTCTTTTTCCCCTTGGAGAGAATCATATGATCGTGTTTCTCCTCCAAGGCTATGAGGGCTTCAAAAAGTTATTCTTCGTTCACCCTCAAGGCTTCAACCATTGCAACTTCTTTATTGTTGTGCTCTTTGGCAAATTCTTTTGTTAAAGCAGACTTTTCCCTGCGACAACAAAAAGTTATTATCCTTGTTCATTAAAAAGGACTGAAGGTAAAGCAAAATACTTATTGCTTTACACGGTCGCACTTTGCTTGAGCGACCTTCAATTGCTCTATCAGCAGTCAACCATGGTCGCGTTGCAAGCCGAGTTCTAAAAAAGAACAAAATAAGATATCTGAGGACAAATCCCAGATAAATATTGAGTGATATGGGGTAAAAATTTTACTTACTTCCATAAGATCTTCAAGAAATTTTTTAGATCCAGTGGCTTCGTTGGAAGAGTCCAAGCCATCGCGCGCCTGCCTAATGTTGTGTGCTTCAGGAATCATTTCCAAAGTAGGGCGTTGAGGATCGGTAGGCTGAATAGTTTCTTCGACCAATGGGAAAGCACATGTATCTACCGGTTCATTCGTTCCCATGGTCGCGGTTGAGGTTGTGACATCCGCTTCACCATCATTGGTAGGTTCAATAGATTGAACATCTGGAAGCACTTCGTCAATGATAGTCGTAGGGTGTTCTTTGATGTCCTGCGAAGCTGCAACATTACTCACGGTAGGTACTTGTACCATAGTAGTCTCTTCTTTTTCAACTGTAGCTAGTTCAGTTTCACTCATTGGAGTAGACATTGTCACTGTCGAAGGAGTCATGAGCATCCAATTTATAATTGAATAAGCTATTCTTAACTAACTAATGTAACTTAGTTAGGAAAATATTTTTCCTGATACTGAGTCCCAAGAGATTTTTGGAACTTGATACCCCACTTTTGGGAGATAAGAGCGAAGATAGTACTTTTGGTGTGGATCTCTTCAGAGGTTCTATTGATCTTTTCCTCCAAAGGATCAGGGGAGTTTCATCTTCCTCCTCAACGTTTCCTTCTCCTTGTACAAGCAACGAGTAATTCCCAATCATATTTGCTACAATACGATATCGATGCCACCTTCAGACTAGTTCTAGTGGCTTTGGATGAAGCTGCCCCTGTGGTCATTTTCAACTTGGCCTTAGTAGGGTTGGAGCCTTCAATTTTTTGGCTTTGAATGTGGTTGGTCCTTGGGAATTTTGAGTTTTCTTCAATTTCTTCGAAGGACCACCAGAAGATCCTACATCATCAATGGCTCTTTTCATCCTAACCATTTGGCCCTCGAGGAGCCACATAAATCAAAATGATCTTCTTTGATTGTTGTTGTTCGAAAATGATACATGAACAAGTTTTCTAGGAGAGAGTTACCTTTCGACGTTCTTGTATCAGGTCATCACCGTTGCCGACCATACTGTGTGGTTTCGGCGTACCAATATCGCCTTCTAATGTCGCAATGTACAATTTTAGGAGAGCATTTGTCCTCCTGTCGACCTCAGAAGTTGGCAAAGCTATTGCAGAAAACAAATAGCAAACAACATATAAAACAGATTGAAGAAAACATACCAATCTGTGAACGAGTTATTACCTTGGTTGTAATCAAAGGTGTTGTCTTCTATTGAACGCACTTCTCAGGCGGGGTGCTCTCTCCTCTTCAATGGACTGATTCGGTTTTTCACAAAATCCCGAATCACATCCGAGGCTGTCAAACCCTCACTCACCAGGTGAAGGATCGCCTGGGCCTACTTCTGTAACTTGCCGCTGAGATCAGAGGCAGAATCTTTTTCATTGTGTCTCTCTGGCCGACGATTTTTGAACCAGAGATGGCTCCCTTTGGGAGCCACACAGTAGAACCATCACTGGCTCCATCCATGCACGGAGTCACGAAGAGGAAGAAATGGGTAGTCTTTTTTCTCCCTCAGAAGGAAGTTGACACACCCAGAAGCATTGAAGCTTTTTGACAAAGCCAAGAAGTAAAAGCGGCGAAAAGAGGAATGCTGTGTCAAAGCCCCAATATATATGCCTCACACAGATGCTGGAAAATGGCAAGGATCAAAACAGAATTGGGATGGAGATTTACCAATTCCAGGACAAAATGTTGTAAGATGCTCAAAAGAAATTCACTTTCGGGATGACAAAATGCACAATGCAGGAAGTCCTCAAACACCACCAGTTCATTCTCTTTCATGACTGCAGTTTCTTCTTCTCCGGCCGGGCGCCATGAAATTAGCAATCTCGAAAATAGCATTTCCTCCTTCTCCAAAGCCACTAAACTCTCGATGCTGCAGTGTAGTGAACAGCTCCAAGACGCCATTGGTCTGAGATCAAAGGAAGAAGAGGGTTTTGGGGAAAGTGGAAGGTGGAGAGTGCTATGTAGCAAAAGAGGATTTTGGAGTTTCTTTTGTGAGTTTTCTTCCACAGGTAATAGCTTTTAACCTACTATGCACGTCTCCAACATTTAATGCTCTCCATGATGGATTTGACGGGCGCACCCAATATTTTCCTTGGGACCTGTTTGAATTCGAAACAAAAAGGCACTTTTTTGGAATCCGAAGTGCTGCTTTTTAGAAAAGAGCCGTATCATTTCGAATTCGGGGGGCTAGTTGGTGGAGGTTATTACCCAAGTTAGTTGCCCGTACAAATATATGGTCGCGGAACTCTATAGCTTCGATATTATTGTCCCGGGCGCCGCCTTTGGCCCAGGGACAATGGCCCCGATGACCCCTGTCCCGGGCGCCGCCTTTGGCCCAGGGACAACGGCCCTGGTGACCCCAGGCCGCCTTTCACCCTGGGACAACAGCCCCGGTCACACAGGGATCACGTGAGGAACGCCTCGGGAATCTGCGAGGACACTTGTCAAGCATCGGGCTTCCTTGGTCAGTAAAAGGACGTTAGTGCCCTCCAATCCAACAGCTGCAACTGGGGTAGTCTAGTCTTTTTGCATCTTTTGGGCCTATATATGCCCTTGTATCCCTCTGTTGTAAAGGGGGACAATTCATTTGCATCAACACACAAAAAACCAATAGGCGTGCTTTGGAGCACTCTCCCCGTGAGAGAACTCCCCCAGCCGACTCAAGTCAGGAGCACGTCGACAGGACTAGGGTCACCTCTAAGACCTAAACCTGTATAAATCCTCGTGTCATTCTTTGTGCTTGCACGACGGGAGGAGACCGGTCACGCTGTCAGCTCACGTCGTCTTTTCTTTGCTAGGAACCTCCACTAAACCTACTGGGATATTCACAATACCACGACACAGCTTATGAGTGACCCGATCATATTCAGTTGCTCCTGGATATGAGTTTGATTGCTCTCCAATTGAGGCAACTTGGTGTTACTGGATATGTGTTTGGTCTGTTCATAGTTCTCGCCATCTGCATTATTGAGAAGTATGATTGATGCCATTCTAATTGTCAGTTCATGTTTCTCATGTCTAAACCAAGTTTATGGCTACTCAAATCAACTTTGTTTGTGTTTGTTGGTGTGCTCCCCACCTTGCCTTCAATGTTGAACTGATTGTGTGTCAAATGTAGTTGCCAAGATTGCAAATTTACGCTTGAATCTTTGGCATTCCTGAGTTGCTGTTCAATGAGGGGAAAAAATGAGTAATTTTGTATGCAAGTTCATATAAGTAGTTTTAGGTATGAATGTTTGATGTTTGGAAACAGTTTCCATGTTTGCAAACAAATTTGGGTGCGCTAATTTAAATTAAGTCAAATATGGAGTGCAAACATGGTTCTTGCCTTCTTGGTACCTAAATTGTTCGTTGTTGTATCATTCTAGACGAACTTGTCTTGAAATTTTTGTGAATTTATGTGATGTTGAATGAGCTAACAAGAAAGGGCTTCTTCCACAGTTCTACCACATACCACCAGTCACCACTGACCAAGCCACCAAGGTATACATCAAGATGGTCCAATTTGTTGGAGTTTTGCTATTTGCATATTTCCTTGACAAATGCATGTTTTAGTAGTTCTTGACAAAAGATGAAAACTTAAAAAATGCAATTGCCTTATGTTTGTTTGGTCAATCTATCAGAAGGTAATCTATTTTATATGCATCCTCTACCGTCTTTTTCAAAACAACACACTCTTCCATGTTGCAGGTATCATAGTGTAATCCTATACTTGAGACTGCCTTATTATCAATGACTAGTATGCTACCATGTTGTTCTATCACTATTTTAGAATAATACGAAATATTAAGTGTGTATTAATTGTACATTGCACTAGCAGCTCACTTTCATATGATTAGTTTTTTTAACTAAGTGTATCCAAGTAATGTCACAAGCAACACAATTTTCTCACTTGCATAAGCAACGAGTTATACCTGTTATACAACAATCAACCAATCATTTTTTATTGTAATTGCCACATGTTCGAGAAGTTACTTAAAGCAAAACATATTGATTTGTATTTATCTCAAGGCTATCGTAATCGATATCTTTTCTTATGCTGGTGGATAATAGTAAGGTGCTAAAAGCATATGAAGTGATGCAGATATTTTACATGATAGGAGTTAGAAAGTGGAATATTTTGCTTTTGATAGTTATAGTTGGAACAGAATACGTAGAGATGAGAATTATATATATGGGCATATATTTGGCGTAAAGAATTCTTAAGTGACATTTTTCTCGCAATTGTTTTAGAGCTATTATATCTATTTTGGTTGGTTTTGTTTATTGGCTGACTTGTGACCATTACGACTGACGAGGATTATCACCCGAGCTAGTTCAAAATAATATACATTTGGTTTAAAGATAGAATCAGATTAGACGTGTGCCTATAAGTCCGTCGCATGGTCTCAGACGACCTGAAGGGCGCGGACACAAAGATGATTTATGATCGCAGCCCTTGCGCGATCATGAGGCCGCAGATAGTGCGTGGTCAGAAGACTGCAGACGATGCGCAGTTATAAGGTCGTGGACTATCTGCGACCAGAATAACTCGAGAATGTCTAACCCTTTGAACAGGCATATCCCGAGGATCATGAGGATTTCTCCACATATGAAGACAACTGCCAGGAGGTTAACATGTGCGGTTATCCCTTGATTGCACATGTTAAGCCTGCGTGGAAGTTAAGTGCGGTTAACAAAACTGCATCCTAGCAATCGTCCAAGGCTGTTTCGCGTTGGCGCCCTTTTATTCAGTAGAAGAAGGTGGTCAATGCACGATCTAAAGGACGGTTAAGCATACAAGCATTACTAGGAGTCCAAGTAACCTGAAGACTTAGGCATAGTTTGATAGATACTAATATAGAAGAGATCTTCGCCTGTGATGATCTATTCCTCCCCCTTGTAAACACTTGTTTCCTACATAGTGAAATTGTAACAGGACGTAGGGCTATTACTCCCACCATCGAGGGCCCGAACCTGTATAAATTCTCTCGTGCCCCTATAGATATTACTCATCCTACCTTCCCGGAGGAGCGCCCTGAAAGGTCCTGCAACTCACAAATTTGCATAAGATTGACTGAGGACCCCGAGTCCAAATCGTCGACAGCTGGCGCCCACCGTGGGGCCTTTTCTCAAGGTGCTTTCCCTTCATCCGGAGGTTTGATGTGCCACGTCTGGGACATATAATTCCGAGAATGACTTCGATCTCAAAGATTATGCCCACATACAAATGCCTTCACCTAGCGATCCCGTTCCAATGGAAGAGATCGATTGCGAAGACATTCCGAAGGAACGTCAGGAGGACACATCTTGCCCTACCAAGATCATGTCCATCGACCAGGGGATGGAAGAGACAAGTCTGGAACTTGATGTCAGTTCCACCGTATGGAAAATCATGTCTCGGTCACCATGCTCCCCATCGGGGACCAGGATGGCAGTGACCAAGAGCTCAGTCCGAGGAGGTTCGATCTTGACAACCTCTACTCTCTTTTTGATTTCGAGTCCGACTCAGAGCAAACAGAGATGTTCTCTCCTTCTGCAGCTTCGCTCCCCAGAGAATTCGCTGCCTTGTCAGAGGAAACTCCCGATCAGCGGATTGCTAGGGAAGAACAGGAGCGCAGACAAAAGGAGGAGCAAGAACACAAACAGAAGGAGGATTAAGACTGTAAGCGACGAGATAACGAACTCCGCAGAACAGCCCTAAAGGCCCTGCAAAATACACAATCTCGTTATGACGCCGCCCCTAGTTCCTCCCGTCGCCCACATGGTCGCAGGCGCGACCAGACGCCTTCTTTAACCCCGGAATATTCACCGGCGGATGAAGAAATGATTACACCTGGCGCACCAAAGAGAAGTACGCATGGCCGACTTCTCTCTATCACGGAGGTCTTGCGTAATTTTCCTCCTACCCTCACAGACGCGGACAAACCGGCTTTTGCTAGGATCCTGGCAAAAAAGCTAGATGAGGTCGCATCCGATGTGACCTCTACAGCTTCCTCCCTGTCTACGATACATTCCCATGAAAAGGAGTATTCCCACTCTAGTCATGGTAGGCGTAATCGATTACCATCCGGATCACTTCGGAACGACAAATCCAGACGCCTGGGAAGTTCTCGTGATCGGGATCAAATTCCTGTGCATTCTCGTCTGGGACCATGTGGCGCGTCCCCATCGCGTGAAATCACTCGTGGTTATGTTGGAAACCGCAGAACTCTCCACAGTCCCTATGTTGGCTGTAAAGCTTTTTTGTCAAGCCTCCATGCGGTCATCTGGCCGAATAAGTTCAAGCCAGGGGCTATTGAGAGGTTTGATGGGACCCAGTATCCGTCGGAGTTCCTTCAAATTTACATCATCTCTATCCAAGCGGCGAGTGGGGATGATCGCATCATGGCCAATTACTTGCCGACTGTCCTTGAGGGACCGGCAAGGACCTGGCTATTCAATCAACTCGAGGGTTTGATATATAACTGGGAAATGTTGTGTGATGCCATTCTCAACAATTTCCAAAATTGTTATCAGAAACCTGGGAAAGAAGACCATCTTCATCGTCTATGACAAACCTCTACAGAAACTCTTCGCCAGTTTGTTAAAAGGTTTGTCGAGGTGAGAAATACCATCCCAAACATATCTGATAACTCCATTATCAGGGCATTTAAGCATGCCGTTCGGTATCGGAGGTTTACGAAAGATCTACTTATCCACCTTCCTCGGTCAATAGCCAATCTCTTTGATATGGCCGACCGCTACTCTAATGTGGCCGATGCCGTTGAGCAGAATAGGATGGTGGATAAAGGGAATTTGCCGCCCCAACCAGGTCTCAAGCACGTGAAAAAAAAGATACGGGCAGGAAGACGGAGTCTTCATCATGCGGGAAAGCAAAGAAGTCTAAAAAGAATCGAACCGGACAGTACCGGGAGATCGCAGTCACGAAAAAGTCTTCATTGGCGAAAGGTAATAAGTTTTCATTTAAAAATAAAACTGCCTCTGGTAGCCGCAATGCCGACCAGCCAGAAAAACTGACTAACCCGCAGGAAGGCAAGAAGTGGTGTCTGATCCACAACTCTTCGGGACACGACCTCAAGAACTGCCGGAGCTGGTTGAAGCAACTAGATGACTTCTACTAGGGAATTGGTCCAATGCCAACTTTGCCACCAAAAGAGCAGACTTGCGGGCTTAGAGACGCTGACTAGGACGAAGAAATGTCCTACCAAGTACCTCCGCCATTTTTGGAGGTTCCTTTGCTTTTGTTTCTAAACGTCAGTTTAAAGCATTTTATCGAGAGATGAACCAAGCGGAAGCTCAGCTTGGCGAACCTTAATACCCTGTCGGTCAGATACTCCTTTGACATTTGATCGCTCTGATTGTCCTGTTGGGCTTACTCAACCATTGAGACTACCTCTGGTCATTACCCCAATTATCAGTAACGCGAGAGTCGAAAGGGTCCTAATCGATGGAGGTAGTTCCTTGGACATTTTATTGGTCAAGGCATTGGACGAGATGCAAATCCCTCGTTTGAAAATCAAACCCATAATTCATCTGTTTTGTGGGATACTTCCTGGTCCCTCGATGATGTCGATGGGACAGGTGGTGCTCCCAGTGACACTGGGTGAACCGGATAATTTTCGAATAGAATTAGTTACTTTCAATGTAATTGATTGTGATTCGGCTTATAACGCGATTTTTGGCAGGCCAACTCTCGCTAAATTTATGATGGCAACGCACTATGCTTATCAGTGCGGTAAGTTACCTGGCCCCAAAGGTGTTATCTCAGTCTAAGGTAGCCGTAATGTGGCATTGACTTGCATTGGTTATACCTGGAGCTGGTAGATCAACTTCCCCTTCGAGTTGTCAAGGTCACCACCATAGCTGCAGATACAATCAAGGTCTCCCCTCGACCAGAGGAAAAGCTGAAACTAGTTCCATTATGCCTAGAGGATCCATCTAGAACAATTCAGATTGGATCAGCCCTGGATGACAAATAGGAACTTGAACTCATTCTTCCCTCCGAGCTAATGCAGATATGTTTGCGTGGAAACCATCCGACATGCCCGGTGTCCCAAAGGAGGTAATTGAGCAC
Organism: Pharus latifolius; assembly: GCA_019359835.1. Taxonomy (NCBI): domain Eukaryota; kingdom Viridiplantae; phylum Streptophyta; class Magnoliopsida; order Poales; family Poaceae; genus Pharus; species Pharus latifolius. The sequence continues at coordinate 20,258,781 of CM033324.1, read as the reverse complement.
CGGTTAGCAATTTGACCTGAACAGCGACCAATGAAGCATTAGCTCAGACACTTTGCTATTGATCGGCAGGAAGCTCTCCGCGTGGAGTTAGATAAACTCCAAATGGCCGGATTTATTCACGAAGTCGATCATCCGGAATGGCTTGCAAATCCGGTCATGGTCCGTAAGTCAAATGGTAAGTGGCGCATGTGCGTCGATTACACCAGCCTAAACAGTGCCTGCCCGAAGGATGACTTTCCCCTTCCCCGCATCGATCAGTTGGTCAATTCTACTGCGGGTTGTGAACTGATGAGCTTCCTAGATGCTTACTCAGGATATCATCAAATTAGCATGGCAGAAGAAGATGAAGAGAAGACTGCCTTCATCACACCATTTGGCACCTTCTACTACGTCAGAATGCCATTTGGTCTCAAGAACGCCGGTTCCACGTACTAGTGCTTGATGCAAAAGACCATTCTTTCCTAGATGGGGCGTAAGCTTGGAGCTTACGTAGATGACTTGGTTGTAAAAAGCTTAAAAAGCTTGACTCATTTAGATAATCTTGCTGAAACCTTCTGTAGTTTAAACTGATTTGGAATAAAATTAAACCCAGAAAAGTGTTCTTTTGGGGTTTCATCTGGTAAACTTTTAGGCTTCCTCGTCTGTTCTAGAGGAATCGAGGTTAATCCCAAAAAAATCAGGGCCATCGAGCAAATGAGGTCTCTTTCGACCATGAAGGATGTCGAGTGCCTGACAGGTCGCATGGCGGCTTTAAGTCGATTTATATCGCCACTAGGCGAGAGGGGATTACCTTTTTTCAAAGCTCTTCGAAAACACCATGGTTTTACCTGGTCAGAGAAAGTGTTCCATGAGGTTAAAGCAAACTTATCCAGTCCGCCAGTGTTGGTTTCTCCGATCATGGGGGAACCACTACTTTACTTGGCGGCCACACCTCATGCGGTCAACGCGGTTCTGATCACAGAAAGAGAAGGAGTGCAATGACCCGTCTATTACGTAAGTGAGGTACTTCATGGTCCTAAGGAGCGTTACCGTGAGGTCCAGAAGATACTTTACGCACTACTGATGGCTTCCCGCAAGCTACGACATTACTTTCAGGCCCATAAAATTACAGTGCCCTCATCCTTTCCTTTGGGAGATATTATCCGAAACCTAAAGAAATCTGATCGAATTGCGAAGTGGACTGTGGAACTTAGAGCATTTGACATCCATTTCACCCCTCGCATGGCGGTCAAGTCTCAGATCCTTCAAGACTTTGTGGTCGAATGGACTAACCCTGACCCACCTATGCAAGCATCTAAAGACTTATCATGCACCGACCACTGGACGATGTATTTTGACGGCTCTCGCAATTTTCAACACTCGGGGGATGGAGTGGTCTTAGTGACGCCTCAAGGCGACCAACTAAAGTATGTCATTCAATTACATTTTGTTGCGACAACAACACAGCAGAATATGAGGGTCTTATTGTAGGGCTCTGCGCAGCAAAATTCCTCAGAGTCCGTCGATTAGTGTTGAGGGGAGACTCACAGCTGGTCGTAAACCAGGTAAACAAGGAGTACAACACCTCCGATGAGACAATGGCTCATTACTTGGGGGAAGTGAGGAGATTGGAAAAACACTTCAGTCATTTACAAGTCCAATACATCCCGCGAAAAGACAATATTCTCGCAGACCAATTATCTAAAATTGGATCCTCACGTACATCTGCTCCGGCAGGAGTGTTCGTCGAACACTTAGAACATCCTTCGATCATGACTACAGTCAAAGATGGCCAGGTGACAGTCTTCGTTACCAACCTTGGACATGAAGAAGATTGGACCCATCCATTGAGGGTCTATCTCGAACATGGGACCTTGCCCAAGGATGAAACCAAAAGTGATCGGTTGATTCGAAAAGTGCACCTATACAAACTTATAGAAGGGGTCTTGTATAGGAAGGGTACTCAAAGAGTATTCATGCGTTGTATTTCTCAAGAGGAAGGTAAATCCCTCTTGAAAGAAGTCCATGACGGTGTGTGTGGTGCACACGCGTCATTTCGCACACTGGTCAGGAAAGCTTTCTGATAGGGTTTTTACTGGCCTTTGGCACTCGATGATGCCAAATACTTGGTCAAGACATGCCCCCAGTGTCAATTTCATGCAAGACAGGTTCATCAGCCCGCATATGCCTTGCAAACTATCCCTTTAACGTGGCCCTTTGTGGTCTGGGGAAAGATATTGTAGGACCTATGCCACAGGCGGTCAATGGTTACAAGTTCCTGTTCGTAGCTATTGACACGTTTACAAAGTGGATCGAGGCTGAACCAGTCCGCAATATCACCACTGCTGTGGCACAGAAGTTCTTTCGTAATCGTCACTCGATTTGGTGTTCCAAGTCGTCTCAGTACCGATAACGGTTCCCAATTCGCTAGCGGTCTCTTCCTGGACTATTGCGATAATATTGGAACCAAGGTGTGCTTTGCTTCTGTAGCTCATCCACAGAGCAATGGTGTCATCGAACGTGCCAACAGCCAGATACTACAAGGCATCAAGAAACGTGTTTTCGATCGCCTTAAGACGCGCCCGGGGGCTTGGGTAGATGAACTCTACTCTGTTCTGTGGGCACTACGTACTACCTATAGTCGAGCCACCGGTGAGACACCTTTCCAATTGGTATATGGCACTGAGGCTGTGTTATCTATGGAAATTTGTATTGCTTCTGTCCGAATAGATCAATTCGATCAGATTGATGAAATCGAACAACGTACTCAGGATTTAACCCTCCTTGAAGAAAAACGTGATCGAGCATTGATAAGGTCAGCAGTATATTTGCAAGCTTTGCGAAAATATCACAGCAAGAGGGTGCGGCCGTGTAGTCTTCACGTGGGTGATCTGGTTTTACGAAAAATACAAAACCAGTCTAACCGCAATAAATTCTCTCCTCAGTTGGAAGGCCCTTACATTGTTGTTTCAGTACCTCAACCAGGATCGGCTCGGTTAGCAATGGAGGATAGCAGAATCTTGTCCAATACTTGGAACATCGATCAACTACACACGTTTTACGTGTAAGTTCTCCAATCTTTTCTCTTGTTCAATTAGCATGGTTTAACAAAAATCGTGAGTACTTTCATTTGGCTCATGTTACATTCGTTTCGTTACCATACCTATAACGAGCTTTGCTCGGGGGCTGATCGCCGATGATCATCTTGCTACAATATCCTGACTGGATTCGCTGGCCGATCTCATGGTCGCATCCAGATAAGACATCCCTCAATAAGCCGTTTCTCAACGCACACAGGACTTACTGGCATGTTCCTGATCATTCAAGTGGCTGCCAGTTCGTAATAAGGCCATGTGTCATATTAAGGTCTGTATCGGTATGATCGGATGATTGTATCTAAGTTGAAACATTTCTTAGAACACCCATATTTCTTCCTGAGATTATAATTCCAAGTCTTCAGTACTTATGATCTCAGGAGGGGGCTAAGGGAATATGGTCATAACATGAAATGAAGACAAGCACTTTCTTTTTCAAAATTTAAGGCATGCATTTGCATTATATAATCACACGTTTGCAGGTACAAAAATTGTTACATCAACAATTAAGATAAGCCAAGTTCTTTCAAGAGGTTTTTGATCAAGGGCCTGACCTCCTCCATTATGGCCTCAAGCTGATCTTCACTCTCGATTTCTGCATCTCCGACCATTGGTTTCAAATCAAGATCAGGGCCGTGGTGAAAACGGAGTCTGCAGAGGATGGCGGAAGCTATAGATTGCACTTTTGTCCTCATCGCCTCTTCCTGTCGCCTTGTATCTTTAGGACGATATTCGAGAAGTGATTCAGCCTGAGTCACAACCAATGTGGCTAACTCGCCGAAGCTACGATTGATCTTTTGAGATTCGACCACATCAGCTTTGAGCAGAGTTGCCACCGTTTTTAGCTTTCCGAAGACGGAAGATTGAACATTGCTGCTGGATTCAATCGTTGTTCTCAAATTCTCATTCTCCGTGCAGACCATATCAATCTTCGAGCTTTGGAGATCGATGGTCGCCTGAAGGTCATTCTTTTCTCTTGAAAGAAGGCTTATTTGATCCTCTTGTGCTGCATGAACACGGCAGACGATTTTTACAGCAGTTCATGTAATGAAATAATGTTTTCTGGTCGGAAGTAGACAAACAAGAAAGCCTTGACTGCGCTTCGCGAAGTTCCCTCTCTAGAGAAGAACATCTCGCGGCTGTAGCTTCTTCTTGATTCTCCCGATCAGCCAAGCTCTTGTTCAAAAAGGCATTTTCTCTGTAACAAGAAAGACAATCAGCTACGCTTAAATACGGATTCAAGTTAGCACGAATAAGAAGCACCACACTTACTGTTGCAGCTGGCTGATCTCTCGTTGCGCGACCTCGATGTGCTTTGCTATGGCTATCGACCTGGTCACCACCCGGGTCAACTCCTGAAACTCGATAAGAAATTGCTCTTAAAACTTGGATATTCCTAAATTTCTGCGAGTCAAAAATAATAAAAAGAGTTTTTTTGCGTACCTCTATGTAATCGCTGAATGAGCTGCTCTCAACTTCAGCGTGAGGTCGAGCCTCAAGACTTGTGTCCACGGCAAGGGCAGTAGATAATCTTTCTTGTTGATCCCCCTCTGTGGCCGGGACTGCGGTTTCCATCTTTTGGGATTGGATCTCCGCTGCCATTCCCTCCACGATGGCCTAAATAACTTCTTCGACCATGGGAGTAGAACTTGGCTCTCCCGCGACCTCTGCTACAGGTGCTGTGCGAAGACTTGTCCAGTTCGCCGGAGTGTTGAGCGCAGCATCCTTGCGCCTAAAAAAACAAACAAACAGGTTGTGAGGTAGAATGCCTCCTGTCAATCATCTCGAGATGGCTATAGGGGAATTCTTACTTTATTCGAAACCCTACCCATGGTTTGGGTTTCGATGATGAGCTCTCGGGAGAAAGAAGCCCACTGGGTGCTCTTGGAAAAGAATCATCCTCTGTCCTTGTTTTCCTTTTCTTAGATAGGACAGTATCCACTTCTCCCTGTATGTACACAATTCTATGGGTATATGCAGAAGGATGACAAAATACAAGACTGTGAGGATTCTTACCATGGTCGCTCCCTCGATCAGTAAGGGAGGAGTTATCAGTCCTATGGCTTGACAAGCCTCAGGCGCAGGGGTTTCGCCCGTAACCACAGGATTGTCAGTGGTCACGGGGCCCATTGTAGCCATCCCTATCCCTGCAGTTAGGGACAAGACTTCGTCGGTTTGAGGGGAGGGTGACCTCTCTGGGATACTTGTCTCCAGAAGGTTAGTCGCCTTCCTCTTGCGACGAATTAGAGGAATGTCGTCTTCCTCGTCCTCACTCCCCTCACCCTGTACGACTAAGAAGTAATTTCTATTCACACTTCAGGGTACATGGGGGAAAGAGAATCTTACCGTGGTCTTCTTCGCGGTTGTGGTTTTCTTCTTCGAATAAGCCCTTCCTAAGACCTTCTTAGGTTTTTCGGGAGCAGACTCCCTCATCTTGTGCTTCGAGGGGGTTCTCTTTGCCTTCTTCGCGGCTGATCCCCCCGAAGGACCAGCATCCTCGCTTGGGCGTTTCGTCTCAGTGAATTTTCCCAGTAGCTGTATTATTTAAAATGCTTTGGTAACTCTTGGTGATTTACAACAGAGCTTGTTGAAAAAGATCATACCTTTCAGCACTCTTCTTTAAGATCATCACCGGCATTAATTAAGCTTTGGGAGCAAGGCGACCCTTTAGCTCCCTCTGCCGTGGCATTATACACCAATAGGAGGTAATTTGTCCTTTTTTTGATTTCCGACAAAGACAGCACTGTGTCACAAACAATCATATTACTTGGTACGGCGTCTTTCATCAGTAAAAATGCGTGTTTCGTTGACCAGAGGACATACCAGTGTTATGATCTAAGGTGTTGTCTGCTATGGACTCCACCTCCCAAGCCAGATGTGCCCTCTCACGCAGGGGCTCATCCTGTTCTTTACAAAGTCACGGATGATGTCACGCAGGTCAAGCCCTGCTGGACTAAGTGAAGGATGACTTGAGCTTGCTTCTTTAGTTCCGCGCTCAGAGAAGGAATGGAGTCTAACTCACTGTCCTTCTCCGGTCGGGTGTTCGTGAACCACAATCCGTCTCCGACGGAGGGGTGCGGTAGAACCATTTGTGGTGCCACCTGTGCACAGAATCCCGCAGAGGCAGGAATGGGTACTCTTTTTTCTCCCTTATGCGGAAGTAGATGCACTCTTTGACCATGCCGAGAAGTAGAAGCATCGGAAAAGCTCCAAGCTTGGAAGAGCTCCAATGAAAGCTTCACACAGATGCTGAAAAATCGCCAGGATGAGAACCGCATTTAGGTGGAGATTCACCAACTCCAACCCATAGTGGTCCAAGATTCCCCGCAGGAACTCGCTCTCTGGGAATCGGAACCCGCAGCGCAAGTACTCCTCAAAGATCACCAATTCACCCTCGTGAACGGCTGGGGTTTCTTCGTTTTTCGCTGCTGGCCACCAGTTGATCGGCGCAGCCGTGGGGGAGAATTTCTTTTTTCTCTAGTGCCACTAGACTCTCCTCTGTGTGGTGGATAGATCGGCTCTGAGACGCCATTACTGCAGAGGATTGCGGAAAAAGGTGATGGCTTTGGAGACGATGAAGACGATGTGTGCAAAAGGGGGTTTTGTGCGGCGAGAATGTCTAAGGCAACGAAGGGTTTTTGGTTATGAGGCTTCTCCTGTAAGCTACCTTTTCCTTTTATATGCCCGAGAAAACCCTTCGCCAGATATTTTATTAATTTCCCATAATGGGTTCCTATCCTCTTGGAACCCGTTATCCATACCCAATAATGAATCCGAAATAAAATGTATCATTATCATTTTATTTCACATTCGGGGGCTATGGTATAGATAAAAATATGAGAAATTCTTATAGTTTATCAAGGAAGTAATCCCTTATGACTTTGGAATAAACTTATATCTTGTATATTGATCACAATGCAATTTTGTGATTGCTGCGATATAGGTGATTGCAACATCTGTGGTCGCCACACGGTCAAGATATGGTGCTATGATCGTAGCACTGATTCTGATCGCAGTCTACAATCTCAATGCCATTCTAAGACTGAAGAACTGTCCTGAGCCAGTTTCGGACAGAAACCTACCTGTGTATTTTTGGTCGCAGAGGCATTCTTGTGTAACCATTTCTTCACACAGAATATAAAGAACCTTAATTCGGATAATAAGTTTTACATAATCCTTTTAAGGGATCAAGTATGTAAAGAAAAGAAGTTCTTTATTTCTGGCAATCTTTACATACAAAAGGGACACAGGCGACCAAAGCGTCGACTTGGTCCGATAGCCGTATACAAAGTTCTCCCAGGGACATGTTAACATCAGTGGGATCAACACTGACTGCCCCGAGGGAACTGGCAGTGGCTCTAAGCCTATCTACATCATTCCGAAGCAAAGAAGCGCTATTATTCCTTATCATATCAGAGAGTTCTCGCTATTGCCGAGCATAGTCCCTCTCTAAGCAGAATTGGTGCGCCTCTTCGTGGGAATTGTCATAACATTCTACCAAATGCAAAATGGCCGAAGACATCTCATCGGTCTTCATCTCCTGCACATGCATGCGTTAGTTTTAAAGATAAATCGATCAGCAGAGAGAGAATAAAGATGATTACCAATCCTCGCAGTAAAGTTGGACGGGAGGATGTGGTACTTCCCCTGGGAAGTAGATCACCCGACAAAAGTCGAGGACCATCTGGTCACGGGATTGCAATCTTCCCACCAGAAAATTGATCACCCAACAAAAGCTGAGGATCGTCTGATCGCAGAGGTGTGAGACTTTCCCCAGAAGCAGATGGAAGCTTTGAAGGATTGTTATGGATCTCCAAAGGTGGAGATGAGTGTTCAACCAACCGAGTTACATGGACAGGGAGAACAACATGGGACAAGGAAAGAGAGCGCAATGATGGATTCCCAACCTTTGCACTCGTGAATGAAGCTTCACTGGAGGATCCTTTGTCGACCTTCGACTTCTTTGCAGGAATCAATTCCTCAGTCACATGTACGTTCCCAAAATACATTTGGAAATGATCAGGGTGTAAAACGATGACTTGACAAGAGTCCAGAAAAGTCTTACCTTCTGGATGTCGTGGTCGATTTCGGGTATCACTTCTTCTTCATCACTCTCAATCTCGATAATGTTCTTGGGGTCTTGACCTGCCATCGAGACAATAATAGAGGATTAGAGGGAGTAACCGGAGAGGAGAAGTGGCTCTAAAAGACTTTACTTAGTTGAGATGTAAAACTCGTGAGTTCAAAGAACCTAAAAGCTCTTCTAATTAAAAAGCCAGAAGGCGTCGGTTCATTTCCACACACGTCTCAGGTTCTTAAAACACACTTACGGTTTCCATCACGATGGGTCAATTAAGTCATTATTACCTGACAAGAAAACTCAGGGTTTTTCTCAGGATATGAACCGTCACACGGCGGAGCAGTTTCAATTGAAGTTGAAGCATCGAGTTCGTAATTTCGATGCAGGATTAAAATTTGAAGTAAATACGTCTCTTCATTTTTCTTCAAATTTGGGGGCTAGCTGACGAGGATTATCACCCGACCTAGTTCAAAATAATATACATTTGGTTTAAAGATAGAATCAGATTAGACGTGTGCCTATAAGTCCGTTGCTATGGTCTCAGACGACCTGAAGGGCGTGGACACAAAGATGATTTATGATCGCAGCCCTTGCGCGATCATGGGGCCACAGACAGTACACGGTCAGAAGACTGCAGAAGATGCGAGGTCACATGGTCGTTGACTATTTGTGACCAGAATAACTCGAGAATGTCTAACCCTTTGAACAGGCATATCTCGAGGATCATGAGGATTTCCCCAAGTATGAAGACAACTGCCAGGAGGTTAACATGTGCGGTTATCCCTTGATTGCACATGTTAAGCCTGCGTGGAAGTTAAGTGCGGTTAACAAAACTGCATCCTAGCAATCGTTCAAGGCCGTTTCGCGTTGACACCCTTTTGTTCAGTATAAAAAGGTGGTCAATGCATGATATAAAGGACGGTTAAGCATACAAGCATTACCAGGAGTCCAAGTAACTTGAAGACTTAGGCATAGTTTGATAGATACTAATATAGAAGAGATCTTCGCCTGTGATCATCTCTTCCTCCCCCTTGTAAACACTTTTTCCTACATAGTGAAATCGTAGCAGGATGTAGGGTTACTACTCCCACCATTGAGGGTCCGAACCTGTATAAATTCTCTCGTGCCCCTACAGATATTACTCATCCTACCTTCCCAGAGGAGCGCCTTGAAAGGTCCCGCAACTCACAAATTTGCATAAGATCGACTGAGGACCCTGAGTCCAAATCGTCGACAACGACTCTAGTGGATGGTTGTATATAGTAAAGAATTCAATATAATATATAATTATGTCATTTATTCCTTTATTTGATAATTTTTTGTGCAAAATGTGTTATGATTTTTGTATTAGGAATAAAATGCATACTATAGCATGTTAGTTGTTATATTGTTGTTTAATTACTACAAAATATATATATATATATTTAAAATTAATTATTGACACAATTCTCAGTAGTATATTTGCTATAAATACTTCACATATTCAAATTTGAATGTCTAAATTCTCAATGATAGATCAGCTGGTAATAATTTATTTCCAATAGTTGTACAATTTGGAAATACAAATTACAAGTGGACATGCAAGTAGGAAAAGTTCAAACTTTCGAAGCAACCTATAGTTAGGAATACTCTTTACTATTGGACCGATAGCTTGCAAAAAATTATAGCTGGGAAAAACCTTTTCCCAGCACCTTTTTCCCCGGCTGTAACAACCCATATTCCCAGCAATTAAAATGCTATTAATGCTTATCTTCACCAGCTGCTCTACTGCTAGCATTGAAGTGCCATCTTATAGTGAATGTCGCTCCCGCCGACATGACAATGTCATTCGTAATCTTAGGAACCTCATATAAAAAATCCTTCTATGTCACCATGTCCGCCTTGCCCTCAAACTTTTAGAATTGTAGTCGAATTTCACATCTGAGCTCTAGATCAAAATTTCCTTATTTTTCGAATCTGTTCTTAAGTCGATTGCCTAGTCGATTAATCCAACCAAGCCTCACACCATTCAAAAAGTGCCCTGTCTTCTTTCATAACATCCAACCCATGTCCCATAAGCAAACTTAAAGACCCTGGATGAGCCAAAGCATCAATTCAACTCATTAGGTAAACCTAACTGTGTCCAAAAGTCATCTTGGCCAATTACCATCTAAACCTAGATGCTTATACTTGAAGCCGATCTACACTAACCCTAATCATTAGCTCCAGCCATCAATCTTAAACCCTTCAGCATTCTTTATACCATCTTATCGCACGATCTCGACATTTGAATCTCTCTGTTACCCAGTATCCACCTCATAAGCATTTTTTAAGGATACATGCATGCAGATACTGAAGGAAAACGGACTACTACTCTAGCTTTAATTTCAAAAATTTTAACCCAAAAACCCATGAACCATGCAAGATAAAATCATAGATCAAGAGGTTTACCACTATACGAGCGGATGCAACAACACAGCAGTGGAAGAAGAGTTAATGTCTCAACCGGATTGTGACCAGTAGTGCTGCAGTAGCAGCTGCACCTCTACAGAAATTCACACGTCCAGAGAGGGAGCACCGCGTGTTCGTGTGCTAGCACCAGCACACGCGGCTAGGGTTTTACGAGATCTATCTCATGGATGGTGGTGGCGGCCAGAATAGATTAGATGATTTTGGCATGCCCACCTCACCTCCTTTTATAAGGTCTTGCTGATAAGTCCTACTCAAATGCAAGCCCTAATCCCAATGGTAAACCCATTACCAATAGGGCACCCGTTTCGGATCCCATTCGATTTAATGCTCCAACCAATTAAGTGTATGACCCTGTATGTTCGTGTATATTTGACCACGACTGGAAACAACTTCCTGAATCACAAGTCATAAGCGGTCCCTAGCAAGACATTATGACTACTCGTATATACACAAAGATCATATCCGACGAACCTATACAACTTATCATGGATTATCTCTTTTCCTCACGATACCAGATCAAACTCAAGGTGAGAAACGTGTCATCCTTGAATAGCTCGATCTTTTCTAGATCTTGTAATGGACTAACTTTTATTCGTAGTTGACTCTCAACTACATTCGGCATGACCATGCACTTTTTTGGCCTAAATACATCAAGGGGCCTAAAGATATCTCTCTCAAGATATGAGAGGTACAAATTCCATCTTGACCATTCACTTTCAACCACATGGTTCATAACATATTTGTATGTCACCTTTATGACTACTCCATTAAAAGCAACGGTTGATGACACCAAGGTATGCTATGCTACTACGCATGTATGAAACTGTGATGATCTCAGGTCTAAAGATAAACCAAAATAACTATTAGAAACAAACTCATGACACATAAAATCTCAATAGGATCTCAATTTGGGTCATCCGACCAACATGTTCTGCAACATGTGTCCACGACATTGACTTGATATCTCACATCCATGATCCGTGAAACTTGACTATCAATCAATGATCGTGCTGACTTATCTTGCATTATTATTTCATGTAATGCCGAAAGTCAGGGATGTTTAAAATAAGTATCACTGATAATGCCATAAGTAAATTGAGACAATTTATATATCATTATAAAAAGTTCCACGAACAAGTCACATACTTGTTGATCGATAAAAGTGGTACTTTATTCAGGGAATACAACAAGAATTCATAAACATGACATCATACAACCATCTTCATGATTGCCTCCAGGGCACATCTCTATCATATACATGCATAGATACCTATACTAATTATTATTTTTTGATTTTCGTACTTACGTACAAATTGTATGTCGTCGCAATTAGGAATCAAATGGGTCATGTCCAAGGATATCAATCCTTCGGATCCCGTAACTGACTAGTCAACGCTTCAAGCAAGGCAAGTCAATTAATGTTCTTTGATAATATTGAATCTGTATATTACAAAGTGCTACTGTATGGTATTTACGAAATATAAATATACATGTGAATGAACAATCACAAGTAGCTAAAGATAATAGAGAAACTTGTGTAGCCAAACAATATGTCACTTTAGGCTAATAGGGTATTGGTTAGAACCCCCTTAACTTGCCTAGGTACTCTACTGAATGCTTTTAATTCAGAAAATAGAACATCCTTGACTCGAGTGGATGGAATGGTTGGCACTATATTGTACTATGGTGTGTGGTTGGTTTCTTATCATGGACATATAAGGACTCGAACCTTGTGTTGTGCATCCATGTAGTATGAATTTCATACTGTCCACAAGCCTAGTATGAGACGGGCCTGGACCGGTAGTATGTGAAATATACATGAACCTCTTGTATGGCAGAGTCTTGCGTTTAAATAGCGCACGTACTTCCGACAGTACAAACTTGCAGGGAACTTGCTCCACACACTGTACTTTGAACCAACAATGGGAAAATGATTGTTCGGTGTGGTGGGTTGAGCCCACCATAACTGCGGTTAGTCCAACCATAGGGCATGGAAAAATTGTATGGGAAACATGAACAAAGTTCTTGCTATCACAACCTTGTCGCTCGCATATGACTAAGGGATCTGATCTAATCACCGCAGATAGGGCCGACATGAAAGTTGTGGTATCTTATGTGTAAAATGATACACCTCTACAGAGTTTAAAACACTCAAATACTCTATACCCCAAGGTGTTTAGGACCCGGCTAGCGGTGGAGGATCCACATCATTGCGATAGTGTTAGTAATTAAAAATGGATGGTTATGGTATAGCCATCATAGAAAACTAAAATGTTGATAGTCATGTTTCATTCCTCTATTATTAACTGCTACCACATTCAATTATGATTACATGCAAGTTTTTAGGCAAATCAAACTTACTCTTCATTCCTTCAATGTACCATGTCAAGTGCATGTGAAATATAATGTAGGTTTGTTATCAATGAGTACATTGTACTAACCCTTTCCTACATGCTAAAATGAGCTTAGAAGAAGTCAGACTATTGAAGATATGTGACCGCTGGAGTCTAGATGGTTACCAGCCACACTCGAACTTTGACTATGGATGGGTCATAGATGTCTGAAGCTAAGCCTTTTGTTAAAACTACTTTATTTAGAACTCTAAGTATTTGACCCTATGGATCAAGATGTCTTTTGTTATGTACTCGGCCTAGTTGCCTTATGTAGTACCACTTAAATTCCCGTTTGTTATTTAGATGGATTATGTTTGTGATATTCATTCTTGTAAGTGTGTGTGGCTGTATCCTGGGTAGCTAAGTTATATACAAGCACATCGAGGGTATCGTATACCCTAACAAGTTTCCTCCTCTTCACCTTTGTCTCCACTGACCGTAGGTAGAGAGTGGCCCCAGTTCGTCCTACCGGGTCCCTGAAACAGGCAATATTCTAGCTAATCTCAGGTAAGAAGAAGAAGAGGAAGAGGGGGCAATCGTGTCTATTCCACCTCCAGAGCTCTAGAAGATGCCCATGGAAATGGGTGTCGTGATGCCACAATCCCCTGAGAAGGAGGACTAGGTGCCAGCTACTACTGAGGTGTCAGTTGCAGTAGTGCTTTCTCCGAGAGCTACCCCACAACCACTGATGATTGGAAGGCCCTCCGAGTGCTTGGGACTGAAGGAATTCATCAACTTCTGAGGCAAGGTATGTATCATTCCACTGCCCCAATTGAGTTTGTGTTTGACGTCGACCATAGAGTAACCCTTGCATGTGCGCACAGGTTCACCACAAAGTTACACAACTTTTGGCCAGGCTGGCAAAGCAACCTGGAACTCAGGTGCTGGAGGATGAACATGGAGAGCAACTGAGGAACTTTAAGGGTGGCGCGCGAGGCAGCACCTGTGGAAGCAGAGGCCTACACTACTTTTCTGGCTTCGCCGGTGAGGGACTGGATTCCTTCGGGGCAGCGCTCGGAGTAGGGCCTCCTTCATACTGTAGTCCTTCTTTTTTCCCGTACAAAAGTTATGTAAAGAAAAACAACTCATTAATAAAAATAAATGTTCCTCTAAACTTATGTTCCTCGCGAATGCTTAAGTTTAGTGTCCTTTTTTAATGCTCTTGATGATTATAAACTTGAAACCCTTCAACCAAGTGGAACCAGCGTTACTCAAGGTAATATTGTGGGAAGCACTCGTCATTGTGAGCCGGAGCCATGCAAAAGGAGCCCCCAAGCCAAGTTATGAGGATTATCTAGCCCAAGTCTTGAAACCCATGCAAGTTACAGAGCGGATATGTGTCCGTATCGAGTATCGCAAAAGGACGCCAACATCAAAAATAAGACAATCGCATAATTAAGGACTTAAAAGGGAAAACTTATCTGGATTTACTAAAATTTTTATTCATTTTGAGCACTGGCAATAGAGCGCTTGATTGCCAAAATATGGTTTGGTGTTTTGTAGTATTCGACGAGCATAAGACGGTGCTCAAAAAATGCAATCCTTCCAGGACGGGAAGGTAAGTGCCACACCGGAGCTCGAGCTTTGAAAAGATAACCAATACAGAACTGTTTTACACGTAGAACTTGTGGAGCTGGTCCACGTTCCAACTGTGCATGAGTTATGAACCACCCAACGCTCAGAGGTGGTAGGCTCCGAATTTAGAACTTGAAATTATCTCGTATGGTCCCTCCCATTTAGGGGAGAACTTGTTGTAGATGGTTGAGGATATTATCTTTTTGAGGAGAAGATCCCCTATGGAGAACGATCAATGACAAACTCTTTGCTCGTGATAACGCCAGAGAGACTACTAATAGTAAGCGATGTGCATCAGAGCTCGATCCCACTTTTCTTATAGCATGTTTATGTGTTCAACGTCCATTGTAGCCTCCTTCTCCTCATTTTCCCATAGCATCCAGATAGATCTGACTCTAAGTTCAAAGGGAAGCACTGCTTCAACACTAAACACCAAAGAGAAAGCGGTCTCATTGGTTGACTGGTTTGGTGTTGCACGAATAGCCTACAAGACTTAGTGTAATTCGCATCTCCAAGCAATTTTGTGTCCTTGAACTCGATCGTAGACACGGCACTTGAGTCCTTGCAGCAACAAACCATTGGCTCATTCACCGCTCCATTACATTGCGGGTGAGCCAACGATGCAAAGTTTTTTTTGTTCCCAATTCTGTGCAGAAAGTTTTGAAATGAACACTGTCGAGCTGAGTGTCGTTGTCGCAAATGATGTACTTGGGGACCTTGAAACAAGTGACGATGGTTTGCGAGAAGAACTTCTATGGTGCAAAGGTAGTGATGTTGGCAGTTGATTGTACTTCAATCCATTTGGGGAATATTTTGACCGCCATGAAGAGGAACTTGTGGCCCCCAGTGGTTGTGGGAAAAGGTCCAAGGATATCAATCCCCGAGGCCACAAGAGGCCATGACGGGGCAATGGTCTGGAGCACTGTTGCTGGCATATGTGATGAATGACCATGGAACAGGCATTGTTCTCACTTTTCAACCAGCTACGGAGAGTCAACCAAAGCAGTGGTCCAACAAAAGCCTTGTTGAAAAGATTTGCTGACCAGTGTTCAGAAGGAATGATGAGCACCACATTCTCCTTCATGTATTCCCTGCAAAAGGTCTAAACCTTGATCACGGGTCACACATTTCATTAAGACCTCGGCAATGCCTCTTCTCTATAGTTGTTGGCCGACCAACATATACAAACTTGCTTTCCAATCTAGGCGGTGAGCCTCAGCATCATCCTCTAGAACATAACTAGCGTGAATGTATTCCTTGATCGGATCCATCCAGATTTGTTTTTGGTTGATGGCAGCAACTTCTTGGTCACTGTTTACCGATGGAGAGCCCAAATTCTCGGAAAAGACGTCTTAAAGGATCTCCCCCCCAGCACTAGCCAATCGAGCTCACTCATTAACTGCTTGATTGTCAAGATGTGGAAATGTTGCACTTCAAAACCGAGGAAGTATTTTTCAAATTTTCTAACTTCAACCACGTAGACCTCCATCGTAGAATTCAAGCATCGGTAATGCTTGCTAACTTGGTTGGCAACAAGTTTCGAGTCCCCTTTAGCCAGCAAATGGCGACCTTCTAGGGCTCAAGTCGCTCGTAGGCCAGAAAGGAGAGCTTCATATTCCGCAACATTGTCGGTCGCTGAAAAATCAAGCTTTGTAGCACAGTGGAATTGGCCTCCCTTGGGGCTAAGCAAAAGACAACGAACGCCCACCCCAGTGAGGTAGTAGGAGCTGTCAGGAAACAGGGTCCAAATTTCTTCTACCGCGGGGGCACTGGATCCTTGCAATGCAATCCAGTCAACCACAAAGTCCGCCAGAACTTGCAAGTTCATTGCCGTTCTACTAACAACTAGAGCACTAATGCTCCCAATTCGACCGCCCACTTAGCAATACGATCAGTTGCTTTTTTGTTATGAAGCACCTACCCCAACGGGTATGAGGATGGCAGTGTTTTGGGGTGGGCTTGGAATTGTTGTCTAAGTTTACATGATGCCATGAGGAGCACGCACAACAGCTTTTGAACTTCTAGAGAGTGCCTTTTGGGGTATGAAGTACTTCACTGACGAAGTACACTGGCCACTGTTTGCCTCCTCGAGTAGTGACAAGAACTGCACTACTGGCAGCACTCATAACTTAGAGGTATAGCAATAGTGGTTCATCCAGGACGGGACTAACTAGCACAGGAGGTGTTCTCAAGTAACTCTTAAGTTGCTTGAAGGCCTCCTTTGCCTCAGAGGTCCACTCAAAGTGATTGCTCTTGCAAAGCACCGAGAAAAAGGGGCAACCTTTATCTCCCAGTTGATGAGACCATGTACATCATGGTTATGACCAAGACGACATCAACATGGTGGTCATCAAGATGTCATCGTCCGCCACCTTGCCCAGGACGCGAAAGCTGGCAGCACGTACGTCGTCTGGATTTTGTGCTGTCGCCGCCACAAGTTCGGCCTCCACCTTGGCCACCTCCCCAAACACAAGACGTGCTCAAGAAAGGCGTCTCTACACCTCTAAGGTCGCACAAGCCACGTCGCTCCAAGGCCAGCCCGCAAGTGAGCTCAATTCATCCGCGAGTCCGGTTCGGCCATCTGCGCGTAGTCCAACTTCAAACGGACATACAGGCCACATACAAAGTCCGTTTTCGACGTTCTTGGACTCTACGGACAAGAGAACGACGAGAGCTTTCCAACGGATTCAGTCCCATGTCCAAATTCCTTACAGATCAACAGGAATCGTCAAAACAAGATTATGACCAGAATCTGACGTGCGCTACGACGCTCCACTTTGGGCCCAAGGCCCATGTACCCCTAGGGTTTCCTCCTCCACCCCATGGCCGCCCCATACAGTATATATATGGCCGCCATGGCTGCCGTTTAGACTTGGGTTTTGCTTAGATCAATTCTGTCTTTGAACAGTGTCGCCGTTCATCGGTTTGTGAGACCCCAACTCGTGAGCTTCATCATTCGTATTTGCAATTCAGTTTGCTTTCTTCCGTGTTCTTGCTTGTGTTCTCGATTCACTGGCAGGGATTAGCCTTCGTGGCGAGGTCAACCGGGCAGGGCACGGTTGATAACCAGAGGACGCGTGGTGCTGCGATTGCAGGGGTTTTGATCGTGCCGATCAAGAAGCCGGATCGTGTGTGTCTCGCGCCGCCAAATCGACTTATCCTCCACCTGACGGAAGTTCGAGCATCCCCGTTCCCATTAAGTGGTATTAGAGCCTCGGTTGCCCGTCAGGTATACTTGTATCCCCTTTGTTCATTATTCATCTTTCACCTAGAGTCCAGAAAATTGCCCCACAAAAATATTTGAGTTCGCCGTCATATCCATCGTCCAAGCCACTTTGTGCCCTTTGCAATTTCGTTTTCAGTTTCGCTATGTTGAATTTGTATCCATCGTCATCGTCTTTTTGCTGGTTTAGAGAAGTTCTTGATCTAGTTTGAGTCTTGCATTTTGACGTCGAGTCTAACGCCATCACGTCGTCGTCGCCGCCGCGTCCAAATCGGGTGTCAATCTGTCAAGTTCGGTATTTTGCTTTTATCTCCTTCGTCTGAACTCCAAATTAGACAAATTTAGAGTCTAAATTGTAGCTCAGAAAATTCTCTACAACTTTGTCCATTGTGAGAAGTTCTAGAAACGCCGGTTTCAAGTCCAAAATCTGTTTGATTTCGGATTTCATACGCAGACTGTATTGCGGGGCCCATATCTCCTAGATCCATTATCCAAAATTGGTGTTCCATATATGCAAATTGATCAGCACGAAACGATCTACAACTTTGCTGTTATACGTTTTAGCGTTTGAGGCCTCCAAAAAATCCGAAAACAGCATAGGAAGTTTCTGCATAGTAGATCTGTTTTTCTAGCGAGAGAAAATTGAGTGTTTGTGTATATATCTTGTAATTTCTCATATGCGGCACTATTGATATTTAAAAAAAAAAGGTGAAAAAGGCAAGTGCATAAAAAAGAAGCCACACAAAGATAAAAAAAGAAAAAAAAACCAAGGGAAAAAAAAAAGAAATAAAAAAAATCAGAAATGCTTGCATCCTTTGTATCGACAGTGTTACGTCATTCGTTTTGCTTGCTTGAACTAGGTCTGAGAACGAGTTTAGGCCAGCAACTTTGACAAGTACTTTGGATATTTATTCAGCTTTGCTATTCTAATTTCGATGATTGCATATTCCTTGCTACTAAATATTGCATATCCAAGCTCCACATACTTCTGATCAGCACAGGTTATTGACCCTTGCAATCGCTTCATCACGCCCTCACGGTGTCACGAACCAGCCACCGGTTGCACCGTCCCTCGCTGTGTTGGTAAGAACCGGCTAAGAACTTGGTAAGATTGCTTGAGAGCGCGAGATCCCACCTAGTAGTTCATAGGGCTCATAATACTTGTGCTTGTTTTCCTTCTGTCCTTTTTCTGTGCTAACCATGGCAGGTGGCAAGAAGGGCAGGAACGAGGATGATGTTACCATCGAAGACTATGTCCTTCATTCAGAGTTGTCGACCATGCTGGATGAGATAAAAACGATGTTCAAGGAGCATGCCACGACGACGAACAAGACCCTTGAGAGCATCGATCGACGAGTTTCCACCCTCACCGAGAGGATGGATGCCGTCGAAAAACGCCCTCCCGCGACCATTGATGGAGATGGAGATGCCTCCGTCCACGGCAACAACGACCACGATGAGGATGGTGATTTTGAGGAAGATGAAGATGAGCAGCAACGTGCCGCCAGGGAACGTGCTGCTCAACGAGACGGCCGTCTGCATGACTGTCTTCGCCGCAACCAGCACGGTATGGGAGGTAATAACCAGAACCGCAATGATGATCCTTTCGCTAAGGTAAAATTCACCATCCCTTCCTTTTCTGGAGCTTATGATGCTGATGCTTACTTAGATTGGGAGTTGACGGTCGAGCAGAAATTTAATTCCCATCTAGTTCCCGAGATTCATAGAGTTAGACAAGCCACTAGTGAATTTAAAGATTTTGCTATAATCTGGTAGAATGAACTAGTAAATGCCCGTTTACAACCTGATTCTTGGGCGAGATTAAAAGATGCTATGCGTAATAGATTTGTTCCTCCTTCCTACCAACGTGATATGCGCAAGAGATTGCAACGATTAGATCAAGGTAGTATGACTGTTCAGGAATATTACCAAGAGCTTCAAAAGGGTATGTTACGTTGTGGGGTAGTAGAGGAACCTGAGGATAAAATTGCTCGTTTTTACGGTGGTTTGCGTCCAGAAATTCAGGATATTGTTGATTATAAAGAATATACAACTGTCAATCGCTTGTTTCAACTTGCTATGTTAGCAGAGAAGGAGTTGCAGGGACGCCATTCTAAGAGCAGGAGCAACACCGGCAGCACCTTCACGCCCCGAATGACTACGGGACAAGCGAAGACAGTGCCTTCTTCCACCTTCCGACCAGCTGCACCGCCACCTTCGACGAGCACACGACCGGCATCGACGGCACCGCCCGCCCGTGCGGCGAACAGCAGCAAGTCGACCCCGCCAACACCGGTCAAGAGCTCCTCCTCCGTAGCTTCCACGGGCCGTACATCGACGGGAATTCGCTGCCACAAGTGCCAAGGGATTGGCCACGTCAAGAAAGAGTGCCCCAGCCAGCGGGCATACATCGCCACAGACGACGGAGGTTACATCAGCGCCTCCGATGTTGAGGATGAGATCGACGACACCAGGGTGGACGACAACGAGGTTGATGATGATGCCACCTTTGGCGCCGAGGATACCGCTGCGTACAGGTCCATCATTGTCCAGCGTGTCCTTAGCGCACAAATGGAGCAAGCCGAGCAGCAGCAGCGCCACAACTTGTTCCAGATTTTCTTCGTCATCAACAACCGACGAGCGCGCGTGATCATTGACTCCGGCAGCTGCAACAACTTGGTGGGTGAGTTGTGTGATAATGCTTCACTTATATCCATGCCACAACTAGTGAATGAACATGTTTCTTTTGTGACAAAAACAAACACTTGTGCTGAAAATAAACATGTTATTCACATTGACAGTGAAGAAGGTGAGCTTAAATTAATGTCTTCTTTAAATACTTTGGGTTACATAGAATTTGATGTTTTTTGTGATCTAAGTAGTTCAGAGGAGATACTTTTTACGCATGCTGATTTACCATGGTTATCACGAAATACTTTTCATGTTATGGGAAAACATACTGATAGTGGAGAGCATATGGTGCAACGAATTTATATTTGTACTAATCTGAAACCATCATTTGATATGAAACCTGGCGTTCATTTGGAAAATGAAAATGCCACTAATCATGTCTTGCCATGTCACTCTAATTCAATTTTCAAGGTATATGATAGTTTTCAAGAAAGGGAGTATATAAATGTTAATGGTTCTGTGTCTAATGATTTGATTATCAAAGATATGCATATTGCTGTGCTCTCTGTTGGTGCTAACATTTTGCAGAAAAACACAATGGAGTCGAGGACGACTCCACATCAAGAAAGGGAGAATGATGAGACCATGTACATCATGGTTATGACCAAGACGACATCAACATGGTGGTCATCAAGATGTCATCGTCCGCCACCTTGGCCAGGACGCGAAAGCTGGCAGCACGTACGTCGTCTGGATTTTGTGTTGTCGCCGCCACAAGTTCGGCCTCCACCTTGGCCACCTCCCCAAACACAAGACGTGCTCAAGAAAGGCGTCTCTACACCTCTAAGGTCGCACAAGCCACGTCGCTCCAAGGCCAGCCCACAAGTGAGCTCAATTCATCCGCGAGTCCGGTTCGGCCATCTGCGCATAGTCCAACTTCAAACGGACGTACAGGCCACATACAAAGTCCGTTTTCGATGTTATTGGACTCTACGGACAAGAGAATGACGAGAGCTTTCCAACGGATTCAGTCCCATGTCCAAATTCCTTACGGATCAACAGGAATCATCAAAACAAGATTATGACCAGAATCTGACGTGCGCTACGACGCTCCACTTTGGGCCCAAGGCCCATGTACCCCTAGGGTTTCCTCCTCCACCCCATGGCCGCCCCATACAGTATATATATGGCCGCCATGGCTGCCGTTTAGACTTGGGTTTTGCTTAGATCAATTCTGTCTTTGAACAGTGTCGCCGTTCATCGGTTTGTGAGACCCCAACTCGTGAGCTTCATCCTCAATTGCAAATTCAGTTGCATCTTTCTTGTTCTTGCTTGTGTTCTCGATTCACTGGCAGGGATTAGCCTTCGTGGCGAGGTCAACCGGGCAGGGCACGGTTGATAACCAGAGGACGCGTGGTGCTGCGATTGCAGGGGTTTTGATCGTGCCGATCAAGAAGCCGGATCGTGTGTGTCTCGCGCCGCCTAATCGACTTATCCTCCACCTGACGGAAGTTCGGGCATCCCCGTTCCCATTACCAGTCTACTGATAAACCTACTCAAGACTACCATTCGACTACTGAGACCTTCAATTTCACGCACCGACGTTGGCAAGTGGATTTCCTCGATGGCTCTAACCTTGTCGGGGTTAGCTTCTATCCCTCGAGCATAAACGAGGAAGTCAAGGAGCTTTCCTGACTTAACCCCAAACAGTTACTTTTTCGAGTTGAGCTTCATGTCATATCTTCTAATGTTGGCAAATGTCTCAGCTAAGTCTTTGAGATCATCGGAGAACTTAATGCCCTTGACGACCAAGTCATCGACGTGGATAGAGAGATTACGATCAAGTTATTCTCATAGCGTTTTGGTCATTTCTCACTAATAAGTTGCATCGGTATTCTTCAATCCAAACAGCATCCAGATAAATACAAAATTGATAGTATTTTTACCCTAAGTTTGCCATTGAAAACGTGCAAAAAACATTCAAAAACTCCTTTGATGCAACATTTTATGCATACTTTAATATTATTTTTACAATTCACACTCACGGCTGTGTTTTCCATGTTTCAGGGATCAAACCTATCAAATTTGAGGAGTTTTGACTTTAATTGGGTCAATTCCGACAAAGATACCAAAACAGGAAACAAAAGGAAACTTGATGGAATACTCCTCGGTTGAAACAACCTGGTCGAACACACTTAGGCGAGAAGGAACCATAATCAAGCACACCTTGATGAAAAAGACTCATGATCGAACACGAAGACACCTGCTCGAACAACGTGTCGATCGAACACGAGGACATTTAGTCAAAAAGAGTCCTGATCGAACATGAACACATTTGGTCGAAAAGAGTCTCGATCTAACACAACTATCGCTTGGTCGATTATTTGGCCTACAGAGCACGATCGAGGGCTCAACCAGTGACCCAGGTCGTGCTCGGCTCGGTTTCCAGAGACTAAATGGTCGAATTTGGTCGGTTTTGACTCGGATTTGTTCGTTCTCGCGCCGTTTGAAGCTAGATTTCATCGCCTGCACATGAAAGAGTTATATTTGGGCACGTTAACCCATATATCATAAATAGAGAAACTTTTGGCTCAATTAGATATTCTAGAGATAAGTACTTTTCAGATATTTTTCTCAGTACAGCCCCCATCTCTAGTTTTCCTACGTTTGTATGTCGGCAAGGATGGCAGACTTAATTTTCAAGAAATTAAGTAAGTTTCATTTATTGATTATTATTTCTACATTATTATGTCTTTTTGTGACTAATTCACTTCTAGGGTTAGGGATGACCTAATCCGGAAGGTGTGATTCTTCCTCGGTCTTGATTTCAAGTTTTCAAGTTATTTCCTGATGTTTTCTTCCTCTAAACTATAAATTCTAGTTTTGGTAACAGACATAACAGTTGAGCCTTAGCAAGAATTTAGGGGAGTTCTTGACTCCTTAGCGCTTTGACGTGAGATCCTGAACAAGAGAGAGGCTCTCACCAAATGTAACAGTGGAAACGATCCTTTGACTATTGTACTAGTGACTGTACTGGCAACTTAATCTATCTTGGAAAACAATTGAAATTAACTTGCAATTCTTAGACATTGGATAGAATTTCCCCTGACGGTTATGGAACTCCCAAAACCCTAGGTTTAGTAGTAGATTTAGTTGTAGCAAAACAAACCCCCAAATCGTTCAGACTGAATCAGTGATCCTTTAACCTAAAAAGATGAATACGCTTGTTCGTCGTGGAATTCGACCCTGAAGTGATCAACATTCAACCGTTCCATCGACGATTGGGACAATTTCTTGAACCGAACGTACACGAATTCAGTTTGTTTAGCAGGGAGGTAGTATCTAACAATCACCAAAGAGAATCACTGTAAACATGGACACATGAACATGCTGTGTTTATAGAGGTTCGGGCCTCAAAGTCTTAGTAATAGTCCTACTCCTGTTGTATTCTCACTATAAGAATAATGGAATTACAAAGTGAATCTTGTTGAGCCTAATCCTCTTGTCTAGTTTCTAGACTTGCTATATCCAACCCCATTTCTTCAAGCCCTAACCCCCTTTTATAGTTGTTGAAAAGCATGCCAGTTACTTGACTGAAAGGACGCTTGGCGATAACTACACAACAGTTGCAAGTGGTTTCTGTTCGCCAGTTTGGAGGTGCAGTTGCTATTCGCCAGTTAGAGTGTGTAGTTATAGATTACTACACACTCATCTTTATTTTATTGAATGTTTACAGATAACTGCACAGCTATAAGAACTGTGTAATCATCCTTATCTATCAATGAAGAGATATTATCCTGGGAATCATTGATCAGCTATGTGCAACTATGCAACCATACAACTCTTAGTCCATTGTCGGAAAGTCTCAACCAGACCTTCTTGATTGGAGGTACTTCCATTTTTAATAACTCTTTTATTCCCATGTTCGCGTATGGACTGCGAACACGTATAAGGGATTATCATATCCCCGCGACCAGGATGACCGCGGGCAAATATCTCCTCGACCAGAGAGACCACGGGTAGTGTAATATGGGAGGCCACCGACTCTATGACAATAGGCATTGTGACCATAGAATGTCTGCAAACAAATTTGGGCTAGATTATGTCTGAAACCTCAATCACGAGATAATCATCCGTGATGGGCCTTCGTCTCTAATTAACAAGATGGGCTGTATTATGTCCAGAATGTCTTGACTATCCGATGATCTTTTTCCGTGGTCTCCTACGATCATGGAAAGGTATAAAAAGAATAGCTTGGTTTTCTTTTTGTGGTCTCCTGCCACCACGGAAAGGCATAATCAAACAACTTGGATCTCTCTCCGTGGTCTCTTGTGACCACGGAAAGGCATAGGAAAAATGACTTGGGTAATAATCTCCGTCAGCTAGCTCCTGAATTTGAAACGACAAGGTTCTTCAATTAAAGTGACGTTTGAAATTTTAAAGAGGCGCCCTGTCATTTCGAATTCTAACAAAGGTCTAAGAAAACCTCTCCGTGCATGTGTCAGACCATCATGACAGGCATTAAATGGAAAGTTTCAAGCCATTTATCATGACCCACGACTGGGAACTGGAAACGTTTCCCCTTGAAACTTTATATACTTAGCCTCCAAACTCTTCTTCGGAATCGCCTAAGTCCTAAACTTTTCATACTCAAGCTTTTCTTCTTTGTTACCTTCTTCATCCTAATGGCATCCTGGACCCGTTCTCTTCTCTGCTTGGTCGAGAACTTGCTTACCCTGGAGAAGGAAGGATTTCTCCCCTCAAGGTCACAATCCCATGGCGGCCTGCCGGAGAAGAAGAAACACCCACCGTGCAACCGGGCGAGCTGGTGATTTTTGAGGATTTCTTGCGCTGTGGGTTTCGTCTCTTGGAGAGCAAATTCCTCTTGGGGATCCTCGCACACTATGACTTGGAATTGGTAAAACTCCACCCCAATTCCATTCTGATTCCTGCTATCTTTCAGCATTTATGCGAGGCATATGTTGAGGTTTTTCCCAGCATACCTCTTTTCCGCTAGCTTTATTTCTTGGCGTGGTCAAAAAGCTCCAATGATTCTGGGTGTGTCTACTTCTACTTGAGGGAGAAAAATGACTACCCATACCTTCCCCTCCGCGACTCTATCCATGGATGGAGCCAGCGGTGGTTCTATTGCTCGGCTCCTGAAGAGAGCCATCTTTGGTTCGATAATTGTTGACTAGAGAAGAGCGGATAGAGGGATTCTGCCCCTCCTCTCGATGATGAGTAGAAGAAGCAGGCCCAGGTGATTCGCCACCTAGTGAATGAGGGCTTCACTTCCTGTGATGTGATCTGGGACTTTGTGAAGAACCGGATCAGCCCTCTGAGGAACAGGGTACATCCTGCCTTGGAGGTCAAGACAATAGAAGACGGCTCCAGGGATTATCACCCTGGTAATTTCTCAATCACTCAGTTTTTGGTATATTCTTAGTTCATTTTTGACTTATCTGAACTGAAGCATTTTTGAAAATTATTGACTGTTCTTTTCTTGACAGTTTTGCCCACTTCTGAGGTCGATAGGAGGACAAATCCCCTCTTGAAGGCTAACAATGTGGTCGTAGAAGGCGATATCATTGTGCCAAGGCTGGAGAGCACGGTCGGCAACACTAATGACTTTGCACAGGCCCGTCTAATGGTACTTCCCTTTCAGAAAGTCTGCACATGTCCCACTTCAAACAGGAGTTACCAAAATAATTCATTTTTATTTGTACATTTGTTCGAGTGCCAGGCGGCCCAGAAGAGGTGGACTAGCTACGATGTAAGACCCTCAAGTGGTCCTTCATCGAAAAAATTGAAGAAGGGCTGCCCTACGACCAAAGGCTCGGTCAAGCGTATAGCCTTGCAAATTCTGCCAGCCACAACCCTCCCTATTGATGCTGCAACCACTGTGCCATCTGCCCGGCCTTCATGCATGAAAGTTTCTATTGTACCAGTCACGACTTCAGTTGCAGCCACAAGTATCCCCGCGACCACAATGGTGAAGGCAGCAGTGAGTGGCCTTGACCCTGTAGTGGTCAAGTCAACAACCAATCCTTCGCCCACAAGGGTTGTTGCAGTATGGACTCATACCCCTCACTTTACCAAATACGACTAAGAATTATCTCATGGTCGTACAGGGAGAGGGGAGCGACGAGGAGGAGGAAGAGGACTCTTCCCAATTTGTTCTGAGGAAGAGGTCTGTAGTATTTAATGATGGCACTATCCTCACTTTTATCTCCCAAAGGCAAATCATCAAGCTCCTGAAATCTCTTGGGACTCAGCATCAGGTACTTGTTCCATCTCTAACTATGTCTCATTAATTAGTTAGGAATAGCTTATCCAATTATAAATTGGATATACAGCGCTCCTTCGACCACAGTAGAACCTGCTCCAATGACTGAAACTGAACCAATTATGGTCGAAGAGGAAGAGACTACTATGGAAAAATTGCGTGCCATTAGTGAGGTTACTGCAGATCCAACGGCTATGGAAGAAGCCGCTGCGACTACTGAGGCTGCATACTCGTAGGACGTTGAGGAAGATCCTTCGGCCATATTGGCAGGGTGGTTCGAGATCTTCAATCTGATGACCCTGCTAATGATGGTGATGCTGAGGTCACAACTGCGACTACGACCATGGGGATAGACAAACATGCAGAGGCATCTACTCCCCCTCTGGTCAAAGACACTGTGCCTCCTTGTTTGGAAGAATAAGGAGTGGAGAGGACACAGGAGACTGTGGTGCAACCCATCAAAATTCATCGCCCTGCCCCTAACTTGAGCATCCAATCTTCATTTTTTAGTAGAGTGGGGCAGGCACGGGACAACTTGGCTTCTTCCAACCAAGCGGTCAAACTCGGGGACCTCCCTGAGAGGTACCTTGAGGAGTTCTTGGAGGTACGTAAAATCTTTACCCCATAACTTCAAGTGTTTTTCAATGAATTTTCTTCATACACATTCTTTTGGTTTTATTTAGAGCTCTACTCGCGGCGCGGCCATACTAAGTAGGCTGGTAGAGTAGTTCAAGGTCGCCCAAGAGGAGTGTGACATGTTACAACAGTAAGTAACTTGCTTCAATCTCAATCCTTTTCGAACTAGAATAGTAATTTCTGTTGCCGTAGGGAGAACTCTGCTTTGCTAGAAGAGGTCGCCAATGAGCGCTGATAAGTGCTAAGTTGGTAGCAGTTTTACCCTAGGTTTAGCATTGAAAACATGCAAAATCATGCTTAAAACTCCTCTCATGCGACATTTTATGTGAAAAATCTGATTATTTTCACAAATTACTTTCACGGTTATATTCATAATGTTTCAAGGATCAAACCCACCAAATTTGGGAAGAATTCGACCACATTTGAGCCTCACACGACCAAGAAACCTAACTAGACAAGCAAAAAGATCTGGTTGAAGTCGAATTGGCAGGTAAAGGTCCTTATCCATACGAAACTGGGCAAAAAAGACTCCTACTCGAACATGACTTTGGCTCGAAAAAGGAATCCAGGTTGAATACACCGTGGCTGAAACTCATTTTAGGTTACGACACATGCCTGGCCATAATTGCGCCACGTGTCCCCCTCGTGTTTGATTCGGTTTCAATCACGATGTGTGTGTGGCCACGATTGCGCCACGTGTCTCGGTGGTGTTCGAATTGGATTCCTCAGCTTTTTACTGGTTGGTTTTGATCATAATTGATCAAAACTACTCGTTTTTGGGTCGGATTTACCAAGACTTTGAGTCATTTTGATCCGATTTTGACCAATACTTGTCGGGTTTGGTTAGTTTTAGTTGGATATGGTCGGTTTTAGTCGTACTGGATTAGAATTGGTTGAATCTTGTCGGTTTTGACTCAGATTTATCCGCTCTCACACCGTTTGAAGCCAAACATCATCGCCTGCACATCAAGGAGTTGTTCTTGGGCACGTTTACCTGTGTACTATAAATAGAGAAGCTTTTGGCTCAATTAGACATGCGTTTTTATGCTTTTTTAGGCTTAGTAGTAGTTTTTAGCTATTTTTTAGTTTAGAAGAGCCCCCTTCTCTATTTTTATTGTTTCCGTAAGCTGGCAAGGATGGCAATTTCAATTTGCAAGCAATCAAGTGAGCTTTTACTTAATTGTTATTTTTATTTCTGCATTCTTATGACTTTTAGCGAGTAGATCCCCTCTTGGGTTAGGGATGACCTAATCCTAAAGGCGTGATTCTCCCTTGGTCTTTATTTCAAGTTTAGGAGTAATTTTCTGATGTTTTCTTCCTCCAAACCCTAAATCCTTGTTTCGACAACAGACGTCACAGTTGAGTCTTAACAAGAATTTAGGGGAGTTCTTGAATCCTTAGCGCTTTGATGCAGGATCTTGAACAGGAGAGAGGCTCTTGTCAAACATGATAGTGGAAGTGATCCTCTAACTGTTGACCCAGCATCCCGAACTGGAAACTTATTTTGTCTTGGAAAACAATGGAAACTAACTTACAA
Organism: Pharus latifolius; assembly: GCA_019359835.1. Taxonomy (NCBI): domain Eukaryota; kingdom Viridiplantae; phylum Streptophyta; class Magnoliopsida; order Poales; family Poaceae; genus Pharus; species Pharus latifolius. Next base: position 20,229,895 of record CM033324.1, on the reverse strand, counting down.
TCCTCAAATCTTGGATAGAATTTCACCGGATGGTTATGGAACTCCCAAAACCTAGATTTTCATTCCAGCTTGCAAACCATAGATTGATAGCTTAGTTGTAGAAAAACACAGCTGCAACTCGTTTAGACTTAATCAATCATCCATTAAGCTAGAAAGACGAATACAACAGTTCCTCGTGGAATGTGACCCTCAAGTGCTCAACATTCAACCGTTCACTTGCAGTTCATTACTTCACACGTCACCCTCGACCGTTTTAGGTGCGATCAAGCGCAACAGCAGAGAGGTTGCATCCATTGAGCGGTCTCTTTTGGAGAATAAAATGGCCGAAGTTCAGAGGATAAACAATGAGAAGCTTGTTGAAACTTTGACGCTTGAAGCCAAATTAAAGGATGCTGTGGAGAAGGCGGTGGCCTCAGAGCAAAAAGTGTTGTCATATGATTCTCTCCAACGGTTTGCAATCGATTGCAGACCAGAGTAGATGGTAAGTTCATTTTGGCAGAAATTTACATTGCTTATGTGAACTTGTACAAATGTTATGAACCCACTTGAATTCATTTCTTCCTCTTCTCAGAGCAAATAGAGGAGAACAACAAGCTGACTGCGGAAAAAGATCACTACAAAAAGAAGTATATCAAGCGAGGGAATGACCTCGATAAACTTCAAAATGTTGTCATCCACTACCAGGTGGCCGTAGAGAAGGACAAACAGACCGCAAAGCTTGCCCTGGAAGAAATCATCAAAGCTGTGCCCTCAAGGAGAAGGATACCCTCCCAAAGTTGGGGGAGGTCGCGGACTCACTAAAGGCGGACATTATCAATCCTAAGAAGGATGATTCTACCCTTGGTGATTCCTGCAAGTCGGTCAAGGCTCAAGCTGATATCTTGGTCACAAGCATTCCTGAAAGTAGGAGCAGGAATAAAGAGGAATTTAAGAGTGATGTTGCAACCTTAGCCTCTACCATGCTCTGCAAACTTTGACTTCGCCACGGTACGAATTTAGATCTGAATGCAGTGGCGGAAGATGCGACTTTTGACAGCCAAGACCAACTTAACGCGATCATGGCCGAGGTCAGGCCTTTGATAGTGAAATTAATTATCACGCGACCTTGGCCTTTCTTGATGTATCACCTCTCATTGTAATTTTTTTGTAACAATGGAATGGAATAAAAACTTTTTACCTTGTTTTCAGAATCTTTGTTTCACACCTTTGCAAATGCATATGACTAGCAAAGAAATGAGTAAAAATAAAATGAAAAGGAAAGAAAAGTACATAATTTACTGACACAATGTTATGGTTATATTCCCTAGCCCCTCCTGCGACCAATGATACTAAAGACATAGTACAGTAATCGCGGGATAATTTTGTTGGCCTAAGAAGACCATGGCTTCAATGATCTGAACACAATAGTAAGTCTCTTATGTGGTAAGAACTGGCTTAAAATAAATGTCTTGGAAATATGTGATCATAAAATCACAGAAATAACTGACTTAGTATAAATGCATAAGTTTTTGCTAACTAACAGCCACTCGAATGATCAGAACGTACTAGTATGTCCCTTACGCGGTAAGAACCGGCTTAGAAAGAGATATCCTAACTGGATGCGACCATGAGCTCGGCCAACGAATCCACTCAAAAATCATACTAAGGCACTTATTGCGACCAGCCCCCGACTATAACCCGATAGAAAGTAAGGCGAAAAATGAGAATGAAACCACAACATAGAGTGATAAAAGTACTTATTGATAAAAATTTGTAATGGGAATGGAAAGAACTTACACATAAAATTTATGGAACTGGTCTATGTTCTAGGCGTTTGATAGTATTCTTCCATCTTGCACAGCTAATCTAGTCGATCCTAGTCGCGGCATGGTGACCACAGTAAAGGGACCTTCTTGCTGAGGGGAGAACTTATTGCGGCTAGACTGGTTTTGCATTTTTCTTAAAACCAAGTCCTCCACATTTAACGTACGTGGTCGCACCCTTTCAGTGTGATATATATACAGAGCTTGTAAATATACTACTAAGCGGACCAGTGCTCGATCCCATTTTTCTTCAAGAAAGATAATTTCATCTTCGTGTTTTTCACTTTGATTTATGATATCTAAGTGACTCACGCGAGCAGAACCAATTTTTATTTCAATTGGCAACATGGCTTCTGCACCATAAACCAGTAGGAAAGGCATTTCGCCTGTGGTTCTGTTGGGTGTAGTGTGCAATGCCCATAGAACGGAGTAGGGTTCTTCTACCCAAGCCCACGAGCGTAACATAAGGTGGCCAAAAACACGTTTCTTAACCACTTGTATTATCTACCCGTTGGCTCATTCTATTGCACCATTACCCTATGGATGAGCAACAGATGCAAAACATATTTTAGTTCCAATATGGTCACAATAATCCGTAAACAAACCACTTCCGAAATGTGATCCATTATCTGTTCTAAGACGACTTGCAACACCAAATCGTGTCACTATGTTGTTTTGAAAGAACTTCTTCATTGTAGTGGCGGTAATGTTTCAGACTGGTTCAGCATCAATCCATTTGGTAAACGTATCAATGACTATGAACAAAAACTTGTACCCATTGACCGCTTGAGGCATAGGTCCCACAATATCTATTCCCCTTCTGGCAAATGGCCATGTTAAGGGAATAGTTTGCAGTGCATAAGCTGGCTCGTGGACCTGCCGAGCATGAAATTGACACTGTGGATGATCGCACCTTAAATGGTGTGATTTTGTAATACCGCAATTGAACAGTTGAACGTTGAGCACTTGAGAGTCGAAGTTCACGAGGAGTAAGCGTATTCGTCTTTCTAGCTTAATGGATCACTAATTAAATCTAAACGATTTTGGGGTCGTTGTTTTTCTACAACTAACTCTCACAATCTAGGGTTTGCAAGCTGGAATGAACATATAGGGTTTCAGAAATTCCATAACCACCTGGCGTAATTCTATCCAAGGTCCGAGGATTGCAAGTCAATTTCAATTGTTTTCCAAGACAAATTAAGTTTCCAATTTGGGGCGCTGGGTCAACAGTAAGAGGATCGCTTCCATTGTCACGTTTGGCAAGAGCGTCTCTCCTATTCAGGGTTCCGTGTCAAAGCGCTAAAAACTCAAGAACTCCCCTAAATTCATGTTAAGACTCAACTGTTACGTCTATTACTGAAACAAGAATTTAGGGTTTGGAGGTAGAAAACATCATGATCTACTCGCTGAAAACGATAATAATACAGAAATAACAATAAGGAATAAATAAAAACTTACTTGATTGCTTGAAAATTGAAGTTGCCATGCTTGCTGGCTTACAAAAGCAAAAAAACTAGAGAAGGGGACTCTTTAAATGAAAACTAAACTAAAAAGTAAGTAAAAACTACTACTAACCCTAAAGAAAGCTTGATTAATTGAACCAAAAGCTTCTCTATTTATAGTACACAGGAAAATGTGTCCAAAAATAACACCTGGATGTGCGGGCGACGAAGTCTTCTTTCAAACGGTGCGAGAACAGATGAATCTGAGTCAACATCGACTAGATTCGACCAGTTCTGATCCAATACGACTTAAACTGACTAATTCTGGCTAAAACCAACCAAATTCGACCAGTTGGAATTAAAACCGGATCAAAACGACCCACAAATGACCAGTTTGGATTGAACCCGCTTCAAAACGGCTCATCCATGACCAATCTGGGTCAAATCCACCTCACAATGACTAGTTTGGTTCAAAACTGGTCAAAACTGAATTCGAACACAATCAGGACACGTGGCACAATCACAGCCGCACACGCGTCGTGGCCGAAACTGACTCAATCACGACCAGGACACGTGGCACTTTTACAGCCAGACACCGAGCGGGAATCTTCGTCGACCGCGTTGTATTCTACTGAGTCTCTTTTTTGAGTAGGGGTCCTTTTCGAGTAAAAATCATTTTTCGCCCGCGTTTCATACGGTTTTGGATTTTTACCTGCCAATTCGATTTCAACCATGACTCTTTTTCTTCTCCAGTTTGGTTTCTTGGTCGTTGAAGGCTCAAATTTGATCGAAATTGTCTCAAATTTTGAGGATCTGATCCCTAAAACATGTTGAACACAACCATGAAATAAATTTTTGAAAATAATTAAATTTTGTACATAAAATGTCACATTAGAGGATTTTTAAGCATGATTTTTCATGTTTTCAATATTAAACCTTGGGTGAAAGTGCTACCAAGTTAGAACTTTTAAGTGGGCATGTCTTGACCAACTGCATGGTATCGTTAAGTGTCATTGGCCAGTAATAACCCTATCGGAAGGCTTTTTGACCAGTGTTCTATAGGATTAGTGTGCACCGCACATGCCTCCATGAATCTCTCTTAGCAGGGATTTGTCATCTTCTTGAGGAATACAACACATTAGCACTCCTTGAGCACCCTTTTTGTATAGAGTTCCCTCAACCAGTCTGTAGATTCGTGCTTTTCTAACTAATCGATCACTCTCGGTTTCGTCCTTGGGCATGGTCCCATGTGCAAGATATTTCCTCAATGGAACGATCCAATCTGCTTCATGCTCGAGGGCGGTGATGTCAGTCATCACCTCTGATGCCTCTGCGGTGGTCGCGATTGAGGGCATACTTAAGTGCTCAATGAACACTCCTGCCAAAGTGGATGCATGTGAGGAACCAATTTTTGACAATTGGTCTACGAGAATATTGTCTCTTCGTAGAACGAATTGGACTTCGAAATTTCTGAAGTATTTTTTCAATTTCCTCACTTTGTCCAGGTATAGAGCCATTGTCTTGTTGGAACATTAGTATTCCTTATTTACCTGGTTTACGACTAGCTATGAATCTCCCTTCACCACTAATCGATGGACTCCAAGGGATTTCGTTGCTCAAAGCCCCGCTAGAAAACCTTCATACTTTGCTGCGTTATTAGTAGCAATGTCGTGGTATTGCGAATACCCCGGCAGGTTTTGTGAACGATCCTAGCAAAGATTACGCGGTGCGGGCTGACCGGCTGACCGGTCCTCCCCCGCCGGACAAACACAAGAATTGACACGAGGATTTATACAGGTTTGGGTCCCGGTGGGGGCCCTAGTCCTGTCGGCGTGCTCCCGACCAGACTCGGCTGGGGAGGCTCTCTCCGGGGGAGAGGCTTCCGGAGCACACCTGTGAGTTTTGGCTATTCCAATAAATGAGTCACTTGTCTTATGTCGGGGGAAATCTCCGCGGGACTAAGTCCAGGTAAGATGTATCACGATTACCCGGGGACGTGGCCTCCGGGGCCTCCCTTTGACCCGGGGACGTGTCCTCCGGGACCTCCCCGGGCGCCGCCTTTTGGCTCCCGGGACGTGGCCTCCGGTGCCCTCCCGGGCGCCGCCATTTGCCCGGGAACGTGGCTTCCGGGGCCTCCCCGGGCGCCGCCTTTTGGCTCCCCGGACGTGGCCTCCGGTGCCCTCCCGGGCGCCGCCATTTGCCCGGGAACGTGGCCTCCGGGGCCTCCCCGGGCGCCGCCATTTGCCCGGGGACGTGGCCTCCAGGGCCTCCCCGGGCGCCACCTTTGACCCGGGGACGTGGCCTCCGGCGCCGTCCCGGGCCTCATCGCCCTCCTGAAGGTAAAGTCTCGAACTGTTTGTCACGTGCAGGTCACGCGAGGAGCGCCTCGGGAACTGGTGTCCACCTGTCAAGCATCCAAGGCATTTGACCGGGAGAAGGACAGTCCTACCCTTCAATCCGACGGTGGCTTCCGGGGTAGTTTAGGTTTTTCGCTTGTTTTTGGGGCTATAAATAACCCTTGTACCCCTCTGTTGTAAAGGATCGGTTCATTTATTGGAATAGCTAAACTCACAGGCGTGCTCCGGAAGCCTCTCCCCCGGAGAGAGCCTCCCCAGCCGACTCTGGTCGGGAGCGCGTCGACAGGACTAGGGCCCCCACCGGGACCCGAACCTGTATAAACCCGTGTGTCATTCTTTGTGCTTGTCCGGCGGGGGAGGACCGGTCATCCGGTCAACCCGCGTTGCGTAATCTTCGCTAGGATCACTCTCAAAACCTGCCGGGGTATTCGCAATACCACGACAGTTGGCGCCGTTCATGGGGACTCGTGACAAGACGCCATGGCTCCCCCAAGAACAAGGGCTCGCACCCTTCCCGGTGATCCGGGTCTCAGAGACCCGGCGCCGTCCGCCCGGGACACTGCTGTCTCGGCGGTTCCTTCCGGAGGCGACCTGGCCCAGGTACCGCCTCCCTCCTTTCCTCTTAACTTAGGTGCTTCCACCTCCAGGTCGTTCCCGGTGACCGCGGGGACCTCGGCCGGGACAAGCGTCCCCCCGACGGCTCCCCCGGCTCCCCGGGACGCCCTGCTCGAAGCTCTCGTGGACGGCCAGCTCCGCGGCCAGCGCTGTATGGACGAGCTCCTTAGCGTGCTGGCGCGGCCTCTGGCCCCCACATTTGCGTCACACCCGTATCCGGGGAACATGCTCCCGTTTATGGGTTACCCGGCGGCCCCTCCAGCCTCCGGGAGGTTGTCCGCCCCGTATGATCCTGCCGGGGGGATCCCTCCCCCTGCGGGATATACGTCCGAACCCTTCCCGGCACCCGGGCCCGTCCCGGTGCCGGGAGGTTATTTCATGCCAGGGCCCTTCGTGGCACCAGGGGGGTACCCCGTTCCCGGCCTGTTCCCGGGGCCGGGAGCCCACCTCTTGCCGGGGGTTTACCCTGCGCCGGGGGCCAGTCCCGCCCCCCGCGTCGCGTTTACCGCACCGGGGGCGGTTGACAGAGCAGCCCCCGTGCAGCATCGGACTTCCCCCCGCATGGGCTCCCCGGTTCCGGACGTCGCCGCGGGGCCCCCCCCTCACCGGTTCCGGGTGTTACAGGGCCTGCCCCCTTCCCGGTTCCGGTCGTGGCCACTGGGGCCCCCTCTACTTCGATTCCAGGCGTCGCTGCGGGCGCCCCCTCCCCGGTTCCGGATGATACAGGGGCTTCCCCCTTTCTGGTCCCGGGGGTCGTCGCAGGGGGCTCGCCCCAACCGGCTCCGGAAGCTACAGCGCACGAGCTCCCTCCCTCTGCGGGACAGGCCCGTTTCACCCCGGGGGAGGTCGAGCGAATGCGTTCACCAGAGCGCGGGGAAGAACTTCCCCCCGGCCGCGGGCGCGGGGAGCCTCGCTCTCGCACGGGCCGGGGGAAGAGGCCCGTTGAAGAGCCAATCTCTCCGGCGGATAGCCCGGACGCCCGGGAACTCAGTCCCGGCCCGGAGGAAAAGCGTCGCCACCGCCATTCTGGCGGACCTCTCGAACCGCTTCCAGACTCAGACAATGAAGGTCCCATGAAAGAAGACAGCGACCGGGGCTCTCCCCGGGAAGTGCAGGGGGCCAACCAGCCCCTGTGCCGAAGACTTCGCAGCATCCGGTGGCAGCGGCCCTACCGCCCGCCACACATCGAACACTACAATGGTGAGGCAGACCCTTACGAGTTTGTGCAGGTCTACTCCACTGCCATCTCCGCGGCCGGGGGAGACGAGACAGTACAGTGCAACGTCTTCCCCCTCTACCTCTCCGGCATTGCCCGCTCTTGGTTCTATAACCTGAAGGCCGGCTCCATCAAGTCTTTCTCGCAGCTCAAGCGGGAGTTCTGTGCCAACTTCCAGGGGAACTACGTGCGTCCCCTGGACTACTCGCAGCTGTACACTGTCCGGCAGAGGACTGGGGAAACCATCAGAAGCCTGCAAAAGCGGCATCCTCCCGGGGGAGCTCCACCAAAGGCTCTCCCGGAGCTGCCCCTCTTCCGCCGACGAGCTCTTCAACGTGCTCGAAAAGTACGCACGGGCGGAGGAAGACGACATCTGGAAGAAGACCCAGGGGGCTCCCGCCCCCGTCGACCGGGGGGCCAGGGATCCCCCCAAACGCCCCAGACAGGGGGGCATAACGAGCCACGGCCTCGGGACACTTTTGTCCTCGAGGGTGGAGGTGGCTCGCTCGACCCCCCGAGGGGCAACCGCCCCTTCTCCAAGCCGAAAGGTCATGGGGGAGGACAGTCTTCGCGCGGCCGGGAAGGCCCCGCAGGGAGAAGGCGGGAAGGACCGTGGTGCAGCTTCCACGGGTCCAGTACCCACGCTACCCGAGACTGCGACCAACTACTGCAGCACTTCGCGGCATTCCTCGACCAGCGCGGGCAGGGGGGGAGACTCCGGCTTCCTTGCTCCCTCGGCCAGCTGTTCCGGCCCTTCCCGCTCCCGCGGGGGGTGAACAGGCGCAGGAGGGGGAGCCTTCAGAAGCTCTCCCCTTCCAGACCTCTCAGCGCCGCATCAACGTCATCGTGGGAGGGTCCACCTCTGGGCGGGACTCTAAGCACCAGCGTAAGGAGTACGCGCGCGAGGTCAAGGTTGTGGGGGTGCTACACGCGTCCCCGCCGCCTAAGTGGTCGGACGTCCCCCTCACCTTCACTGCGGAAGACGCGCGAGGGGTTCGCTTCCCCAACGATGACGCGCTCATTGTCTCCGCGACAATCTACAACTGCCACTTGGCCCGCATCCTCGTGGATGGCGGGAGCTCCGCCGACATCCTATTCCTGAAGGCCTTCAAAGAAATGCAGGTGGATGAGAAGCTCCTGCAGCCCGCAGCCGGGCCCCTACAAGGTTTTGTCCCGGGGAAGGCGATCCACCCCGTGGGCAAGGTAGATCTTCCTGTGACCTTCGGCGCCCCGGAGAACTACCGGACCGAGCTGGTCCGCTTCGACGTAGTGGACCTCCCCTCCTCCTACAACGTGATTATGGGGAGGACCACAATCAACCGGCTGGGGGCTGCCACCCATCAAAACTACCTCTGCATGAAGATCCCCGGGCCGCATGGCGTGATCAACGTCCGGGGAGACCAAGACATGGCCCATGCTCTGTATGAGCGCGCAGCCGCCACGATCGGAAGCGTCAACGTTATTGAGGTGCCCAGGGGGGAGGCCTCCCCCCTGGAACCAGACGTCGCGGCAATACCTCCCGGGGGAGGAGGGACGCTGTATTTTCCTCCCCTTTCGCGGCTTCGCAGGGGGAGGCCCTGTACTTCATTCTATTAGCAATACATAGGTCTTGCTTTTCAAACTGTCTCATTGCAGGTCTCTCTCATTGCCGCCCCTAGCGGCGATGCCCTCCCCTCGAGGAAGCCCTCCCCGCGAGGATGTCCTCCCCGCGAGGATGCCCTCCTCGTGAGGATGACCTCCCCGCGAGGAAGTGGGCCAGGCCCAGCAAGTCCCTACAACGGGAGTCCTCACTCCTGTAGGGCGGCTTACGATCAGCCCTCGTGGACTGAGGGTGTAAGCGGCAACCCGGTCACAGTGGCCGTGGTAACGAGTCACTTTGGGAGACTAGTCCCCTGCCCAAACACTCAAGCCCCATATTCGGGCACTTCCTCCTCCGGGAGTCGACGCTATTCCCGGCTCCCCGTTTTCACGGCGACCGGAAGATCGGCCCCTTGCGGCTCGATTGGATCTATCTTCCTCCTCCGGGAGTCGACGCTCTTCCCGGCTCCCCGTTTTCACGGCGACCGGAAGATCGGCCCCTTGCGGCTCGATTGGATCTATCTTCCTCCTCCGGGAGTCGACGCTATTCCCGGCTCCCCATTTTCACGGCGACCGGAAGATCGGCCCCTTGCGGCTTGATTGGATCTATCTTCCTCCTCCGGGAGTCGACGTTATCCCCGGCTCCCCGTTTCCACGGCGACCCGATGAATGCCTCCTGGAGACCCTATTCTCGGCTCCCCGTTCTCACGGTGACCGGACGATTGTCTCTTGGAGAAGTCACGGGTTTCTCGGGCATTTTCTTCCCCAAAGACCCTACTCCCGGCTCCCCGACCGGACGAATGTCTTCTAGGAAGCTCCCCTCCGGAAATCTCACCGGGTTTTCTTGGATGTTTCTTCCACATGAGGCCTCCTTCCTGGCTTCCCGTTCTCACGGCGACCGGACGATTGTCTCCCGGAAGCTCTTCTCCTTGAAAACCTCGTTTTAAAGTTTTCTAACTTAGAAAATTTCCTATCCTATAGGTGACTACTATCCCGGGGGCCTTGTTACCCCCACAGCGCGCGGAGCTATTCTCCGGCCCGCTGTGGGCGGGGGGGATAAGGAACTCCCGGGTGTCGACCGCACCACCCATGAGGAAACTTAGCTCATCCTTGTTAAGATGAGTCGTCCAGACCATCCAAGAAGAAGAAAATAAAGAGGAAATGAAAGGAAACAACAACACAGTGCTTTATTGATTAGCAAACCCGGAGGACATCTTCCCCCTCCAGTGGGCTTCGGAAACGATACAACCCGGGTTCTAACCCGGGGGATTCTCTAAGCCCTAAGGCTCCTACGCCTAATACTCCCGGAGGCTCTCCGCTAGCTCCCGGGTCAAGTCCCGGTACAACGCTCGTACGCGGCGCCGAGCGTCCCGGAGCACATCTTCAGGACAAAACTCGTATCCCGCCGGTGGAAGTATCCGGAGGGGAGGGATCATCCAGAGGCCCGGTCGCGGAGGGGACAATTCGGCACGATGATTATCGAAGTTGTCCAAGTGCCACTCCGGACGCCACCTCAACCGGATCGGCTCCCGGACACTATCCTCGCCGCGATTCCCGGAGAGAAGGCTTAGCAAAATCAAAGACGCTTGGGCGTCCCCCGGGGAGCCCCTCCCGGACCTTCGCCCAGGAGCAACCTCCTGGGAACCCTGGTAACAGTAAATTCAATTCAAAGACTTAGAAAAAATTCTAACTTCATTGCATTCAAAATGTTTATGTACAAGTGCCCGGGGCTTCTTCTAAGAAGCTACCGGAATCAAAAAGTCCTAAAACAAAAAAGGGCCCTAGCTAAGACCCGGGGGGAGGCTCATACATGTTCATTGGCGTCCTCCCCCTGGGGGGCTTCCTCCAAGGCCGGGGCTGGGGCGTCTCCCGCCGTAGGCGCCGGAGCCGGGAGCCACGCCCGGATGATCCGGTCGTAGAACCCTCCGGCGAGCTGCTCGACCTCCCGGCGTGAAGGCTCGAAGGAGTCCGGGAAGCTTCGGGGGATGCGGCCCCCGATCGCCCGGGCGCCGACCCCCCGGAACTCGACGAGCCCCGCAGCGGCCGCGACGACGGGGATCGCCCGACCCCGTGCCCGAACGTCGGCAGCTTCCGGGATGGCGGAGACCTGTGCGTTGAGAGAACGCACAGCCTCCGCGAGGGTCGCCGGCGGCACCTCCCTGCTCCCGGAGCCGAGGCTTACGCCAAGGCCCTCGAGGGCCGACCAGACGGAGCGGCCCGCGTCTGCCACCGCCCGGACGCTCGAGCTCTCGAGCTCCCGGAGCGCCTCCTCCCTCGCCTTGGCCTCCTCCCGGAGGCGGGCGTTGACGACCTCGGAAAGATGGACCTGGGCCCGTACCCGGGTCAATTCCGCGAGGGCTTCGTAACGTTCCCGGAGGGCCTCCTCGCGCTGCCCTTTGGAGGCCGCGGCCCGGCCCTCCGCCTCCTTAAGCAGCCGGGCGACCCGCTGCTCAAGGCCCCAGGTAACAGCTGCCACCTACAAAATACATAAGAGTTAGAAAAATTTCAAAGTGCAGGGGATGAGCGAAGGCGTTATCGACTCAGGTTACCTGGGCCCCGAGGGACTGAAGCCCCTCGAAACGCTCATGGAGCGTCCCTCCCGTGACGAAGGCCTGCACCTTCCGGGTATGCAGGCCCTCCGAGTAGCGGGCGACCTCCCCCGCGGGGAGCAAAGGGGTTTCCCGCCCGGAGCCGCCGGCGTGGCCGGCGGGGGGTCCCCGGACCTCAAGGTCCGGTAACGCGGCCGGCGTTTTCGTCGACGAGGTAGTGCCCCCCGAAGACGTTGCCGAGGAGCTCTCAGCGGGAGCCTCCGCCCGGGGGGGGACCATCAGGCCTTTCCCTGCCCCGGGCCGGAAGGTCCTCGGGGCCCCCTCCTCCGGAGGAACCTCGTAGACCGAGGGGCTCCCCCCCTCGTCCACCGGCCAGACCCGCGGGGGCGAGGCCCCCGCGAATCTCACCTCCAGCCTCTCCGGCTCCAAAGAGGCCGGAAGGGGCGGGAGGAGCTCCACCGTGAGCGGCGACGGGGCGTAGTTCGCCGAGTCGGACGCCGCCCCGCCCGCGGTCGCCTCCTTCCCCCGCGCCTCGACGGGGCCCTTCGGGGGAGGAGGCGTTGCTTCCTTCCGGGACGGTGCCCGGGCACGCTCGCTCCCGGGGGTCTCGTCCCAGGGCTTCGCCGGTGTCGCCGCCGGCGTCGTCCATGGGCCGGGGGTCTTTTGAACCCGGGCCTTCTTGGGCTCCGAGCCCCCGGCCGCCTCCTTCCCCCGTTTGTGCGACCCGGGGGTGGGGAGAGGCTTCCTCTCCGGCAGCTTTAGCCTGAAGGCCGCCGCTACCAAGTTCTTGGGGGGGCCCTCGCCCACGGCGCGCACGACGCGCTCGTGCTCATCGGCGAAGTACCTCCCCAAGAGGTTCTCCACCTTCTCCCGCGCCGCCGGGTACGGCCGGACTGCAAGAAGTAAAGAGTTAGTCAATTTCTTAAAAATTTGTAACTACAATGCAGCGGGTTCCCGGAGCTTACGTCGCGTCACCGGCTTCGCCGGAGGCCGCTGCTCGGGGCCCATGCCGATCCCCCTCTTCCCGCCGGTGAAGGGGGAGATCCGGAGGAGAGCCATCTCCTCAGCCGCATCCCGCATCGAGCGGGTCTTCTTGGAGAGGATCACCTTGCCGAGGAGCTCGTACTCCTCGTCCGTCCACACCGGCGGCTTTGGTGCGGACGACCGGCTGTAGGTGGGGGCCTCCGGGGCGTACACCACCGCGTCGTCTCAGACCCGGAGGTAGAACCACCACCGGACCCAATCCCCCCAGTGGTCCCGGGAGGCCGCCGCCGGGTAGTCGATTACACGGGCCGGCAACATCTGGACCATCACCGAACCGAAGGGGGACTTGGGGCCCCCCTTCACCAGATGGGATGTCCGCGCCACCAGTTCGTAGAAGTACCGGAAGGCGTGAAGGTTGGGCTCCCGCCCAGTCGCTGTCTCGAAGAGCCAAATGAAGAGGCCCATCCGGACAAGCGCGTTCGGGGTGAGGTGGTTGAGAGCCACCCCGTACTCCTTGAGAAACTCCCGGAGCATGGGATGCACCGGGAGCCGGAGCCCCGCCTCGAGGAAGGCCTCGAAGGCCACGACCTCTCCGGGCCTGGGGCAGGGGGCCCCGTCCTTCTTCACGGGGACTCGGATGTCCCCGTCCGCAACAATGCCTCTTTCGGCCAAGGACTCGGCGTCCTCGGCCGTGAACTCCGACGCCCAGTGGAAATCCGAGGGGATTTCCTCCGGGGGCACCTCCGTGGTCTTCGCTCGACCCTTGGGTGCCATGAGGTTAGTCTTCTTTTTTGGTGGCTAACTTTGCAGGAGGCTACTACTAGAAACTCCCGGACGCCTGCTACCGGAAAGGGCTACCGGAAAGGGCTACCGGAAAAAGCTACCAGGAGAGCAAAAATCGTTGAGGCCGAAAATTTGGAATGAGCTTCCGGGCCCCCCAAGGTCCTATTTATAGGGGCGGGCCGTGGTCTAGATGCACGCCACGTGGCACCCGCGGATCAATCTGGACCGTAGAAGTTCAAACCGTGCGCGGGAAATGAAGGGACGGGCGCGTGAATCGAGGCACCGGTTCGAACCGCGCGCGCATTTATGGCGAAACGGCACGGCTTTAAGCATGGGGCACGGAAACCGAAGCGTCGCGGCTCCGGTAACTTGGCCCGGAGATCTTCCCGGTGACCTGAACCATACCCACCGGGGACTCGAGCATCGTCCCCGGCGGGCATGGGGGGCTGCTGTTGGGGGAAATCTCCGCGGGACTAAGTCCAGGTAAGATGTACCACGACATCTTACAACAGAGGGATACAAGGGCTATTTATAGCCCCAAAAATAAGCAAGAAAGACTAAACTACCCCGGACGCTACTGTCGGATTGAGGGGTAGCAACGTCCTTCTCCCGGTCAAGCACCTTGGATGCTTGACAGGTGGTCGCTGATTCCTGAGGCGCTCCTCGTGTGACCTGCACGTGATCAACAACCAGAGACTTTACCTTTAGAAGAGCGATGAGGCCCGGGACATACACCGGAGGCCAGGTCCCCGGGCCAAAGGCGGCGCCCGGGACCGGCACCGGAGGCCGAGCCCCGGGAGCCAAAAGGCGGCGCCCGGGACCGACGCCGGAGGCCGGGTCCCGGGGGCCAAAAGGCGGTGCTCGGGGCAGGCACCGGAGGCCACGTCCCCGGGCAAATGGCGGCGCCCGGGACTGGCGCCGGAGGCCGGGTCCCGGGGGCCAAAAGGCGGCGCCCGGGACCGGCACTTGAGGCCACGTCCCCGGGAAAATGGCGGCGCCCGGGACCGGCGCCGGAGGCCGGGTCCTGGGAGCCAATGGCGGCGCCCGGGAGTGGCGCCGGAGGCTGGGTCCTAGGGGCCAAAAGGCGGCGCCCGGGGCAGGCACCGGAGGCCACGTCCCCGGGCAAATGGCGGCGCAACTTAGCTGGACTTAGTCTCGTGGAGATTTCCCCCAACAGCAGCCCCCCATGCCCCCCGGGGACGATGCTCGCGTCCCCGGTGGGAATGGTACATGTCACCGGGAAGATCTCCGGACCAAGCCACCGGAGCCGTGACGCTTCGGCTCCCGTGCCTCGCACTTATGACCGCGCCGCTTCTCCATAAATGCGCTCGTGCCTCGATTTGCGCGCCAGTCCCTTCGTTTCCCGCGCATGGTTTGAACTTCAACAACCCAGATTGCTCCGTGGAGTACCACGTGGTGCTCATCTGGATCACGGCTCGCCCCTATAAATAGGGCCTTGGGGGGCCCGGGAAGTTCATTCCAAACTTCTCAACCTTAGCGCATTTAGCTCTCCCGGTAGCTCTCTCCCGGTAGCTAGCTCCCGGTAGCAGGCGTCAGTAGGCGTCCGGAACCTTTAGGCGTAGCCTCCTGAAACGTTAGCCACCGGAAAAAACAAACCAGATGGCACCGAAGGGTCGAGCGAAGATGACCGAGGTGCCCTCGGAGGAGGTCGCTCTGGACTTCCTCTGGGCGTCCGAGTTCACGGCCGAGGACGCGGAGTCCATGGTCGAACGCAGCGTCGTTGAGGACGGGGACATCCGGGTCCCCGTGAAGAAGGACGGAGCCCCCCGCCCCAGGCCCGGAGAGATCGTGGCCTTGGAGGCCTTCCTGGAGGCGGGGCTCCGGCTCCCGATGCATCCCTCGCTCCGGGAGTTTTTGAAGGAGTATAAGGTGGCCTTAAACCACCTCACCCCGAACGCGATCATCCGGATGGGCCTCTTCATCTGGCTCTACTAGACGGCGACCGGGCGGGAGCCCACCCTACGCGCCTTCCGGTACTTCTACGAACCGGCAGCGAGGAGCTCCCACCTGGTGAAGGGGGGACCCAAGTCCCCCTTTGGCTCGGTGATGGTGCAGATGCTGCCGTCCCGGGTGGGCGATTACCCGGCGGCGGCCTTCCGGGACCACTGGGGCGACTGGATCCGGAGGTGGTTCTACCTCCGGGTCCGGGACGACGAGGTGGCGTACGCCCCAGAGCCCCCCTCTTACAGCAGGTCGTCCGCGCCGAAGCCTCCGGTGTGGACGGACGAGGAGCTCGAGCTCCTCGGCAAGGTGATCATCTCCCGGAGCACCCGCTCTATGCGGGACGCCACCGAGGAGATGATGCTCCTGAGGATCTCCCCCTTCTCACACGGGAGAAGGGGGATTGGCATGGGCCTGAAGCAGTGGCCCCCGGTCAAGCCGATGACCCAACGTAAGTCCCGGCTACCTGATGCATTGCAGTTACAAATTTTTGGAAATTTGACTAACTCTTTGCCTTTTGTAGTCCGGCCGTACCCGACGGTGTGGGAGAAGGCGGAGAACCTCCTGGGGAGGTACTTTGCCGACGAGCATGAGCGCGTCGTGCGCCTCGTGGGGGAGGGCCCTCCCCGGAACTTGGTGGCTGAGGCCTACGGGCTGAAGCTGCTGGAGAGGAAGCCCCTCCCCACCCCCGGGTCGCACAAACGGGGGAAGGACGCGGCCGGGGGCTCTGAGCCTAAGAAGGCCAGAGTCCAAAAAGCCCCCGACCCGTCGACGACGCCGGTGGCAACACCGTCGATGCCCTGGGACGAGACCCCCGGGACCGAGCGCGAACGGGCGCCGGCCCGGAAGGAAGTAACTCCCCCTCCCCCGAAGAGCCCTGCTGAGGCCCCGGGGAAGGAACCAGCCGCGGGCCGGGCGGCGTCTGACTCGGCGAAGTACGCCCCGTCGCCGCCTTCGGTAGCGGCCCTCCCAGCACCCCCGGCCCCCTTGGAACCGGAGAAGCTGGAGGTGAGGTTCGCGGAGGCCTCGCCTCCGCAGATGGAGTGGCCGGTGGATGAGGGGGGGAGCCCCTCAGTCTTCGAGGTTCCTCCGGAAGTAGAGGCGCCAGGGGCCTTCCCTCCTGGGAAGGGGAAAGGGCTCATGGTCCCTCCCCGGGCGGGGACCTCTTCCGAGAGCTCCCCGGCCACTTCCAAGGAGGCCACCTCCTCGGCGACGAAGACGCCGACCACGCTGCCAAACGCCCAGGTTCGGGGACCCCTCACCGGCCACGACGGGACCGGCGCCGGGTGGGAGACCCCCCTGCTTTCCGTGGGGGAGGTCGCCCGCTATACGGGGGGCCTGCAGACCCGGAAGGTGTAGGCCTTCGTTGCGGAGGGGACGCTCCATGAGCGTTTTCGGGCGCTTCAATCTCTCCAGGCCCAGGTAACCTGAGTTGGCCTCGTTGGCCTACACCTTCCGGGTCGCGTTCCTCCTCCACGAGGTCGATCTCCAGGCGCTGGTTGGCCTCGTTGGCCTAGTAAGCTGCGGTCGTGGCTCCTTCTAGGAGCTCGACTCGCAGCGACCGGAAGCCAATCTCCGTGGGGAGGACTGCCTCCCTCCCGTAGACTAGGGAGAAGGGAGTACGTCCCGTCGCCCGAGACGGGGTCATGCGCATGGAGCAGAGGATGCTAGGGAGCTCCTCTGCCTATGCACCCCGCTTAGAAGAGGTTTGCTCGAGTCTCCGGCGCAACCCCTGCAGGATTACGCCGTTGACCCTCTCGATAGCCCCGTTGCTCCGGGGATGGGCCACTGAGGCGAAGTGGATGACGAGCCCCAGGCCTTTGCAGAATTCCCGGAAATAAGTCGAGTCGAATTGTGTCCTGTTATCCACGGTGATATCCAGGGGGACACCAAAACGGCAAACGACGTTTTTCCAGAAAAACCGCTGAACGGCCCGGGACGTGATGCTGGCCAAGGGTTCCGCCTCTACCCACTTTGTAAAGTAGTCGACCACGACCACCGCATACTTGTATCCTCCGGGAACTTGCGGGAAGGGTCCTTAGAGGTCCATCCCCCAGCGCACGAAGGGCCAAGTGATGGGGATAGTCCGCAGCGCTACAGGGGGGAGGTTCGAGCCCTTGGCCATCTTCTGGCATGCTTCGCATGCGGAGACAAGTTCTCGCGCGTCGCGCATGACCGTGGGCCAGTAGAAGCCCTGTCGGAGAGCATTGGCCGCGATGGCACGCGGGGCTAGGTGAGAACCACAGCTCCCTGCGTGAATGTCTTCGAGAAGTTGGAGTCCCTCCGGCCGGGGGAGGCAGCGCAGGAGGGCGGAAGCCCCTCGCTCGTAGAGCCTCCCCTCCAGCAGGAGATATGCCCGGGCTTTGGCCCGGAGGCGCTTAGCCTCGGTCTTGTTGGGAGGGTCCCCCTCCCCCTTAATAAAGGAGATGAGGGGGTCCATCCATGACGGAGTCCGGGTGAACTCGGCGACCTCTGGGACGCGGGGCTCATCGCTCGTGTCCGGGGAGGCCACCGAGGGCTTCGTGATGATTTCCAAGAAGGCCCCCTTGGGGAGCGATTCCCGGGCGCTTGCTGCCCGGGCTAAGGCGTTGGCCCGGTCGTTGTCCCTTCGCGGGATATGCCGGGCCTCGAGGCCATCGAAATGCCTCTCCATCTTTCGCACCTCCTGCAAATAAAGACTCAAGTTTGCGTCATGGCACAGGTAAGACTTGTCCATCTGGCAAACAACGAGCTGAGAATCTCCCTTCACTAGGAGGCGCCGGATCCCCAGGGAGCGCGCAAGGCGCATCCCGAGGAGCGAAGCCTCGTACTCAGAGACGTTGTTGTTTGCGGGGAACTCGAGCCGCGCGGCGTACTCGGGTTCCTTCCCCTCGGGGCTCCGGAGGACTACTCCCGCACCAGCCCCGGCGAGACACAGTGACCCATCGAACATGAGAGTCCAATGATCACTACGTCGGGGCGGCACAGGGAGGTCTTCGTCCCCGGATCCACAGGCAGGAGTCCACTCTGCGACGAAGTCGGCGAGGACCTGCGACTTGATTGCGGAGCGGCCTGTGAGGGACAGGGAGAAGGGGGCGAGTTCGGCCCCCCACTTCCCAATCCGGCCGGTGGCTTCTTTGTTCTGCAGTACCTCCCCCAGGGGGAGGGACGACGGGACGGTGATGGGGTGTCCCAGGAAGTAGTGGCGAAGCTTCTGGGACGCTATTAGGAGGGCGTAGCAGATATTCTCCATCTCCGTGTACCGAGTTTTGGCCCCTTGGAGGGCCTCACACACGTAGTACACGGGACGCTGCTGCCCCCCTTGCTCCTTCACCAACACCGCGCTGATGGCGACCGGGGTCGCGGCAAGGTAGTGGAGCAAGGGCTCTTCTAGAGACGGACTCACGAGCATTGGAGGGCTCGTGAGGTACTTCTTGAGGTCGTCGAACGCCTCCTGGGCCTCGGGGGTCCAACAGAACCCCTCGAGCCCCCGGAGGATCTTGAAGAACTGGAGGCCTCGCTCCCCCAACAGCGAGACGAAGCAGCTGAGCGTGGCTAGGCGGCCGGAGAGCCGCTGGACGTCCTTGACGTAGCGCGGCGGGGGCATGTCCAGGAATGCCTGGATCTTTTCGGGATTTGCCTCTATGCCCCGCTGGGACACGAGGAAACCCAGGAGCTTCCCCCCGCTCACGCCGAAGGTGCACTTCTCTGGGTTGAGCTTGAGCCCAAACGCGCGAAGGTTGCGGAAGGTCTCCGCCAGGTCGTCGATGTGGGAGGCTGCGCGGGGGCTTTTGACGACCGCGTCGTCTACGTAGACTTCGACGTTGCGGCCGACTTGATCTTCGAAGACCAGCGTCATGAGGCACTGGAAAGTCGCTCCCGCGTTCTTGAGCCCGAAGGGCATATGGACGTAGCAGAAGGTTCCGAGGGGAGTTATGAAACTCGTCTTTTCCTCGTCCCCTTCTGCCATCCGGACTTGATGGTAGCCCAAGTAGGCGTCTACGAAGCTCATCAGCTCGCACCCAGCGGTGGAGTCGACGAGCTGATCAATCCGCAGGAGCGGGAAGTTGTCTTTGGGGCAGGTGCGGTTAAGGTCGGTGAAGTCCACGCACATCCGCCACCTGCTGGTTGACTTCTTCACGAGGACGGGGTTCGCGAGCCACTCGGGGTGCAGGACCTCCCGAATGAACCCCGCCTCTCGGAGCCGGGTGATCTCCACCTTGATTGCCTCTTGGCGCTCGAGGGAGAGTTTTCGCAGCTTTTGTTTGATCGGGGGGTGACCAGGGGCCACTGCGAGCTTGTGCTCAATGACCTCCCGGGCGACGCCCCGCATGTCCGAAGGCTTCCACGCAAAAACATCGGAGTTTTCGCACAGAAAAGCCGCAAGTTGCGCTGTATGCTCCTCGGGGAGCTCCGCCCCGATCCGGACGGTTTTGTGTTCGTCGCCCCGGGGATAGCAGGACCTTCCGGAGGCCCCCTTCCAGACGCGGCTTGAGGAGGGGCCTCCCGGGCGGTGGCGCAGCGACGTCTGGATCCGGGGGAGAGGCCTCCCCCCCGGGCGTCTTTATGAGGTTGACGCTTCCAATTGTGGCAGCAGCGCGCTCGTACAGAGCACGGGCCATGTCTTGGTCTCCCCGGACGCTGATCACGCCATGCGGCCCGGGGATCCTCATGCAGAGGTAGTTTTGATGGGTGGCGGCCCCCAGCCGGTTGATTGTGGTACTCCCCATTATCGCGTTGTAGGAGGAGGGGAGGTCCACTACGTCGAAGCGGACTAGCTCGGTCTGGTAGTTCTCCGGGGTGCCGAACGTCATAGGAAGATCTACCTTGCCAACGGGGTGGATCGCTGTCGCGCCCCGAAACTGGGACAACGACTACTCCTGTAGAGACCTAGCTCGCTGCAGCTAGTCCCATTCTCACAAACCTTTGACTTCCCAGGATGAGTCAAACACAGGAGTATATTACATTGCAACAGAGTACTCACAAAATATTAAGCAGTGTGGCCTGCTGGCCTTAATATTACATAACGAGGATTACAATGCCTACAAGGCATTCCGGGTTTAGCAAAATATTTAACTACACAGCAGAAGATAGGTGACCCTCCCACAAAAGAAGTTGACGGCAGAACAACACACATCAGGGCTCTAGCGGAACTGATTCTCCTCCTTTTGGATCCACGAAGTACTCCGTGCCATCATCTTGATCAAAGTAGGCTCCATCTATTGAGTTGAATGTTGCAAGGGTGAGCACTTATGTACTCAGCAAGTCATAGGTAAGAGTAGATACATATAGTAGTGATGATATGAACCTAGACTTGTCAAGAATTATGGATATTTGTAAAATAATCTTTTTCTTTCTCATCTCATCTTATGGCAGCACTTTTCATAATATAACATCATCATTCATGTTCACTAGATTATAGCACTACCGCGACACGTCGACACACGACAGCCCACGGCAGCACCCCTTATCATGACAACACATGTCATTTGGGTAATCTTGATTAAACATATTTTATTTAGAAAATAGTGCTTGTGTCACACCCCGTAGATTTAATCCACCGCAGTAGACTCCTATAAACCCGGGAGCTCGGAGTATTCGAATACATTTTTAACTCTGCAGAGAGGTACCAATTTACCCGCAAGATATTCCACTTTCAAACCTTTCCTATCATAATAAAATGATTGGACCCCTGACTCACTTCATACTGTGAGCGGCAAGGTGGAAATAACAAGAACTTTTGTTATGTTTTACTCACAATTCACCCCCGACCTGTGGCTCTCAGCGAGACACAGTTGTGGCAGGTTGTATCCAAACCTCCACCCCTTTGCTTATTCCCATTACTGGGTCAGCGTGCTTGATCACCTTCAGTGATATGTGTGGGAGCCGCGCTCCGTGTTTATCGTGCATCACTACACATCTCATGCAGGGGTTTCATGTGCGATCCACATAATTACTTGTTCAGGCCTGTCCCATACCAGGCTTGCGGTTAGCACGTTGTTCATGCCACTAGACGCACAACACAAGGTTCTAGTCCTTATATGCCAGTGACCAGACCATCCACAACCCTGCACCTTCAGTGCCTGCATATCCTTTGCAGTCTAGCACCTCCAGTGCTACAGCCATCCATACCATTTTTCTGATCACGGCTAGGGGTTTTATTTCATGAATATAAGTATATAGATACATATAATAGTTCATGGCTCAAAACTTGTTTATTTCATATTTCACAGATAACCAGTCTAGTACTGCCAATTCATAAATCAACCATTCTCAATCTTTCACATGCAATATTGCCTATATTCAAGGTTATGTTTTAGCAACATTTAAAATATAGGTTCAAAATGACCAAGGATATGACTTGCCTTCCGCGTCGTAAAATACAGCAGTCGATGACGGGTCAACAGCAAAATCTTCAAAGTCAGCTTCTGAATCTGCTCGACGACAAACAATCACACAATAATTACTTATAATATTTAAAATGTTTTAAGACTTATATGCAGAAATGCTCAACAAGAATGATTGAACTATACTGGAGATAATTTGAACTGCAAACTGAACTGAGTCGAGATTCTAGGGTTTCAAGGAATTTGGGCTAATGATGGTGATTAGATAATCTTAGGGTTTCAGGATTACAATAGGGATAACAATTCTGTGGCTGGTTTAATCAAAACAGCGAATGTCAACAGATCGACATTCGGATCAAAGTTTGGACATAGCTTTAAGAAAAGCTAGGATGCTTATCTCAAGTTGTGGTAGTAGAAGAAAATGTAGATCACAACTCTACAAAGTGGATTTCAAATTACACAACCAGAAGTGGGTAAACAAGGTCAATGCCACTGGCTGACAAGCTCTGGCATAGAGCTGACAATGCCAAAAACTAGGGCTTAGCATAACTTTTGATCTGGAGCTCCAAATGATGCACCACTTTGTCTGGGAGGTAGGCATTGCTAACAGGAACAATTAAGTTGACAGGATCTAGGGCAGGAAATGGCTAGAAAGCAAGAAATTTGATGATGAACTGAGATGAACTGGCTGCACTGGAGCAGTTCTGGACAAAAACTTGGCAAAGCTATATCTTCCAATCTAGGCCGATCTAGGTGTCGGGCTAGAAGAAAAAAATGCTTAGGAAGCTAGGGCACATCTAAAAGACAAGGTGATTTGTGCTGAAACGGCCGGGAACACTTTTCCGGTCATCGGCGCCGGAGAAGAAGCACTGCCAGTTGGGGGTTTCTGCTATAGGCAACAAGAACTTAATTCCTTTCTTGGAGAGCATCTAGGAGGTATAAGGAAGCTTCTGGTACAATTAGATGGGCCGGAGGATCACTGGAGAAGCCTGGCGACGATCGCCGGTTTTCTGGTGAAGCTCGGTTTAGGGAAAAGGTTCGATTCTTGCTTAATTGGGGATTCTAATCTTATAGGCTTGCTTGATTTGGCTTACTGATAAATTTTGATTACAGAAACGAGAGCTAATTTGGAGTAATTCAAGCCACATTGCCGGAACAGGGCATTCTTCGAATTTTAGCAATTTCCGGTGATCGCCGGCGTTAGAGGTCACCGGGGAGTAATTAGATAGTACTACATAGAGAGGATAAGTAGATGAACTCACTGATGGCTTTAATTTGGCAGGAGATGATGTGGATGAAGCTGGCACCGTGAGGCCTCTTGCTGGACTCGCCGGAGAAGACGACTGCAGCGAGGGAATTTGGAAATTGGTTAAGTCCTGGTGAAGTGTGGAGAAGCTGCTGCACACAGGAGCGTTTAAATAGGCCAGGCGAAGATGGCGAAGGGGAACAATGAAGTGATTTGCTGCTGTGATGAGATTGTTTGCGTGCTTGAGCAGTAGCGGCGAAGAAACAGCAAGAGCGGTGATGCGACGGCGACAAACTTTCAACTGATCACAATGTCGCCTCATCGGGACCTGGCAAAGCTTGTAGCAAGCGGTGGCGACAAGTACTGGCGCGGCAAAGCGATGTGGCGAGAAGATGCTGACAACAGTCACTGCTGGTCGCGCGGGAAAGCACGCACTGGTCGTCGACGTTGCAGCGACGCTGCCACGGTGATGGCTGAGGCGAGGACACGTGCGCAACAGCATGCACGATCAAGTTGCAGGCGAAGCTTGGCCGGCGGCGAACGTGCACGGCGCAAGGAAACACGGCGAGGCTTCTGGTCGTGTACAGCAGTTGGCCTGGTCGAATTTGGGCTGATTTGCAATACTTGATTTTCACATTTGGACCAATCTGTAATTCTGGAGATTTGGAAGGTTAGAGTTGAATTTGATTTCACTAATCTGGTAGATTATATTCAACAGGATATTTGGCAAAGGTAATTGATAAGATTTGACACATTTGAATAGTTTTCGATACAAATGAAAATAAGGTAAATTAGGGTAAAGTAGGATTTGAGTTTTGTCGATTTCGAATTCTGGCATTTAGGGTTCGATTTTGATATCTGCACAGAATAGAGACTTGTGGCAAATAGCATTTTGAGAAGATTTGCCGAAGAAATTTTGAGTTTGAAGTTAATCTGGAGATTTTAGCCTTTTTGGGTTTTCAGATATCAGATAAGGACTAATTTGCGATAACTCTTGGACTGATTTGTGAAAAGAGTCTAGATGGTGAAATCTGGCTGTCAACTTTTTGGATTAAGGTATTGACATACCCATGATCATATTCCAGGAATAATCTGGTCTGAAGTTGGTCAAGATTTGGATTAAATCTGGATTTCTGAAACTTAGGGTATTTAGGTAATATAGGATATTTCTGTTTTTGAAAACAGAATGGAGTTGATAATTCTGGGAGTTAGAGATAGAATTGGATCTGGGTTCTGAAGGCTTTTAAGTTCAGAGTAACTGATAGGTCACATCTGAACTATCTGATCTTGATTTGAGGTCACAAGA
Organism: Pharus latifolius; assembly: GCA_019359835.1. Lineage (NCBI taxonomy): Eukaryota > Viridiplantae > Streptophyta > Magnoliopsida > Poales > Poaceae > Pharus > Pharus latifolius. The sequence continues at coordinate 20,205,729 of CM033324.1, read as the reverse complement.
TAGATTTTGGAGATTTTAGGGCTTGAGATTGATACTGATCTGGCTATTACTACAGATACATGCATGCATTCTATTTATAAAAAGGAAATTTTCACCCCTAACTCAAGGTGTTACAATCGCCTTCCCCGGGACAAAACCTTGCAGGGGCCCAGCTGCGGGCTGCAGGAGCTTCTCATCCACCTGCATCTCTTTGATGGCCTTCAGGAATAGGACGTCGGCGGAGCTCCCGCCGTCCACGAGGATGCGGGCCAGGTGGCAGTTGTAGATGGTCGCGGAGACGATGAGCGCGTCGTCGTGGGGGAAGCAAACCTCTCGCGCGTCTTCCGCAGTGAAGGTGAGGGGGACGTCCGACCACTTGGGTGGCGGGGACGTGTGTAGCACCCCCACAACCTTGACTTCGCGCGCATACTCCTTACGCTGGCGCTTAGAGTCCCGCCCGGAGGCGGACCCTCCCACGATGACGTTGATGTGGCGCTGAGAAGTTTGGAAGGGGAGAGCTTCTGAAGGCTCCCCCTCCTGCGGCTGCCCCTGTGAACCCCCCGCGGGAGCAGGAAGGGCCGGAACAGCTGGCCGAGATGGCAAGGAAGCCGGAGTCCCCCCCTGCTCGCGTTGGTCGAGGAACGCCGCGAAGTGTTGTAGCAGCTAGTGGCAGTCTCGGGTAGCGTGGGTACTGGACCCGTGGAAGCTGCACCACGGTCCTTCCCGACTTCTCCCCGCGGGGCCTTCCCGGCAGCTCGAAGACTGTCCTCCCCCATGGCCTTTCGGCTTGGGGAAGGGGCGGTTGCCTCTCGGGGGGTCGCGTGAGCCGCCTCCGCCCTCGAGGACAAAGGTGTCCCGAGGCCGTGCCTTGTTACATCCCCCCTGTCTGGGGCGTTTGAGGGGATCCCTGGCCCCCCGGTCGGCGGGGGCGGGAGCCCCCTGGGTCTTCTTCCAGATGTCGTCTTCGTCCTCCCGAGCGTACTTTTCGAGTACGTTGAAGAGCTCGTCGGCAGAGGAGGGGCAGCTCTGGGAGAGCCTTCGGTGGAGCTCCCCCTGGAGGATCCCACTTTTGCATGCTTCGATGACTGGAGAGTCGGGGACATGAGCAACCTTGCTCTTCACTTGGGCGAAGCGCTTGAAGAAGCTTCGAATGGTCTCCCCAGTCCTCTCCCGGACGGTGTACAGCTGCGAGGAGTCCAGGGGACGCACGTAGTTCCCCTAGAAGTTCGCGCAGAACTCCCGCTTGAGCTGCGTGAAAGACTTGATGGAGCCGGCCTTCAGGTGTAGAACCAGGAGCGGGCTATGCCGGTGAGGTAGAGGGGGAAGACGTTGCACTGTACCGTCTCGTCCCCCCCGGCCGCGGAGATGGCGGTGGAGTATACCTGCATAAATTCGTAAGGGTCTGCCTCACCGTTATAGTGCTCGATGTGCGGAGGGCGGTAGGGCCGCGGCCACCGGATGCTGCGAAGTCTCCGGCATAGGGGTTGGTTAGCCCCCTGCACTTCCCGGGGAGAGCCCCGGTCGCTGTCTTCTTTGACGGGGGACACACCCTCGTTATCGGAGTCTGGGAGCGGTCCAAGGGGTCCGCCGGAGTGGCGGTGGCGACGCTTCTTTTCTGGACCGGGGCTGAGTTCCTGGACGTCCGGGCTCTCCTCCGGAGAGGCTGGCTCTTCAGCGGGTCTCTTCCCCCGACCGGTGCAAGAGCGAGGCTCCCCACGCCCACGGCCAGAGGGAAGTTCTTCCCCGCGCTCAGGTGAATGCATTCGCTCGACCTCCCCCCGGGCGAAACGGACCTGTTCTGCAGAGGGAGGGAGCTTATGCACTGTAGCTACCGGCCCGGAGGCTTCCGGGGCCGGCTGGGGGGAGCCCCCTGCGAAGACCCCCGAGACCGGAAAGGGGGAAGCCCCTGTATTATCCGGAACCGGGGAGGGGGCGCTCACAGCGATGTTTGGAACCGAAGTGGAGGGAGCCCCCGCGGCAACGACCAGAACCGGAAAGGGGGAAGCCCCTGTAATATCCGGAACCGGCGTCGGGGGAGCCCCTGGGGCGGCATCCGGAGCCGGGGAGCCGATACGGGGGGAAGTCCGCCGAGGCACGGGAGCTGCTCTGTCGACCGCCCCCGGTGCGATAAACGCGACGCGCGGGGCGGGACTGGCTCCCGGCGTAGGGAAAACCCCCGGCACATAATGGGCCGCCGGCCCCGGGAATGGGCCCGGAGCGGAGTATCCCCCAGGTGCCACAAAGGGCCCAGGCAGGAAGTAGCCCCCCGGCACTGGGACGGGCCAGGGTGCCGGGAAGGGTCCGGACGTATAGCCCGCAAGGGGAGGGAGTCCCCCGGCGGGGTCATACGGGATGGCCAAACCTCCGGAGACCGAAGGGGCTGCCGGATGACCCATAAACGGGGGCATAGCCCCCGGGAATGGGTGCGGCGCAAATGTGGGGGCCGGAGGCCGCGCCAACATGCTGAGCAGCTCATCCATAGAGCGCTGGGCGCGGAGCTGGCCCTCCACGAGAGCCTCAAGCAGGGCGTCCCGGGGAGCCGTCGAGGGGAGACTGGTCCCGGGCGAGGTCCCCGCGGTCACCGGGAGCGACCTGGAGGTAGAAGCGCCTACGTTAAGAGGAAAGGTGGGAGGCGGTACCTGGGTCTGGCCGCCTCCGGGCGGAAGCGCCGGAACGGTGGTGTCCCGGACGGGCGGCGCCGGGTCTCCGAGACCGGCGTCAACGGGAAGGGTGCGAGCCCTTGTTCTCGGGGGAGCCATGGCGTCTTGTCACGAGTCCCCACGGACGGCGCCAACTGTCGTGGTATTGCGAATACCCCGGCAGATTTTGTGAACGATCCTAGCGAAGATTACGCGGCGCGGGCTGACCGGGTGACCGGTCCTCCCCCGCCGGACAAACACAAGAATTGACACGAGGATTTATACAGGTTCGGGTCCCGGTGGGGGCCCTAGTCCTGTCGGCGTGCTCCCGACCGGAGTCGGCTGGGGAGGCTCTCTCCGGGGGAGAGGCTTCCGGAGCACACCTGTGAGTTTTGGCTATTCCAATAAATGAGTCACTTGTCTTACAACAGAGGGATACAAGGGCTATTTATAGCCCCAAAAAGAAGCAAGAAAGACTAAACTACCCCGGACGCTACCGTCGGATCGAGGGGTAGCAACGTCCTTCTCCCGGTCAAGCGCCTTGGATGCTTGACAGGTGGTTGCTGATTCCCGAGGCGCTCCTCGCGTGACCTGCACGTGATCAACAACCAGAGACTTTACCTTTAGAAGGGCGATGAGGCCCGGGACATACACCGGAGGCCAGGTCCCCAGGCCAAAGGTGGCGCTCGGGACCGGCACCGGAGGCCGGGCCTCGGGAGCCAAAAGGCGGCGCCCGGGACCGGCGCCGGAGGCCGGGTCCCGGGAGCCAAATGGGGCCGGCACCGGAGGCCACTTCCTCGGGCAAATGGCGGCGCAACTTACCTGGACTTTCTCTCGCGGAGATTTCCCCCAACAAGCAACAAAGTATAATTGTACGACATAGTGGAGCTGGTCGCCCTAAGGCATAATTGAGACCGCTCCAGCCCCCGAGTTATCAAAACTCCAAGACCATTAAAATACAACGTCCAGTGGTCAGTATTTTCTAAATCCTTTGCTTCTTGTGCAGGTGGTTCGGGATTAGTCAATTCGACCACAAAATCTGCAAGAGTTTGGGGTTTAAGTGCTACTCGGGTTATGAAGTAGAGATCAAATGCTCCCAATTTGATAGCCCATTTCACAACTTGACCCATTACTTCTGTATTATGGAGAATATTCCCTAAGGGAAAGGACGAGGGCACAGTAATCTTGTTCACTAATTGAAAATAATGTCGTAGCTTCCTTGAAGCCATTAAGAGAGGATAAAGTAATTTCTAGACCTCAGGGTATCTCTCTTTTGGTCCATTTAATACTTCACTTACATAGTAAACTAGTCATTGCTCTCCTCTCTCTATGACCAAGATAGCACTGACCGCGTGAGGGGTAGCAACCAAATAGATGAGTAACGGTTCTCCCAAGGTAGGGGAAACAAATACTAGAACACTGGCTAAATATGTTTTTACTTCCTGACAGGCTTTCTCGGCCTCATCCGACCACTGGAAACCATTGTTCTTTTGTAGAACCTTAAACAAAAGGTAATCCACGTTCACCTAATCTCGAAATGAAACAAATCAAAGTCGCCATTCGACTGGTTAGGCTCTGTACTCCTTCATGGTCGAAGGAAATCGCATTGCCCGAATTTTTCAGGATTAACCTCACTACCTCGTAAACAAACAAGGAAACTCTAAGTTTACCAGAAGAAACTCCAAAAGAGCACTTTTCAGGATTCAACTTTATCCCATGTTTATTCAAATTACAAAAAATTTCAGCCAAGTCATCTATATGACTAGAGCTTTTTACACTCTTTATAATCAGGTCATCTACATAAGCTTCTAAGTTACACCCTAATTTTGATTGAAAGGTCTTCTGCATCAAACGCTGGTATGTGGAACCAGCATTCTTGAGCCCAAATGGCATCTTGACGTAGCTATACATGCCAAATGGTGTGATGAAGGCAATTTTCTCCTGATCTTCTTCTGCCATGCTAATTTGATGGCACCCTGAGTAGGCATCCAGGAAGCTTATTTGTTCACAACCCACTGTTGAGTCGACCAACTGATCGATGCAGGGAAAGGGAAAATCATCCTTTGAGCAGGCAACATTGAGACTGGTGTAATCGACGCACATGCGCCACTTACCATTAGATTTCAGGACCATGACCGGCTTTCTGAGCCATTCGGAATGGTCAACCTTGCGAATGAAGCCAGCCTCCTAGAGTTTATCTAACTCTGCACAAATAGCTTTTTTCCACTTAGAGGCAAAACGTCTGAGCTTTTGCTTTGTTGCTCACTGTCTAGGCGGAATAGCTAACTTGTGCTCAATCACATCCCTTGGGTCTCCAGGCATGTCAGCTGGTTTGCACGCAAACAAATCTGCATTAGATTGGAGGAAAGAGATGAGCACAAGTTCCTATTTATTCTCTAGTTCTTACCCGATCCGACTATTTTGGACGGGGCTTCTTGGAATAAGGGAACTTGTTTAAGCTTTTCTTCTGGTTGAGGAGTCACCTCGACCGCATGTGGTTCTTTGGTCGCAGCCTTGATATGCCTGAGGGGAAGCTGGTCAACCAATTCCAGGGAAATGCGATCGCAAGTGAGGGCCGAATTTTGGTTGCCCCTCACTGTGATCGCTCCTTTTGGTCCTAGCACCATGATGCACTGATAAGCATAGTACGTTGCCGCCAAAAATTTGGAAAGCGAGGGCTTACCAAGAATCACATTGTATGCAGAATCAAAATCTATTACATAAAAAATAACCAATTCTGTTCTAAAGTTCTCTGGTTCACCAAGTGTTACTGCCAGTGAAATCTGGCCGATAGGAGTGTAAGAAGGACTAGGTATAATCCCAAAGAATGGGTGGACCACAATTTTAATCCTTGAACGAGGAATTTGCATCTCATCAAGTGTTTTTGCAAAAAGCAAATCGAGAGAGCTACCTCCATCGACCAGGACTCTACCCACTTTAACATTGCTAATCATGGGGATTATAACCAGAGAGAGTCACCATGGTCGTGACAGTCCTTTGGGGCAACCTTCCCGATTGAAGGTAAAGGATGTCTCCGACCAGCGGGGGTATTGAGGCTTGGAAAAGTAGGACGAAGAACCGCCTAAAATAACATTAACATGATTATTTGGTACCTAGTATGGCATTTCCTCATCTCCATCGACGTCTTTATTCCCACTGGGTTGTCCTTTTTCTAGTATAGTAGGCATAGGTACTTTACCTTTGTAAAGTTCTTCCATGCGCTTCAACCAGTTTCGTCAATTCTTAAGGTCGTGTCTTGGAACCCCATGCAGTGGACACCACTTCTTGCTTCCCTGTGGGTTAGCCTGCTTTTCCATGTGGTCGCTGTTGTGCCCACCAGAAGGAGTTTTATGATTCCTGTATGGAACCTTATTAGCTTTGTCTTGTGGTTGCTTATCCATGTTCGCGACCTCTCAGGATTGGTTCGCTCCATCCTTTTTTGACTTCTTGAATTTCCCACCCGTGGATAGCCCAGATTTCTTGTCTGAATTATCCTTCCTTTTAGAACCTAAACCAGGTTGTGGTGGTAAATCACCCTTATTAACCATCCTAGTTCATTCCACTACCTCAGTAGCATCGGAATAATGATCAGCCATGTTGAAGAGCTCTGAAACTGATCTTGGCGGGTGAATGCTGAGATCCTCTATGAATCTTCGGTATTGAACAACATGTTTAAAGGCTCTTATTATAGAACTATCAGAGATGTTAGGGATAGTATTTCTTACCCCCACAAACCTCTTTACAAACTGTTGGAGAGTTTTACTTGGGGTCTGGCGTAAATGATGAAGATCATCTTCCTTGCCAGGTTTCTCATAACAGTTTTGGAAATTGCTAAGAATAGATCGCATAGCATTTCCCAATTGTAAATGGACCCTTCTGGCTGGTTGAAAAGCTAGGTCCGTGCTGGACCATCAAGGACAGTTGTCAAATAATTCTCCATTACTTTTTCGTTTCCCCCTGCCGCTTGGATAGTAGTGACATAGATTTGGAGAAACTCAGAGGGATTTTGCATCCCATCGAATTTCTCAATAATGCATAGCTTAAATTTGTCATGCCAGACCACTACTCATAATCCAGGTGACAAGGCCTCGCAACCAACTTATGAAATATGCGGTTGTTGTTCATCGCCACCATCCTCCTGATCGCGGGAAAGGTTGGCAAGTGGAACATCACGGTGTGTTGCCAAACATGAGTGTATTGGCTCACGGTTGCGATCACAGCAATGACCAATTCTCCCGATCTTGCCATGACTACGATGAGTCGGTGTGGCGTGAACATGGTCACGTCTTCTCTGGCTATGATAAGCACTATCTCCTTCCCGTGAGTTGGTCACCGAACGCGACGAGGTAGTTGGAGTTACATCTGATGCAACTCTGTCGAGATTTTCTGCAAGAACTCTTGCAAAAGTTACCTTGTCATCTTTAGTTAGAACAGTAGAAGGGTAACAGAGCGCTTCCGTGATCACGTGAATGCACTCCAGTGTGCTCCTTCTAGGAGCTAGAGGAGTTCTTGGCATTGTCACCTCAGCCACCGGGGAAAACTCTGGATCTGTGTGGGGCCGAAGATAGGGGAGGTCATTGGTGGGATGTTCTGGGGCTGAAGTTCGCGATGTCATGGAAAAGTTGCACAAGACACAAAGTTTCCTCAGTGGTCTTGTGAACCTCATTTTCTCGGCGCATGCGAGCTTCATCTTCCAACTGTTCGCGGTCTTCTTCCTACCTGGCTAGCCATTGCTCAGGAGTTTCCTCAGAAAGCCCTACGACTTCCCTTGGAGATAAGACCATAGATGGGGAGAACATCTCCTCTTTGTGTGAGTCACATTCAAAGTCAAAGAGGGAATTCAAATTGTGTGGAGCAAACTCTTCCAAACAGAACGAATTGTGATCACCGGGATCATCCATAGCTAATGTGGGTGCATCGGGATCCTCATTGTCTTCATTGATCAAAGCCATGGGTTGGGTTTCATACTCACGTTCAAATGTGGCACGGCTCACATAAGGTGAATGGATGGCCTTCTCAAGTTCTTGGTTGATGGACGCGACCAGAACCAGAGAGGATTGCTCCTCGGCAGAAGGCTCAAAAGTTGCATCAATCTCTTCCATGGGAACGGTGTCTTCATCCATGACATCGGCATAGTCGGCTAGATCGAAGTCATTCTTGGAGTCGTATGCGCAGGGCAAAGGATCCATAGATACAGATAACTTTGGTGAAGAAGAAAATACCTTGTCTTCCCCATGGTCAGTGCTAACTATCGACGACTGGGACAAATATAGTTCGTTTAGTAGGGAGGTAGTATCTAACAATCACCAAAGTGAATCACTGTAAATATGGACACATGAACACACTGTGTTTATATAGGTACGGGCCCTCGAAGTCTGAGTAATAGCCCTACTCCTGTTGTATTCTCACTATAAGAATAATGGAATTACAAAGTGAATCGTGTTGAGTCTAATCCTCTTGTCTAGTTTTTAGACTTCTGCATCCATCACCCTTTCTTCAAGCCCTAACCCCCTTTTATACTTGTTGAAAAGGATGCCAGTTGCTTGGCTGAAAGGACATTTAGGGATAACTGCACAACGGTTGCAAGCGGTTGCTGTTCGCCAGTTTGGAGGTGCAGTTGCTGTTCGCCAGTTAGAGTGTGCGGTTATGGATAACTGCACACTCATCTTTATCTTATTGACTGCTTATGGAAAACTACATAGCTATGAGCAACTGCATAATCATCCTTATCTCTCAATGAAGAGATATTATCCTGGAATCATTGATCAGAGTGTGGTTATGGTGCAACCATACAACTCTTAGTCCATAGCCAGAAAGTCTCCACTAGACCTTCTTGATTGGAGGTACTTCCAGTTTTAATAACTCTTTTATTCCCATGTTCGCGTATGGACTGAGAACACATATCAGGGATTATCATATCTCCGCGACCAGGTTGACCGCGGGCAAATATCTCCACGACCAGAGAGACTGCGAGTAGTGTAATATGGGAGACCACAGACTCTGTGAGAATTGGCATTGTGACACAAAAGTCCGCGACATCAATCATGAGATAATCATCTGTGATGGGCCTTTGTATCTAATTAACAAGATGGGTTGGATTATGTCCAGAATGTCTTGGACTATCCGATGATCTCCTTCCATGGTCTCCTACGACCATGGAAAGGTATAAAAAGAATAGCTTGGTTCTCTTTTTGTGGTCTCTAGCGACCATGGAAAGATCTGTCTTTGTGGTCTCCTGTGATTACGGAAAGGCATAGGCAAAAAGACGTGTGTAATAATCTTTGTCACATTCACTTGCAGTTAGTACTACACACATCACGTCGCGCGACCTGCATGCGTGTGATAAAGTTTTTGGCGCCATTGCTGGGGAACAATGGTAATTCATCTCTTTAGATTAATTTTCGTTGACATAAGTAAATCCAACTTCTATTTTTCTTTTTCTTTTCTTCTTTTTCTGCACCACTAACCTTTCAGGGAAGTACTGCAAATCCGGCTAGCTTGGGCAAATCTATCAAAATCATGCACTGACTTTGGTACAAGGCAAGGCAGGTAAGATTGGAGGAAAATTCGCAACAAATTTTTGTAGAGATAAAAGACAACCATCAATGGAGGATTAAAAGAGACACAAGGGGTCTCAAAAAAAGAGACTCAAGGATTATGCAATCCTACATAGCATGGGGTTGCAATAATGTATTCTTAGACCACCATTTGAATCAAACAACTTTGAAATAAAACCTGCACTTTTTTAATTTGGTTCAACAAAATTAATTCAGCGGTCTTCTCCCTGAAGATCTATCTTTACATTTGCACATGTTTCTTGAGTATTATGATACTTTCAAGATTAATGGAGTAACACAATTTGCACTTCGTTTGAGTCTCTTTCCTTTCTCACTGCGCAAGAAGGCGAGGGCATGGCTATACACTATTCCTCCTGTGTCAATTAGTACATGGGACGAACTCTCATGAGCTTTTCTTGGTAAGTTTTTCCCTCCTGCTAAAATTGTTCATATTCTCAACCAGATTGCATTTTTTTCTCAGCAGGTAGGTGAATCACTTTATGATGCTTGGGAACAGTACAAGAACTTGTTGATCAAATGTCCGCATCACAGACTAGAGAAGTGGCTTGTTGTCCAGACGTTTTATAGCGGGCTGAACTACAACTCGCGGATTGTTGATAGACGCCACAGCCGATGGCACACTAATGTACAAAAGTGTATACGAAGCATACGACCTCATCGAAGGTATAACTCAAAACTACACACAATGGGGAACTGAACGAGTTGCTCAACAATCTCCGACCAACAACATGGATGTAATTTGTAAACCCCATGTGATTGTCTAATCTTAAGTGATGTATGTTTTGACAATGTTTTGAATTGTTTATGATACATTTTCTTGTGTTTGTTTATATTGTCATTATGTGTGACAGTGCTATGTGATGGGTTTGTTTGGTTTTGGTGCATGTTGCAGGTTAACCGGAGTTATACTATACTTGGGACAAGGATGGGCCATCGGAGTAGAGCTCAGGGAGTAGCCAAAGACTCGATTGGTCCGAGAGATGCTAGTGGTACTAAAGGTTTGCGGGGACACTAAACATGACTATTCCAATACCCAAATGTGGTGTTGCACTAAGATTGTTGAAGTAGCTCGAGTGGGTCAAAGTGTGGAGGTTGCCGGTCGAGGTCTGGAACGGGCGAGACTTCTTATCATGTGGTGAGCTTTTAACATCGAGGTGGACACATGATGGCATTATGGCAAGCACAAGTCGTGCTCATGATGCCCAAGGAATCACCAAGATGGTGTATGGACTCCGTGTGGAAGATTACGTAGAAGGTGTTGCTTGCGAGCTAATTTTCCATTGATTTAGACTTGTTCTTAGAAAAGTGTAAACACAAAAGTTGTAGAGCTCGAATTTATCGTTCCAACAGATCCAAGAACACCTAAATCCGAGTTTGGATAATGAAGTTATGACTGTTTTGGTGTCTACTATTCAGAAAATGCTGTAATTTCAAAAATTATAAATCTAAAAATTGTAAAAAGGATTAATTGAGAGTTGGGCCAAGTTGGACTTCGGGCCCAACCTCCACCATCTGCTACATTAGTCCCACCGGGTTGTAGAGACTATCATAGGTGTGGAGTGAGTCTATATAAGAGAGGGATGTTATAGAGAGCTTGACATCCCTTCAAGAGAGAATTTTTGGCTATTGTGCTTAGCCTTTGAAACATATTTATTCTTGACCCTTTTCTTGGTTCTTTAATATTTTATAAGATGTTAAATCTCCTCTCTCTTGATTGTTTAAATTACTATATATGCTTATCTAAATACTCGCAACTGGTTTTTTAAATACTCCCAATTTAAATACTCGCAATTGGTTGTTTAAATTCTTGCAATTGATTGTTTAAATATTTGTAATTGATTGTTTAAATATTTGTAGTTTATTGTTTAAATATTTGTAGTTTATTGTTTATTGTTTTTCTATTTCTCTTTTTTTTATGAAGATTTTTGGATATCAAGAGAGATGGTGCTATGATTGGGAATAGCTATATTTGAAATATCAAAGCACCCCTAGCATCTTCATACCATCTCTTGTTTCTTTTGCTTGCTTCTTGGGAATTTATTTTACAATACCGATTCACAACCCCCTCTCGGTTCACCGTCCTTTCTTTTCAATTGGTATCAGAGCCCAGTGTTGCTCTCATTTGTAGGCTTCACCGTCTCTTGAGCCATGGCGACCGATAAGTACACAAGGAAGCCACCCATCTTCGATGGAGATGACTTTTCATATTGGAAGAAGCGCATGGAGACATACATGAAGTCTCAAGGTTTCAACCAATGGAAGATCATTGAAGATGCATATGTGGAGCCTTCTAAAATTAATGAGTCCAACAGAGCATAGGCCTTACACAACCAGAGGGTGATGAACTATCTATATGGAGCCCTAGGACAGATTGAGTACTACCGGATCTCGTGGCTTTCCACTGCTCATGATATTTCGGTGGCCCTCGGAGATTTCAATGAGGGTACCACTCAAGTTAAGAGTGTGAAGCATGCGCTTTTAATATCTGAGTATGAGCAGTTCACAATGCAGTCGAGTGAGTCTATTGATTGATTTTTCACTCATTTCGATACTCCTGTCATCAAACTGAGTTCTATAGGCAAAGATCTTTCTGAGTCTGAGAGATGTCACAAGATCCTGTGTTCCTTGACTCCAGCAGTTTGGCATGTCAAAACCACCACCATTATGGAGGCAAAGGACCTCAATGTCTCGATGACCAAGTATTTGTATTCTTCTCTCAAGACTTATGAGATGACTAGGGCGGCAATGTCTCCTCCTATATCTAAGCCGTTGGCATTACACGCCGCACATCCTATCTCACTAGGTCTTCAGTGTCCTCATTTGGTTTTTCTCTTTCTGCTCTTACTTCTGTTGAGGATGAGGCTCTAGATGTGCTTTCTGATAATGAGCTTGCTTTGATTACTAAGAAATTTGTGAGGGTTTGGAAAGCAAGAAGAGAGAAGAGAGGAAAGAGAGGAGTGGTCATATGCTTTGAGTGTGGCATGCCTGGCCACATCCTGCTTCTTCTAATAGCTTTCGAGTGCTCAATGTTGCTACTAGTACAATTGTAGAAACCTGTGATGTTACTTTTGATGCTGGCAAAACTACGGGATCAAGAGAGCTTCTCCATCCCTTGCAACATAGTACGGTACACATAAATCGAGCTCTTTGCGACCTAGGCGCAAGCGTTAGTGTGATGCCTCTTACCATTGCACAACGTTTGAGCATGCGTGAAATCAAGCCTACACGCATGGTTCTGCAACTTGTCGATCACTCGGAGAAGCATCTGGAAGGAACCCTGAAAGACGTGCCTCTTCAAATTAGTAAATTTTATCTTCTAGTTGATTTTGTCATTTTTGATATGGATGAAGATGTTGCTATACCTATTATATTGGGATGAGCAATGCTCCGGACAGCGTGTGCCCTCATTAATGTTCAGGAGGACGAATTACTTTTCACACAGGGAGGAGAAAATTTTGTTTAAAATGTCTAACCTTGTTAACTGCCCCATGTATGTGGAAAAACTTTCCAGCGTGGATGGATCTAGAAGAAGTCCTAGAAGAGGACTCACCACTTCGACTCACTTTGGAAGAAGGAATGGATCAAATTGTTGACGACAAAAAAAACGGACAGCAGTGAAGAAGACGAACAAAACGAAGATGAACCAACAAAAGAACCATCCAAAGAGGACATCTCTCACTCCGACATCACAGGTAAGGAAAAGGTACGCAAACCTACACTTATAACTCTTCCTTCCACGCTGAAATATGTATTTTTGGATGATGATGAGATGTAACTTGTTATTGTTAATGCAAATTTGACCAACTCGCAACTAGAAAAATTGATTTCTTTACTTCATGCGCATCTCAATGCCCTAGGTTATTCAATTAATGATATCAAAGGGATTAGCCCTGAAATTTGCATACATAGGATCTCTCTAGTTGATGAAACTAAAACCTTTATTGAGCATCAACGAAGACTATACCCAAACTTGAAGGAAACTGTTAAAGCTGAAATTTCTAAACTATTAGATGCGGGTATCATACATCCTATTTCTTATAGTAATTGGGTTAGTCTTGTTCATGTGGTTGCAAAGAAAGCAGGTATGACTATGGTTAAGAATTCTAACAATGAATTGATCCCTACTAGACTTGTTACTGGATGGCGCATGTGCATTGATTATCACAAATTAAACAACGCCACTAGGAAGGATCACTTTTTTGTTGATTAAATGTTGGAAAGATTGGCCAAACATTCACATTTTTGTTTTTTGATGGGTATTCGGGGTTCTTTCAAATCCCAATTCATCTTGATGATTAAGATAAGCCGACGTTTATATGTCCTTTCGGTAATTTTGCTTACTAGCGAATGCCGTTTGTGCTATGTAACGCGCCTACAACCTTTCAAAGGTATATGATGGCCATCTTTTCAGATTTAATCAAAGAAATAATGGAAGTCTTCATGGATGATTTTAGCGTTTATGGTTCCTCTTTCAATGCCGGTCTACATAATCTTTCTCAAGTCTTATGCAGGTGCGAACAAGTTAACCTTGTGCTCAATTGGGAAAAGTGTCAATTCATGGTTCGAGAAGACATGGTACTTGGCCACATAATTTTTGAACGAGGGATTGAAGTCAACAAGACAAAGATCGATGTCATAGCAAGTCTTCCACCACCAACCAACGTTAAGGGCATACGTAGTTTCTTTGGGCATGCAGGTTTTTACTGTCATTTCATTAAAGATCCTTCCAAAACTGCTAAACCTCTCACTCAATTGCTTGATAAAGATGCGCCTTTTGATTTTGATGAAAAATGTCTTGATGCCTTTAATCAATTGAAACATGCATTAACTACTGCTCCCATCATGCAACCTCCAAAATTGGAATGAACCCTTTGAATTGATGTGTGATGCTAGTGATTATGCAATTCGCACTATTCTAGAGCAAAGAACACATAAAGTTTTACATGCTATATACTATGTCAGCAAGACTTTGGATGATGCTCAAAGTAATTACACCACAACTGAAAAGGAATTGCTTGCTGCAGTGTATGCCCTAAATAAATTTTGTCCATATTTCATCGGTTCAAAAGTTATTATGCATACTGATCATACTACTCTTAAGTATCTTTTGACCAAGACAGAAACCAAGCCACGTACGACTCGCACGATGGATCCTACTACTGCAAGAATTTGATTTGAAAATCAAAGATAAGAAAGGTGCTGAGAATGTCATCACTGATATCATCTTTCATGACTCTTCACCGACACCACTGACGTTCACATTAATGATGCTTTACGCGGTAAGCACCTTTACTTGATTCAACAAGAACCATGTTACGCTGATTACGCAAATTATTTATTTAACCATGAACTTCCTCCAAGGTTGACACCTAGACAACGCAAGCTTTTTAAACAGTCATCTTTCCCCGATTTAGTATACCGCAAGCAGTAATTAGTGATGGCGGTGCGCATTTCACTAATTACCAATTTCAAATATTGTTGATGAAATAAGGGGTTATTCATAAAGTTGCTTTTGCATATCACCATCAAACAAGTGGACAGGTTGAAGTCTCGAATAAAGAAACCAAAATGATCTTGCAGAACGTGATGGCACCATCACGTACGGATTGGGTGCTTAAACTTTCCGATATTCTTTGGGCATATCGCACTGCATTCAAAACTCTGCTAGGTATGACGCCTTACAAAATTGTATTTGGTAAGAATTGCCATTTGCCTATTGAATTGTCACACAGGGCGTTATGGGCATTAAAAGAACTCAATTGGAACTTCGACAAAGCGGGGCGACGGTGCATCCTTGAATTGCATGAACTAGAAGAGTTCCGGAATAACAACTACGAAAGTGCCTTAATTTACAAAGACAACACGAAGAAGTTGCATGACAAATGGATCCTCAACCATGAGTTTAAACAAGGTGATTTGATTTTATTAATCAATACATGGTTGAAATTGTTTCCAGGAAAATTGAAATCACGATGGATTGAGCCATACGCGATAGAAAAAGTCTTCCCGTATGGTGCCATAGAGTTTCGAGTGCAAGATGGTACCACTTTTAAGTTAAACATGCATCGTATGAAGCTGTACAATGTAGGAAACCAGGTAAGTACATTGAACTCAATCAATTCTTTCAATTCATTATATTTCTGAATGTCTGAGAATGTTCCGTCGAGCTGGACGTTAGACAAGTGCTAGCTGGGAGGCCACCCAATATACTAACACGTAGTTCTATCTTTTATGAACATAGCAGTGCAAGAATCACTCAATTCTGACGTCGTTTGGCCAACCAAAACCTATCTTTCACAAACTACCGAACTGAGCACTTTTCAAAAAAAATTTCCAAAACCTACCAAACCTGTCGAACCACTATCAACGGCACGACCAGTGTTGGGCTTGGTTTGATTGATTTTAAAAAAATTCCAAAACCACCAAACCGAGCATGACTAGCGGCACAACCAATGCTGGGCTCGATTTGATCGATTTTACAAAATAAAAAATTCCTCTTTTCAACAAAGCCGAGCACGACCCGTGCTCGTGGTCAAGCTAGCCTCAATTCGACCAACTACTCGAAACTCAATTTTCAACAGAGCTGAGCATGACCCATGCCCTGGGCCGAGTCAACCCGTGCCAGTGGTTGTGCCAAGCTCAATTTCCTCTCTATTTTCAGAATTTTGTATTCAAACTTGTATTTTTTTGACCTTTTTCTTCTCCCATACAACCATAACTCCTACCTACCAACTTATATAAAGCCCCATCTTCTCCAAATAGCACAAAAACCATTGTTTAGCCCAAAACTCCTCAAAACCACCACAAACCAAGCCCTAGATCTCTTCATCCAACCGTCAAACTTTGATTCGACTGTTGATTCCGGCTCCTCGCACTTCCACACCTCCGGATATGAAGTTTCTACACCAATGACGATGCCCCGACGCAACATCAACAAGATCACGAAGCGCCAATCAAGGTATGTCTCCACAAACCTTCTCTGGTCTTGATTTTCTGAGCATCTATTTTACTAATCCTGATCATCGTACTCGTTTTATGCACTTGAAAAAGAGACCCTTATGGCCAACTAGATTTTTGGATGTTCATATCATTAAGTCTCTAGGAATAGAAGATGATGTGCTATGCCTAATTTATAATGTGGGCTGGGATACACTTGTAGAGGTACCAGTTTTGACTTTTCACGAAGTCGTTTGAGAGATTCTATCTTCCTTTGAACAAAGTACACTACGTGTTCCTCCCGGCCAAATAGAAGGCGTGAGATTTCAATTTGCAAATGAGGATTATGATTTTTCAATTAACGAATTTGCAAATCTTTTAGGGTTAAAACCCGGGGGCACTTTTCATGGTTCTCTAGTTTCACCCCCAGAAAAATTTGAAATGCTATAACTGAGGAAGGGCAACATCTTTATCGAACCAGTAAATCAAAAGCAGCGAAAATTTGCAATCCCGCCTTTCACTATTTACAGCGTCTCATGGCCGGGGAAATTTTGGGCCATGACAGTAACCAAGAAAAAGTTTTAGAAACTGAGGTCAAATTTCTTTGGTCTATGTTAGGCAAAATTCATCTCTCATTCGTTGCCTATTTTTCCTGTCGCCTTGAACTTATTGGCAAGGATTTACACAAAACCTCACCCATAGTCTTAGGTGGCTTAATCACTCACATAACATCCTCTGTAGGGTTTAATGCTAATGATCATCAGGAATTTGTGCCTGCAGCCACCCTTGACCTACCTTCATTGCCCAACGTAGGAGGGAAGCGAATTCATTCTGTTGGGTTATTAATGGAATTCTCTCCATCCTTTTGCCCAATGTTTCTCGGACATGCTTATCTAATGAGCGAAATAAGAAATTTTTCCCATCTAGCTCATCAGATCCTAGTTCCTCACGCACTGCCAAATCTGACCATCTGGCAGCGCATGATTTTACCGCTCTGCATGCTTTTGTAGAGTCCTTGTGAACTAGTTTCTCCAACTTTAGGTTGGAATTTGCAGATTACAGGACTACGATGGATTCCAAGATGGACCACCTCATCGGCCGTGTGGGTTGCCTCTGCAACTATCATGTACACGCAGGCCACATCCTTCAGGACAGCACAAATCTAGGCGCACGTGCACACCATGGGGACATTCTTCACAACCGCGGCCTTCCACTACAACCCTGTCCACCACCAACCTATCCATACTTTCCTCCGCCATATTTCCACCAACCACCTCCACCACCCTCCGATGATTGATCTTTAAGGGATGCAAGTTTTTATTTATATTTTTCTTTTCTTTTTTGTTTCTTTTTTATTTTCTTTTCAAGTTTCACTTGCAATGCCTTGGACTGAATCTTGGAGCTACGTGAACCACAACACCTCTTTCACCACAACATCTTCAAGAACGTCCACATCATCGTTGCCACTACCGCAAATGGTAATCTATATCACTCGCCAAGCATTGAGGACTATGTCTGATTTAGCTTGCCGGGTAGTCACTTAACCGTTTGCTTAGTCGTCAGCGAATCATCAATCCACCATCTTGCTATCATAAACTGAAAAAAATAAAAAAATATAGCAACTTGGAAAGTCTGGTTTTGAAGATGATCTTTAATCAATTAGATGACTATTCTATTACATCTTTGCATATGATCCATTGAACTTAGCTCTCTTAAAATTTTCAAATGCCTATGTTCAGTTTTTATCTTAAATTAACCATTAAAACTTGAACTTGTCTTTTATATCATTATTGACTTCTTCCAAATTGAAGGTTTCTAACAAACTATTATCTAAAATTAACTCTATGATGTTACTTTTTATGCTTAGATTGCTAATTTTCTTTCTCTTCAAAATTAAAAAAATGTGTATTACTGAAGTATAATCGACCCACTAGGGGGAGGCGGTGATGAATCATCAACCAGCTGGGGAAGGGAAGATTTATTGAACTTATGCACACAAAAATATTTTCCTTGGTTCGAATAAAATGGTTGCTTAAGATGCAACTTTGTCTAGTCTCTTGTAACGTATATGTGACCCGCTGGGGGGAGGCGGTGATGAATCATTGACAAACTAGTGAAGGGAAGGTATAGGGGACAATGAGATTTGTTGCGGTATTGCGAATACCCCGGCAGGTTGTTTGGTTGTTGTTAGCGAAGAAAAGACGACGCGAGCTGATCGCGTAATCGGTTCTCTCCCATCGGGCAAACACGAAGAATGACACGAGGATTTATACAGGTTCAGGTCTCAGTGGACGCCCTAGTCCTGTCGACGTGCTCCCGACTTGAGTCGGCTGGGGGAGTTTCCTCGCGGGGAGAGTGCCCCAGAGCATGACTATTGTTTTTTGTGTATTGATGTAAAAATGAATTGTCCTCCGTTACAAGAGAGGGATACAAGGGCTTATATAGGCCCAAAAGATGCAAAATGACTAAACTACCCTGGCTGTAGCTGTTGGATCAGAGGGCACTGACTTCTTTCTCCCGGCCGAGGGACCTGGATGCTTGACAAGTGTCCTCGCGGGGAGAGTGCTCCAGAGCATGACTATTGGTTTTTGTGTATTGATGTAAAAATGAATTGTCCTCCGTTACAAGAGAGGGATACAAGGGCTTATATAGGCCCAAAAGATGCAAAACGACTAAACTACCCTGGCTGTAGCCGTTGGATCAGAGGGCACTGACTTCTTTCTCCCGGCTGAGGGACCTGGATGCTTGACAAGTGTCCTCGCCAGTTCCTGAGGCGCTCCTCGTGTGACCCTCACGTGACCGCACCGAGGACAGGGGTCACCGGGAGCCTTGTCTTCGGGCAAATGGCGGCGCCCAGGATGGGGGTGACCGAGGGCCTTGTCTCCGAACAAATGGCGGCGCCCGGGACCAGGGTCACCAGGAGCCTTGCCTCTGGGCAAATGATGGTGCCCGGGACGGGGGGTCACCAGGGGCCTTGTCTATGGACAAATGGCGGCGCCCGGGACCAGGGTCACCGGGAGCCTTGATTCTGGGCAAATGGCGGCGCCCGGGACAGGGGTCATCGAGGGCCTTGTCTCCGGACAAATGGCGATGCCCGGGACCAGGGTCACCGGGAGCCTTGCCTCCGGGCAAATGGTGGTGCCTGGGACAGGTGTCACCGAGGGCCTTGTTTCCGGGCAAATGGCGGCGCCCGGGATGGGGGTCACCGGGGGCCTTGTGCCAGGAGAAATGGCGGCGCCCGGGACAGGGGTCACCGGGGACCTTGTCTCCGGACAAATGGTGGCGCCCGCGACCAGGGCGGCGCTTGGGACAAGGGTCACCGAGGGCCTCACCTCTTACCTGGACTTGATCCCGCGGAGATTTCCCCCAACAGCAGCCCCCCATGTCGTCCAGGGATGCTGCTGGAGTCCTCGGAGGGGATGGCTCACATTACCGGGAACATCTCCTCCAGGATGGATTTCCGGCGCCTTGTCGACTCTTCAAACTTCATGCTACATACTTTCGGCGGCGCCGTCGGTCATTATGTTGCCCCTAGTCTCGATTGGAGCGCGCCGTTTGGCTATAATGGCGTCGTGTAGTTCGAACCGACGATGCGTCATTTCCCGCATCCGCCCATTCGATTAGCGCATGCCGTTTGAATTGAGTGGCGCGGATTCACCACGAGGGGCCACGTGGCGCCCATCGGGGCCACGTTCGAGCCCCATAAATAGGGTCTCGAGGGGCCTGGAGAAGTCACTCGAACCTTCGATCCTCAAACACCACCGGTGCCCTAAGCTCTCCCTGTAGCCTTCTCCCGGAAGCTTAGCCTCCGGAAACTTAAGCCTAAGTCCCCTTAGAGCCCAACACACAGGAGAAAACAATGGGACCCAAGGGTCACACAAAGGCCCCCGAGGTGCCTCCGGAGGAAGTCACCGCGGGCTTCCTCTGGGCCTCTGAGTTCACTTCGGGGGACTTAGAGTCCCTCGTGGACCGGGGGGTTTTTGCGGACGGGGACATCTGGATCCCCTCCAAGAAGGATGGCGCCTCCTTGCCTAGGCCTGGAGAAGTGGTCGTCTTCGAGGCCTTCCTCGAGGTCGGGCTTCGGCTCCCAGTGCATCCGTTGCTCCCGGAGTTTCTCCGGGAATACGGGGTGGCGCTCAACCACCTGACGCCGAACACTTTCATTTGGATGGGGCTCTTCATCTGGCTGTTCGAGACAGGCACCGGATGGGAGCTGACGCTCTGGCTGTTCCAGTACTTCTATGAGCTGGCGGCGAGGAGCCCCCATTTGGTGAAGGGAGGGGCCAAGTCCCAGTTCGGCTCCGGCTGTTCCAGTACTTCTATGATACAGCTCCTGCCGTCGCGGGTGCAGGAGTATCCGGTGGAGGCTTCCCGGGACCACTGGGGCGATTGGGTCCGGAGGTTGTTTTACCTACGGGTCTGGGACGCCGAGGTGACCTACTCACCAGAGCCCCCCTCCTACAGCCGGTCATCCACCCCCAAGCCCCCGGTATGGACCGAGGGGAGCTGAAGCTCCTCAGCCAGGTGGATGGCTCCCGGGGCGTCCGTTCCATGAGGGACGCCGCCGAGGAGCTGAAATTACTGAAGGTCTCCCCCTTCTCGTACAGGAGGAGGGGGATCGGATGTGCCCGGCGCAGCGGCCCCCACAAAAGCCGGTGACCCGACGTAAGCTCCCGGCGACTTTCTTCGTTTTTGGTTAATTTTGATAACTCACTTCACTTTTGAAGTCCGGCCATACCCAGCTACCCGGGAGAAGGCGGAGAACCTCCTCGGGAGGTACTACGCCAATGAGCACGAGCATATCTTGTGCGTCATCGGGGAGGATCCTCCCCGGAACTTGGTGGTCGACGCCTCTCCCGACCCCCGGCTCTGACAAGCGGGGGAAGGAGGCCGCCGGGGGTTCCGAGCAGAAGCGTGCCAAGGCTCAGAAGGCCCCCGGTCTGGCAACGACTTCGGGTTCCACGCCCTGAAGGCCCGGGACACCACCCTCGGGTCAGGACGTGTGCGTGTGCCTTCCCGGCGCGAGGTGACGTCGCCCCCCTCCGGAAGAAAACTCCGGGGGGGGCTGTGGAGGCGCAAGAGTTCACGCGCCTTCTTGATCCGTTTGAGACCTAGCCTTGATTTTCGCACTAGGCTCGCCCAGATTCTAATATGCGGAATAACGAGATCTTATTCGGAAATACCAAAACCCAAAGGTTGATCGAAAACACAGCTCAAAGTAATTACACAACTCTTTATTTTAAAGAGGGCTTTACACGTCGAACGTTATACACACTTGCCTACGTCGAAGGAACTATAAGTGTTTAAAACTCAAATAAGTTCTATGACTTTCGATGATCTAAACTAGACCTATTACAAGGTATTTATAGTCCAATCGTATGAGTACGTATCAGACTTATTAATCTAAACGTATTAGACTCATATAACTAACTGATCCTAAACAGATAAGCTTAGTTATATATTCGGATCGGATTACAATTCCGAACAGAGAACAAATTCCTTTTCATTGTCGTGAACCAATCCATGGTCGCGAAACCTTTCCGAACACGGTTAAGGTCGCGAAGCCGTATGCGACCAGGACTTGGTCGCGAATCCGTATGCGATCAGGACTTGAAGATCCTCCCGTATCATGACTCCCTTGTTGAGAAGGATCCAACCCCTGTTGCGACCTCTCGATCAAACTGGAGATGTGGAAATTTGAATTGTCCATGTTCTTTGGTGTACCACTTTGCCGCATGTGCTCGTTGATCTTTCTGACAGATTTGAAAAGTCTCCTTGGTGCCACTGCGGGTGATAGTCACCTTCTTCTCTAGAATCACATCTTCACGTAGAGGTTCGTCTCGTTGATAGACCAAGTCTTCAACATATGGTACTATGGTATCTGGCTCATCATCTAGCATTGAAGGCTCAAAGAGTTTGAGGTGCTCAACATTGACAACCGAGTAAATATCCATGTATGGAGGTAACTCGAGCTGACAAGCATTATTACCCACTTTCCGCAAAATCCGAAAAGGACCATAACGAATGGGTTTGAGTTTCTTACCTTCACCTTTAAGTCTCTCCTTACTCAGATGTAACCATACCATATCACCTTGAAATTGCGCATCAACTCGGTGCCGATCATGTCGCGCCTTGTACTTGAGTTGAGCTTTTAGCAAGTTCTGTTCAACCTCACGATGGAGTCGTTGAATACCTTCCAGAAACTTTTGTGCTCGATCCTGATCAGATGCTTCTTTGTTGTTCTGTGCTGAGGTGGGGATCTCAAACTCCATGTCGAATGGACTCTGTGGTAGAAATCCTAAACAGATCTCAAACGGTGACTTTCCAGTCGAACCATGCACTGCTCGATTAAAAGCAAACTGCAAGTACGGTATGCTTTCATCCCAGGTCTTCGGGTGCTTCGAGTTATATCCTCTCAAAAGATGAACGACTTTGCGATTTACCACCTCGGTTTGACCATCAGTTTGCGGATGAAAAGCAGTACTCCTCTTTAGCTTGGTGTCCATCATCATCCAGAGTGATCGCCAAAAGTGACTAAGGAACCTGGTATCACGATCAGACACAATAGTAGTCGGCAGTCCGAAGTGTGTCCAAATGTTTTGAAAGAATACCTGAGCTGCTTCTTCTCCCGTGATAGTCTTTCAACAAGGTATAAGAATAATCATTTTGGAGAACCGATCAACGACCACGAATAGATAGTCATTGCCACGTCAGGTCTTAGGCAATCCTCCCAAGAAACCCATGGATATGCTCTCCCATGGTCGCGATGGAATTGGCAAAGGAGTGTACAAACCTAATTTTCGGTTTGCCGGTTTCGAGATGCTGCAGAGACCACAACTTCAAACAAAACTAGCCACATCTTGCTGCATACGAAGCCAGAACACATGTCGGTGAAGATTTTGCAACGTCTTTGTAACCCCAAAGTGACCAGCTACCTTCGATGTGTGCGCTTCTCGCATCCATTGAATTCGAGGTGCTCCACGAGGTATGCAAAGTAATTTGTCCTTCTACAAGAGTCCTTCTCGCCAAACGAACTCTGTAGGTTTCCCGGTTTTGAGCTCAGTCAGTATTGTTTGAAAATCAGGGTCTTCACTGTACACAGTGGCATAGTCATCATGACATGAGGGCTCGATCTGCATGAACGCTGATAAACAGAGGGTATCGTAACTGGTGGTTGCGACAACATGTCTGCCAATTTGTTGTGTACGCCCTTCTTGTACTTAATGACCAGATTAAACTGCTGTAGATACGACATCCACTTCATGTGCCGAGCTTGCTGCAGCTTGGACTGAGTTTGCAAATATTGCAACGGTTGATGGTTGGTGTGGACAACAGTCTCTTTACCTAAGAGATAACACCGCCAATGTTTCACGGCCTGATGTAGTGCACACAACTCTTTGTCATAAGTCGGGTAGTTCTTCTGAGCTCCCTGAAATAACTCGGAGTGATATGCCACTGGTCGACCTTCTTGCATGAGCACTGCGCCCATCGCATAACTTGAGGCATCGGTTTCTAGTTCGAACGGTTTCTGGAGATGCGGCAAAGCTAACACAGGCGCTTCGCTGATCTTCCTTTTCAGTAAGAGAAACATGCCCTTCCGAAGATATTGGCATGCTCCCACAAAACTATGCATGTCCGTAACTGTTCGCGGTCGCGGCCATTCGTGAATCACTTTTACCTTATCTGGGTCGATTTGCAATGCACCGTTGCTGACCATAAATCCGAGGTAAAGTAGAGTTTGTTGGCCGAACTCGTACTTCTTATGGTTGAGGCGAAGTCGATGTTGCCGAAGCTGTTCGAACACCTTTTCGACATGAATGAGGTGCTCATCCCACGGACGACTATAAACCAGTATGTCGTCGAGGTAAACGATCACAAAGTCGTCGATGAACTGTCTCAATACATCATTCATAAGACGCATGAAGGTTGCCGCGGCGTTGCAGAGACCAAATGGCATGACCAGCTATTCGAACAGACCTTGTCGTGTTTTGAACGCGGTCTTCCACGTATCCTCCTCTCAGATGCTGACTTGATAACCTGACTTAAGATCCAATTTGGAGAAGACAACAGCATGATTCAATTGGTCTAGCAGGTCGTCAATACGAGGAAGGGGGTACCGGTTCTTGATGGTGATCTTGTTTAGTGCTCGGTAGTCAATGCACATACGCCAAGTCACATCTTTCTTTGGCACTAACACCACAGGAGATCCACAAGGTGAACTACTCGGTTGAATGACACCATCGTTCAGCAACTCACCAGGTTGTCTCTTGATCTCTTCATTCTCCAATACTGAGTTGCGATACATACTCAAATTGGGCAGTGTCGCATCAGACACAAGCTGAATTTCGTGCTCGACTGGACGTTTCGGTGGATGACCCTGGGTAGTCTCGAACAGATCACTGTATTACTCCAGCAGTCCCGACAAACGACCAGAATCCTCTTGGCACACCAACGACAATGCTGGTCGAGCACCCTTACCTTGACCAATGGGTCGAATCATGACAAGCACGTATTTGTGACATGCATTAACAATTCATTCGGCCTGATTTGCGGTAATCAAGTTCGAAGTGTTGACGTAGATGTCTCTACTGATTATGAACTTAACTCCGCCTTTGGTGAGGTCGTATTCTTGCTCTCGCAGATGGAAGTGAGACTCTCGATCATACAGATACGGACTCCCAAAGATCACCTGATAGATATCGATAGGGAAAACATCGCATTGCACCTCATCGATATATCGTGCAGAGATCACAAATTTCAACACACACTGACTCATAATCTGTTGGTTCACATCCGATGTAAACCAACCCAGCGGATATGGTCGCGGGTGTGTGGTTGTCTTCAAACCAAGTCGCTGAACCAGTCCAGCGGAGACCAGATTCTTCTGACTTCCAGGATCGAATATCGCTGCGACCACTTCGTGCTTTACCTGGATGTTAATGGTGAACAAGTCCTCCGTCGAGTGATGGTCGTTCAGGGGATCAGAACCCTTCTGCTTCGGGATTGCCATTAGAGACAAGGTTGTATCCACCTCATTAACCGAATTCACTCGGACAACTTCTTCGTCGGGTGAAGTCGCAGTAGCCGTGGCTGTTCTTTTCCCTGGTCCACTTTTCTTTGGTCGAAGTTCAGGATGAAGCTTGTAGCATTTGTCCTTGGTGTGTCCTGCGACTTGACAATGTTCACAAAAGGCATCCGTGCTTGATTTTGAAGCATTCTTCTTCAGACTCGGCTTTTTCTTTGTCGAGGTCGCACTTTCCTTCGTGCTTTTATCGCTGCGGGATTTGTTCTTCTTCTCGATCGCCATAGCGGTTGTGCTTGCGGTCGCGATGTCTTGGACTCCGAACAGACTTAGCTCAGTACTGATCATTTTTTGAAGTCCAGATGTGTATTTTCGAAATACCTAAGGATCAGATAGCGATATGCCGATGACCATTTCTTGTCTCCGGAACTCCATCGTATAGTCTTGGACGGTCTGGTCGCGCCGTTGGTACAATATGTGCCAACGCTCCCATCTCTCCTCAAGGTAACCCATCGGATAGAATTCTTGTCGCAGAAGTCGTTTGAATTGACCCCACGCAAGGTCGTCAGCTTCACCACTGGTGACAAGGGCCTTCCACCATGTCTTCGTGTGGTTCTTCATCTTCAAAGGTGTGAACTTCACGTTTTAAGCGCTGTTGAACCCTTTCAGGTCAAAGTAGGTCGCAAGCTGGTCGATCCAAGAATCCAGTTTCTCAGCATCGATCACCCCATCATATATGGGTATATCAATCTTAGCGTCGACCTTAAAGGATCCGACAGCTAAGGAGGTGTTGGCGAGGTCGTCGGTCTTGTGGTCGCCTTCATCTTCATCTTCGTCTGCCCTGTGCAAGTCTTCACCAGTCTTCTCACCCATAACCTTCCCTACTTCAGGAGGTACAATCATGGCCTGCTGCTTAATCCAAGTAAGCACGGTTTCAATGTCGGTGGAGAGCTTAGCCACTTGTTCGGCTAGATTAGCTTGAACGGAGGTATCGTCAGACATTGTCAGAAACGCGGCTGTAGTAACCGTCAATTGATCACCTGGAGTTTCGCCGGAGGTTTTGTAACCCTGGCGAGTCTTCACCATCCACAGGATAGGAAAGTTTCACTGATACCAACTTGATCCGTTTGAGACCTAGCCTTGGTTTTCGCACTAGGCTCGCCGCCTCCGGTGATCGCACCTCCGGTGGCATCGGGACTACTGGAGCCTGAGCGGCCGGAGGTTCGTTTCGCGGAGGCTTCCCCTCCGCGTGTCGAATGGCCGATGGACGAGGAGGGGAGCCCCTCGGTCTATGAGGTCCCCGCAGTGACGGAGGTCCCGAGGACCCCACTGCCCAGATAAGGGAAAGGGCTCCTCATCCCTCCTCGGGGTGGCACACCTCGGAGAGCTCGCCCACCTCCTCTTCGGCCACCTCTTCAGCGGCAAGGACTCCGGTCGCTGCCACTCCGGTTCACATTACCCCTGCGACCTTCGTGAGGGGGCCTGCCTGCGCAGACGGGTCTGGAGCCGTTGGGAGGGAGACCCCTCTGCTGTCCGCGGGGGAGGTCTTCTGGTTCGCGGAGGGGCTCTAGACCCGGAAGGTGAAAGAGTACGTCTCGGAAGGGACGCTCCGCGACCGTTGCGGGGAGCTGCATCGCTCCACATCCAGGTTCGTTCTCGAACCAGTAGGTCATTTTTTCTAAGATTTTACCAACTCTCGGGCTTCGACTAACTTTCGTGTTCATAGGGGGCGGCCCTCGCCTGGGCCATCGAGGCGCGCTTTGACAAGGCGCTGAAGGAGGCGGAGGGGAAGGCCGCCGCCTTTTCTGAGGAGCAGGACGACGCACTCCGGGAGTTGGCTCGAGTCCAGGCCCAACTCCACTCCTCCGAGAACGCCAACGACCGGCTCCGGAGGGAGGCAAGGGCAAAGGAGGATTCCCTCTGGGAGCTCGAGGGCTCCAGCGCTCGGCCCACGAAGGGCTTGGGGTGAGCCTCGGCCCGGGGGGCAGCTCTGACGCGGCGCCGGCAACACTCGCGGAGGCTGTGCGTTTTCTCAACGCACAAGTCTCAGTGATCCTGGAGGCCGCCAATGCTCGGGCACGAGGCCGGGCGATCCCAGTGGTGGCCGCCACCGCATGGCTTGTGGAACTCTGGGGGATCAGCGCCCGGGCGATTGGGGGCCGTATCCCCCTGGGCTTTCCCGAGTTCTTCGAGCCGCTCCTACGAGAGGTGGAGCAGCTCGCCGGGGGCTTCTACGACCGGATCGTGTGGGTGCAATTCTCGGCGTCAGCGCCTCTGAGGGCGGACACTACGGCTCCGGCGGAGGCCTCCCGCAGGGAGGACAACAATGAACAAGTATGAGCCTCCACCCCGGGCCTTTAGATAGGTCCTTTTTTGTTTTTAGCATTTTTTCTCCCAGTAGCTTCTTAGAAGAAGCCCCGGAGACTTGTACAAAAGACATTTTGATGCAATAGAATGAATTTTTTTGCTAAGTCTTAAATTGAATTTACCAGGCGCCCTGGGAGGTTACTCCCGGGAGAGAGCTCCCGAGAGTTGAACGCAACCTTAGAGGCGCCCCAGTGTTGCGAGGAGCCTCCCCGGAGATAAGGCCTCCGGGCTCAGGCGGGTATCACTCGGGGGATGCCCAAGCCACCTGAATTTTGCTAAGTCTCATCTCTGGGGGACATGGTAGGGGTGTCTCCCAGGAGCCGATTCGGTTGCGGTGGCTCCCGGAATGGCACCTAGACAACTTCGACAACCACCGTACTGAATTATCCCCTCCACGATCGGGGTCCCGGAGGGTTCCGCCGCTTCGAAAACTCCCACCGGCGGGCTATGAGTATTGGCCCGAGGACCTGCTTCGGGAGCCCCAGTGACGTATATGGAGCTTGTATCGAGACCTGGCCCGGGAGCTATCAGAGGGCCTCCGGGATTATTAGGTGTAGGAGCCCTTCGGGTTGTATCTTGCATTTAATGTACCGATACCCACCAGAGGGGGAAGATGTCCTCCGGTTAAATATTTCAATAAAGCTAAGTTTGCTTGTTAACTTGTTTTTGAAACTTTACGAATCCAAAGGATGGTTCGGAAGAGGGCAATCCCCGGGCACGAGGTACCCCCCCTCCCCACAGCGGGTTGGAGCGTAGCTCTGCGCGCTGTGGGGGAGAAGTGAAAGGCCCGGATGCTAATGATTGCTGGGGTAAAAATTCTCCAAGAATGACACGAGGATTTATACAGGTTTAGGTCTCAGTGGAGACCCTAGTCTTGTCGACGTGCTCCCGACTTGAGTCGACTGGGGGCGTTCCCTAACAGGGGAGTGCCCCAGAGCACGCCTATTGGTTTTTGTGTATTGATGTAAAAATGAATTGTGCTCCGTTACAATAGAGGGATACAAGGGCTTATATAGGCCCAAAAGATGCAAAAATACTAAACTACCCTGGCTGTAGCTGTTGGATCAGAGGGCACTGACTTCTTTCTCTCGGCCGAGGGACCTGGATGCTTGACAAGTGTCCTCGCCAGTTCCCGAGGCGCTCCTCGTGTGACCCTCACGAGACTGCACCCGGGACAGGGGTCACCGGGAGCCTTGTCTCTGGGCAAATGGCAGCGCCCGGGACGAGGGTGACCGGGGGCCTTGTCTCCGGACAAATGGCGGCACCCGGGATAGGGGTCACCGAGGGCCTTGTCTCTGGACAAATGGCGGCGCCCGGGACGGCGGTCACCTGGGCCTTGTCTCTGGACAAATGTCATCGAGGGCCTTGTCTCCGGGCAAATGGCGGCGCCCGGGACGGGGGCCACCGGGGCCCTTGTCTCCGGACAAATGGCAGCGCCCGGGACAGGGGTCACCGAGGGCCTTGTCTCTGGACAAATAGCGTCGCCCGGGACAGGGGTCACCGGGAGCCTTACCTCTGGGCTAATGGCGGCGCCCGGGACTAGGGTCACCCGGATCCTTGCCTCCAGGCAAATGGCGGCGCCCGGGACAGGGGTCACCTAGGGCCTTGTCTCCGGGCAAATGGCGACGCCCGGGACGGTGGTCACCAGGGGCCTTGTCTCCGGACAAATGGCGGCGCTCGGGACCAGTGTCACCGGGAGCCTTGCCTCCGGGGAAATGGCGGCGCCCGGGAGGGGGGTCACCAGGGGCCTTGTTTCCAGACAAATGGCGGCGCCCGGGACCAGGGTCTCCGGGAGCCTTGCCTCCGGGAAAATGGCGGCGCCCGGGACAGGGGTCACTGAGGGCCTTACCTCTTACCTGTACTTGATCCCATGGAGATTTCCCCCAACAAGATTTCTTACAGGGGCTCGGGAAACCGATAATGTTGCCTGTCTGTATGTGCACTTCAGTAAGCAACTTCAGTTGTGTCTCCTCTAACTATGATAGAATGATTTAGTTCAAAACATTCTGGCAAAGAGCACAAAAAAGTTGAAGAAGAAAATAAAAAATGAATAAATAAGAAAATGAGAAATTAAAGTGTTTAAATTTCTCTCTAAAAATGGCAATCTAGCAACTTTGTATGAATTGTAACATAATGATTGTTTTCTTTGGCTATTGTTTGTTCTAAACCCTATATGGAAGAATTTGTCAAGATGATTTAACCGATTGAGCTCTGTCTCTTTTCTAAGGTTGAGATTTGGTAAGCTGAATATTTGCATTTGGAGAGTTTAAATTGGTTAGATCAATTGTTTCATATGTATAGATGTGATGAGAATTGCCGGAAGTTGTTTATTGAAAATCTGATTAACCAAGGCATTTCAGTTTTTGGAAAATCCATTCACATTGTTTGCTTGAGGACAAGCAAAATGCTAGCTTGGGAGAATTTCATAAGTACTAAATTGGTAGTATTTTTACCCTAAGTTTGCCATTGAAAATGTGAAAAAATATGCTAAAAACCCCTTTCATGCGACATTTCATGTATATTTTTATATTATTTTTACAATTCATTTTCACGGCTGTGTTTGCCATGTTTCAAGGATCAAACCTACCAAATTTTAGTAGATTTCGACTTCATTTGGGCCAATTTCGGCAAAAATACCAAAATTGGACAAAAAAAGGAACCCTGATGGAATATTCCTTGGTCAAAACAACCTAGTCGAACACACTTAGGCGAGAAGGAACCATAATCAAACACACCAAGATGAAAAAGAGTCATGATCGAACATGAAGATACCTGCTCAAACAAAGTCCAGATCGAACACGAAGACATTTGGTAAAAGGAGTCCCGATCGAACATGAACACATCTAGTCGAAAAGAGTCCTGATCGAACACGACTATCGCTTGGTCTATTATTTGGCCGAGCGGAGCACGATCGAGGGCACGACCCATGTTCAGCCGGAAGCATGACCCATGCCCCAGGTTCTGCTCGACTTGGTTTCCAGAGGCTAAAGTGGTCGAATTTGGTTGGTTGACTAGGATTTTTCTATTCTCGCATCGTTTGAAGCTAGATTTCGTCGCCTGCACTTCAAGAAATTATATTTGGGCACGTTAACCCATGTACCATACATAGAGAAGATTTTGGCTGAATTAGAAATACTTTTTTGTGTGCTCTCTTAAGTAGTTTTAAGTAGTTTTTAGATATTTTTCTTAGTAGAGCGCTCTTCTCAATTTTTCCTGCGTTTGTAAGCGAGCCAAGATGACAGACTTAATTTTCAAGCAATCAAGTCAGTTTTCATTTATTCATTATTATTACTGCATTATTATGGCTTTTTACGAGTTGTTCATTTCTAAGGTTAGGGATGACCTAATCCGGAAGGTGTGATTCTTTCTCGATCTCAATCTCAAGTTTTGGAGCTATTTCCTGATGTTTTCTTCCTCTAAACACTAAATTCTAGTTTCGGCAACAGACATACCAGTTGAGCCTTAGCAAAAATTTAAGGGAGTCCTTGAGTCTTTAGCACTTTGACGCGAGATCCTGAACAAGAGAGAGACTCTCACTAAACATAAAAGTGGAAGCAATCCTTTGACTGTTGTACCAACGACCGCACTGGCAACATAATCTGTCTTGGAAAACAATTGAAGCTAACTTTCAATTATTAGACTTTGGATAGAATTACGCCTGATGGTTATGGAACTCCCAAAACCCTGGGTTTTCCTTTTTGCTTTATAAATCCTAGATTTCATAGTTGCTATTTATTGCTTTAAGCCCTAGATTGATAGTTTTAGTAGTAGATTTAGTTGTAGCAAAATAAACCCAAATTGTTTAGACTTAATCAGTAATCCATTAACCTAAAAAGACGAATACACTTGTTCCTCGTGGTATTTGACCCTCAAGTGCTCAATGTTCAACCGTTCTCTTGTGGTTATTACTTCACACATCTGTCTTGTGATGACCTCACGCGGCACGATCACATCCTCACATAGCAGTAAGTGCAAAAAGGAATGATGAAGGGAGTTTTTTTCTTGGTCTTGAAGCACCATGCTAACTTGATGATAACTCAAATAGGCATCCAGGAAAATCATCAGCTCGCAGTTGGCGGTCGAATCAACCTACTAATCTATCTGGGGCAAAGGGATGCTGTCCTTGGGACAAGAGTTGTTAAGATCCGTAAAATCTATACACATATATCATTTTCCATTGGATTTTTGGGTGCCTGACCTCTCAAATTATTCCACTTGCTATAAGATAGCACTTCAATGCTAGCAGTAGAACAGCTGGGAAAAGCTAGCATTGGCAACACCTTAGCTACTGGAAATAAGGTTTGCTACAGCTGGGTGAAAAGGTGCTACGAAAAGATTTTCTTAGCTGTAGGTCCAATCGCAAAGAGTATTCTCAGCTGTAGGTCGCTTCAGAAGTTTGAACTTTTCCCAGTTGTATGTCCACATGTAATATATTATTCCAAACTGTACAACTATTTGAAATATTTTTTCCCATTTGTTAGTCCAATGACAAATAGTATTCCCAACTATAGGTCTCTTGGAAAGTTTAAATTTTTGCTAGCTATATGTCCACTTGTAATATATTATTCCAAGCTGTACAACTATTTAAAATATTTTTTCCCATCTGTAGGTCCAATGGCAAAGAGTATTCTCAGCTGTAGGTCACTTGGAAAGGTTGAACTTTTCCTAGCTGTATGTCCACTTGTAATATATTATTCCAAGCTCTACAACTATTTGAAATATTTTTTTCTCATCTGTAGATTCAATGGCAAAAAATATTCTCAGCTGTAGGTCGCTTGGAAAGGTTGAACTTTTCCTAGCTGTATGTCCACTTGTAATATATTATTCCAAGCTCTACAACTATTTGAAATATTTTTTCTCGTCTGTAAATCCAATGGCAAAGAGTATTCCCAGTTGTATGTCCACTTGTAATATATTATGCCAACCTGTACAACTATTTCAAATAAATTATGACCAACTGATCTGTCATTGAGAATTTACACATTCAAATTGGAATATGTGAATTATTTGTAGTAAATGTACCGCTAGGAATTATTTCAATAATTCATTTTAAATATATTTTTTAGTAATTAGGCAACAATATAACAACTAAAACTATAATAGGCACACTGTCCTAACAAGTCACACCATATTTTGCAACAAAATTATCAAAAAAAAGATAAATGACACAATTATATATTATATTGAATTCTATGTTTTATATATCCATTGACAAGATTTGTAGTCGTCACAAATTATTCAATTGACAAAACCAATCAAAATAGATATAATACCTCTGAAATAATTGAGAAAAAAATATCACTTAAGAATATTTTACACTAAATGTATGCCCATTTATAATATTCCTAACTCTATATATTTTGTTCCAACTATAACTATCAGAACTAAAATATTCCACATTCAAACTCCTCCTATGACATAAAATGGCTTCATCACTTCATATGCTTTTAACATCTTACTGTTAACCACCTGCGTAAGAAAAGATATCTATTACAATAGCTTTGAGATAAATACAAATCAATAATTTTTGCTTTAAGTAATTTCAACAACATATGACAATTATAATAAAGATAGTTGGTTGATTGTTGTATAACAAGTACAACTTGTCCATGGTAAATGCCAAAGACCTTAAAATCCTCATAGAAATTTTCTTTTCCTTATTATATGACTTACTAGAAGAAATTCCAAATCAAAATCTTATGTTAAAGAAACGAGAGCATTGCAAAGTTATGGTAAGGCATTCACAAATAAAACATTTAAACTATTTGATTTGTTTACTATTTTCTTAAGTGACATGATAGGATCGTGTAACACCCCAGTTTTTGACTATCTTTTCTGCTTACGAATCAGCATACTTTCTTTGGAAACCCTGATATTTTAACCCTATCTTGATCTTGGGTATGCCACTACCTTAACCTAAAAAGTTGGCTGCTAAACTTCTTTCCCCAGATCATTTTCACATTTCAGTCCAAAAGCGTTTCAATTTAGTCCTTTTCAGAAATTTCAGAAAACCCAAAAAGGCTAAAAGTCCCAGATCACCTCAAAATCCAAATCTGATCAAGTGATAACCTTTCTTTCATTTTTCTGAACATTTTTCCCTTCTGGAAGAATCCCAGAATCTCGACCAAAACCCTAGTTTCAGCCTCGACAAAAGTTCAAACCCTAATTACCCTGTTTTCGAATTTTGTCAAAACCACCAAATGTTATCGGATTTCATCATTTTTCCTGCTAGATGAGTCCAAGACTTTTAATAGCACTCATCTGCAAAATCAAAATTCAAATCAGCCCTTCAGATCTTCAGAATTGCAATTAGGCCCAAACTCCCGAGCCAAAACCTTCACAGATCAGTCCAAATCATTGCAAATAGGCCCAAAGTTCACAACCAGGTCCCTGTGAAGTTTTCAACCAGCAACCGCCAAATTGCCGCGCCGTTAACTCGTCGCCGGCGAAGTTCGCCACGCTGCCACCTCACGGCCACGTAGCCACCAGCCGTGCGTAGCTGTACCGCCACCGTGGAGCGCTGAAACCCCACCGTGCCATCTTCTTCCTCGCGCGCGCGTGCTGCTGCTGCTGCTGCCAGGAGCTTCATGCCACTTGGCCGCCATCCCGAAGATCATCGCCACCATCCTGACCAAATCCTGTTTCCCCGCGATTCACCATCTCTGGCAGAGCCCCGCCGCGTCCCGAAGTGCATCGATGACCGTCCCGGCGTCAGAAGAAGATCTCCCCGGCGATTGCTGCTGGTCCCGAGAGCCTCACCCGCGGCTATATAAGCCCCCTCCCTTACCCAGCATTGCCTCGCACCACCCCACAGCTTCTTTGCCTTAGCCTTAGCACCAGAGAGCAACCGAGTCCTCAGTGCCGCCGCGAAGTTCATCTTCTTCGGCGAGCAGTTTCTGGAGCTCACGGCGCCAGCTTCGCCCGAAGCTTCTTCCTCCAAACCAACGCCACCAGTAAGCTCCCTACACCTCTCTCTTCGTACCGTAGCCATTAATTGGTCCCCGGCGCACCTCAACGCCGGCAATCACCGGAAAACTGAAAAACCCCTGTTCCCGCAATGCCTAACGATTTAGTCCGAATTAACCTTCGTGCCAGTAATAGGAATTGACCAGTGCACCCATTTGAGCAAGCCTGTAAGCTTAGATTTCAAATTTGAGCAACAATCATGGCTTTTCCGAGGTTTGCGCGCCACCAGTGAGCTGGTCCTCGTCGCCAAGCTTCTCCGGCCACTCTCCGGCCGATTCAACCCCGCAAATAGATCCCTCACCTCACCCT
Organism: Pharus latifolius; assembly: GCA_019359835.1. Classification (NCBI taxonomy): domain Eukaryota; kingdom Viridiplantae; phylum Streptophyta; class Magnoliopsida; order Poales; family Poaceae; genus Pharus; species Pharus latifolius. The sequence continues at coordinate 20,170,933 of CM033324.1, read as the reverse complement.
CTCACTCCCTGAGCAAGGAATCGAGCTCAAACCCTTTGGAACAGAAACGCCCAATCTGGAGGTTGTCTTCTCCAGCGCCGGTCGCCGGAATTTATCCCCGGCCGATCTAGCCTCGCTCACCTTGTCACTTAGATAGATCTCAACCCCCTGAGCAATTTTGTCTACTAGCCCGACCTCTGAATCGACCTGAATCAAAAGTTATAGCTATGCCAAGGTTGCTGTCCAGTGGCTCAGTTCATGTCCAGGCCACCGTGTTTGCTCACCGGATTTGGCCACCCTCCGGCCACTTTCAGCCCTTGAGCCTGTTGAGAGTTTTGTAGCTGTTATCAATGCCTAAACCCCAGACAAAGTTGTGCGTCAATTGGAGCTCTGAGTCAAAATTTATGCAATGCCCTAGTTTCTGGCCATGTCTAACACTATGTCAGTGCATGTCCACCTGTAGCATTGGATGATTTAGACTTGTTTCTTTTGAGCAATTGAAATGCCACTTTGTCCACTAAGCCTTTTGAGCCATGTTCTACAACATTCCCTACTATCACATCTCCAGAAAACAAACCTAGAACCGATTTAGGGCAATGTCAAGCCATGAGTCGAATGTCAGCCCTTCGACATTCAAGCCCTTTGAACCCATCTCTTCAACCAATGTCAAGTCTCGCCTACTATTTTGAAATGAAGTATGTTTTAACTGTTTTCAAGTATATGCATGCCTTAGATTCAAATAAGAATTATGTTTCAATAAAGATGATTAGATATGACTTAAGTGATTGTAAAACCCCTTTTGATATTGAATACCCCTGTACCCTTGTTACCCTAGATTATCATGCTTAGGCTATGCTATGCTTAAAGATTATATGACAAATGTTGAATGGTCACATATGAGAAAAGCATGTTCAAAACCCCTTTTGTGAAAGAAAATGTGATTGGAATCGATAGTGAGGATGGTTTGATTGGATGGTGCTGTGTGCGCACTGGGAATGTGAAAGACTCCTCACTAAAGATTCATAAGGACTAGAACCTTGTGTTGTGCTTCTATGCGGCATGAAAAACGTACCAACCACCTGCCTGTTTATGGGACGGGCGCAACTTAGTAGCTTTCTTTGGTGTTAGCTTTTCCCTGCAATGGTTGTCGGTCCAGTTTCTTGCGAGAACTGGTGGGCCGCAGAAGGCCATGAGTGATGTGAGTTCAGAAAAATCATGAGAGGAAAAGGTGGAAAGAAGGAAGACGCCCTATGCCAGATTAAGTCGTGCGCGACTGTAATCAAGAGAGGCTATGTGTCTTGCGAGAACATAGACCCAGGCTAGGAAGTAAGGCAGTGGGGAGGACCCACAATGGTACTTGAGACTTAACTGTCTATTTACCGGGCAGGGAAATAGTTAATACTAGGACTGTAAATTGTTGTGTCATCTCGGCCTTGTCACATGCATAAAAGTTGCATGAAGCTGATCCGACTTGAAAGCCGAATGATTGGTGGATTAAGGTGGTACACCTTTGCAAAGTTTTAAAAAGTATCGGATACTCTGAGCTCCCAGGTCATGGAGTCTGCGCGCTGTGAATTCTATTCACGTCGATGCAGCACAAGTAGCTTTTGGAAGTTTTTCACAAAATCTGAGTAAAGTGGTGACTCACGAAAGACCGCCACACACAACATTTTCTGAAAATCTAGTTAGGATTTCAAAAGCCTCGCTTTCGAAAATAAAGACCCTTCTTCAAAGCAGTATGTGAAAATCTATTACATATGTGTGTACAAAACCAAAGAGCTATTTCTTGAGAAACTCCCCATCATCTATATATATGCATTGTTACTTGGGACTTGTTGAGCACCATGTGGACAATGTGCTCACCCTTGCTTTTCAAACAAATTTAGAGGAAGGATTCGTCGACCCTGAATCTTATGGTCTTGAACCCAATGTGGAACAAGAAGAAGAAACTGAGGACCCATCTGGTTAAAGGGTTATGCACCAAGGTGGAGTTCGATGTGGAGAAGGCCCATGCAATACCGCCGCTGCAGAGAAAGAAGACTGATGAAGTCCTTTTGTTTATCATAGCATGTTTTATTTTGTGCCGACCTTTGTGTCGAAAACTCCTTAATTTGTATTAACAATTAAATGCGTCATTTCGGCGCTAAGTTATTGTAATGTTGGTCCTTGTGATCAGCACTTGTTTCTAATTACTCGCATTTTTATATAATGCATCTTGTTGTTGTGAGCTGCAATGTGCCTTTTCTGAGTGCAATCCACCTGGGCGATTGCCGCTGGAATCCTCAAATGAGGGTCCCACAGATCGCTCTGATAATTTATCTTTATTTATGTTCAAGTTGTTTTGGAGATTGTAGATACTATTACTCATGACAAGAGGAAAAAACAATTCTCAACATGCAAACTATAGATATATCTGAAATAAAATCAACAAGTAACATTACTAGTTTAATTTGGATTTGAATCTGAAATGAGTTTATGAACAAGAACACAAATAGATGGGGGGTTAGCAAATACTCCTCACTTTGGGCTCAAACTAATTTTAGCAATAAATGAAGTGGCACAAATGTGGGAATAGAATTTCAATACTCCAAGGGCTCAAACTTATATGTTGGTTGCATTAGGTGTTTTTTCTTCCTTTCTCTGTTGCAAGTTTTATCCATGCAGGACATAGATAGACAATTTGTTCTTGTATTTGGTTAACTAACAAATGATTCAACACATTTGATTAGATACATACTGAAGCATGGATCGACATAGCTAGCCTTTGAAGAAGAAATCTATTGACAAATCATCGTACTCAGACACATTGCATAATTCCAATAAACCAGAATAGGTTCGAGTAACTTTTTGCCTGCTTGTATCTTCCATCGGTTGATATTGATGTGGTTTCACTTTATCTCATTTATGAAAGAAAATCTGTTCCTACCAGACATTTTATTTTTTTGAACTTCTTTATGGTAGCTATCTCATTATGGTAGGAGTTACAGTGCTCTTACTTGTTTTGCTTAGATGCCTACACATGCTTTTAATTCTCTAACTTAGACCAACATAACCATGATTGTTTGCTTGACATTGAACTCACGCCTTAATGTGACATGCATAATTTAACACGCCGACATTGAACCCAAATTTATGTAGCTATTTCTATTTACTATGGGGTACCTTCAACTTGTATTCTGCTGCACTGGATATATGCATGCTTTTTTCAAGCTTGTTTTTACTACTTGAGTAGCACAATAGCTTAACTGCACATGGCAAAACCAAGAAACAGTATTCTTCGTGCTCACTAGTAAAGTGAAATTGACATATTATAGCTCCAGTGGGACAATGGCTTTAAATTGATACAATAAACGCCGAACTTAGGTACCTATACTATTTGCTAGCAAGTACCTTGACTTCTACTATGCATTGCATATTTGCATTATTGTCTCACATTTTCTAGCTTGTTGTTACTCCCTTGGTAGCAGCAGTGCATTTGGTCATTGGTGACAAGGTGTTAACAATTTTATCATTAGCTATTCATTGTTATTGGAGACTAATGTGATGACTATTGCACTTATCTTTTGATAGATAATTCTCTTCTAAAATCAAATTACTATTTTGTAGGATGACAAAGTTCCAAAATTTGTGCAGATTTCACCAGAAACATATGCACATCTTACTGAATCAGAAGAACAACTAAAGGTCTTAATGAAAAGGTGAAGGTCCTGAATGAAAAACTGTCTTCGATGCAATCTGAGATCACCACCAAAGATGGCCTAGTAAAGCAGCACGCTAGATTTGCTGAAGAAGCTGTATCAGGTTCAGAGATGATTTTATTGTTCTTTATCTTTGTTTTTTGGCTAGAAGCAAATGACTACCTATAGCAGTTGATCTGCAATTGGTTATGGTTTGACGAGACGGAAATTGGCGTTGACCATTTCTGGTTAAATCCTACTATGGTGGTGTGTGTGTGACAAAGTTCTATTTGAATGGAATACAATTTCTCATTAATCTACTTTACCTTTCTATAGTATTCAATCTATTTTTTTCAATTCAATAAACTAATACATGTCTCATCTTGTCAAGTTGGGAGAAAGTCGAAGCGGAGGCCTCAGCACTGAATATTCAACAAGAAACTGTTACATTTTCCAAGCTACCAGCTGAGGAAAAGAGCTACCCATCTAGATGGTGCTTTGAAGCAATGCATGAAGCAAGTAAGGATTGTAAAGGAAGAAAGTGAGAAAAAGCTACATGATGTAATATTTGCAAAGACCAAATAGTGGGAGAAGATAACGGCCGAGTTCGAAGCAAAATTAGTTGATTTGAACAGGAGCTTATTAGAGCTAGTGCTGAGAATGATGCACTCTCAAGATCTCTTCAAGAACGGGCAAATTTGCTGATGAAAGTTTGTGAGGAAAAAGCTCGAGCAGAAGCCGACATTGAAGTGTTGAAGAGCACGATTCAGTCTAGTGAAAAGGATATAAATTCACTGAAGTACGAGCTACATGTTGTCTCCATAGAGCTTGAAATTCGCAATGAAGAGAAGAATATGAGTGTGCAATCAGCCGATGTGGCAACCAAACAGCATTTAGAGGATGTCAAGAAAATATCAAAAATGGAAGTAGAATGCCAAAGTTTACATGGTCTTGTTTGCAAAAAGTTACCTGGGGCTGCTACATTAGCTCAAATGAAGCTGGAAGTGGAGAGCTTGGGCAAAGACCTTGGAGACAATAGGACGTGGCGATCTCCTGCAAAGAGTTCATTTGTTATGTTGAAAAAACTACTCTTAAAAACCATACTAAACCTACTCTAATACCAAATGTTGGATCAATGGCTATTTGAGAGTGGATTAGCCAAACATGTGTTAAGAATTATTGAAAGCAATTCAAATTCAGCACATTCTAAAGGTGGTCTATCCATAGTCTTGAAGTATTATTTCCACAAGAAATTCAGAAATAATCCTACAGTTAAAGCCGGGAATACATATAAGCATGCACTGATGCAATTATACAAATACAAACATGTGCATGTGCTGATGCAGACACAAGCACATAAGCATGCTCCAAAACAAAAAATCTACACACACAAATATACATGGAAGAGATGGATTGGAATATTTATATATAGGCATGTACATTAACATACATATTATGAAGCGAAAGCAATCATAAAGAGAACTATATCTAAATTCCTGATTGAAATAGCATATTAATATACATTTTGCAAAAGAAAATATAAGAGAGAGGAGTTTTGCTAACAATAGTACTCAATAAACATCAGCGTAATTGTGGCAAAGGAACCCTATCCCACTTTTCACCCTGTTTGATGAGAAATGATCTGAGTTTACATTGCAATTTTTTATATGGTAGAGGCACAAGAGGCAAAATTGAGAATCCAGAGGGAAACCATCGATGCATTTTGTAATAAGAATTGAACCTAACACTGGATGGTGAGCTATTTTTTTGAAGTTTCAATCACCTGTATTTAAGAGGGTACCATCCAAATGAATAACATGGGAAACTTGTAGAGTAATGGGATTGGATGCTGACATCTCCAAGATTGGCAGGAGCTCAATGTAGCAAGAGACAGGTCATTGAGCTAGTCAAACCTAAGAAAGAACAGAATAATTCAAGCATGCACCAACATATTGATTCCAAACTGGCTAATACTATATCCAAAATATGCTTAGTAATCCATACAAGATAACATAGCACTCGACCATGCTACTTTATCCTAAAAACTATATGTGAAATATGCTTCACGCTAGCTTGCAAGCAATAAACAGATTCCAAATTGACTAATGGTATTGACCACTCTAAATAAAGCACAAATGTTTCATTCAAGGTGATTGATGGGTTGAAATAATGAATGAATTCCTCATATGTAATACTGCTACTTCATCCTAAAATTACAGCTTACAGATTGAAGGAAAAGAAGTGAAGAGTGATATCCCATAACAAAATTGCCCGCATATTGAACTCTTCTCTTGTTAGAGGGAGCCCAAGTTAAATCATATACACAAGAAAACATTACAAAAACAAACTTGCCTAGTGACTAATCCACCAAATTTCAAGAATTAGCATAATACATCACAACAGATTGATGCCGCCACTAGCGAAGAAGACGCAATGATGCAGCGGCGTAGCGTAGATCGATGCCGGGCACCGGTGCAGTAGAGGGTGGAGATCACCGAGAATTACAACGTGTAGAAAGAGGAGTGAAGCGGAGGGTGAAGTTGAGAGCAACGATGGGAGGTCAGCCTGGACAATAGGTGAGCTCGAGTGAGCTGAGTTGGCTCGGCTCGAGTCATGACTCATGAGTTGGGTAAGAGGCAATACAAGGGATAGTGCTTCTACATAGTACAAATAAATTAAAAAACAAATATGTATGATAAAAGGAGTGCAACAAACTTGATAAAAATCTGTTTTTTTCTTGTGTGTTAAATTTTTTTGTGTTGTATATTTAGTTTTCACTCTCTAACAAGTCACATGATCCTCACATATTAGTGGGTGTAAAGGTATTTCGGGAGGATAAGAGAACTTCACCGACAAGTCAAAAAAAATGTTTGTCGGTAATTAGAGAGATTTTCATATACTTTTATAAAAGAATTTGTTCGTGCACATGGTCTTTCTGATTAAGTTAGATGTGCAAAGAGAAGTGACATCAAACTATGCCTTGATGGCTTAATGATCTGATGCCAAAAGGAAATGGATGTGCTCAATGTCCAAAAGCAATAGAAGAAGCAGTACAAAAATCAATTTTTAGCTTAGTCTCAAGACATAATCACTGGTCAAATTTCTTTCTTTATGTTGGTTTTGTGTATATTTGCAAGTTTTTGTGTTTTCCTCTCATTTGATTAACTAAGATTTTTATATTTGTGGAAAATAGCACAAAACTAATGTAACAATGGTAGGTACCAGGTACACTGGTTGACACAAGGATTTCCATTAACAACTTCCTTTTGTTGTACAATTAGTGCCTGAACTTCATATGAACACTATGAATTTTTAAACACACAAACAAAACACCACATCACAATTCACAACTCGATCAGAACAAATTGCACTGCACAGCACGCATCAAATTGAGAACACGATCAGAACAAACTGCAACAGGACCAAGTCACGAGAGGACAAGGTGGAATAGATCACGCACCTTTGCTTGTGTTGATGAGGAAGTAGTCGTCGGGCATGACGCGGCTGTAGAATAGCTCCACCACCACCCGCGACTGGCCGTGGCACCAACCCTCACCCCCTCTGCCCCTCTGCCGCACTAGGCCTCACTGGCAACTCTACCGCGCCGCACCAACCTCGTGCCTAGCTGCTCCACCTCTGCCCTCCGTCACTGCCACTGCGCCTCCTCCCTCTGCCGCTCACCGCTACCGCTAGGGTTTTGAGGTGGGGAATTGGTGGGGGATCAGTGGGAGAGCAGAGGTGGGGTGTGGTAGGGGATCGGTGGGAGAGAGGTGGGGGAGAGGCACCGTGAGGAGGAGATTTTGGTAGGGAGGGACGAAGCCTTTGCGGTGGTGGGAGGCGCAGTGAGCGGAGGAGAAGGGTTTTATTATTGGGAGCAAAAAAAATAAATATGTTAAAATTTTTCTGTTATTTTCTGCTGAAAGTTTTCCCTCTCAAAATAATAATATTGTTATTTTTCTGCTGAAATTTTTAGTTTTGCTCAAAAAAATACATATTTTCACCTGTAGGACCGCTAGTTAAAGAAAGTTTTTTCCAGCGTAAAAAATATTGTCATCTGTTCCACAGATCTTATATATCTTTTTCCAAATTGATTTGTAGTTTGTTATATATTCTTTATTCCTAGCAGTAGATCTGCTAAAAATAATAACTTTTCCTAGGTGACACATAACAAATGACCTACAGCTTACACTGGCCTACCGTGGTGTAGTGAGTGTCTAGTAGTTGGTCGAGCTCAGCCTGAATTGCTTTTTAGCGATTGGGACCAAAATATTGAAGCTTCTGCTTGATCGGACATGAACCTTCGGCTATAGGTAACCTATGCTCGACCACCTCTAGAGTTATGCCTGTGATATCTGATGAGCTCTAGGCGAAGACATCAGAATTCTGATAAGTGCTTAATTGGTAGCATTTTTACCCTAGGTTTAGTATTGAAGACATGTAATATCATACTTAAAACTCCTTGATGCGATATTTTATGCACACAATTTTATTTTTTTATAAATTGCTTTCACAGTTGTGCTCATCATGTTTTAGGGATCAAACATGCCAAATTTAGGAGAATTTCGACCATAGTTGGACCTAATTAGATCAAGAAAACCAAAATTGGAAGCAAAAAGGTCCAGGTCGAGTACTCTACGGACAACACACTTGGTCAGACACGTTTTGACAGGAAAAATCCTTATCTGTACATGGCTGGGAGAAAAAGAGACTTGTTCCAACACGTCACGACAAAAAAGAGTTGTACTCGACACCTGCTCGAAAAAGACTCCCAGTCGATTACGAGCACGTGGTCGAGAAGAGTCCTGCTTAGTTTCAGTTATGACACGTGTTTGGCTGTGAACACGCCACATGTCCTAGTCATGTTTGAGTCAGTTTCAGTCATGACACATGTGTGGCTGCGAACACGCCACGTGTTCTGGTCATGTTTGACTCGGTTTCTTCGGCTTTTAATGGTCGGTTTTGGTCAGAATTGGTCGATTTTTACCAGATTTGATCAATTTTAGTAGTATCTGATCAAAGCTAGTTGGTTTTGGTCGGTTTTAGCCAGGTTTGATCAGAACTGGTCGAATCTGGTCAGTTTTGACTCAGATTTATCTGTTCTCACACCGTTTGAAGCCAGACTTCGTCGCCTGCACGTCAAGGAGTTATTTTTAGGCACTTTAACCCATGTACTATAAATAGAGAACCTTTTGGCTCAATTAATCATCTCTTTTACATGCTAGCCTTTTGGGCTTACTAATAGTTTTTAGATTATTTTCTTAGAAGAGCCCCCTTTTCTATTTTTATTGCTTTTGTAAGCCGACAAGGACGGCAACTTCAACTTCCAAGCAATCAAGTGAGCTTTTATTTAATTCCTATTATTATTTCTGCATTATTATGGCTTTTTGCGAGTAGATCTCTTCTAGGGTTAGGGATGACCTATTCCAAAAGGCGTCATTCTTCTTCGGTCTTGATCTCAAATTTTGGAATTTTTTCTTGATGTTTTCTTACTCTAAAACCTAAATTCTTATTTCGGCAATAGACGTACCAGTAGAGCCCTAGCAAGAATTTAAGGGAGTTCTTGAGTCCTTAGAGCTTTGATGCAGGATCCTGGACAGGAGAGAGGATCTTGCCAAATGTAACTGTGGAAGTGATTCTCTGACCGTTGTACCAGCGACTGTACGGGCAACTTAATCTCTCTTGAAAAATGATTGAAATTAACTTACAATCCTTGGACCTTGGATAGAATTACGGTGGATGGTTATGGAACTCCTCAAACCCTAGAGTTTCATTCTAGCTTACAAACCCTAGATTTTATACTTGCTCTTTACTACTTTTAAACCCTAGATTGATAGCTTTAGTAGTAGAATTAGTTCTAGAAAAACATACCCACAACTCGTTTAGACTTAATCAATGATCCATTAAGCTAGAAAGACAAATATGCTTATTTCTCATGGAATTTGACCTCAAGTGCTCAACGTTCAACTGTTCACTTGCGGTTATTACATAAATCACGCCCCTTTGGGTGCTATCAAGTTTTTGACGCCGTTGCCGGGGAACAACGGTAATTCATCTTTTTAGATTCATTTTCGCTGATATAAGTCAGTCTCACTTCTCAATCTTGCTTCTATTTTTATTTTTATTTTTCTTTTTCTTTTTCTTCTTTGCAGCACTAACCTTTCAGGGAAGTAGTGCAAATCTAGATAGCTCGGACAAAGCTGTCAAAACCGTGCGCCAACTTTGGTACGAGGCAAGGCAGGTAAGATTGGAGGAGAACTCGCAAATTTTTGAAGACATCAAAGAAAGCCAACAATGGAGGACCAAAAGAGACTCAAGGATTATGCAATCTCCCTCAGCATGGGGTTGCAATCATGTTTCTTAGACCACTGACTGAATCAAATAATTTTGAATAAAACATGCGGTTTTGAATTTGGTTCAACAAAATCAATTCAGTGGTCTTCCTGCTAATGATTCATCATTACATCTGCACATGTTTATTGAGCATTGTGATACTTTCAAGATTCATGGAGTAACACAGGATGCACTTTATTTGAGGCTCTTTCCTTTCTCTCATCATGAGAAGACAAGGGCATGGCTATACACTCTTCTTCCTGTGTCGATCACTACTTGGGACGAACTCTCACAAGCTTTTATTGGTAAGTTTTTCCCTCCTGCTAAAACTGTTCATATTCGCAACTAGACTTCATCTTTTTCACAGCAGGTAGGTGAATCACTTTACGACGCTTGGGAACAGTACAAGGACTTGTTGATCAAGTGTTCGCATTGTGGACTAGAGAAGTGGTTTGTAGTTCAAACGTTTTATATTGAATGGAACTACAACGCACGGATGGTCGTAGATGTCACAACCGGTAGCGCACGAATGAATAAAAGTCTAGACGAAGCATACAACATTATCGAAGGTATTACTCAAAACTACACTCAATGGGGAACCAAACGAGCTGCTCAACAAACTCTGACCAACAACATGGATGTGTAGGATCAAGGATGCTGACTAGGGGGGGTGAATAGGAGGTTTTTAAAATTTCTTTTCAATTAAGCAATTTTAAAGAATAATTGAGAGACTTAAATTATACAATGAGGCTTAAAAGCAATTTAATCAACTAGTTGCATTCAATCAAATGAACTATTCAATAAGACATGCAACAATGGTAAATATAGCAATTGTGTCAAGATGAATGTAAAGCAAATATGAAATATGCAATTTGACACAATATTTTTACCGAGGTCTCGGAGACTCGCCCGGTCTCCCCTACTCCTCGTTGAAGCGCTCACTCGGAACCTCGCTTCTATATCCACGAAGGATATCTCACTAGGGTTGCTCCTTCTCCACACCGGATAGGCGAGCATCACACCTTTCACAATCTTTTGCCGGCCTCTCCGACAAACTTCAATTGGAGAGATCTCGGCTCCCCTCCGGCACCGTCTAGGCGAAGGCGATTGCCAAGAGTAACAAGCCAGACACGCTCACTTGAACAAATCGAGTGCTAGAAGCTCAAGAATGCAAATGAGATGCTTAACACTCTAGCACTAGCATGCAAATGGTGATGGAAGTGCACTAAGCACTATTAGCTTCACACAATTGCTCTCTCTCAAATCACTCAAGATTTGGCCTCAATTCTAGCCTCTAAATGCAATAACACATATGCAACTCAATTGGCTAGGTTTTCAGCTGAAGAATGAAGTCTTTGAGCACCAAAAAATGAAGCCAAACACAAAGTATTTATAGCCTCAAAGAAAAATTAGCCGTTTGCAACAAACTGAGCCAGATTTGTACAGGCCGGACATTGTCTGGCCACTTCAGACAGTGTCTGATCAGTTCAATGAAAAACAGCCATTGCAACGTGTCAGTTACCGTTGGGCGAAATTTGTGAAGGCCAGACGGATACTATTTGTCCGGACAAAAAGTCCGGACAAATGGATATGTCTCTGTTAACTCTCGGCTCAAATAACTTGTACAGGCCGGACAATGTCCGGCCATTTCGGACAAAGTCCGCCCATGATGGACAAATGGCCCGGACGGATGCATTTGTCTCTGTTTCATTTCTCGGCTCAAAAAATTTGTACAGGCTGGAAGTCCGGCCACTTCGGACAGATAGCCCCGAGCGGATGCATTTGTTTGGCCACTGTACACTGACAGTAAAACAAGCATAACTTTTGATCCAGAGATCCGATTGAGGTGATTTTTGGCTTGTTAGAAAGACAACTCAGAGCTCTACAATTTTTTCAACAAGAGAAAGACCAAGAAAGGTCTAGAAACTTCTAGAAAACTCAGAAACTTTTCTGCTGTCAAAATGTTCAATCCAAAAATCATCTCAAATGCAATTTGGGGTATTTGCACATACGGATTTTGCCGTTTTCTTGCGGATGTGATTGCTGTCACTCAGCAACGACCACGACCACACAGGTCTAACATCCGATCAAAAACAGGTGGTCGATAGGGTTTGGTCGAGCATACGCAAGCGAGCCGAAAACTGGTACGACCAGTCCGAACTCCTACGACCACGCCCAAACCCTAAACATAAAGCCGCCAAACAAGCGACATGACCACAACCACGTATCAACACTGATACGATCAGAATATGCAAATACGACCACGACCAGCTCTAGATAAATAAACCAATTTAAACAGCTGGTGATCACGACTAAGTGCAGTTTTCAAAACATTTAATCTAATGCACATGAATTACACTTAGACTCACTAGCAATGCAAGACACTAGTGCAAGATGATGTAAATGCATTTGAGCTTCCGCACTAGATAGATTCAAGCTACTAGTTTTCGACCCCTCTTAATAGTACGGTCAAACTAGTAAAAGAAACCTATCAACCCGGTCTGTCTCCAAACACCGAGACCGGTAAAACCCTAAGAAAACAATCCATAATCTTGGATTTTACCTTAGGTGAAGTTCGACCTCGTGAAGTTCAACCACTCGACGCTTGTCCCCACAAGGCTCGACCTCGCTAAGCTTGACCTCGCTAAGCTTGACCTTGCGAAGCTCGACCGCTTGACACTTGTCCTCGCAAAGCTCGACCTTGCTAAGCTCGACCTCGCTCGAGATGTCTCATATCGACTTCATCCTCTTCACACCCTTGCTCGCTTTTATCCTGCAATCAAACTGAGACTACAATACGTACACTCAATGCACAACATTAGTCTCATATATAAGTCGTCATTAATCACCTCCAGAGAAACTACCCCACACAGGAGTTAGCTCAACGGTTTCTCTTTCAAATGACATGACAAACTATATTCAACGAGTAGCAAATGAGTATAAGATAAAATACAATCATATAGATCGTAGATGATAAACATATACGCACATGATCTATACTACTCATATCATGATATCAATCAACCTAGATGACCAAAGTGATGAGCTCCCCCTCAACATGTGCATCGATATAAAATCCACAACTGGAGTCATCAGTCTCAAGATTTAACATATTACATTTTGATCAATCAATCAGCACAAGCTTGATGTAACCACCGAGCTCCTCCTCTACATATGCATCAATATCAAACCCGCAACTGAGGAAACATCCAATTCAGGGTTTACCGATAATCAATTCAATTCACTTGTGCAAAATCAGGATTTATCTAATTTGTCATTTGACCATCAAAACTGACATCTTCAGATTAACTTTAATCACAATAGATTTATCCAAATCGTCATTAATCATCAAAAGCTAGATACTAAGATCTACCTAGATCCAACAATCTCCCCTTTTTAATGATTGATGACAACACCTTTTATAATCTTAATAAATCCAAAACAGATTCTTTAGCTCCCCCTCAATATATGCAAAAATATATCGGAACTGAACACAACATCTAATCTTATGAATTAAGAGATATACATGACAATTGAGCACAAGTTCAATCAAGTCATCTTCCAAAAACATCAACTTTCTCAATTTTTTCTAACTCAAATGTCTCTTCCAAAGATTGATGTTAATGATATCAAATAATATCTCTCCCCAAATATCATTATTAATCTCAATTTTCTCCTATCATCTTTCTCAGATATCAATATCAATTCTATCAAATACTAATCTATCAAATACCAATTGTACCAATTTGATATCTATCTCTCCCCCTTTGTCAATTAACTCAACTGACTCTAATTCTCTCAAATTCTCTCTAAATCTCTTCCCCTAAGGCTTTCTCTAAAGCTTATCTCTAAAACATTCTCTCTCAAATACTATCTCAAATACTATCACTCCCCCTTTGTCATCAAGCACAAAAAGGAAGGGTTGAGAGCTTAAAATTTGAGAAACAATATTTTCTAGGTCATGAGAGTTTATATGACATGATTTTTATGCAAAAGCATGATTTCAAGAAGGTTTGTTTAAAGGGATTTTGAAAATCAAATTCAAAATATGGAGAAGACATCAAAACAATCAACATATAATGAATATATCGATGCCATTTATATCTATGGCATTTGATCCATTTTTGAACATTCAAAATCTAGATGCATCTAATTTGATGTGAACATATTTGCTAGATGCATATGTGCCATATCAAGATCCAACTCTAAACCTCTTCATGCCACAAACTCTTGTATACAATGGTGTCGTATATCAATATACTTTAACCGAGAGTTTTGAATCAAATTACTCAACATTTTTACGACACTTGCAATATTTCATAAGAGTGGCATCTGTTCGAAAGCAATTAGATAATCCAATGTTTTGTTTTCATCCATAAGAATTTAAGTACAACAACCATCGGATGTATTCTTTCGATCTATCCTTCAAATCGTAAGATCCAAATCCAAATAATCAAGTAATTCAAAATTTGTATTTTGGATATCAAAGATCTATTGAGGATTGCATTTCAATTACCTAAGAATGCATTTAATGGAAATGATATGACATTGCTTAGGAGATAATTAGAATTCAGCATATATGCAATCACTAAATATGTTGATGGGATAAAATGCGGAAAAATAAGGCGAAGCTACCAATCAAGGATTGATAGGGTTTAGAATTGACCTCTTTGTCGTGTTTGTCCATGTCGAGATGTTCGTTTGTAGCCATGAGATTTGTAATATCATCACAATTGTGCACCTCGAGGCTCTTGAGCGAATCCTTCACATGCTTGCATTCACTCTTGAACATTCCGTTCTTGAGTTGCTTGTTTTGTCATGCATGGAAGCGATTTTGCTCATCCATCATCTTCATCTCAATTTCCCTAAACATCATCTCACAAAAATTCTTGATAGGGGGTTCATTAGTATAATCAAAAATCATGTCATCAACATGTATTCGACACAGAAGAATATGATGTCTAGATTGAAAGTTTGATGATGATTGTGTCGAACTTCTCATTTTGAAAATCATTTGATATAAGAAAGGATTTTAAGCTTTTAAACCAACTCAATTGGATACAACAGATTCAATCCTCAAAAATTCACTTCTTTTGGCAATGAACACAAAAAGACATACAAATGAGGAATATGCCAAAAAGAGGTTTGTCGAAGCATTTTTAGGTCATCAAGATGGGAGAAAAGCATATGACCTAATTAGGAGTTCAAATTTCCAAAAAGAAACTCAAAACTCAAAACTCAAATTCATTTGAATATGCTCCAAAATCATGAAAATAATCTTGTTATTCAAAAACACAATTAGAAGATTTTCAAATCTCAGCAAAAGATCATGAAGAATTTGCAAAATATGAGGAGAAATGAAAGCTAGGATCTCACAAAACAAGAAGTAACAAGAAACAGCTGAAAAGTTAAACAACCATCCAGTTTGGACACAGGCCGGACAAAGTCTGCTAGGGCCAGACAAAGTCCGAAATGGGCAGACAGAGTCCGGCTCTGGGCGGACAATGTCCGGACAGTTCAGTTAAAACTGTTGAAACTTCTGAAATTTGTGATTTTTGCAATTTTGCTTCAAAAATGAAATCAAGTTCCATAATAGATTTGAATGGCAAGTTAGGAACTTAGTTGGATACCAATTGAATGAATTTTATTTTGAAAAAGATCTTGAATTTGATTCCTCAAAAGTGATTTGGGGTAAAACGGGTAAAACAAAAGTGATTTTCTCGAAAAACTTCAATTCTTGAAGAAACTCGGATTTTTCTGAAGTTTTGGACTTAGATGAGTTTTAAATACCATTTCAAACCAAGACATGGAAGAAAGTTTAGTCCAAATAGCCAAAATCACAAAAATGCACTTTTGGGTATTTTTGGGTCGATAGCCGTTTTCGGGTGACCTAGGATATGTGATAATTTGAAAACCATAGGCCTTTTGAGAATAAGTTCAATACGAGCTATCTTTGGGTGAGTGAGTTCTAAATGTTTCATGTAGAAAGTTTTTATCAAATCTCAATCCATCTTGTTTTATGGAAATAAATCATTTTGGGCTAAAATAAGATCCCGAAGACTTCAATTTTGTCGAAATTTTGCATTTTTGCTCGAAAGCCTTTTGCTTCACCTTCAAAACCTTTGAAAACATATTTGAAACGTATTTGTGAAGGTTTTGTGGTAATTTTGAACATTTTGAAAGTTTTGAGCTCTTTTTACCTTTTTGCTCGAAAATGACCCTTTTCCAAAACATATGCAAAAAATTCCAAACATTCCAAAATAAATATTGGAGATAGATACTACAATGAGGAACAAGATTGCCTTTTATAGTGAAGCCAAAATATTATCCAACAATGGGATATAAAAAGACAAATGTTGATCAGATCTAAATATTCAGATTTCAGGTTTCAGAAATTCATTTTACACTTTTAAACACACCTGAAAATCTATGCAAATGACTTCCAATAATTTTGAAAAACATTATCAAGTAAGGAACTGAGGAAACATCCAATTCAGGGTATACCGATAATCAATTCAATTCACTTGTGCTAAATCAGGATTTATCTAATTTGTCATTTGACCATCAAAACTGACATCGTCAGATTAACTTTCATCACAATGGATTTATCCAAATCGTCATTAATCATCAAAAGCTAGATACTAAGATCTACTTAGATCCAATAGGATGTAAGTGTAATGTCACAATTGGTCAAACAGGTAGCACTTCTAACTGATAAACTTGTTATTCTTGGATCATCTCCTACTTCATCTGTTAATGCGATTAAACCTATATGTGAACTGTGCAGTGTACCAGGCCACTATGGCCATGTATGCCAATTTAACCCATCCATGGAGCAGGCAAACGCTTTTCAGGGTATGCAACAGCGGCAAGGTGATACTTTTCCTAACTCGTGTAATCTAGATGACGCAACAATCCAAATTTTGCATGGTTAGGACAAAATCAGCAACCTCAACATCAACAACCAAATTTTGGAAAGCAACAACTACATCAACAAAATCCCCATATAAAGCTCAAAGGCCACTGTTCCAACCACAAAATTGGCAACCTTATCGGCCGCCACACCAACAACAACCTGAGCAGTCGAACATGGAGTGCATGCTAGAGAACTTTCTAGCAAATCAAGAGAAAGAGAAGACGTCCATGAGCCCAAAGATAGACTCCATATCAACTCACGTCCGCATGCTTGAGACTCAAATCGCATGATTGGTGAATCCTACACCGAAAAATGATAACCATCTTCTTCTCAACCAATAATCCTCCCAATTCTGAACAAATTAATTTCATAGCTTGTTCTAACCCTCTTGTTTCTAATGCAGTGATCTTAAGGAGTAGAACAAAGCTGTCGGAACAAACACCACCAACTGAACCTGTGCCGGCAAGCAAAATCGACGATATACCATCACCGTTGGCAAAGGATGACGACAAGGAAGCCGGACCAAAAGAAAAGGAAAGTGGAGAAAATCAGGTAACACGTATTTATAATCCAACTCCACCTTTTCTAGGAAGGTACGTAAAAGCAAAACTCTATAAGGAATTTGAAAAGTTTGTGGAAATCATGAGCAAGCTTAATGTGACTATGCCTTTTATTGATTTTGTCATCATATTGTGAACACCTCGACAGGTTTCTCGGATGTGTGTAACACGTGTATAGTGACACGAGCTGACCGTGTGACTGATCACCTCCCATCGGACAAGCACAGAGATTGACATGGAGAGTTTATACAGGTTTAGGTTCTGATGGGGACCCTAGTCTTGTCGGCACCCCAAACGCGAGTCCGCTGGGAAGGTTCTCTCTCAAGGAGAGAGGTCTCCAAGGGATGCCTGTTCCTTTGAGTGTGTAAAATGAATTGAGTTCTCTTTTACAAATGAGATACAGGGGGTATATATAGGCCCCAAAAGATGCAAAATCACTAAGATGCCCCAGTTGCGACAGCTAGATCGAGGGGCTTTATTGTCCTTTCATAGGGTGAATGACTTGGATGTTCGACATTTGTCCTCGCTAGTTCCCAAGGTATCCTTGACGTTTGGGACTTTCCACGGGAGGCGTCTGGGACTTTCTCCGGGAGATGTCCGTGGCTTTCCACGGGAGGCGTCCGTGGCTTACCACGAAAGGCCTCCGACACTTTCCTCGGGAGGGCTCTGGGACTTTGCATGGGAGACGTCCGTGGCTTTCCACAGAAGGCCTCCAGGACTTTCCCCATAAGACATCCATGACTTTCCCTGGGAGGGCTCTGAGAGTTTGCACGGGAGACGTCCGTGGCTTTCCATGGAAGGCCTCCATGACTTCCCCGGGAGGGCTCTAGGACTTTGCACGGGAGACGTCTGTGACTTTCCACGTAAGGCCTCCGAGACTTTTCACGAAAGGCGTCCATCACTTCCCACGGAGGGCTCCGGGACTTTCCACGGAAGACCTCCAGGGCTTTCCCCGGGAGGCCTCTGGGACTTTGCACGGGAGACCTCCGTGACTTCCCCGAGAGGCGTCTGTGGCTTCCCACGGAAGGCCCCCGGGACTTCCCATGGTAGACCTCCGGCACTTTCCCAAGGAGACGTCCGTGACTTTCCTCGGGAGAGCTCCGGGACTTTGCATGGAAGACGTCTGTGGCATTCCACGGGAGGTGTCCGTGGCTTACCACGAAAGGCCTCCGGGACTTTCCCTGGGAGACGTCCGTGACTTTCGCCTGGAGGCCTTCGAGACTTTCCCTGGAGGGCTTCGGGACTATGCACGGAGAGACGTCTGTGGCTTCCCACGGGAGCTGTCCGAGGCTTTCCTCGAAAGACCTCCGGGACTTTCCCTGGGAGGCCTCCGGGACTTTGCATGGGAGACATCCATGACTTCCCTGAGAGGCCTTCGGGACTTTGCACAGTAGAGACGCCGGGTGTTTCCCCCAAGAGCAGTGCCCCAGGCCCTTGGGGGCACAATGTGCCCCCGGAGGGTATGTGTTGATCCACTCCCGGGGTGACTCTTCGAGTTTCTGGACTAATTTCCCTCGCAATTCCTCGGTTTGTGCGCGGCGCACGCGTGACCCATCATTCACGTGCAATGCTTCGTTTCCCATGCGGTGCTTGTGCATCTACTGCCAGGATGCCTCTTGGGACACATGGCGCTTATAAGTGCATCGCGCGTCACTTATAAATAGAGGGGGGCGCACAGTGAGGGTCATTCCTAACCTCCGCTCGAAACGTTTCTCACCCGGCAACCTCGTTGCTCCCTCGGAGACGACTTTCCAGTTAGCCACATATTTTCTCCGTTTCTCCGGATGCTTCCATTCTCCGGTGATGGCATCGAAGGGTCGCGGCAAGGCATCCGAATTGCCCCCGAAGGAGTTGACTTCGGATTTCGTTGGGCCCACCGAGTTCTCTCCCTAGGACCTCGAAATCCTTCGCGGACGGGGACATCTGGCTACCTGTGCCAGAGGAACTGACGCCCAACCCCTAGGATGGGGAGGTAGTCGCCTTCGAAGCCTTCATCGAGGCGGGCCTTTGGCTCCCGGTGCATCCATTGCTCCTGGAGTTTCTCCGGGAGTATTGGCTCGCACTCAACCACCTCACCCCAAACACCCTCGTCCGGATGGGGCTGTTTGTGTGGTTGTGTGAGACAGGCACAGGGGAGAAGCCCACCTTCCGGTTGCTCCGCTATTTTTACAAGCCTTTGGCGAGAGGCTCGCTGGTTGTCAAGGGTGGGCCGAAGTCGGCCTTCGGCTCCATCATGCTCTAGCTAATGCCCAGCCGGTATAGCCTCCCAGGACCACTGGGGGGATTGGCTCCGGAGCCGATTCTACCTCCGGGTGGGCGATCTGGAGATGCCCTATTCCTCGGAGCCCTCGTCCTACTACCGATCGACCGGTCCGGTGGCACTCGAGTGGACCGAGAGGGAGATGGACTGTAACACCCCAGATTTTGCTACCTCTTTAGCATGCCAGTCAGTACATCTCCATTGGATTTCTCGGATGTCTCAACCACATCTCAGATTGAACCCTAGGCCAATTCCCAAGCCTTAGCCTATTTTGATCTTTTATCTCAGAACTATGATCCAAGGTATGCCACTACCTTAATTTAAAAAGTTGGCAGCAAGACTCCACCTTTCGGACCATTTTTGCATTTCAATCCAAAATTATTTCAGATTGATCCTTTTCTGATTTTCCCAGAAGCCTGAAAAAGCTAAAATCCACAAATCAACTACAAACCTTGATCTGATTCAGGGGATATCTCCTAATTGCTATTCTGAACAAAATCTTCTTCTGAGAGAACCTAAAAATCTCATCCTAAACCCCAAATTTTAGCCTTGACAAAATCCAGACTCTAGTTACCCTAATTACCCTGACTACCCTGTTTTCATTTTGCTCAAAACCTGATCAAAAACACCAGATTGTGTCATCTTTCCTTGTAAATCTGCTTTCTAAATTTAGTGAACCCAATTAGCCAAGTCAGTTTCAGCCAAATACAATTATATTGCCAGATTTACAATTCAGTCCCAAAACCAAACTCCAGAAATTACATTTAAGTCCAAATTCTTTTCCAGCCCCTCCGTTCAACCAGGCCACAACCATTTCGACCAGGACCCCGGCCAGCCACTTCGACCAGTGGTGCCGCCGCAAACTTCGCCGTCGGCTAGCATCCGTCTCCACCTGTGATCGTGTACGACGTGTCCGCGCGTGGTGCTCACGTCGCGCCAAATCCAGCCACTGTGGCAACGACCGACGACCACCAACTTCACCGTCTCGTTCCGTGCGCGCGCATGCGTGCAGCCGCTAGGAGCTTTTTGCCACGTCGCCGCCATGCCGAGACCGGCCATCACGTCACCCTACTCTAGCTAGGATCTTGCGTGATCCTCTTCTCCGGTAGAGCCGTGACAGCCGCTGCAGTGTCCCATCGCCGCTGCACGCCGTCTCGATCCCGCCACCATCTCCAATCACGCCATATCCAGCTCGATTCGCTTCAAGTCTCGAGAGCCCCAGCCACTGCCTATATAAACCCTCCTCCTCGCCCAGAGCTTCTTCACACCTCCAGCAACCACTAAGTCCCAGGTTTCCCGTATTTCTTCTTAGTCTCCGGTGAGCCAGTGAAGAGGAGCATGACGCCAACTTTATCCTCTATACCTTTCTCCAATCTAGCTTCAGCAGTGAGTAACCCTTGTCCATCTCTCTGTGTTGTAGCGATTAATTGCACTCCAGCGGACCCTAACGCCGGCCATGCCAAATTTTGTCGAGAAGTTGTACTGTGCCATGTCGCTACCATCTTTCCACATCACCGTCCGACCACCTCAGCTCCTGAAACCACCACCAATGAGTTCCTGTTGGCTTCGCCTACCTCCCATACATAGTTGGCGAAGCAATCAAGCCCTAATCGATCAAATCACCTAAGACCTAGTTTTTTACAGTACAAAGACATCCAGTTCACTGTGTCCAAGGGTGTTTTTGCAAAATCCTTTACTTTCTGGACTTTCCTGTGAAAACCACTTTGTCAAATAGTTACCTTACTACAGTTTGCACCAAATGCTTGGATCAAAACCCATTTTGCCCACTGGAAACCTTCTAAACCATGCCAATGCCATTCTTGGACATTGTCAGCCCATGTCAACCAGTGGCATTAGCCCTGTTTGATCCCTTCTGGTTGAGCAATTGAAATTCCACTTTGTCCACTGAACTTATGGAGCCATGTTCTACATTTTCTTCCACTATCGCATCTTGTGAAAACCTTTCTAAAGCCAATCTAAGGCCATGTCCGGACGTGAACCGAATGTCAGCCCTTCGACATTCGACATTTCAGAGCCAATCTCTTTGAGCTACGCTCAAGTATCTTCGACAATATCCTTTCTCTTGCATGCATGTCTATACTTATTAATTTTCTATAGTAAGTGTTTTTGTATGCTTATGTGCGATGTGTTGTGTTGCCTCGTTGTTTGTGTGCGAGAGTAGAGCAAGAAGCAGAAGAGGTAGTAGAAGTCTTCGAAGATCCTTTAGAGCCATCAGATCCCACGTCGCAAGGCAAGTCTCTACCCTTGATCATGTCTCTTCCAGTATCTTGAGAAAACTAGGTTGATTTCCATTTTAAAATATATGCATGCTCTATATTCAAATTAAGCGCTATATTGAAAGAATATGAATAGATATGACCTAATTCCTTGTAAAGCCCCTCATGTTTGCATATATCATGCACCCTTGTCACCCTAGGATATCATGCTTAGGCTATGCTTATGCTCAAAATTATGTGTTAAGTGCTAAATGGTCATGAAAAGTATGTTCAAAATCTCTTTTATGAAGGAAAATGTAATTGCAATCGATAGTGAGGATGGTTTGATTGGTTGGTGCTGTGTGCACATCGGGAATGTGAATGACTCCTCACTAAAGATTCATAAGGACAAGAACCTTGTGTTGTACTTCTATGCAGCATGAAAAACGTACTAACCACTTGCCCGGTATGGGACGGGTGCAACATAGTAGCTTTCTTGGTATTAGCTTTTCCCTGCAATGGTTGTCGGTCTGGTTTCTCGAGAGGAAATTGGTGGGCCACAGAGGGCCACAAGTGGTGTGAGCTAATGAGTGAATCAGTAGTATTGAAGGAAGATACCCTACGCTAGGATTCTGAGTCGTGTACGGCTGAATCCACAGGCTATGTGTCTTGTGGGACCATAGGGCAAGGCTAGGAAGAATTGGCTGTGGGGACTACCCACAACAGTAATAAGGACTGGAATGTTTATTTACCGGGCAGGGAACTGTTAATGTTAGGATTGCAAACTGTTGTGTGATCTCGGCCTTGTCACATGCGTAAAAGTCGCATGGAGAGGTACCGACTTGAAAGCTTAGTGATCAGTGGATTAAAGTGGTACACCTTTGCAAAGTTATATAAAGTATCAGATACTCTGAGCTCCCAGGTCATGGAGTCTGCGCGCGGTGGATTCTATCCACATTGATGCAGCACAAGTAGCTTTTGGAAAAGTTTTTCATAATATTGATTAAAGTGGTGACTCATGAAAGACCGCCACGCATAACATCTTCTGAAAATCTAGTTTAGGATTTTAAAAGCCTCGCTTTTTTTGACAGCAAAACCTTTTCTTCAAAACTTAGAATGAAAATCTATTCTATCCTTATCTATCAACCAAATAGCCCATCTTTTGGAAATCCCCCTCATCTATATACCTTCATTCTGTGGCCCACCCTTTCCTTTGCAAACAAATTTAGAGAAAGGATTCATTGATCCCGACTCCTACGGTCTTGAACCCAATGAAGAAGAAACTACTCCTGAGGATCCAGCATACTAGAGGGTCACTTACCAAGTGGAGTCCGATGTGGAGGAAGCCCATGCAACACCGCTGCAATTCAAGATGAAGAATCCCTATTGCTCATTGCTGTTGTTTTGTTTTGTAACGACCTTTGTATCAAAGAAAACTCCTTGATTTTGTATAAACACTAAATTTCGTCATTTTGGCGCTATGTTATTGTAATGTTGGTCCTTGTGATCAGCACTTGTTTTAATTACTTGCATTGTTATATAATACATCTTGTTGTTGTGAGCTTGCAATGTATCATTCTGAGGGCAACCCACCTGGGCGGTTGCCACCGGATTCCTCAAATGAGGGTCCCACATGGACCTCCTCACCCAAATGGCGGAGGCCCGGCTCAGGAGATCCATGAGGGATATCACGGAGGAGATGGTGCTTCTACGAAGCGTGCCCTTCAGCACGTGCCGAGTCTCGGGATGAGTGCGGCGCATCGCCCCCCCAAATGACGGTGGCAAAGTGTAAGCTCCTGGGTTCAACCACTCGGGGGGGGGGACATTTCTAACTCCCCATTTTTCTTTTTTAGTCTGGTCATACGACTGTTCCCGGGAGGTGGCTATCAACCTCCTCGGGAGGTATCACGGGGATGAGCACGAGTGGATCGTGTGTGTCGTCGGGGAGGGCCCACCCTCGAACATCGTGGCGGAGGTGTTCAGGCTAAAGTTTCTTGCATGGGTACCCCTCCCCACCCCCGGGTCACATAAGAGGGGGAAGAGGCAGCTGGGGGACCTTCGACGCTCGTACGGGCGCAGAAAAGCCCAGGGAAGGCCCGGGCACAAAAGATCCCAGTGAAGGCCTGGGCACAGAAGATCCCCACCAAAGGCCAGGCGCAGCCCTGACTCCATCCCCAGGGGTTTCCGATTTTACACCGGTGAAAGCACCAGCTGTCACCTCGGCGAGGTCGCTCGTTTCTCCCCGTGAGGGGGCTACACCCCGGCCGCGGGTATCTCTGAGCCCTCTACAGAGCTGGTGAGAACAGCGATTCAGTCAGGGAGAGTCAAGGCTCCGACTTAGAGATGTATGTCCCGAGCACCTCTCTGATGCCTGCTCAACCGAAGACCCAGCCAGAACTGCCATGGGGCTAGTCTCGGTCTGGTTCAATGCACTGGGGACTCTGCCCATGGCCTCATTTTTGGCCCTGGAGACAGGTTCCTCGGTGAACACGCCGATGGCGTCAGGCCCCCCTCCACCCGGGAAGGGCAAAGGCCTCTTTATCCGTCCCAGTGTCTGGGCTCCGCCGATGGACCTACTGTCCGAGTCTTCAGACGGTGGGACCCTGGAAGACGGTGCCTTGGCGGGTGGAGAGGTGTCCATGTAGAGCTGTCCGAAGGATGTTGAGGAGGGCTACGAGGATATGATCTCCTCCGGAGTCTAGGTGAGTGCCAATCGCCGAGGTTCACCATTTCGTCATTTCATGTTCGTTTGTTCTTATGATTGTTTTCTCCAAATGGTGGCGCTGGCCTTGGGCCTTCGAGGTCGGTTTGCCGCTCGCCTTTGAGCCGCCGAGGAGGTGATAGCCTCCAAACGCTCCGGGAAGGAGAAGGTGCTCGGGGACTTGGCCGCCGCAGAGAAGGTGATATCCTCCAAGCGCTCCGGGAAGGAGAGGGTGCTCAAGGAGCTTGCCATGGTCCAAGCCCGGGGCGTCGCCATCCCGGCCATAGCCTTGGCAGCTGCTCTTGTAGAGCACCGGGGAGCGGGTGCCCAGCTCATTGGGGAGCTGCTCCCCCGTAGTTTTCCTGGCTATTTCAAGGCTCAGTGAGAGGGGCTTGGGGAGTTGGCCGGGACCCTCTTCGACTGGGTTGCCAAGGCGATGGAGCCGGCGAGCGTGCGTCCGGCGCAGGGGGCAGCAACGCCGATGGAGGTCACCGAAGGGGGGACAAAAACGGGCAGGTATGAGTCCCCTTGGCTCTTAGATAGGCTTTCTATTTTCTAGGATTTTTTCTCCCGGTAGCTTCTTAGAAGAAGCCCCGGAAAATAGGTAAATTCTTTCTTGATGAAATGAAAAAAAACATTTGCTAAGTCTTGTGTGATTGCAAGCAGGAGTCTAAGGAATTTGTTCCCGAGGGGGAGTCTCTGATCCCCGGAAGGCGTAGTTCAGGGAGCGATCAAGTGGCCTTTGTTTTGTTAAGCCTCACCACAGGGGGAAAACACCGGGTGTCGGATTCCCAGGCCTATTGGTGGGGCCACCTCCCCCCGAGGTCACGGTGGATGGTAGCCCCCGGGAACCCTTCAGGCTACGGTGGCTTCCGGAGTGGCATCTAGACAATTTTGATAATTGTCGCACCGAGTTGACTCCTCCGAAACCAGGGTCCCGGAGGATCCCGCCTCTCTAGATACGTCCGCCGGTGGGGTACGAGTATTGGCCGAGGATCTCCTTCGGAGGGCCTTTTGGGGAATAAGGAACTTGTGCAAGGATATCTCCTGAGAGCTGTCAGAGGGCCTCCGAGAGTATTAGGTGTACATGCTCACCGGAGGGGGTTGTCCTCCGGGCTAGCCTCCGGAGGGAGCTTAACTTCTTCAGGACTCGCAATGTTTGTGCCCAGGTGCTGTCGTCCCAGGGACACCTTAGTCCACCGGGGGGGTTGTCCCCCGATCCAATGTTACATCAATAAAGTTTTCCTTTGTCACTTGTTTTTGCAAATTTTCCAACCTATCCGTCCGAGGAACGGGTTATTGATCGCACCTAAAACGGTGTGATTTTGTAATACCGCAAGTGGATGGTTGAACATTGAGCACTTGAGGGTCAAATTCCACGAGGAACAAGCGTATTCGTCTTTCTAGCTTAATGGATCACTAATGAAGTCTAAACTAGTTTTGGGGTTGTTTTTCTATAACTAATTCTACTACTAAAGCTATAAATCTAGGGTTTTAAAGCAGTAAATTGCATGTATGAAATCTGAATTTATAAAGTAGGATTTAAAACCTAGGGCTTCGGGAATTCCATAACCATCCGGCGTAATTCTATCCAAGGTCCGAGGATTGTGAGTTAATTTCCATTGTTTTACAAGACAAATTAAGTTTCCAGTTTGGGGTGTTGGATCAACAGTCAGAGGATCTCTTCCACTATCACGTTTGGCGAGGCCTCTCTCCTGTTCATGGTCCCGCGTCAAAGCGCTAAGGACTCAAGAACTCCCCTAAATTTTAGCTAAGGCTCAACTGTTATGTCTGTTGCCGAAACGAGAATTTAGGGTTTAGAGGAAGAAAACATTAGGAAATAACTCCAAAACTTGAGATCAAAACCAAGGAAGAATCGCGCCTTCCGGATTAAGTCATCCCTAACCCTAGAAGGGATATACTCGCAAAAAACCATAAGAATGCAGAAATAATAATAAGAAATAAATAAAAACTTACTTGATTGCTTGAGAATTGAAGTTGCCGTCCTTGCCAGCTTACAAAAGCAATAAAATAAAGAAAGGACTCTACTAAACTCTAATGGCTAATATGTAAAAAAGCATATCTAATTGAGTCAAAATCTTCTCTATTTATAGCACATAAGTCCTAGAATTGGCCAATTACAACTCAAGACTTATTTAAGAAGGAAATTGTCTTAGATTCAGACTTTAAACCAACTAACGGGTTTGTTTTGGATTCGGGAAATCGGGTTTCGAGTCGGACTCGGCTCCAATTTTGGGTCGGATTGCTGTTTTTTTTCCCAGATTTTCAGCATCTTCTTTCTCCACTTCGTTTCCTATCCAAACAATGTCAAAATAACTCCAAATTTGGTACGTTTATTCCCTGAAACATGAAGAACACACTCGTGAAAGTGGATTGTAAAAATGTTACAAAAAGTCACATAAAATGACGTATCAAAGGAATTTTAATCATCATTTTTGCACATTTTCAATACTAAGCCTAAGGTAAAATTCTGCCAAATTAAGACTTATCAAATTCCCCCAAGCTAGCATTTTGCTTGTCCTCAAGCAAAGAATGTGACTAATTTTCCAAAAATTGAGATGCCTTGGTAAATTAGATTCTCTATAAACAATCTTCCGAAAATTCACAACACATCTATGCATATGAGGCAATTGATCTTAGCAATTTAAAATTTCCAAATACATATATTAAGATTATCAAATTTCAACCTTAGAAAAGAGAGAGCTTAATCAATTAAATTTTCTTAACAATCTTCTTTCATATAGGATTTAAAATAAACCTTGCAAAGAAAACGCTCGTTATGCTACGATATATACAAAGTTGCTAAATTGCCCTCTTCACAATCTTCTTTCATATGCCATTGTTTGTTTGTTTGCCGTTTTTTTATTCTTCAACTTTTTTATGCCCTTGGCCAGAATGTTTTTACTGGATCATTCCGTCACGGCGAGAGGAGACATAGTTGAAGACGCTTACATAAGTGCACTTATAGAAAGGCAGTTTTGTCGGTTTCCCGAGCCCCTATAAGCAACCTCAATGCTTCGTATACCTTCCTTTCACTAGCTGGTCGACGATTCACCACCGCCTCCCCCCAGCGGGTCGCATATACGTTACACAAGATTAGACAAAGCCGCAGCTTAAGCAACCGTTTTACTGAAAATATTTTTTTTTGGTATGCATAAGTTAAATAAATCTTTCCTTCCCTAGCTGGTCGACAATTCACCACTGCCTCCACCCTGTGGGTCGATTATACTTACTTTTACACATTTTTTATTTTTAAAGAGAAGGGAAATTAGCAATCTAGGCATAAAGAGTAACATAAGAGAGTTAATTCCAAAAAATGGTTCTATTAGAAATCTTCAATTTGGAAGAAGTAGAGTATAATTTAATGGATAAGTTCAAACTTTAATGGTCACTTTAATATAAAAACTAAACATAGGCAATGAAAATCTTTAAAAGATCTAAGTTCAATGGATCATATGCAAAGATGTGATAGAATAATCATCTAATTCATTAAAGATCATCTTCAAAACCAGACATTCCAAGTGATAAATCTCTTTTTATTTTTCAGCTTATGATGGAATGCGGTGAAAAGATGATTTGCTGAAGACTAAACAATTGGTGAAGAATGTGGTGGAATGATGATTTACTGAAGACTAAACAATTGGTGAAGTGAACATCCCCATGCTAAATCAGACTAAGCAAACAGTTAAGTAAACACCCCCCCATGCTAAATCAAACATTGTCCTCAATGTATGGAGATAGATACAGATTACCGTTTGCAGTTGTGGTTCAGGTTGGTGGATGTTGTGGATGATGATGTGGTGGAAGAAGATGTTGTGGTCCACGTAGCTCCAATGGTGTAGTCCAAGACGTCGCAAGTGAAAAACTAAAACAATGAAAAAATAAAAAGAAAAAAAGAAAGAAAACTTGCTCACCGTGTGGATCAACCATTAGAGTTTGGGTAACCAGGTTGCCTCCCGGCTAGCGCTGGTTTAACGTCCCGCTTGACGGAACGTCCTCGACTGCTCAAAAATATATAGAATCAAAAGAATCGACTGAGTTTAGTGTACTTACTTGGTCTCCCGCATTGTATAGCTTGATACGGTGCATGTTCACCTTGAAAGTGGTGCCGTTTTGTGCTCGAAGTTCGACGGCACCATACGGAAAAACCTTTGCTATCGTGTATGGCCCAGTCCATTGCGATTTCAATTTCCCTGGGAACAATTTCAAACGAGAATTGAACAATAGAATCAAATCACCTGGTTTAAATTCACGGTTGAGGATCCGTTTGTCATGTCACTTTTTCGTGTTGTCTTTATAGATCAAGGCACTCTCATAGGAGTTGTACCGAAGCTCTTCTAGCTCATGCAATTCAAGGATTCACCTTCGCCCCGCTTTGTGAAAGTCCCAATTGAGTTCTTTTAACGCCCATAACGCCCTGTGTGACAGTTCAATAGGCAAATGGCAGTTTTTACCAAATACAAGTTTGTAAGGCGGCATACCTAGTGGAGTCTTGAATGCAGTGCGATATGCCCAAAGGACATCTGGAAGTTTGAGTGCCCAATCCGTACGAGACGGTGCCACTACCTTCTGCAAGATCGACTTGATTTCCCTGTTTGAGACTTCAACCTGTCCACTTGTCTTAGCCGCTGTTTTTGAAGCTCCGGCGTGTCCACCACATGGGGATGAATGACAATGTTCAAGAATGCTTTGGATCTCGTGGTCGGGCACACATCTTCGAAATATGTTGTCAACTCCCTTTTTGAAAATATTCGGATTGTCCCAGTAGTAGCGTCGGATGACGTGGAGGAAGTGCTTTCGTTTTCTACTTGTCAACCCTGGAGGAAGTTCATGGTTAAATAAATAATTTGCAATATCAGCATGCCATGGTTCTTGTTGAATCAAGTAAAGGTGCTCATCGGGTAAAGAATCATTGATGTGAATGTTGCCAGTGTCGGTCAAGAGTCGCTAGAGATGATCGGCGACGATGCTATCATCACCTTTCTTATCTTTGATCTTGAAACAAATTCCTACAGCAGTAAGATCCATCGTGCAAGCCGTGGCTTTGTTTCTGTCTTGGTCAAAGGATACTTAAGAGCAGCATGATCAGTATGCACAATTACTTTTGAACCAATCAAATATGGACGGAATTTATCTAGGGCATAGACTACATCAATCAATTCTTTTTCGGATGAAGTGTAATTATTTTGAGCATCATACACAGTTTTTCTTACGTAGTATATAGCATGTAAGACCTTATTTGTTCTTTGCCCTAGAACAGCGCCAATTGCATAATCACTAGCATCACACATCAATTCAAAAGGTTCTTTCCAATTTGGAGGTTGTATGATGGGAGTAGTAGTTAATGCATGTTTCAGTTGATTAAAGGCATCAAGGCATTTTTCATCAAAATCAAACGGCACATCTTTACCAAGCACATGAGTGAAAGGTTTAGCAGTTTTGGAAAATCCTTAATGAAACGACAGTAAAAACCTGCATGTCCCAAGTGTCGTGGTATTACGAATACCCCGGCAGGTTTTGTGGAAGATCCTAGCGAAGAAAAGACGACGCGAGCTGACCGTGCGACCGGTCTTCTCCCGTCGGGCAAACTCAGCAACTGACACGAAGGTTTATACAGGTTCGGGCCTCGGTGGAGGCCCTAGTCCTATTGGCGTGCTCCCAACCGGAGTTGGCTAGGGGAGCTCTCTCGGGGGAGAAAAGGCTCTGGAGCACACCTATTTGATTGTCTATTAGAGTAAAAATGAACTGTCCTCCTCTCATGAGGGGTTACAAGGGCTTATATAGGCCCAAAAGATGCAAAAAGACTAAACTACCCCGCCTGCCACCGTTGGATCGAGGGGTAGCGACGTCCTTCTTCCGATCAGGAACTTTGGATGCTTGACAGGTGTCCACCGATTCCCGAGGTGCTTCTCGCGTGATCCTCACGTGACTCGGGACCAGGGACCCTTGTTTTCAGAAGGCGGTGTCCGGGACAAGCCACCAGGGGGCCTTGTCCCCGGGCAACAGGAGGCTCCCGGGACAAGCCACCGGGGGGCCTTGTCCCCGAGCAACAGGAGGCGCCCAAGACAAGCCGCGGCGCCCGTGACAAGCCACCGGGGGGCCTTGTCCAAGCCACCGGGAGGGGCAAATGGCGGCGCCCAGGACAAGCCACCGGGGGCCTTGTCCCCGGGCAAAAGGCGGTGCCCGGGACAAGCCACCGGGGCCCTTGTCCCTGGGCAAAAGGCGGCACCCAGGATAAGCCACCGGGGGCCTTGTCCCTAGGCAAATGGCGGTGCCCGGGACAAGCCACCGGGGGCCTTGTCCCCGGGCAAATGGCTGTGCCTCCTACCTGGACTTGATCCCGTGGAGATTTCCCCCAACAGCAGCCCCCCATGCCCTCCGGGGGCGATGTTCAAGTCCTCGGGGGGGATGGTCCGTGTTACCGGGAACATCTCCTCCGGGACATATCTCCGGGACCGCAATGCTTCGATTCCCGCACCGAGCGTTTATGGCCGCGCCATCGTTCATTAAGGCTTCGTCTTGATGGGGGCGCGCCGTTCGGCCATGATGGCCGCTCGCGGTTCGAACCGGTGAGGCCTCAATTCACGTGCTAGCCCCTTCGTTTCCCGTGAGTCGTTTGAATTGGGCGGCTCGGATGCATCACGAGGAGCCACGTGGCGCCCATCGGGGCCACACTCGAGCCCTATAAATAGGGCCTTGAGGGGCCCGGAGAAACCACTCCAACCTTCAGTCCTCAAATACCACCAGCGCTCCTAGGTCTCCCGGTAGCTCTCTCCTAAAAGCTCTGTCCCCGAAGCCCAACCACCGGAAGCCCAAGCCCCTCTATAGAGCCTAAACCACCGGAGGAATCAATGGGACCCAAGGGCCGCGCTAAGGCTGCCGAGGTACCTCTGGAGGAAGTCACTGCGGACTTCCTTTGGGCCTCCGAGTTCACGTCCGGGGACTTGGAGTCCCTTGTGGACCGGGGGGTGGTCACGGACGGGGACATCCGGATCCCCTCGAAGAAAGAAGGTGCCCCCCGCCCTGGGCCCGGGAAAGTGGTGGTCTTTGAGGCTTTCCTCGAGGCCAGGCTCCGGCTCCCAGTGCACCCATTGCTCCGGGAGTTCCTCAAGGAGTACGAGGTGTCACTGAATGACCTGACGCCGAACGCCTTCATTCGGATGGGCCTCTTCATATGGTTGTTCGAGACAGCCACCGGATGGGAGCCCACGCTCCGGTTGTTCTCGTACTTCTACGAGCCGGCGGCGAGGAGCTCCCACCTGGTGAAGGGAGGGCCGAAGTCCCCGTTCGGCTCGGTGATGATCCAGCTCTTGCCTTCCTGGGTAGCGGAGTACCAGGTGGGAGCCTCCCGGGACCACTGGGGGGACGAGATCCGGAGGTGGTTCTACCTCCAGGTCCGAGACGACGATGTGACGTACTCACCGGAGCCCCCCTCCTACAGCCAGTCGTTCGCCCCCAAGCCCCCGGTGTGGACCGAGGAGGAGCTGAAACTCCTCAGCAAGGTGGTGGGCTCCCGGGGTGTCCGTTCCTTGAGGGATGCCGCCGAGGAGCTGACCCTGCTGAAGATCTCCCCCTTCTCATAGGGGAGGAGGGGGATCGGGATGTGCCCGGCACAGCGGCCTCCGCAAAAGCCGGTGACTCGACGTAAGCTTCTAGCTGCCTTGTTTATCTCTTTGTCGATATTTCTAACTCTTACCTTTTGCAGTCCGGCCATATCCGGCCGCCCGGGAAAAGGCGGAGAACCTCCTCGGGAGGTACTACACCGACGAGCACGAGCGCATCGTGCGCGTCGTCAGGGAGGGTCCTCCCCGGAACTTGGTGGCCGAGGCCTTGGGGCTGAGGCTACCGGCGAGGAGCCTCTCCCCAGCCCCGGTTCCCACAAGAGGGGGAAGGAGGTCACCGGGGTTCTGAGCAAAGCGGGCCAAGGCTCAGAAAGCGCCCAGTCCATCAACGACACCAGCCTCTACACCCGTGAAGGCCCGGGACGCAGCCCCCGGGTCAGGGCGCGCGTGGGTACATCCTCGGCGTGAAGTGACGCCGCCTCCCCCGGAGAACTCCGGGGGGGGGGGGGGGGCGGTGGAGGCGCGGGAGCTCGCGCGCCTCCCCGAGGCCTCCGGAGAGGCTCGGGGAAAGGAACCAGCCAATGACGGGGCGGCGTCCGATTCGGTGGATTATGCCCCCTCTCCCACTTCGGCGGTTGCACTTCCCGCGGCCTCGGTGCCACTGGAGTCGGAGAGGCCGGCGGTTCGATTCGTGGAGGCTTCCCCTATGCGTATCGAATGGCCGTTAGACGGGGGGGAAGCCCCTCGGTCTATGAGGTCCCCGGACGATGGAGGTCCCGGGGGCCCCGCGGCCTGGAAAGGGAAAGGGGCTCCTTATCCCCCCCCCCCGGGGAGGGACCCCCACTGAAAGTTCGTCGGCCTCCTCCTCAGACACCTCCTCGGCGGCAAGGACGCCGACCACCGCCACTTTGATTCTCATCACCCCCGTGTCTTTCACAAGGGGGCCCGCCGCCGGTCCCGATGGGTTCAGCGACGTCGGGAGGGAGACCCCCCTGCTGTCCACGGGGGAGGTCGACCGGTTCGAAGAGTGTTCGCAGACCCAAAAGGTCGAGAACTACATCTCGCAAGGGACGCTTCACGAGCACTGCGGGGAGCTTCAATCCCTGCAGATCCAGGTTCATCCTTGAGTCGGTGGCTTGTTTTCTTCGGGACTCCAACTCGAATTTCGACTAACTCTTGCGCTTGTAGGGGGCGGCCATCGCCTGGGGCATCGAGGCGCGCTTCAATAGCGCGCTGAAGGAGGCGGAGGGTAAGGCTGCCGCCCACTTGGAGCAGTGGGACGACGCCCTCCGGGAGTTGGCCCGGGTCCGGGCCCAGATCCACTGTGGGACCCTCATTTGAGGAATCCGGTGGCAACCGCCCAGGTGGATTGCACTTAGAAATGGCACATTGCAGCTCACAACAACAAGATGCATTATATAAAATGCGAGTAATTAAAAACAAGTGCTGATCACAAGGACCAACATTACTGTAACTTAGCGCCAAAATGACGCATTTAGATGTTGATACAAATTAAGGAGTTTTCGACACAAAGGTCGTCACAAAATAAAACAACAATAATAAACAAAAGGACTTCATCAGTCTTTTTCTTCTGCAGCAGCGGTGTTGCACGAGCCTTTTCCACATCTGACTCCACCTTGGTACATAACCCTCTAGCAAGCTGGGTCTTCAGTTTCTTCTTCTTGTTCCACATTGGGTTCAAGACTGTAAGATTCAGGGTCGACGAATCCTTCTTCTAAATTTGTTTGTAAAAGCAAGGGTGAGCACATTATCCACATGGTGCTCAACAAGTCCCAAGTAAGAATGCAAGTACATATAGATGAGGGGGAAATTTCTCAAAGAATAGCTCTTTGGCTTTATATATGTATATAGAATAGATTTTCGCACTTGGTTTTTAAGAAAAGATCTTTACTTTCGAAAGCGGTGCTTTTAAAACCCTAAGCTAAATTCTCAGAAAATGTTGTATGTGGCGGTCTTCCATGAGTCACCACTTTATTCAGATTTTGTGAAAACTTTCCAAAAGCTACTTGTGCTGCATCGACGTGAATAGAATCCACAGCGCGTAGACTCCATAACCTGGGAGCTCAGAGTATCCGATACTTTTTAAACTTTGCAAAGGTGTACCACCTTAATCCACCGATCATTCGGCTTTCAAGTCGGTACCTCTCCATGTGACTCTTACGCATGTGACAAGGCCGAGATGACACAACAGTTTACAGTCCTAGCATTAACTATTCCCTGCCCGGTAAATAGACAGTCAAGTCTCAAGTACCGTTGTGGGTCCTCCCCACTGCCTTACTTCCTAGCCTGGGTCTATGTTCTCGCAAGACACATAGCCTCTCTTGATTACAGTCGCGCACGACTTAATCTGGCATAGGACGTCTTCCTTCTTTCCACCTTTTCCTCGCATAATTTTTCTGAACTCACATCACTCATGGCCTTCTGTGGCCCACCAGCTCTCGCAAGAAACTAGATCGACAACCATTGCAGGGAAAAGCTAATACTAAAGAAAGCTACTAAGTTGCGCCCGTCCCATAACCGGGCAAGTGGTTGGTACGTTTTTCATGCCGCATAGAAGCACAACACAAGGTTCTAGTCCTTATGAATCTCTAGTGAGGAGTCTTTCACATTCCCAGTGCGCACACAACACCATCCAATCAAACCATCCTCACTATCGATTCCAATCACATTTTCTTTCACAAAAAAGGGGTTTTGAACATGCTTTTCTCATATGTGACCATTCAACATTTAATATATAATCTTGAGCATAGCATAGCCTAAGCATGATATTCTAGGGTGACAAGGGTGCATGGATATTCAATGTCAAAAGGGGCTTTACAGTTATTTAGGTCATATCTAATCATTTTATTGAAACATAGCTCTTATTTGAATCTAAGGCATGCACATACTTGAAAACAGTTAACATATTTCATTTCAAAATATTAGACTAGACATGATCAAGGGTTTGAGACTTGCCTTGCAGTGATGGGT
Organism: Pharus latifolius; assembly: GCA_019359835.1. NCBI lineage: Eukaryota > Viridiplantae > Streptophyta > Magnoliopsida > Poales > Poaceae > Pharus > Pharus latifolius. Next base: position 20,135,720 of record CM033324.1, on the reverse strand, counting down.
CTAGCTGCTCAGATGAATCCTCGAAGATCTCCTCTGTTCCTTCAACGTCTGGTTCCACGGCGGATACAAACAGCACATACATACTATATAAGCATACAAGCACTAGAAAATAATACGTAAATACATCATGCATGCAGGGGTAAGGGTTTGGACAAGGTCACTTGATATTGATCAAAGAGATGGGCTCAAAAGGACTTGAATGTCGAAGGGTTGACATTCGGCTCATGGCTTGACATATCCCTAAATTGGTTCTAGGTCTGTTTTCTGGAGATGTGACAGTAGAAAATATTGTAGAACATGGCTCAAAAGACTTAGTGGACAAAGTGGCATTTCAATTGCTCAAATGTAACAGGTCTGAATCATCCAATGCCACTGGTGGACATGCACTGACATAGTGCTAGACATGGCCAGAAACTAGGGCATTGCATAACTTTTGACTCAGGACTCCAATTGGTGCACAACTTTGTCTGGGGTTTAGGCCTTGACAACAGATACAAAACTCTCAACAGGCTCAAGGGCAGAAAGTGGCCGGAGGGTGGCCAAATCCGGTGAGCAAACACGGTGGCCTGAACTACTGGACAGTAATATTGGCATGATCATAACTTTTGATCTAGGCCGATTCAGGGTTTGAGCCAGTGGAGTAAATTGCTCAAGAGGTTGAGGTCTAGCTAGATGACAAGGTTTCATCGGCTGGTTTGGCTGGAAAATGAACTCCGGCGATCGGGGCCGAAGACGAAGGCACCGATTTGGGCGTTTTCGTTCCAGGGCGTTTGAACTCAATTCCACGCTCGGGAAGCATCTAGGGGTCATCATGAAGCTATGGGTGCATTCAATTTTGCCAGAGAATGGCTGGAGAAGCACGGCGGCAAAATTGGCGATTCCAAACTTGCAGGCTTGTTCTTCCTAGCTCACTGATCACTATTCTCTACTGGCACGAGGATCAATTTGGGTTGAATCACTCGGCATTAGGGGAACAGGGGATTACGGCTTTTCCGATGATTGCCGGCGTTGAGGCTCGCCGGGGGTCAATTAACGGCTATGACACATATAGGGGGATAAGGGGATCTTACTGGTGGTGTCGGTTTGGAGGGGGAAGCTGCGGGCGAAGCTGGCGCCGTGAGCTTCAAAAGTAGCTCGCCGGGGAAGAAGGTCTTCGCGGCGGCGCTGAAGAACTAGATTACTCTCTGGTGGTAGAAGCTAAGGCTTGCAGTTGCGGGATGGTGTGAAGAGATGCTGGGCGAAGGGGCTTTATATAGCCGCGAGGTTGAGCTCTCGGGAGTTGCAGCAATCGCCGGGAAGATACTCCTTGGTGCTGGAGCGGTCAGCGAGGCACATCGGGACACGGCGGGGCTCTGCCAGAGACAGAGGATCGCGCGAAATCGGGGCTTCGTCAGGACGACGGGATAGCGAGCTTCGGCATGGGCGCAACGTGGCGGTAAAGTCCTGACAATGGCAAGCCACGGTCTCTGGTCATCGCCATGGTGGCATTTCCTTGGCGCGACGCGAGCACGTGCGGTACACGCTGGTCTCAACTGTTGGCGGCGGCGAATCTGGCCGGTGGTGAAGGCTACGGTGGTTCACGGCAACGGCAACAGCTGCGGTCGAAAGTCCTCGTGGTCGTGGTCATGCACACGGCTCTGGTCGTGGTCGAAGAAAGGGCCAGGGTCTTCTTTGCAAGGTTTTGGACTGATTTGCGAAGGTTTGGACTAAACTGCGAGGATTTTGGTTCAGGAACTTGGGCCTATTTGCAAATCTGAAGATCTGGAGGGCTGATTTGAATTCTGACTTTGCAGATGAGTGTTACCAAAATACTTGGACTCATCCAGTAGGAAAAATGGTAAGATCCGACAAGATCTGAGGGTTTTGACAAAAATCGAAAACAGGGTAAAATAGGGTAATTAGGGTTTGACATTTTGCCGGGGCTGAAACTAGGGTTTCGATTGAGATTCTTGAGTTCTTCCAGATGGGAAAAACGTTCAGAAAAGTGAAAGAAATATAATCACTTGATCAGATTTGAATTTGGAGATGATCTGGGACTTTTAGCCTTTTTGGGCTTTTTGAAAATTCTGAAAGGACTAAACTGAAACACTTTTGGACTGAAATGTGAAAATGATCTGGGAGATGAAATTTTGCTGCCAACTTTTTAGGTTAAGGTAGTGGCATACCTAAGATCAAGATAGGGTTGAGACATCAGGGATTCCAAAGAAGATATGCTGACTCGCAAGCAGAAAAGATAGACAAAAACTGGGATGTTACATCACGCCTCCGAGAACGCCAACGACGGGCTCCGGAGGGAAGCGAAGGCCAAGGAGGACGCCCTCCGGGAGCTCAAGGGCTCCAGCGTCCGGGCGGTGATGGACGCAGGCCGCTCGATCCGCTCAGCCCTCGAGGGGCTCGGAGTGAGCCTCGACCTGGGAGGCGCCTCGAAGGCGGCGCCAATGACACTCGCGGAGGCTGTGCGTTTTCTCAACGCACAAGTCTCCGTGATCCTGGAGGCCGCCGATGCCCGGGCACGGGGCCGGGCGATCCTGGTGGTGGCTGCCACTGCCGGGCCCGTGGAGCATTGGGGGGTTGGTGCCCGGGCGATCGGGGGCCGGATCCCCCGGAGCTTTCCGGAGTTCTTCGAGCCATCCCGGTGAGAAGTGGAGCAGCTCGCCGGCGGCTTCTACGACCGGATAGTTCGAGGGCGATTCCCGGTGCCGGCGCCTCCGGGGGCGAATGCTGCGGCTCCGACGGGAGCCTCCCGGGGGGAGGACGCCGATGAACAAGTATGAGCCTCCCCCCCGGGCCTTTAGATAGGGCCCCTTTTTTTGTTTTAAGATTTTTGCTCCCGGTAGCTTCTTAGAGAAAGCCCGGACACTTGTACAAAAACATTTTGATGCAATAGAAATGAAGTTTTTTGCTAAGTCTGGATTAAATTTTACCAGGTTTCCCAGGAGGTTACTCCTGGGGCTCGAGGAATTACTTCCAGGCAAAGACCCCCGAGGTTGGAGTGCAACCTTAAGGTCATCCCAATGTTACAGGGAGTTTCTCCGGAGGTGGAGCCTCCGGTCTCCGGCGGGTGTCACCTGGGGGAAGCCCAGGCCACCTTCATTTTGTTAAGTCTTTTCTCCGGAGGACATGGCAGGGGTGTTTCCCGGGAGCCACTTGGATTGTGGTGGCATTCGGAGTGGCACCTGGACAACTTCGACAATCACCGCGCCGAACTATCCCCTCCGCGACCGGGGTCCCGGAGGGTTCCCCCGCTTCGAATACTTCCACCGGCGGGCTATGAATATTGGCCCGAAGACTTGCTCCGGGAGGCCCAGCGTCGTATACAAAGATTGTACCGTGATCTGGCCCGGGAACTATTGGAGGGCCTCTGGGATTATTAGGTGTAGGAGCCTTCTAGGTTGTGCCCCGGGTTGTATTATGTTTAATGTAATGATGCCCACCGGAGGGGGAAGATGTCCTCCAGTTAAATGTTTCCAATAAAGCTAAGTTTGCTTGTTTACTTTGTGAATTCTAAAATGGTCCGGAATAGGGTGATCCCCGGGTAAAGGTTATCCCCCCCTCCACAGCAGGCCGGAGGGCAGCTCCGCGTGCTGTGGAGGAGACACAGCCCCGGGGTGAGAAAATGTTTCAGGGAATTTTCCGGGCAGGAAACCCTCTGGTCGCCGTGAAAACGGGGAGCCGAGAATGAGGTCTCCAGGAAAAGACATCCAAGAAAATCCGAGAAAGTGAAATTACCGGGGATAATTTTTCAGGGAGACAACCCTCCGGTCGCCGTGAAAACGGGGAGCCGGGAACGAGATCTCCAAGAAAGAATATCCGAGAATTCCGTCTCACTAAGGAGACAATTGACTCCCGGAGGAGGATGCGCCCGATGGCGGGTCTGAGTGTTTGAGTAGGGGACTAGTCTCTCAAATTGACTCGTTACCACGGTCCCTGAGGACTGGGTTGCTGCTTACACCCTCAGTTCATGAGGGGTGATCGTAAGCCGCCCTATGTGAGTGGGACCCCTGGTAGTGGTAGGGATTTGTTGGGTCGTGGTAGCCCACTTCCTCGCGGGGAGGGCATCCTCGCTAAGAGGGCATCGCCATGAGAGACGGTAATGGAAAAACATGCAATAAGCCAGAGCTGAGGAAAAAACCAGTTGTATTGATAATGAATTAAGGTCCAACGCCTCGCCCCGCAAGGTCACGACAGGGGAGGGAACGGTGAGTACAATGTCCCCCTCCCCTTCGGCGTAATCGCTCCGGGGGAGGGGACGAGCCCGTAGGCTAGACGTAGAACTTGCGAAGCAAGTGTACGTTCCACATGTGCTTCAGATCCTGCTCTTGAAGGTTGGAGAGCTTGTAAGCCCCCGAGCCTAGGACTGCCGAGATCCTATTGGGGCCCTCCCACTTGGGGGAGAGCTTGCCTTGGGCTTGGGGGTTAGTGACAGGCTTGAGGACAAGGTCCTCGAGGCAAAAAGCCCTCTAGCGGATGCGCTGGTTGTATGCGCGCGCCATTTTGCGCTCGTAGATGGCGTGGCGGAGGAGCGCTCGGTCGCGTTCCTCCTCCACGAGGTCGACCTCCAGTCGTTGATTTGCCTCGTTGGCTTGGTATGTCGCGGTCGTGGCTCCGTCTAGGAGCTCGACCCGCAGTGACCGAAAACCAATCTCCGAGGGAAGGACCGCCTCAGCCCCGTATACGAGGGAAAAGGTGGTGCGTCCCGTCGCCCGGATCGGAGTTGTGCGCATGGAACAGAGGATGCTAGGGAGCTCCTCTGCCCATGCACCCCGCTTGGAGGCGGCATGTTCGAGCCGTCGGCGTAACCCTTGTAGGATTACGTCGTTGACCCTTTAAACGGCCCTGTTGCTCTGGGGATGAGCTACCGAGGCGAAGTGGATGGTGAGCCCCAAGCCTTCGCAGAATTTTCGAAAATATACCGAGTCGAATTGGGTCCTGTTATCGACAATGATCTCTCGGGGGACGTCAAAACGACATATGATATTTTTCCAGAAAAACCGCTATACAGCCTAGGACGTGATGCTGGCCAGAGGTTCGGCCTCTACCCACTTAGTAAAGTAGTCGACCACGACCACCGCATACTTGTAGCCCCCGGGCGCTAGGGGGAAGGGGCCTAGGAGGTCCATCCCCCAGCACGCGAAGGGCCAAGTGATGGGGATAGTATGCAGCTCTACGGGGGGAAGGTTCGAACCCTTGGCCATCTTCTTGCAGGCCTCGCACGCGGAGACAAGGTCTCGCGCGTCATGAATCACCGTGGGCCAATAGAAACCCTGGCGAAGGGCCTTAGCTGCGATGGCACGCGGGGCCAAATGAGACCCGCAGCTTCCTGCGTGAATATCCTCGAGAAGCCGGAGCCCTTCCGGTCGTGGAAGACAACGGAGCAAGGCAAAAGCCCCCCACTTGTAGAGCTTTCCCTCCAACAGGAGGTATGCCCGAGCCTTGGCCCGGAGGTGCTTGGCCTCGGTCTCATTGGGAGGGTCCCCCTTCCCCTTGATGAAGGAAACGAGGGGATCCATCGAAGATGAAGTCCGGGTGATTTCGGTGACTTCTGGGACGCGAGGCTCATCACCCGCGTCCGGGGGGGTCACCGAGGGCTTCGTGATGATCTCCAAGAAAGCCCCTTTGGGGAGTGGTACCCGGGCGCTGGCTACCTGGGCTAGGGCATCGGCCTGGTCATTGTCCCTTCGCGGGATGTGTTGGGTCTCTACGCCATCAAAGTGCTTCTCCATCTTGCGCACTTCTTGCAAGTAAAGTCTGAAGTTTGCGTCATGGCACAAGTAGGACTTGTCCATTTGGCAAACTACGAGCTGGGAGTCTCCTTTTACTAGGAGGTGTCGAATCCCTAGGGAGCGTGCAAGGCGCAACCCAAGGAGCAAGGCCTCGTATTCAGTGACGTTGTTCATGGCAGGGAACTCGAGCCGCACCGCGTACTCCAGTTCATTCCCCTCGGGGCTCCGGAGGACTACTCCCACACCGACCCTAGTGAGACACAGGGAGCCATCGAACATGAGTGTCCAATGGTCGCTACGTCGGGGCACCGCGGGAAGGTCTTCCTCCCCGGTCCCGGAGGCAGGAGTCTATTCCTCCACGAAGTCGGTGAGGACTTATGACTTGATGGCGGAGCGCCCCATGAGGGAAAGGGAAAAGGGGGTGAGCTCGGCCGCCCACTTCCCTATCCGGCCGGTAGCCTCTTTGTTTCGGAGCACCTCCCCCAAGGGGAGGGACGACGGGACAGTGATGGGGTGCCCCAGGAAGTAATGACGAAGCTTCCGGGACGCCATCAGAAGGGCGTAGCAGATCTTCTCCATCTCCGTGTACCGAGTTTTGGTCCCTTGGAGGGCCTCGCTCACGTAATACAAGGGACGTTGTTGCCCATCTTGCTCCTTTACCAATACCGCACTAACAGCGACCGGGGTCGCGGCGAGGTAAAGGAGCAAGGGCTCTTCTGGAGACGGGCTCACAAGCATTGGAGGGCTCGTGAGGTATTTCTTCAAATCATCGAAGGCCTCCTGGGCCTCGGGGGTCCATTAGAACCCTTCAAGCCCCCGGAGGATTTTGAAGAATTGGAGGCCGTGTTCCCCCAACCGTGAGACGAAACGATTCAGCGCGGCTAAGCGGCCGGTGAGTCGTTGAACGTCTTTGACCGAGCGCGGCGGGGGCATGTCCAGGAATGCTCGGATCTTTTCGGGGTTGGCCTCTATGCCCCGCTAGGACACAAGGAAGCCCAGGAGCTTCCCCCCGCGCACGCCGAAGGCGTATTTCTCCGGGTTGACCTTCAACCCGTATGCACGGAGGTTGCGGAAGGTGTCGGCTAAATCACCGACGTGAGCAGCCGCGCGGGGACTTTTGACGACCGCGTCGTCGAAGTAGACTTCGACGTTGCGACTGATCTGGTCCTTGAAGACCAGCGTCATGAGTCGCTGGAAGGTCACTCCGGCATTCTTCAGCCCGAAGGGCATGTGCACGTAGCAGAAAGTTCTGAGGGGAGTTATGAAACTCGTCTTTTCCTCGTCCCCTTCCGCCATCCGGACTTGGTGATAGCCCGAATATGCATCTAGGAAGCTCAGCAACTTGCATCCCGCGGTGGAGTCGACCAACTGGTCAATTCGCGGGAGCGGGAAGTTGTCTTTGGGGCAAGCGCGGTTAAGGTCGGTGAAGTCCACACACATTCGCCACTAGCCGTTCAACTTCTTCATGAGGACGGGGTTCGCGAGCCACTCGGGGTGCAGGACCTCCCGAATGAACCCCGCCTCTTGGAGCCTGGCAATCTCGACCTTGATTGCCTCTTGGCATTCAAGGGAGAGTTTCCTCAGCTATTGCTTGACCGGGGGGTGGCCGGGGGTCACCGCGAGCTTGTGCTCGATGACGCCCCAGGCGACGCCTCGCATGTCGGAAAGCTTCCAGGCAAAAACGTCGGAGTTTTCACGCAGGAAAGCCGCGAGTTGCTCAGCGTGCTCCTCATGGAGATCCGCCCTGATCCTAATGGTTTTGTCCCCGTCATCCGAGGACAACAGGATCTTCCGGAGGTCCCCTTCCAGGCGCGGCTTGGGAAGGGACCTCTCGGAAGGTATCACGGCGGCTTCTTACTCCGGGGGAGAGGTCTCCCCCCCGGAGTTTTGATGATGTTGATGCTCCCGATCATTGCGGTGGCGCACTTGTATAAAGCGCGGGCCACGTCTTGGTCTCCCTGGGCGGTGATCATGCCATGAGGCCTGGGGATCTTCACACAAAGGTAGTTCTGGTGGATCGCAGCCCCCAAGTGGTTGATCATGGTCCTCCCCATGATCGCGTTGTAAGAAGAGGGGAGGTCTACCACATTAAACCAGACCATCTCTGTCCGGTAGTTGTCCGGGGTGCCGAAGGTCATGGGGAGATCCACCTTCCCCACGGGGTAGATCATCTTCCCCGGGACGAATCCTTGCAAGGGCCCTGCTGCGGGCTGCAAGAGCATCTCGTCCACCTGCATCTCCCTAAACGCCATTAGGTAGAGGACGTCGGCAGAACTTCCACCATCCACGAGGATGCGGGCCAGTTGGCAGTTTTAGATGGTAGCGGAGATGATGAGCGCGTCATCATGGGGGAAGCGAACCTCACGCGCGTCTTCTGCCGTGAAAGTGAGGGGGACGTCCAACCACTTGGGTGGCCGAGACGTATACAGCACCCCCACCACCTTTACTTCGCGCGCGTACTCCTTGCGCTGATGCTTAGAGTCCCGCCCGGAGGCGGACCCCCCCGTGATGACAATGGCAGTCTCTAACGGCTCCCCCCCCCCCAGCATTTGTCCCTGCTGTCCCCCCGCGGGAGCTAGAAGGGCTGGTAAGGCCGGTTGTGTGGCAAGGAGGCCGGAGCAAAGCGCTTGAAAAAGCTACGGATGGTCTGCCCCGTCCTCTGCCGGACAGTGTACAGCTGCGAGGAATCCAGGGGACGCACATAGTTCCCCTGGAAGTTTGTGCAGAACTCACGTTTGAGCTGCGCGAAGGACTTGATGGAGCCGGCCTTCAAGTTGTAGAACCACGAGCGGACGATCCAGGTCAGGTTGAGGGGGAAGACGTTGCACTGTACCGTCTCGTCCCCCCAGCCGCCGAGATGGCTGTGGAATACACCTGCACAAATTCATAAGATCGGCCTCACCATTGTAGTGTTCGATGTGCAACGGACGGTAAGGCCGCGGCCATCGAATGCACCGGAGTCTGCGGCACAGCGTCTGGTTAGCACCTTCCACCTCTCGGGGGGAGTCCCGGTCACTGTCCCCTTTGACAGGGGACGCGCGCTTGTTGTTGGAGTCGGGGAGGGGCCCAAGAGGTCCGCCGGCATGGCGGTAGCGCCGCTTTTCTTCCGGGTTGGTGGAGCTGACCTCCAGGACGTCCGGAAGCTCCCCAGGAGCGGTTGGTTCTTCAGCAGGTCTCTTCCCCCTGCTAGAGCGGGAGCGAGGCTCTCTGCGTCCACGACCCGGGGAAAGCTCCTCCCCAGACTTGGTGGTACGCATTTGCTCAACCTCCTCACAGGTGAAGCGGACTTGGTCCACCGGGGGTGCCCTCGGGGGTGGCCCCGGGGGAAGAGGGAGCTCATGCGCTGCAGCTACCGGGGCCGGTGAGGGGGAAACCCCTGTGGCGACGTCTGGAGCCGGAAAGGGGGAAACCCCTGTGGCGTCCGGAACTGGAAAGGGGGAAACCCCTGTGGCGACGTCCAGAACCGGGGTGCCGTTGCAGGGGCAGGCCCGTTGCGACGCAGGGGCTGCTGTGTCGACCGCCGCCAGTGCGGTAACCCCACCTGTGGGACGGGACTGGCCCCCGGCGCAGGGAAAACCCCTGGCATGAGGTGGGCCCCCGGCCCTGGGAAGAGACCCAGAGCAGGGTGACCCCCCGGTACAGTAAAGGCCCCAGGCATGAGATAACCCCCCGGCATCTGGAAGAGTCCCGGTGTCGGGAGGGCTCCGGATGAGGGACCCACTAGGGGGATACCCTCCGGTGGGGTCGTACGGAGCGACCGGCCCTCCAGGGACCAAAGGGGCCGCCGGGTGAGCCATAAACGGGGGCATGGCCCCCATGAACGGGAGCTGCGGGTAGGTGGGTGCCGATGGCTAGCAAGATTGTTACAGCCACTAACCATATTAGAGTGGAAATGAGAGGAAGTTGGAATAAACTTTATCACAGGACTTCCCAAGACTAAGAGTAAATATGACTCCGTGTGGGTGATCGTGAACAGACTAGCAGAAGTAGCGTACCTCATACTAGAGCAGATGACTTACGATGGTGCCAAGTCGGCAGAAATTTACATGACTAGGATTGTGACGCTACATGGTATACCCAAGAGGATTGTATCAGATCATGGAGGCATGACCCACTTCAATATTTTGGAAAAAGTCTGCATGAAACCCCAAAAACAAGGTTGAACTTCAGCACAGCTTACCACCCTCAGACTGGAAGATGGATAGAACTAGTGAATTAAATACCGAAGGATAAGTTGCAAGCATGTGTGCTCAAATATGGAATTTCACGAGAGTTATGCTTACCATACACAGATTTCACCACAGCAATGGTTACCATACTAGTTTGCAGATATTCTCACTTGAAGCTCTAAACAGTTGCAAGTACAGAATGCTTTTACATTGGTTAGAAGTTAGAGAAAGGCAACAGATCGACTCAGAAATAGCTCAAGATGTAGGAACTCATGTACGAATCATTAGAAAGAAGCCGAAGGCTGCACAGCCAAGACAAGAAGAATTATGCTGATGACCGACAACAGAAGAAGGAAATTATCTTTCGAGAAAGCTGAATACGTATATCTCAAAGCAACACCTTACGAATAGTATGACGATTTAAGATGAAAGGAAAACTAAGCCCAAAATACGTTGGACCCTACAAGATTCTAGAGAAACAAGGAGAAGTAGCATACAAATTGAAGCTACTATTCGAATTAGCAGGAGTTCATGACGTATTCATGTGTCCAAATTGAGGAAGTACCTAAAGAAGCCAACATGAAAGATATCCCCTGAGGAAGAAACCAGACTTGACATATCAGGAATACCCAGTTAAAGTGTTAGAGGTCAGTGAAAGGAAATTGAAATCAAGGGCCATTCGACTCTGCAGAAATTCGATGGGACAACCACTCAGAAGAAGAGTCAACATGGAAAAGGGAAAAGGGACTGCATCAAGATTTCCCTTACCTGTTTTCAGACCTACCGGAATCTTGAGGACGAGATTGTTTTTAAGAAGGGTAGGTTGTAACATCCCAAATTTTGCCATCACTTTAGCTTGCCAGTCAGCGTATCTTCATTGGATTCTCAGATATCTCAACCCTATTTTTGATCCTTATCTCAGAATTATGATCTCAGGTATGCCACTACCTTAATTTAAAAAGTTGGCAGCTAAACTCCGCCTTTCAGACCATTTTCGCTTTTTAGTCCAAAGGTATCACAGATCAGTTCTTTTCAGATTTGTCAGAAGCCCAAAAAGACCAAAAGTCTCAGACCACCTCCAAATTCTGATCTGATCTAGTGAATATCTCCCATTCACTATTATGAACATTTTTCCCTTCTGGAAGAATTCCAAAAGATCAACCTAAACCCTAGTTTCAGCCTCGCCAAAGTTTCAAACCCTAATTACCCTGTTTACCCTAATTACCCTGTTTTCAATTCTTGTCAAAACCACCAGATATTATCGGATTTCACCGTTTTTCCTGCTGGATGAGTCCAAGAGATTTAGCAATACTCATCTGCAAAACCAGAGCTCAGATCAGCCCTTCAGATCTCCAGATTTGCAAATAGGCCCAAATTTCCTAATTAAATTCCTTACAGATTGGTCCAAATCCCTTGCAGTTTAGTCCAAACCTTGCAACCAGGCCCCTGTGCCATTTTCGACCACGACCAGAGCTCTAGCCGTTGCCACCAGAACCCCGCCACCTCGCCTCGCCGCAGGAACTCGCCGTCGACGAAGTTTCCCGCACAGCCACCACTGCAGCCACGTAGCCACCACCTGTGCGCAACCGTGCCGCCACCGTAGCCGCGCCTGTGCCGTGTTTTCCTCGCGCGCGCGCGTGCTCCAGCAGCAGCAAAGCAACGCCACGTTGCAGCCATGCCGAAGCCAGTGATCTCGTCGCCCTGCTCCAGCCGGATTTTGGCGTGATTCCCCCTCGCCTGGCACAGTCGTTGCCGTGTCCCAACGTCGCCTCGAACCCTTCTCCGGTGTCAGCCGTGAATCCCGCCTGATGTGCTTCAACTCCCGAGAGCTCAGCCCATCGCCTACATAAGCTCCCCCCAACCGCACCATCACTTTGCACCACCCCGCAGCTGCAAAGCCTCAAGCTCCTAGCACCAGAGAACAACCAGTGTCCCAACGCCGCTGTGAAGACCTTCTTCTCCGGCGAGCTACTTTTGAGGCCACCGGTGCCAGCCTCAACCGCTGCTCTTCTCTCCAAAACAACGCCACCAGTAAGCTCCCCTCATCCCCCTCTCCATTTCATAGCATTTAATTGGCCCCCGGCGAACCTCAACGCCGGCGATCGCCGGAAAAGCCCAAATCCCCTGTTTCCTCAATGCTGCCCGATTCGATCCAAATCAGCCCTCGTGCCAGTGATGAAAATTGTTCAGCACACTCCCTTTAGCAAGCCTACGAGTTTGGAATTCGAAATTGAGCTAAGATTTCCGCTTTCCCCAATTTGCGCGCCACCAGCAAATCAGCTCACGTCGCCGAGCTTCTCCGGCCATACCCCGACCAAATTGGCCTCACCAATAGTCTTCACACTTCACCCTCTCACTCTCTGAGCAATGAATCGAGTTCAAACTCTTTAAATCAAAAATGCCCAATTTAGGAGTCGTCTTCTCCAGCGCCGGTCGCCGGAATTTCTCCCCGGCCGATCTAGCCCCGTACACTTTGTCCCTTAGATAGATCTTAGTACCCTAAGCAACATTGTCTACTAGCTTGACTCCTGAATCAACCTGAATCAAAAGATATTCCAATGCCAAGATCACTGTCCAGTAGCTCAGGCCACCGTGTTTACTCGCCTGATTTGGCCACCCTCCCGCCACTTTCTGCCCTTGAGCCTGTTGAGTGATTTGTTCCAGTTATCAAGGCCTAACCCCCAGACAAAGTGGCTCATCAATTGGAGCCTTGAGTCAAAAGTTATGCCATGCCCTAGTTTCTGGCCATATCCAGCACTATGTCAATGCATGTCCACCAGTGGCATTGAATGATTTAGACCTGTTTCACTTGAGCAATTGAGGTGACTCTTTGTCCATTAGATTCCTGGAGTTGTTCTCTACAACTTTCTCTACTGCCACTTCTCCAGAAAACCTACCTAAGACCAACTTAAGGCTATGTCTAGCCGTGGACCGAATGTCAGCCTTTCGACATTCAACCCCTTTCGAGCCCATCTCTTCAATCAGCATCCAAGTGACTTTGTCCAAACCTTTCCCCTGCATGCATGATATATTTTACATATCATTTCCCATAAAGACTATCTTCTGTGTGCTTATATAGCGTATGTGTGCATTATCTGTATCCGCTGTGGAACTAGAGATTGAAGGAGCGGAAGAAATCTTCGAAGAATTGTCCAAGTAACTAGACCCAGTATTGCAAGGCAAGTCTCAAACCCTTGATCATATCTAGCCCAATATTTTGAAATGAAGTATGTCAACTGTTTTCTAGTACATGCATGCCTTAGATTCAAATAAGAGTTATGTTTTAATGAAATGATTAGGTATGACCTAAATAACTGTAAAGCCCCTTTTGACATTGAATGTCCATGCACCCTTGTCACCTTAGGATATCATGCTCAGGCTATGCTATGCTCAAGATTATATATTAAATGTTGAATGGTCACATATGAGAAAAGCATGTTCAAAACCCCTTTTGTGAAAGAAAATGTGATTAGAATCGACAGTGAGGATGGTTTGATTGGATGGTGCTGTGTGCGCACTGGGAATGTGAAAGACTCCTCACTAAAGATTCATAAGGACTAGAACTTTGTGTTGTGCTTCTATGCAGCATGAAAAACGTACCAACCACTTGCCCGGTTATGGGACGGGCGCAACTTAGTAGCTTTCTTTAGTATTAGCTTTTCCCTACAATGGTTGTCGATCCAGTTTCTTGCGAGAGCTGGTGGGCCGCAGAAGGCCATGAGTGATGTGAGTTCAGAAAAATCATGAGAGGAAAAGGTGGAAAGAAGGAAGACGCCCTATGCCAGATTAAGTCGTGCGCGGCTGTAGTCAAGAGAGGCTATGTGTCTTGCGAAAACATAGAACCAGGCTAGGAAGTAAGGCAGTGGGGAGGATCCACAACGGTACTTGAGACTTGACTGTCTATTTACCGAGCAGGGAATAGTTAATGCTAGGACTGTAAACTATTGTGTCTTCTCGGCCTTGTCACATGCGTAAAAGTCGCATGGAGCTGATCCGACTTGAAAGCTGAATGATTTGTGGATTAAGGTGGTACACCTTTGCAAAGTATAAAAAGTATCGGATACTCTGAGCTTAGGATTTTAAAACCTCGCTTTTGAAAACAAAAACATTTTCTTCAAAACTGAGAGTGAAAATCTATTCTATTCCTATATATAAAGCCAAGACCTCTTTCCTTGAAAACCCCTCATCTATATATCTGCATTCTCATAACGGGACTTGCTGAGCATCGTGGAAAAATATGCTCACCCTTGCCTTTTCACACAAATTCAGAAGAAAGGATTCGAGGAACCTGATTCTCTTGACCTTAGCACCAAGAAGAGGAAGGAACTTTTCCAGATGATTTGAGCTTCTAGGAGGATCATGCGCCAAGTTGAGTTCGATGTGGTGAAGGCCCGAGCTGAACTGCTGCAGAAGGAAATGAAGACCTTTGTTATTTTTGTGTTATTTCTGTGTTCGGTACTCCGATGCCGATTCTTTTGATTCTTGATTTTGAAAAATTCTCTACTTTTGTATCAACTTTAATTAATGCCATTCTTGACTTTATGATAATGTAATAGTGGTCCTCGTGACCTTGTACTTGTTTTATCTATTTGACTTATTGTTTAAAGTAAATCCTGTTGTTGTGAGCTTGTGATGTACCTTTCTGTGTGCAATCCACCTGGGCGGTTGCCATCGGAATCCTCAAATGAGGGTCCCACAGTCATGTCCAAAGACAAATATGAGAATGCAATGATTAGAGAGCTGCGACAAATTTGGGCTCAATATGTGATGGATGAAGTGGCTGTCAACCAGCCACCATGATTGGCTTAGCTCACTTGTTGTAATTTTTATTTTTTTCTTTGTGTTCGTCTACACTATGTGAATTGGTGTTTTTTTGTATTTGTATTGGTCTATATGTGAATAAATGTGAATAAATTCGATCTGTTGAATGTGTTAGTCTGTTGAATGATGAATGTGTATTTGTGAATGTACCTTTGTACTGTATTGTATATCTAAGCTTATTCTAACAGCTAAAGAACAAAGAAAGTTAGAAGAGAACAACATATTCTAACGGTTCACTACTGCTATCCAATAGAATAATATAACATAGTCTAACGGTTCACTAGTACTATCTGTTAGAATACTATACCATCTTCTAACGATTTACTAGTATTGACCGTTAGAAGATGGTAAGATTTTCTAATGGAATACTACAAAAAACCGTTAGAATATAGTGTAATGTTCTAACGGATAATACTAGTTAACTGTTAGACTATAGCAAACTATTCTAACAGTTAATCTAAAAGTACAGAAAGAATATTACAGACTCTTCTAACGGTTCACTAATATTGTCCGTTAGAAGATGATAAGATTTTCTAACGGTATACTGCGAATAACCGTTAGAATATAGTGTAATGTTCTAACGGATAGTATTAGTGAACCTTTAGATTATAGTAAACTATTCTAACGATTAACCTTAAAGAATCGTAAGAATATTTGTAGACTCTTCTAATGATTCAATAAGAAAACCCGTTAGAATATCATAAGCTATTCTAATGGTTCGAAACCGTTAGAGTAATACTAGTCTTGTTCTATTGTGTCGATCACTAGTGGTATGAAAATCATTAGTAAATGTATGTTTTGAATAATTAGTAGAAAGCATTTTTGTACTAATGTGTGCAGTTATTCGTAACCGCATATTCTAACCGGCGAACAACAACTGCTTGCAACTGTTGTGCAGCAATCGCCAAGCGTCCTTCCAACTAAGCAATTGACATCCTTTTCAACAAGTATAAAACGGGGTTAGGACTTGTATAGGGGGACAGAGGAGATTTAATACAGAAATACATACCTTGTAATCCATTATTCTAATAGTGAGAATCCAACAGGAGTAGGGTTATTATTCAGATTACGAGAGTCCGAACTTGTATAAACACAGCGTGTCTTGTTCTATATTTACGGTGATTTCCTTTGGAGATTGATAGAAATTGTTTCTCTACTAAATAAATTAAATTTATGTAAGTTCGACTTAGGGTATTGCCCCAATCGTCCACAGGGATGGTTAGGTGCACCATTGAGCTTAACTATGCGACTTTACCCTGCACGATAGTGGTAGACAGATGGATGCCAGTTAGACGCTTGGTCGTGCGGCTTGACCATGTGTGACAGAAAGTCCTCAGAAAGACGCATTGTTATGCACACAGTTAAACCTAATCATGCGTGTTAACTGTGCGTGGAAATGAAGTTTGCATCTATTGAATTTCTTCTGCCTTGAGTCGATTTTCAGCTCTTTTTGAATTGTTTCCACAAAAGGGATTAGTAGCACACAATACAAACTTTGGCCATTAAAGCATACAAAAATCAGGTAATTCCAACATATTGTTAGGGTAATACTTAGCAAAATAAAGGATGATTTTAGGGTGAAATAAAAAACAACTACGTCCACCATATAGATGTCCTCTCTCTAAAAATATATCTAATCATTAGCTGACTAATTACTTACGGTAACTAAAGAGTTCGTCTAGAACTAGATTTGCTAATTCATTGAAAGAGTCATAATATAAACTCTATCTATTTGAAAAAAGAAATATTGTGTTGTCTCACTAATTACTTATGGTAATTAAAGAGTTCGGTAGAACTGGATTTGGTAATCCACTGAAAGAGTCCTAATATAAACTCTATGTACAATTTGAAGAAAGAAAGATAAACCAAAACAATCTCTGGAAATTAATTAGATAAGTGCATATCCTATGATACCTTCTTCCGTTTCGAAACAAATAGCACACTGTCAATTTTTTAGGAAGCAAAAAGGTGGAAATATAACATGAGGTTGTTTTGCAAATACGGAATAAAAGCCACTGAAGCTCCAGCTTGCGACTCTTGGCGGCCTCGCGCATGCCGATTCTCCCGGTATTATTTTCATGATGCTATACTTGCTTCGTCGTAGCTTCTCACATCTCCATCATCACTCATGCAAAAATAAAGGTTTCATTCTCTCCTCTGCTTAGTAAGGGCCACTGATATAAATTTAATTGATGATTTAGAGATAGAAATCACATAAGTGAGGCTCTAAAAGATTAGAGATGAGAGTGACATGATTTCTTAATGACCTCGATGTTATATGTCAAGATGCAATAAAAATACTACGTCTAGATTCAACCATTGGTCTCTTCACTCTCTGGGAATTCCTTTTCATGTCACGCCACATGTCTATAACAAATCAAGAAACTCCTCTAACTCTCCATGAAAAAGTCATAATTATATACTTATGTTCATGCATTGCTGGATTAAGACGCATGTTCGTTTTTCTTTTTGCCAATGCTTTTTACTCATAGTATACTTCTTTTTTCTTTTGAAAAAAAAGAATAGTATATTTCTTTATAATCTCAATCATCCACGAACAAAACAACTCTTAATAAGAGCAGAAGTCCAAAACAAAGAAGACCAATTCAAAACTCCCAACACATTTAGAGACGAGAGTGCATTGCCCTGTAGGTCAAAGTTTCCAATTCATAGTAATAGGTTTCGTGATATTAGAATTCAAAACGTACGAGATTTTTGATTTAGAGGATTCAAACGGTTAAATAATGTAATTCAGATTAACATAGATTAAATTATTTTATTAATAATGCAACTAATACTATTAAATTTTTAGAAAACTAGCACGTATAAGTGCACAGATTGATGACTAGTGACAAATTTCGATGTACATAATGTTTCATCACCACCACTTATGATATTTAATGAAAAAATATAGTGGAAAGATCAAATTAAACCGATTTCAACAATAAAGAGACTAATTTAATTTATTTTAAAATAAGAAGTCCAGAATAAACTCAAGTAGAACCTCAAAAACAGAGTGATTAAAAATTCACTTATCTCTAATTCAGTTAGGCCTCACCGAAGCACCCTCCTTGAGTGCTACAGGCCCGGGGTGCCCGTCATGCCATCAAGCGTCTAGCACAGATCCTACTCTACAGTACACTGGGAAAATACGTCCCGTGCAACTCTTTTCATGTGGACTATTGAAAAAAATATATAAGAAAAATTAGTTTTACTAGTAAAAATATCAAATTAATAAAATATTATTGATCACATGCCATTAAAGTACTCAGTACTGTTTTTCTAAACCCTAACTTTTGCAGTCTCATATAGCTCTATAACCAAAAAAAATTAGTGTTTTAACGGTGTTCAAGAAGTGATAAATTTCAAAATTTTGATATTTTCTTACATAACCATGACTTTTTAGTGTTTTTATCTCAAAGGAAACAAAAATAGGATGCACATTTTGAAGTACTCTTAAAGGATGAATTTTTTTATAATAACCCAGTAGAAAAAGCAAATTTCAAAAATAGACTGTTGTATGAAAAAATTGTAGATATGACTTTCAGTCGCTAGTCCAATTAGCGATTGAATCAGGCTATTGACTGAAATATTGTACGCTAACTGAGTATGCAAACTGCTGATTACACAAGTTGTTGACTTGGTGCTGATGTGACTTTTAGTTGCGATCCAGGTTAAAGACTAAAAATTCATTGTGACATCATGTTGACCCAATGATTTTTTGAATTTTTGTAGTTTTGTGATTTTTTTAAGAAAAAACCTTCACTCGTATTAAAAAAGTTGCAGCATGAATTTTTTTTTATATTTTCCATTACTTGTATCTTGTGAATATTTTCTAAAATTTTTTACAAATTTTTTATAATATTTTTTTTCCCAAATTAATAGATAAAATGTAGAGTATTATTAAATATTCTAAAAATTCTCCAAAAATTGTATATAACTTATACAAGATAAAATATAAAATATACATGATTTTTATATTATAACTTTTTTAAAATATGTACATATTTTAATTTCCCCATCTCTGTGTGTGTGTATATATATATATATATATATATATATATATATTCAAAACATTCTTCAAAAAATTTACAAAAAGTTCACACGGTAGAACGTACAATAAAAATAATTTTTTATGTTGTAAGTACGAGTGACAGATTTTTCTAAAAAAATAACAAATAGTTAAAACAAATAGAAAATCACTATACCCACATTACGTCACACAGACATTTCAGTCTCTAACTTGATTTGAGACTAAAATTTATGTCAGTACTCAGTCAGCAACTTTGTATGTGCAGTTAGCAGTTTGCACCCCAATCAGTATGCTATGTTTCAATCGCTAACTCAGTTAACGATTAAAATTTAATCATTAACTGGGTTAACAACTGATAGCCATTTATGCAAATTCTTTTATACGACGCGCTATTTTTGAATTTTTTTTACTTTAAAAAGATTTCTAACGAGCTAAAGGATAAATTCCTATTAAGTAAAACGCTAGCATGCATAATCTAAGAGGATTGACAAAAAATTTCAGTTCGAACCTTGAGAGGAGTCATATTTACTTCTATCGTATGTTCATATTTTTAAGGTCTTTATAAAAGTTCTGAAATTATTTTTTTTTAGAACTTTTGAAATTATTATTTATGGTGCTGAAAAAGCAATATATATATATATATATATATATATATATATATATATATATCAATCGTTGAAATATCTAATAAATAAATATAAAATATTATTGTGATATAAAACAATTTGCTTTTTTAAAAATAAAAATATGATATAATGTAGGAGGGGTAGGTACAATGAACAGTACACAGAGTAGTACGATTCACAAGCCAAAGTCTAGTCATTCCTTGGGTGAATTGACATAGATGTGAAAGCAACTTAAGGTGTACAACACTTGGCTGGCAACTGGGAGTCATGCAAGAGGACACAGTAGTACATGCCCGTGACACAGAAAGGGAGAAGAAGCCAAAGGAACCGACGAAGCAATTAAACAAAAGGTGGTGGTGCCATGGTGGAGGGGTGATTTCCATCTTTGCATCTGCATCTGCATGCGACATAGGATATGCCTCCAAACCAACTTTTCATATCCTCTCCCGTGACTACTAAGCATAATAGTAATATACAACAGGCATGCATGCATGCAGTCACAGGTAGTCATAGGCATCCAATTCCAAGCAGCTGCTGTCAAAAAAAAAAAAAAAAAAAAACATGAAAGTTGATGAGTTCATCAATGTTGTCCCCAGATCTCCTGAAAGCCATGCACTCTGGTCAGGACAATTCTCGCATAATGACAATTTTTCACCATTAAATTAATATAAAATATGTTCATAATGAAGAAATAGGTTATTGTAGGAGGACAGTTCTATAAAATTTTTTGATGAAATACTTAGTACTGAACATTATAGAGATTGGAATACAGTGGATTTTTGTCTAAATGAAGTAGTCCCTTGTTTGATCAAGTCTTTGATGATTGATATTAGGGTAAGAGAGAAGTTTTAGATAGCAAATTAAGGAGGGTTTGGCCATCAATGTGGTCCCTATCATCCACATAGGATTTGGAACTATCGTGGTGTTGTGAACCTTACGACAGGTTTGAGGACTTAGAACACATGTACAACAACACGAGTTGACCCTTGGGGGCATGTCGTGGCTCCGGAGGGCATGCCTTGAACTCCTCTAGGAGCATCAGCCCAATTCCACCGACAACCTGTTTTTCTTTTCTTCAGAACCAACTTTTACCCTGGAAGTTCCGAAGTCTCCTTCCTTAGAGTTGTGCTCCTCAGGGGTGCGATGTTTTAATTCCACCGTCCAGATTCTCCTGGGTGACTCTTCACAGTCATCCGAGGACTCATTTGCGCTTATAAAGAGATGTATTGCGCATAGGGGGCCCGTTGTGAATCCTTGACTCAAAAAGAAGAATTTTCTTCCATCAGTTCAAAGCTCTCCCGAAGAATTCTGCCCCCAAGTTAGCCACCTCTGACACCAAAATCCCTAGAAATTGCTCCGAGAGGTCATCGGAGAGCTTCAGAAATTTCCAGGGAGCTTGCCGAGGGGCTTAAGAAGTATTAGTCTTCTGTCCCTATCGAAGGGGGTTGTCCTTCAGGATAGTTTTTCGGGGGAGTTTAACTTTCCCGATCATACCAAGTGTTGTTACTCTGGGAGCACCTGACTTATTGAGGGAGGCTGTCCCCTGGCTCAATTTTATCAATAAAACTTTGGACTTGATGAACTCCTCGTTGCTTTCTTATTGTCTCGTATAGGTTTTCAGAGACATTCCCGAGACATTTCCGGTAAGTGTTGGTCTGGGTTGTGCTCCACCTGTGCTCCATCCCCCCTCCCTATGGGGGGGCAGCTAAGATAATTGTTCTGCATTGGGGATGAACGAGGAGATTGGGATGCCCCACTAGAGGTCGTTGGGGGAGTTGGGGCCCCTAGCCATGAGAAAATCCTCTCTCGGGATGCAACGTCACCGGGGGAGAGGATACTCGTGCTTGGGAGATTTAGAGCCCCTGGTCGAAAGAGTTCGAGCCTAGGGGACTGGGAGCCCCTGGTCGAAAGAGTTCGAGCCCAAGGGACCCGGAGCCCTTGGTCGAATGAGTTCGTGCCTAGGGGACTTGGAGCCCCTAGTCGAAAGAGTTCATGCCCAAGGGACTTGGCTTATCGACGTCGAGTAACAAGTGTTGGATCAAGGATGCCGACTAGATGGGGGGTGAATATGAGGCTTTTAAAAACTTTAAACTTAAACAAATATTTGCAAAGTAAGAACAAATAATAAAATGAGCAAGAGGAGAAGAGAACGAACACAGTAATTTTTATCGAGGTATCGGAGGCTCGCCCAGTCTCTACTAGTCCTCGTTGAAGCACTCAAGTCACTTGAGTTTTGCCTCAATACTCACGAAGAGTATTATCAACTAACGGTTGTTCCTTATCCACTCCGGAAAGGCGAGCACCGATGCCTTGTACAAGCTTGCCGAGCCTCTCCGACAATCTCCGAACTGGAGAGGTCAACGGCCACACCTTCGAACCGTCTAGGTGAGGGCGCTCATCAAGAGTAATAGGCAGCGAGGTCTTCTCTAGACCTCCAAACACGTACTGAGAAACTAAGAGTATGCAAATACAAATGAACTGAAAACTCTTGGTGGATCAGAAAACACTCAACTTGATCAACAGATCAAGATTTTGTGTAGAAAACTAAAGCTCAAGAGTGTATAAGAGAATGCTACTGCTTGTTGTGTAAAACTCATGCCCAAAACCCCTATTTATAGCCTCAAGAATCAAATAAACCGTTGGAGCTAGGGCTGAAAATCAGCAACACAAACTGACAGTCAGTTTGCCTAACTGACAGTCAGTTTCGTGTACAATGGCCGACAAAATTTACGGATAAAAATGTGCTAGCCGTTTGTGGTCGTTTATGGAAACTTGAAACCCACAACTGACAGTCAGTTATACAAACTGACAGTCAGTTCGACCAAGTATTGGACCAAAACAGATAAAAACTCAGTTAAAAACAACTGTGGTCGAAACCCCAACTAACAGTCAGTATGGACAAACTGACAGTCAGTTTAGTACAAAATTTTTGAGCCCAAAATACACCCTCTCTGGACAATTGTCAGTTTAATTAAACTGACATTCAAACTGACAGTCAGTTATACAAACTGACAATCAACATAAACAAAAACAACTATAACTTTAAATCTAGAAATCCAAAAGAGGTGTTTAATAGCTCGTTTGAAAGTTAATTTCAAGGCCTACATTTTTGTCAACAGAAGTAAAAACCAGATCTGCCTAGATCTTTCTGAAAATTGCAAATACTCTTCTGTTGTCAAAAACTCAACTGAAAATCCAAATAACTCAAATCAGGTTCAATTCAAATCCAACCAAATAGATGCAATGCAATGACCTAAGTTTCTCGGTTTATGTTGGAGATAAAAAGAGGCCTTTCGCCACCCCTCTTTATAGTACGGTTAAAAGCTAAAAACAATTTTCCTAAACCGATCTATCTCTGAACTCCGAGATCAGAAGAAAATAAAATACGGATTACCTTAGGTCCTTTGCTTCTTCACGTTTGCGTCTTGTCTTTGCTCTTTTGCACCTCGTGCCTTACTTCATGTCGGGTTCATCGTGATCATCTCGTAATTCTTCCCGAATAAACTCTGTTTCAAAAAATCTCAGAAGCACAGTTAGTCTAAAACACTTTGTTTTCATTAATCATCAAAATTAGGGTTAGGCATGAAGGTCTAGATGCAACAACAAGCCCTAGCATATTTGAGGAGGGGCTAATCCCTCATAGGGACTCGTTACCTCGGTTCGTGTGAACCGAGTTGTTGCTTACCCCCTCAGTCAACGAGGGGTTACCGTAAGCCACCCTAGGGGAGCGAGGTTGCCGCCATGGGACTTGGAGGGCCATGTAAGGGCCTGTGCATCCTCAGAACGAGGTCATCCTCACTAGGAGGGCATCCTTGGAACAAGGGCATCATATATAGGATATATGATACCCGCATCTATTAATTTAGAAATTTCAGCTTGAACAGTTTGTTTCATGTTAGAGTTTAGTCTATATTGATGTTCAACGGAAGTTTTTGTTTCATCAACTAGATTGATCCTATACATACAAATTTGAGGGCTAATTCCTTTGATATCATCAATTGAATAACTAGGGCACTGCGATGCACTTGAAGTAAAGAAATCAATTTTTGTAGTTGCCAATTAGTCAAGTTTGCATTAACAATAATGGGTTACATCTCATCATTATCCAAAAACACATATTTCAACGAGCAAGGAAGAGTTTTAAGTGTAAGTTTACTTACCTTTTCCTTACCTGAGGTGTCGGAGTCAGAGGTGTCCCTTTTTGATGGTTCTTTTATTTGTTCTTCTTCACTTTGTTTGTCTTCTTCGTTGTTGTCTTTTTTTTGTTTTCAAGGATTTCATCCGTTTCTTCTTCCAAAGTGAGTCGAAGTAGTGATTCGTCTTCTAGGACTTCTTCTACAACATCTATGCTGCAAAGTTTTTCCTCATACATAGGTCATAAGTGCTAACTTGGTAGTACTTTTACCCTAGGTTTAGTATTAAAAATATGAAAAATCATGCATAAAACTCCTCTGATGCGACATTTTATGTGCAAAATTAATTATTTTAACAAATTTCTTTCACAGTTTTGTTCATCATGTTTCAGGGATCAAATCCTCCAAATTTTAGACAATTTCGATCACATTTGAGCCTTCAACAACCAACAAACCAAACTAGAGAAGCGAAAGAGTCCTAGTCGAAGTCGAATTGGTGGGTAAAAATCCAAAACCGTATGAAACGCAGGCGAAAAATGATTTTTACTCGAAAAGGACCCCTGCTCGAAAAGGAGATATCGTCGAATACAACACGGTCGAGGAAGATTCCCACTCGGTTTCAGCAACGTCACGTATCTGGCCGTAAAAGCACCACATGTCCTGCTCGTGATCGAGTCAATTTTGGCCACGACGCCTGTGCGGCTGTGATTGCGCCACATGTCCCGATTGTGTTCAAATTGGATTCCTCGACACGGTCTTTGACCAGTTTCGATCCAAACTGTTGTTGTGAGGCGGATTTGACCTAGATTGGTCATGGATGAGCCGTTTTGAAGCGAGTTTGATCTAAATTGGTCATTTGTGGGCCATTTTGATCCGGTTATAACTCAAACTAGTCGAATTTGGTTGGTTTTAGCCAGAATTGGTCGGTTTAAGTCATATTGGATTAGAACTAGTCTAATCTAGTCAGTTTTGACTCAGATTCATCCGTTCTCGCATTGTTTGAAAGTAGACTTCATCGCCTGCACGTAAAGGAGTTATTTTTTGACACATTTTCGTGTGTACTATAAATAGAGAAACTTTTGGCTCAAATTAATCATGCTTTCTTTAGGATTAGTAGTAGTTTTTAGCTACTTTTTAGTTTACTTTTAGTTTAAAGATCCTCCTTCTCTAATTTTATTGCCTTTGTAAGCCGGCAAGCATGGCAACTTCAATTTTCAAGCAATCAAATAAGTTTATTTATTCCTCATTGTTATTTCTGCATTATTAGCGTGATTCTTCCACAGTCTTTATTCAAGTTTTGAAGTAATTGCACGATGTTTTCTTCTTTCAAACCCTAAATTCTCTTTTCAGCAACAGACGTAACAGTTGAGCCTTAAAAAGAATTTAGGAGAGTTCTTGAGTTTTTAGCACTTTGACGCAGAACCTTGAATAGGAGAGAGGCCCTCGCCAAATGTGATAGTGGAAGCGATCCTCTGAATGTTTACCCAGCGCCCCGAACTGGAAAGTTAATTTTTCTTGGAAAACAATTGAAATTGACTTACAATCCTCGGACCTTGGATAGAATTACACTGGATGGTTATGGAATTCTCAAAACCCTAGCTTTTCATTCCAGCTTGCAAACCATGGATTGTTAGACTTAGTTATAGAAAAACAACCACCCCAAAATCGTTTAGACTTAATAAGTGATCCATTAAGCTAGAAAGATGAATACGCTTGCTCCTCGTGGAATTCGACCCTCGAGTGCTCATTGTTCAACCGTTCATTTGCAGTATTACAAAAGCACACCATTTTAGGTTTGATCAATAGGGCAGTTAACAAGATTAGACATTTTAAATAAAAGTTTCTCCTCCCCTATGTGAAAGGTAATTCATCGCACACGAACATCAATGAGGGCACCTGCTGTCTAGAGCATTGGTTGTCCTAATATAATAGGTATAGCAACATCTTCATCCATATCAAGAACAACAAAATCAACTGGAAGATAAAATTTACTGACTTGAAGATACACATCTTCCAGGATTCTTTTCGAGTGATTCACTAAGCAATCGACAAGTTGCAAAACCATGCGTGTAGGTTTGATCTCACCCATATGCTCAAACGTTGTGCGATGGTAAGAGGCATCACACTCACACTTGCACCTAGGTCAGAAAGATCGTGATTGATATGTACCGTACCTATGTCGCAAGTGATGGAGAAGCTCTCTTGATCCCACAGCTTTGTCGGCATCCTGTTCTGGATTATAGCATCCAATTTTTGGTCAAAGAAACAGTTTGAAATTCACTCAAACCCCTCTTTTTAGTAAGTATATCTTTTAAGAATTTTCCAGAAGAAGGCATTTGAGTTACCAAATCAGTGAATGGTATAGTGACATTAAGCTTTTTCATGATTTCGTTGAACTTTTCAAATTGCTTATTGAGATTCGCTTTAAAGTACCTTCCTGGGAAAGGTGGAGTTGGATTATAAACATGTGTTACCTGGTTTTCTCCACTTTCCTTTTCTTTTGGTTCGGTGAGCTTGTCATCATTCTCCGCCGGCGTTAATGGATGGTACTTCCGTTGTTTTACTTGCCAATGATGGTTTGATGGAGGGTGTTTGTTCTGGTAGCTTTGTTCTACTCCTTAGAAGTACTGCATTACAAATAAGAGGGTTAGAACTAGCTATAGAATTAATTTGTTCAGAATTACGAGAATTGATTGGTTGAGAAGGAAGAGGGTTATCATTTTTGTTGCATGCTTCGCCAATTGTGCAATGTGAGTCTCGAGCATACGGATGTAAGTTGATATGAAGCCTATCTTTTGGCTTGTGGACGTTTTCCCTTTCTCTTGATTTGCTAGGAAGTTCTCTAGCATGCGTTCTATGTTCGATTGCTTGGGTTGCCGTTGGTGCGGCAGTCGATATGGTTGCTGATTTTGTGGTTGGTACGGTGGCCTTTGCGCTTGATATGGGGGGTTTTGTTGGTGTAGTTGCTACTGTCAAAAATTTTGTTGTTAACGTTGAGGTTGAAAATTTTGTCCTCACCACGCGAAATTTTGGTTGTTGCGCCATCCAGAGTTGTAAGAGTTAGGAAAGGCATCACCTTGCCGTTGTTGCATACCCTGAAAAGCATTTTTTTGCTCCATGGATGGGTTAAATTGGCATTCATGGTCATGTGGCCTTGTATGCCGCACAGTTCACATACAAATGTAATGGCATTAATAGAAGAAGTAGTTGGCGATCTAAGAATAGCTAATTTATCAGTGAGAAGAGCTACCTGCTCGTCTAATTATGACATTACACTAACATCCATGTTGCTGGTCGGAGTCTGTTGAGTAGCTCGTTCGGTTCCCCATTGTGTGTAGTTTTGAGTTATACCTTCGATGAGTTCGTATACTCCATCTACACTTTTGTTCATTAGTGCGCCACCAGCTGTGGCATCTATAGCCATCCGCGCGTGGTAGTTTCAATCCGCTATAGAACGTTCGAACTACAAGCCACTTTTCTAGTCTATGATGCGGACATTTGATCAGCAAGTCTTTGTACCATTCCTAAGCGTCGTAAAGTGATTCTCCTACCTGCTGAGAAAAAGATGAAATCTGGTTGCGAATATGAACAGTTTTAGCATGAGGGAAAAACTTACCAAGAAAAGCTCATGAGAGTTCGTCCCATGTGGTGATTGACACAAGGGGAAGTGTACAGCCATGCCCTTACCTTCTCGCGTAGCGAGAAAGGAAAGAGACTCAAGCAAAGCACGTCCTGTGTTACTCCATGAATCTTGAAAGTATCACAATGCTCAGGAAACATATGTAAATGCAAAGATGGATCTTGAGCGGGAAGACCACTAAATTGATTTTGTTGAACCAAATTCAAAAGTGCAGGTTTAATTTGAAAATTATTTGATTTGATTAGTGATCTAAGAATACTTGATTGCAACCCATGCTGAGCAGGATTGCATAATCATTGAGTCTCTTTTGGTCCTCCATTATTGGTTGTTCTTTGTTCTCTTCAATGGTTTGTCGGGAATTGTCCTCCGATCTTACCTGCCTTGCCTCGTACCGAAGTCGGCGTGCAGTTTTGACAAGTTTGTCCGAGCTATCCAGATTGCACTACTTCTCTAAAAGGTAAGTGGTGCACAAAAAGAATAAAAACAAAAATAGAAGCAAGATTGAGAAGTGAGATTGACTTATATAAGCAAAAACTAATCTAAAAGATGAATTACTGTTGGTCCCCAGCAACGGCACCAAAAACATTGGTCGTAGGTGGGATGGTGCACGCAATGTGTTGTAATAACCACAAGCGAACTGTTCAATGTTGAGCACTTGTGGGTCGAATTCCACGAGGAACAAGCATATTCGTCTTTTAGGCTAACATATTACTGATAAAGCCTGACCGATTTGGGGGGTTATTTTTCTACCACTAAATCTACTACAAAGGCTATCAATCTAGGGTTTAAAGCAGTAAAGAGCAAGTATGAAAACTAGGGTTTAAAGAGTAGAAATGAAAACCTAGGGTTTCAGGAATCCATAACCATCAGGTGTAATTCTATTCAAGGTCTGAGAATTGTAAGTTAGTTTCAATTGATTTCCAAGACAGATTAAGTTTCCAGTACGGTCGCTGGTACAACGGTCAGAGGATCGCTTCCACAGTTAAGTTTGACGAGAGCCTCTCTTCTGTTCAAGATCCTGCGTCAAGGTCCTAAGAACTCAAAACTCCTCTAAATTCTTGCTAAGACTCAACTGTTACGTCTATTACCAAAACAAGAATTTAGGGTTTAGAGAAAGAAAATGTAAGGAACTAACTGCAAAACTTAAGATCGAGACCGAGGAGGAATTACGCCTTCCAGATTAGGTCATCCCTAACCCTAGAAGTGAATTACTCACAAAAAGCCATAAAAATATAGACATAATAAGAAATAAATAAAAATTTACTTGATTGCTTCAAAATTAAGTCTGTCATCCTTGTCAGCTTACAAACGCAGAATATAGGGATGGGGGCTCTACTAAACTAAATTAATTCTAAAAGACATCTCAAGCCTATGAAAAAGCACTTTAGAAAACATATCTAATTGAGCCAAAGCTTCTTAACGTGCCTAAATATAACTCTTGACGTGCAGGCAAAGGAATCTAGCTTCAAACAGCACGAAAAACAAATAAATCTGAGTTAAAACCACCAAAATTGACCAAAATAGCCCTAGAAACCAAGCCGAGCACCACCTAAATCCTTCTCCAATGCCTTGACCAGTAAAAGGTCCAAGGAACTGCCTTCATCGATCAGGACCTTTTCAACTCTTGCATTACTGATTATTGGGGTAATGACCAGAGGTAATCTCAGTGGTCGAGTATGTCGACGATTCGAACTCGGGGTCCTTAGCCGAACTTATGCAGAATTTGTAGGTTGTGAGACCTTTCAGGGTGTCCCTCCGGGAAGGTATGATGAATCAAAGAGAACTGGAGCACAGAGAGGTTTATATAGGTTCGGGCCCTCGATGGTGGAGTAATAGCCCTACGTCCTGTTAGGATTTCACTATGTACGGTAAAAGGATTTACAGAGTTATGGAAAAGATCTTCACAGGCGAAGATTTTTCCTATGTATTTGTATAAGACAATGCCTGGAAGGCTTGTGAGAGCTATCTAACTTAGACTACTGTCTTCTGGTTGCTTTGACTTGATGATCTGATCATCTGATTGTTCGATCGTTCGATCCTCCGATCCCTCTGTTTGACGTATTGGGCTATCCCTTTATACTGGTCGAAAGGGTGCCAAGTCGCAACGGCATCAAATAGTTGCTTGGATGCAGTTTCGGCAACTGCTCCCAACTCCTACGCAGGTTTAACATGTGTTATTTATGGATAACCGCATGTATTAACCTCCTAACGGTTGTCTCCATACGTGGAAGAATATTTGAGATACACGGGATATCCCCGTTATAGGGACAGAGCAATCCCGCGTCCCCTGGTCGAAGATGTTCTGACCCTGCGTTGTTCGCTAACCGTGCACCATCTGCAGTCTTCTGTTCGCATATGGCACATGAACTTCTGACCGCGCACTAGCTACGGTCTGATCGCGTAAAGCCTGCGACCTCATGCCTGTGCTTCTCGTAATGACTTGAGTTCGCAACACCATGCGCTTGTCTAGTTCGAGTCTATCCTGAACCAGCCGTGTATTTATTTTGAACTGGCTCGGGTATCAATCCTCGTCAGCTAGCCCCCAAATTTGAAGAGAACGAAGGGACGTGTTTACTTCAAATTTCAAGACTTACATCGAACATTTAACCCGACGCTTCAAATCCTTCACTTAGTGGCACACTAAGTGCGGCGGTTGGTTCCCCGAGACGGGCTCTGGGTAAAACATGACGGGTAATGATGGCACCGTTGAAACATTTTTTAACCCGAGGTAAAATTGTAAATGCTTTAAAAACTCGAGGCATTCGGAAACTGAACCGTCACCCCAGCGGCTATAAATACCGAAGCCTTTGGACTTCAAAGCTCCACAATTTTTCTTCCCGGCTAAGTTTCTTCCAAAGCCATCTTCCCTTCCCTTCCCATACACTTCTCGATGGCAGACCGCAACATCATTCGAGATTGAGAGTGATGAAGAAGAAGTTTTCGAGCAGGATTTACAGATGTCCAAAGATCTGTCTCCTTCAAGGAAGAAACCTAAGGTTGACGAGGGATCCTCCAGCAGAACAAAGGTGAAAGACGCATTATTGTTCTTTCTTCCTTCAGTTCCTCTAGTTCTTCCTATCCATGCACCTCGGCAGGTCGAAATTTCATCCCCACCTTTGGAGGGACGTTCTTCTCAGCTTTCTCCATTTCATCCCAATGATCCCCGTTTTTGTTCGGGTGACCAGTCTTCTGGTTGGAAAGCTATTCCTCCTCGACCAGATGATCCTCAACTTGTGTTGGGGAAGCAATCTTATGGTGGAAAGGTCGCACTTCCACCATATGATGATCCTCGAACTTTATCGAGTGATCTACTTTCTGGAGGAACTATATCAACCTGTCACTTGCGAGGACAGGTAATTATTTCTATCTCCTTTTGCTCGTTGTTACAATTAGTGCAACTAACATTTGCAAATGTAAGAGATCGGAGCCCCCAGCGATCAGCCTGCTGAGATCCTGCCTCCCCCCCTCGGACAGACTCTCCAAGGGGAAAAGGAGGCTCTGGAGAAGAAGACCGAAGAGATGTCTTCGGCGATTCTGCATCTGGCAGAATGTTTTGAAAGATCCCGTGAAGAGGCGCGCCAATTCCGTCGGGAGAGGGATCACGCTCAGCAACAGCGAGAACTCTCCGATTTGATTAGGAATAATAGTGCGTCTCTTGTTAGGGATGATGTAGATAGGCTTAGAGTAGTTGCTAGTTCCCTGGGGGTCGTCAGTGTAGATCCTACTGACGACAACATGTCCCTAGGAGAACTTTGTAAACTCCTCTCGGATCAGGTTGACGCTCTGGTCGCCGGCATCCCTTTTGTATGTAAAGATTGTCAGAAATAAAGATTTCTTTTATCTTACATAACATGAAGATTCTTCATAACTTATGTGTGAAAATGCGGCCACAAATAGTGTTTTTATGACCACTCATACATAGATGAATTCCATCATTACGACCAGAAACGAACTCAAAATGTTATACCGTGAGTAGTGCTGATACCGCGATTAGTCCCAAAGCCGCGGTTAGAAATGAAGTTCGATCTAGAAGATTACCGCGGTCAGAACCGAAATTCGATCAGACTACCACTTCGACTAGAATTGGAAGCTGATCAAAGACATAATTCTGATAACACAGCAATCTGATCGAAGGGCAATTGTATACACAACAGTTGAATCATAGAATATCTTTATGATCAACTCGTGAAAGTCTACAAGAAATATGAAGGAAAATGTCCTCCGAAAGCCTTTTGTAGAACTTTTCACGTTTTTATGTGCATCTTTATCCCTCAAATCCAAGATAAAGAAAACCTTTCGTTTCGGATTCGGTGCTGGAAACGCATAACGGGTTTACCAGAGAAAACATCCATTATGGGAAATGAATAGAATATTCAATGGAACGTTACCCTTAGTGGTGCGTCTCCTCGGGCCTATAAAAGGAGTAGGTAGCTTCTTGAGGAAGCCACGCACCCAGTCCCCAGCCTTAGAACTTCCGCCGCACAAAAACCCTCGTTCTTCATCTTCCATCGCCCCCAAAGCTGCCAGCTTTCCCCCACAATCTCTTCCAAAAATGACATCCTGGAGCCGATCGGTCCATCACACGGAGGAGAGCTTGATAGCATTGGAGAAGGAAGAGATTCTTCCCCCAAGATTACTGATCAACTGGTGACCTGCGGGGAAGGATCAAGAAACTCCAATCGTCCAAGAGGGCGAGTTGGTGGTTTTCGAAGAATACTTGAGGTGCGGGTTCCGATTTCCTGAGAGTCAGTTCCTGAAGGGGATCTTGGAGCTTTATGGGTTGGAGTTGGTGAATCTTCACCCAAATGCGGTCCTGATCCTGGCAGTCTTCCAGCACCTGTGCGAAGCCTTCATCGGAGTGTATCCCAGCGTGGACCCCTTCCAACGTTTCTACTACTCGGCGTGGCCGAAGAGTGCCAACGCCGCTGGATGTATTTACTTCTGGATAAGGGAGAATAAAGAGTATCCCTTCCCACCCCTGCGAGACTCCATGCATGGGTGGTACCAGAAATGATTTTACTGCACCCCTCCATCCGAGAGCGGGTTATGGTTTGTGAACTCGCGGCCAGAGAAGCCTAGCGAGTTGGATTCCCTCCCTGCTCTGAATGCAGAGCAGAAGAAGCAAGCCGAAGTGATTCTTCGATTAGTCCAGCAGGGACTTACAGCTTGCGATATCATTCGTGACTTCGTGAAGAATCGGGTGAGCCCCCTGCGTGAAAGGGCTCATCTGGTTTGGGAGATACAGTCCATGGTAGACAGCATCTTGGACTACAACAATGGTATGTGACTTAACCAACGAAGTCTTACACTTTTTTGTCATAACTTGCTAATCGGTCTGCTGGTGACGCAGTTTTGCCTTCGTCCAAAGTCAAGAAGCGGATGAACTACCTCCTCAGGGCATACAGTGCCGAAGTGGAGGGAACCAGGGGATCGCCTCGCCCCCAAAGCTTGATCCATGCCGGTGATGACCTTAGACAGGAACGCCGAAAGGTATGTCATCTCTTGTTATGTTCTGTCTGCGAGACATATGTATGTCTTGTACTAACAAGGTTACTGGAACGGCATAGCTTCTGGGGAAATTTGTCGAGTCGACCTGTCCAGGTGAAAGCGTCGGTTTCCTGGGAATACCGACAATGAAGAGAGTGAAGAAGGTTTCTTCTAGGCCTGGAGCGAGGGATCCTGCCCCCAAGAGATCCAAGAAACTTCTCGGGGAAGGCTACTCGCATAGGACGCCCCCTACCGCGAAGAAGACTGCGGTAAGATATCATGTGCCTCCTGTTACCCCAGGTGCGAACTGGAATTACTCCTTCGTCGTACAGGGTGAAGGAACTGAGGAGGAGGAAAATGACATTCCTCTGATTCACCGGAAGAGGACGGCGATCCTTCCTCAGGCCGACGAAGAGCCGCCTCTGCCTGCAGAGACAGCTACTACAGACCCCGTGGCCACCAAAAACCTAGTGGTCGCGGGTGAGACCTCTGCTCCTGAAGCCCGAGGGGCTTCAGGATCTGTAACTTCTCCCTCCTTGGTTGAAGGGACGACCACGGTAAGATTCCTTGCGATCTTGAATTTACAATTTCATCTGTATGCGTGTTCATCGAGCCATGCTTATACAGGGAGAAGAAATTCCTCCTACGACTCTTGTGAGTCCTAGGGGGGCGAGTACCCCGCTCCTGGCGACAGGGGTGGAAATAACAAAGCAAGACCCCGCGACCACTTCGAACCTTAGGGTGGCGGACGAAGTGGTAGCACCGGTGGTTCAGGAGACACCTAGACCATTGGCCGTATCCCTGCCAACCAAGCAAGTTATTCCGGTAAGGGTTCTTTCCATTTAGATCTTCATCATTCCTCATCTATATGCTTACAGGCTGATATACATAGGGAGAAAAGGAGAAGGTCTTGTTCACCAAGAGAAAGACCAGAACAGACAATGATTGTCCTCTCTCTCTCGGGGAACCATCTTCGAAGTCCCAGAAGCTGATGGGATTTTAGTTAAGGTAAGAATTCCCTTCTGTTTATACTGGATCAGGTTGTGGCAACCATCAGTGAAGATGACAGTTTCCTTTCCTGCTTAGGCGTAGAGATTCAGCGCCAAACCCTCCAACAGCCTCGGCGAGGGTTGAAGTTCCTGCTGGTGCTGAAGCCTCCGGTGAAGAAAGCTCTGTCCCTCTGGTCCAAGAAGTCGTTCGGGCCTTTAGGGACGAGTTGGATGCGGAAGCTCAATCGCAGGCATTGAGATCTGCGACCGAGGCTCAGCAGGGACATTCATCTGCTGCTCCCACCGGGGAGGAGGCGAGTCCATCGACTAGGCCTCTAACCATCCCGAAGGACAAGTTGCTTCGGGAATATACTGAGGTATGTCGAACACCTCTCATGGTATCTGAGTCTTGCATAGAGCACTCAGATTTGCAACTGACTTCCCTCTGTGCCATAGGAACTGACCCATATGGCGACCAGATCGATGGCTATGGCAAATAGCATCGAGGACATACAAGAGGAAAAGAATGGCTTGCAGGAGTAAGAAGGAAGTGCTTTAGTTTGCTTGAATGCAAACTTGTTAGGACAATTGTCTTCTTTGTTACAGGGAAAACGCCTTCCTGAAGAAGAGCCTTGTCAATCGGGAAAATGACGAGCTCAGGGTAGCCACCACGATTTCGCATCTAGAGGCCGGGCTCAAAGAACTGCGATCACAGCTCTTATGTAAGTCAACTTCCGACCAGAATGACTTAACTTTGTCAATCGGACTGTTTATAACGATCTTCTTACTGCAGCACAAGCAGATCAAATAAACCAGCTTGGTCAAGAGAAGGTAGACCTCCAGATGACCATCGACTCAGTCCGCAGGGAGAACAAAGACTTGAGCATATCCATCTTCGAAAAGTTGAAGATGGTGGCCGGTCTTATAAGGGCTGATGTGGTCGAAACCACAACAGACGACCTTAGCCCTAGCGACTGGTCCAGATTGGTTGTAGCCCAAGCAGAATCACTACTCGAGTATCTTCCTGAAGATACTAGGCGACAACAAGAGGCGATCAGAACCAGAGTCCGATCAGCAGCCTCCGCCATTCTCTGCAAGTTTCGTCTCCACCATGGCCCAGATCTGGATCTGAATCCACTGGTAGGAGAGGTAGAGATCAAGAGTGAAGACCAACTTGAGGCTATCATGGAGGAAATTAGACCTCTCGTAGAAAAACTCTTGAACGAGCTTGGGATTATGTAAACCTTGTATATATACAGATACAATTTATAGAATGCAATGCATGCAATATTTTGGTTTTATTCAAAAGAAAGCATTCTTTGTTGTTTCATATTATAACCATATTCCCCAAGCCCCCGCCTGTGATTATATATACTGGAGACTTAGTATTATAAGCACAGGAAAATAATGGGTGTAACGACCAGGGACATTCGACCAGGCCAGCAATTATACTCGATGTAATGCCTAACCTTATTGCAAACCGGCAGCCACTCAGATGACCAAGGACATCCCAGCAAGCCCCGTGTGCGCTGAGAAATGGCTTGTTAAGGAGTGTCTTGTCTGAAAGTGGTCATGAGATCGGCCAGCGAATCCGATTAGGGCATTGTGGCGATATAATCACTGGCGACCAGCCCCCGAGCCAAATTCGTAACACGTGAGCATAAAAGGAAATATTCGACATACGGAAGAACAAAACTGCACTCGTTTTATTAAATCATGCTAATTGAAAAGGAAAAGGGATTGAGTACTTACACGTAAAACTTGCGTAGTTGATCGATGTTCCAGGTATTGGACAAGATTCGACCATCGTCCATTGCTAACCGAGCTGATCCTGGTCGCGGTGCCGAAACAACAGTATAGGGGCCTTCCCATTTCGGGGAGAATTTGTTGTGATTGGATTGGTTTTGTATTTTACATAAAACCAGATCACCCACGTGAAGACTACGTTGTCGCACCCTTTTGTTATGGTATTTGCGCAAAGCTTGCAAATATACCGGATACTTGATCAAAGCACGATCACACTTTTCTTCTAGGAGGATGAGATCTTGTGACCGCTGTTCGGCCTGATCAACTCGTTTGAATTGATCTATCCGAACAGATCCAATACTAACTTCCATAGGCAATACGGCCTCAGCCCCATAGACTAGATGGAAAGGCGTCTCACCGGTGGCTCGACTAGGAGTAGTTCGTAGTGCCCATAGAACGGTGTAGAGCTCATCCGCCCAAGCCCTCGAGCGAGTCTTAAGGCGATCAAAAACACGTTTCTTGATGCCTTGTAGTATCTGCCCGTTGGCACGTTCCACGGCACCATTGCTCTGTGGATGAGCCACAGAAGCAAAGCACACCTTGGTTCCAATTTGATCGCAGTAATCCAGAAAGAGACCACTAGCGAATTGATAACCGTTATCTATAATGGATGATTCGGAACACCAGATCGAGCAATAATGTTCCTCTGGAAGAACTTTTGTGTTGCGGCAGCGGTAATATTACGTACCGGTTCGGCCTCAATCCACTTCGTAAACGTGTCAATAGCTACGAACAGGAACTTGTATCAATTGACCGCTTGTGGCATAGGACCGACAATATCCATTCCCCAGACCGCAAAAGCCATGCGAGGGGAATGGTTTGCAACGCATAGGCAGGTTGGTGAACCTGTCTTGCATGAAACTGACACTGAGGACACATTTTGACCATATTCTTGGCATCATCGAGTGCCGAAGGCCAATAGAATCCTTGTCGAAAAGCTTTTCCGACCAGTGTATGATATGACGCGTGCGCACCGCATACACCGTCATGTATTTCTTTCAAGAGGGATTTACCTTCCTCCTGAGATATGCAGCGCATGAATACTCCTTGAGTATCTTTTCTATACAAAACTCCTTCTATGAGTTTGTATAGGCGCGCTTTTCGAATTAACCGATCACTTTCGGTTTCGTCCTCGGGCAAGGTCCCATGTTCAAGATAGACTCTCAATGGATGAGTCCAATCCTGTTCCTAACCGAGATTGGTAACGTAGACTGTTACCGGATCATCCTCAACCGAAGTCATAATCGAAGGATGTTCCAAGTGTTCGACGAACACTCCTGCCGGAGCAGATGTGCGTGAGGACCCAATTTTGGATAATTGGTTTGCGAGAATGTTGTCCTTTCGCGGGATGTATTGGACTTCGAAATGACTGAAGTGTTTTTCCAATCTCCTCACTTCTCCCAGGTAATGAGCCATTGTCTCATTGGAGGTGCTGTACTCCTTGTTTACCTGGTTTATGACCAGCTGTGAGTCTCCCCTCACCACTAATCGACAGACTCTGAGGAATTTTGCTGCCCGGAGCCCTGCAAGAAGACCTTCATACTCTGTTGCGTTATTGGTCGCAACAAAGTGTAGTTGAAAGACAAACTTAAGCTGTTCTCCCTGGGGCGTAACTAAGACCACTCCAGCCCCCGAGTGTTGAAAACTACGAGAGCCGTCGAAATACATTGTCCAGTGATCGGGGCATTCCAATTCCTCAGGTACCCGCACGGGTGGCTCAGGATTGATCCATTCGACCACAAAGTCGGCCAAGACCTGAGACTTAACCGCAGTGCGGGGCGTGAAATGGATATCAAAGGCACCGAGCTCAATAGCCCATTTTGATATCCGACCAGATTTCTCCGGATTGCGGACAATATCTCCCAATGCAAAAGAGGAGGGTACTATGATCTTGTGTGCTTGGAAGTAATGTCGTAGCTTACGGGAAGCCATCAGTAGTGCATAAAGTATCTTCTGGACCTCAGGGTATCACTCCTTTGGGCCATGAAGTACCTCGCTCACATAGTAGACGGGTCTGTGTATTCCTTCTCTATCCGCGATCAGGACTCCACTGACCGCGTGCGGTGTGGCCGTCCAATAGAGGAGTAATGGTTCTCCTTTGTTGGGAGACACCAAGACTGGTGGGCTGGATAAATATGCCTTCATCTCCTGAAATGTTTTTTCGGCCTCATTGGACCATGCGAAATTGTGATGTTTTCGCAGGGCTTTGAAGAAAGGTAGTCCCCTCTCACCTAGTTGCGATATGAACCGACTTAAGGCCACCATGCAACCTGCCAGGCGCTGAACATCTTTCATGGTCGAAGGAGACCTCATCTGTTCGATTGCCCTGATTTTTTCAGGATTGACTTCAATGCCTCTGGAACAAACAAGAAAACCCAGAAGTTGTCCTGAAGAAACCCCGAAAGAACATTTCTCTGGGTTCAATTTTATTCCAAAGCGATTCAAATTACAGAAGGTTTCAGCGAGATCGTCCAAATGAGACAATCTCTTAGTGCTTTTTACAACCAAGTCTTCTACATATGCTTCGAGATTACGCCCTATCTGGGAAAGAAAGGTCTTTTCCATCAAGCGCTGGTACGTGGAACCAGCGTTCTTGAGACCGAACGGCATTCTGACGTAGTAGTAGGTGCCGAACGGGGTGATGAAGGCAGTCTTCTCTTCATCTTCTTCTGCCATACTAATTTGATGATATCCCGAGTAAGCGTCCAGGAAACTCATCAGTTCGCAGCCCGTGGTTGAATCGACCAGCTGATCGATGCGGGGAAGGGGAAAGTCATCCTTCGGATAGGCACTGTTGAGGCTGGTGTAGTCGACGCACATGTGCCGCTTACCATTTGACTTGCGGACCATGACCGGATTTGCAAACCATTCCAGGTGATCGACCTCGAGAATAAACCCGGCCTTTAGGAGCTTGTCCAACTCCTCTCAGATGGCCTCCTGTCGGTCAACAGCAAAACGTCTGAGCTTTTGCTTTATTGGTCGCTGTCTAGGTCGAATTGATAACCTGTGCTCGATAACCTCCCTTGGGACATCGGGCATGTCGGATGGTTTCCATGCATACACATCTGCGTTAGCCCGGAGGAAAGTAATGAGCTCGAGTTCCTATTTGTCATGCAGGCCTGATCCGACTCGAATTGTCTTGGATGGATCATCTGGGTACAAAGGAACTAGTTTGAGTTTCTCATCTGGTCGAGGAGCAGTCTTGATCGCGTCTGCGATTACTGTGGCGACCTTAGCGTCTCGGAGGAGAAGTTGGTCCACCATCTCCAAAGATAGCCAGTCACATGTCAATGCCACGTTGCGACTGCCTCGGATCGAGATGAGACCTTTGGGGCCGGGCAACTTGCCGCACTGGTAAGCATAGTGCATTGCCATCATAAACTTAGCAAGAGTTGGCCTGCCAAAGATTGCATTGTAAGCCAAATTACAATCAATTACATCAAAAGTAACCAATTCTGTTTAGAAGTAATCCGGTTCTCCCAGTGTGACTGGGAGGACCACCTATCCCAATGGCATCATGGAGGGACCAGGAATTATCCCATAAAATGGATGAATTATGGGCTTAATTTTTGAACAAGGAATTTGCATCTCGTCGAGCGCCTTGACCAATAGAATGTCCAAGGAGCTTCCTCCGTCGATCAGGACCCTTTCGACTCTCGCATTACTGATGATCGGGGTAATGACCAGAGGAAGCCTCAATGGTCGAGTAAGCCCCGCAGGACAATCAGAGCGATCAAATATTAAAGGTGTATCCGACCAACGGGGGTATTGAGGTTCACCAAGGGATGTCTCCGTTTGGTTAACCTCTCGATAAAAGGCTTTAAATTGCCTTTTGGAAACAAAAGAGGAGGAACCTCTGGAAATAACATTAACATGATTATGAGGTACCTGGTAAGACATCTCTTCGTCTCCAGCGGCGTCTCTTAACCCGCATGCTTGTTCCTTAGTCGGTAAGGTCGGTATCGGTTCAACCCCCTAGTAGAAGTCGTCTAACTGCTTCAACCAACTCCTGCAGTTCTTGAGGTCGTGGCCCGCAGAGTTGTGGAACGGACACCATTTCTTGCCTTCTTGCGGGTTAGTCGACTTCTCTGGCTGGTCGGAACTACGACCACCAGAAGCAGTTTTATTTTTAAATGAAGGCTTGTTACCTTTGGTCGAAGGAGGCTTCTCTGCAACTGCGACCTCGTGGTACTGTCCAGAGCGATTCCTTTTTGACTTCTTCGACTTCCCGCCTGATGAAGATTCTAGCTTCTTGCTTGAATTTCCCTTCCTAGTGTCCTTGAGACCTGGTTGAGGCGGTAAGTTACCTTTATCGACCATCCGGTTCCATTCAACAGCCTCGGCTGCGTTGGAGTATCGATCAGCCATATCAAAAAGATCGGCTATTGATCGAGGAGGATGGATGAGCAAGTCTTCGGTGAATCTCCGATATCGAACGGCATGTTTAAACGCCCTAATAACGGAGTTATCAGATATGTTCGGGATGGTATTCCTCACCCCGACAAATCTCTTGACAAACTGACGAAGGGTCTCGGTTGAAGTTTGCCGGCATGTTTAAACGCCCTAATAACGGAGTTATCAGATATGTTCGGGATGGTATTCCTCACCCCGACAAATCTCTTGACAAACTGACGAAGGGTTTCGGTTGAAGTTTGCCGTAGTCGATGGATGTCGTCCTCTTTTCCCGGCTTCTGATAACAATTTTGGAAATTACTGAGGATAGCATCACACAGCATTTCCCAGTTATAGATCAAACCTTCGGGTTGGTTAAACAACCAAGTTCTTGCCAGACCTTCGAGGACTGTTGGCAGGTAGTTGGCCATGAGCCGGTCATCTCCTCCTGCCGCTTGGATGGCAGTAATGTAGATTTGAAGGAACTCGGATGGGTTCTGAGTTCCATCGAACCTCTCTATGGCCCCTGCTCTAAACTTGTCTGGCCAAACGACCGCACGAAGGCCGGGCGAGAAAGCTTTACAACCAACGTAGGGACCGTGAACCGTCCTACGGCTCTCTATCGGATCGCGGGCAACCTCACGCAATGGAGAAGCCACTCGTGGTCCTAAACGAGAGTGGACAGGAACCCGATTCCTATCACGAGAATCCTGCGCCCCCTGGACTTGTCCTGCCGATGGTACAGGGGGCGAGTGACTCCGTCGACCAGAACCAGAATGAGAATGCTCTCGGTTGTGGGAACGTGTCACCGACCGGGAAGAAGCCGTAGGGGTCGCGTCAGATGCGACCTCGTCCTGCCTCTCCGCCAGGCTTCTGGTGAAGGCCGGTGTCGCGCCCCGAAACTGGGACTACGACTACTCCTGTAGAGACCTAGCTCGCTGTGGCTAGTCCCATATATGCATACCCATGATTTCCCAGGATAAGTCAAGCACAGGAGTATATTACATTACAACAGAG
Source organism: Pharus latifolius (assembly GCA_019359835.1). Taxonomy (NCBI): domain Eukaryota; kingdom Viridiplantae; phylum Streptophyta; class Magnoliopsida; order Poales; family Poaceae; genus Pharus; species Pharus latifolius. The sequence goes on along the minus strand of CM033324.1, from coordinate 20,094,884 downwards.
TAACTTACAAAATATTTAAGCAGTGTGGCCTGCTGGCCTTGATATTACATAAGAAAATTACAATGCCTTCACGGCATACATGGTCTAGCATAATAACAACTACACAGCAGAAGATAGGTAACCCTCCCACAATGAGAAGTGGACGGCAGAACAACACACATCAGGGCTCTGGCGGAACTGACTCTCCTCCTTCTGGATCCAAGAAATTTTTCACACCTTCATCTTGATTATTGAACGCTCCATCTACTGATTCGTAGGTTGCAAGGCTGAGCACTTACGTACTCAGCAAGTCATAGGTAGGAGTAGATACATATAGTAGGGATGATATGAACCTAGACTAGTCAAGGATTATGGATGTTTGTAAAATAATCTTTTTCTTTCATATCTCATCTCATCTCATCTTATGGCAGCACTTCTCATAATATAGCATCACTATTCATGTTCACTAGATTATAGCACTACTGCGACACGTCGACACACGACAGCCCACGGCAGCACTCCTTATCATGACAACACATGTCATTTGGGTAATCTTGATTTAACAAATTTTATTTAGAAAGCATACTTGTGTCACACCCCGTGGATTTAATCCACCGCAGCAGACTCCTATAAACCTGGGAGCTCGGAGTATTCGAATACGTTTTTAACTCTGCAGAGAGGTACCAATTTACCCGCAAGATATTCCACTTTAAGCCCTTCCTATCATAACATAATGATTGGACCCCTGGCTCACTTCATATTGTGAGTGGCAAGGTGGAGATAACAAGAACTTTTGTTATGTTTCACTCACAATTCACCCCTGACCCTGTGGGTCACCTTCAATGATATGTGTGGGAGCCATTCTCCGTGTAAACCGTGCATCACTACACAACTCCAGCAGGGGTGTCATGTGCGGTCCGCATAAGTACTTGTTCAGGCCTGTCCCATACCAGGCTTGCGGTTAGCACGTTGTTCATGCCACTAGACGCACAACACAAGGTTCTAGTCCTTATATGCCAGTGACCAGATCATACCACAAACCTTGCACCTTCAGTGCCTGCTATCCTTTGCAGTTTAGCACCTCCAGTGCTACCACCATTCCATACCAAAATTTTGGTCATGGCTAGGGGTTTTATTTCAGGAATATAAGTATATAAATACATATATAATAGTTCATGGCTCAAAACTTGTTTATTTCACATTTCACAGATAACCAGTCTAGTACTGCCAATTCATAATTCAACCATTTTCAATCTTTCACATGCAATATTATCTATATTCAAGGTTATATTATAGCAACTCTTAAAATATAGGTTCAAGATGACCCAGGATATGACTTGCCTTCCGCGTCGTAAGAAACAGCAGTTGATGTCGAGTCTACATCGAAGTCCTCGAACTTAGTTTCTGGATTTGCTCGGCGACAAACAAGCATACAATAATTACTAACCATATTAAAATGATTTATGATCTATATGCAGATATGCTTAACAGAATAACTGAACGATACTGGAGATAATTGGGATTGCAAGCTGAACTGAGTCGAGATTCTAGGGTTTCAAGGAATTCGGCTAAGGATGGGTGTTAGAAGCTTTTAGGATCTCAAGACTACAATAAGAACATCAATTTTGTGGCTGGTTTGATCAAAAACAGCGAATGTCAGCCGATTGACATTTGGATCAAGGCTCTGACATAGCTTTAAGAAAAGCTAGAGTGCTTATCTCAAGTTGTGACAGAAGAAGAAAGTGTAGATCACAACTCTACAAATTCAGTGGACAAAGTGGCTCTCAAATTGCACAACCAGAAGTGGGTAAACAAGGCCAATGCCACTGGATAGCATGCACTGACATAGTGCTGACAATGTCAAAATCTAGGGCTTAGCATAAAATACAGTTCAAGGGCTCAAATTAAGTTGTGATATAAGAAGAAATTGTAGATCACAACCTCAGGAATCTAAGGGACAAAGTTATGCTCAAAATGCACATCTGGAAGGAAGTGAAAAGGGCTAATGCCACTGGCTGGCATAGACTGACATTGGATTGACATGGCCAAAAACTAGGGCTTGCCATAACTTTTGATCTAGAGCTCCAATTGATGCATCACTTTGCTTGGGAGGTAGGCCTTGATAAAAGGAACAAATGATTCATTAGGTTCCAAGGTTGAAGATGGCTGGATGATGATGAAAATTAGTGAAGAAGTGTGGTGGCGACACGGCACAGTGAAGCCACTGGACAAGGTCTTTGGCATAGCTATATCTTGCAATCTGGACGGTTTCAGAGATCGGGCTAGAAGACAAAAATGCTCAGGAGTTCAAGGCACATCTGGTGGACAAGGTGGCTGAAGCTAGGTTGGCCGGGAATAGATTTCAAGTGGCCGGCGCTAGAGAAGATGATACTGGAATTGGGGGTTTTCGATACAGGTCAAATGAACTCAATTCCTTTCTTGGAGAGTATCTGAGAAGTATAAGGAAACTATTGGCATGGTTAGATTGGCCGGAGGATCATCGGAAAAGCCTGGTGACGGTCGCCGACGACTAGTGAAGTTCAAATTTGGGGACTGCTTTGATTTGAGTTCAATTTGGAAATCTAGATGCACAGGCTTTCTTAAAATAGCTCACTGATCATTTTGTTCTATAGAATCAAAAGCTAATTCGGATTGAATTGGGCTGCATTTTCGGAACAGGGCAAATCGAGGATTCCAGCGATCACCGGCGTTAGGGTCCACCGGAGAGCAATTGGATGCAACAAAACGATGAGGAGGATGGGAGATACTCACTGGTGGCTTCAATTTGGCAAAAGGTGCAGTGATTGGAGCTGGCACCGTAAGCCTCTGTGCTGGACTCGCCGGAGAAGACGACTGCAGCGAGGAGGAGTTTTGGAATTGGCTAAATTTTGGTGAAGAGAAGATAATACAGAGTATGGGGCTGCTTAAATAGACCAGGGACGGAGTTGGCAAGAAGAGAACATCAAATAAATTGGCGCCGGTGACTTGACTGGCTGGGCGCAGGTGCGACAACGGTGAACAAATAGCGGCAGCGACAAGACGATGAGCAGGCAGCTCTGAACTGATCCAATTGTCGGCTCATTGGAACTCAACAATGTTGGGAAGTGCAAACGGTGGCAATAAGAGCTGGCACGGTGGCATGAAGTTGCTGACAATGGCTGCTGTTGCTGCTGCTGGTCGCGCACGGGAGCGGTGGCTGTTCAACGGCATTGCCACGGCGATGGCTAAGACACGGACGCGTGGGAAAAAGCAAGCACAAGCATGCACGGGCACAAGCGCAGGCGAGGCTTGGCCGGCGGCGAGCGAACACGGTGCAAGGATCACGGCGAGGCTTTGGTCGAGAACTAGCTGCTGCCCTGGTCGAATCTGGACTGATTTGTGATTTATAAATCTTAGCTTTGGACTGATCTGTAAATCTAGAGATTTAGAAGATTTAAACTGAAATTGATTGCACTGATCTGGCAGACTTGTTTCAACAGATAATTTGGCACAGATAGAACATAAAATTTGAAATATTTCAATGGTTTTTGATATAAACTGAAAATAGAGTAGATTAGGGTAAAATAGATCTGAATTTTGTCGATCTCGAATTCTGGGTTTTAGGATTTGATTTTGAGATACTCATATAAGAAGATTTTGTATTGAAAAGCATTTGGGAGGTGTTCCCTAAATCAGATTTGGATTTGGAGATGATTAGTAATATTTTGCCTTTTCAGGCTTCTAGAAAATCTGGAAAAGGACTGATCTGCGATACTCTTGGACTGATTTGTGAAAAAGGTTTAGATGATGAAATCTGACTGCCAACTTTTTGGATTAAGGTATTGGCATACCCTTGATCATAATCGAAGAATAATCTGGTTTGAACTTGGTCAAGATTTTGATTAAATCTGAATTTCTGAAACTTAGGGTATTTGGGTAATATAAGATATTTCTATTTTCAAAAACAGAAAGGAGTTGATAAATCTGGAAGTTAGAGATAGAATTGAATCTGGGTTCTGAAGGCTTTTATACTCAGGATAGATAGTAGACCAAATCTGAAAAGTCAGATCTTGATTTGGGTCTACAAGATAGATTTTAAGATTTTGGGCTTAGAATAGAATAAAGCTGGGGCTGATTTGGCTGATCTAGAAGAGACATATGCATGCATGACTTTCTAAGAAAGAAATTTTCACCCCAAACCCAGGGTGTTACAGCCGGTTTCTGTGCATTCGTGACCGTAGGAGGAAAATTACGCATGACCTCTGCGATAGATCGAAGCCGGCCATGCGTACTTCTCCTAGGGGCAACAGGAGTAACCGTTTCTTCGTCCACCGGGTAACGCTCCGGAGGCAAAGAGGGAGTCTGGTCGTGTTTGCGACCACATAGTCGTCGGGAACAACTCGGAGCAGCATCGTAATGAGCCTGCGCATCTTGAAGAGCCTCTAGGGCAGTTTTGCGTAGTTCATTGTCTTGTTGCTCGAGATCTTGTTCCTCCTTTTGTTTGTGTTCCTGTTCTTCCCTAGCAGCCTGTTGATCAGGAGTTTCCTCCGATAAAGCAGCAAACTGTCTAGGGAGAGAGATCGCCGAGGGAGAAAACATCTCGGTTTGTTCCGAGTCAGACTCGAAATCAAAGAGATGATGGAGGTTATCAGAATCGAACCTCCTCGGGCTGATTTCCTGGTCGACATCATCCTTTCCCTCAGCAGGGTCGTATGACGGACTGGATTCGCCCTCTAACGCATTAAGAACCTCCATGGGTTCTGACCTTGCGTTAGTTGCCTCCTGGTCGACAGACATGATCTGGAGGGTTGATTCGACCTCGGGGACGTCCTCGCCCCCGGTTTCCTCCATCGAGATAGGATCGCTAGGAGAAGGCATTGGAATGTGAGCATAATCCTTGAAATCGAAATCGTTCTCGGAATCATATTCTCCAGCCATCGTTCAGCGAACCTCCGGATGAAAATTAGAACGCCTTGAGAAAGGCCCCACGGTGGGCGCCAACTATCGACGATTCGAACTCGGGGTCCTTAGTCGAACTTATGCAGAATTTGTAGGTTGTGAGACCTTTCAGGGTATCCCTCCAGGAAGGTATGATGAATCGAAGAGAACTGGAGCACAGAGAGGATTATACAGGTTCGGGCCCTCGATGGTGGGAGTAATAGCCCTACGTCCTGTTGGTATTTCACTATGTACGGTAAAAGAATTTACAGAGTTATGGAAAAGATCTTCACAGGCGAAGATTTTTGTATAATACAATGCCTGGAAGGCTTGTGAGAGCTATCTAATTTAGACTACTGTCTTCTGGTTGCTTTGACTTGATGATCTGATCATCTGATTGTTCGATCATTCGATCCTCCGATCCCTCTATTTGACACATTGGGCTATCCCTTTATACTGGTCGAAAGGGTGCCAAGTCACAACGGCATCAAACAGTTGCTTGGATGCAGTTTCGGCAACCGCTCCCAAATTCCACGCAGGTTTAACACGTGCTATTTATGGATAACTGCACGTATTAACCTCCTGACGGTTGTCTCCATACGTGGAAGAATATTCGAGATACACGGGATATCCCCGTTATAGGGACAGAGCAATCCTGCGTCCCCTGGTCGAAGATGTTCTGACCGCTCATTGTTCACTAACCGCGCACCATTTACAGTCTTCTGTTCTCGTATGGCACATGAACTTCTGACCACGCACTAGCTATGGTCTGATCGCGTAAAGCCTGCGACCTCATGCCTGTGCTTCTCGAAATGACTTGAGTTCGCAACACCATGCGCTTGTCTGGTTTGAGTCTATCCTGAACCAGCCATGTATTTATTTTGAACTGGCTCGGGTATCAATCCTCGTTAGAGTAAGCCCAATGGGACAAGTAGAGCGATCAAATGTCAAAGGAGTGTCCGACCAACAGGGGTATTGAGGTTCACCAAGGGGAGCTTCCACTTGGTTAACTTCTCGATGAAATGCTTTAAACTGTCATTTAGAAACAAAAGAGGAGGAGCCTCCAAAATGACATTAACATAATTACGAGGTACCTGGTAGGACATTTCTTTGTCCCCGTCGGCATCTCTAAGCCCGCAGGTCTGCTCTTTCGATGGCAAAGTTGGCATCGACCCAATTCCCTGTAGAAGTCATCTAGTTGCTTCAACCAGCTCCGGCAATTTTTTAGGTCGTGTCCCAGAGAGTTGTGGATCGGACACCATTTCTTGCCTTCCTACGAGTTAGTTAGTTTTTCTGGCTGGTCGGAATTGTGACCAGCAGAGGCAGTTTTATTTTTAAATGAAAACTTATTACTTTTCGCCGGTGGTGGCTTTTCCACGACTGCGACCTCCCGGTACTGTCCGGTTTGATTCTTTTTGGTTTTCTTTGACTCCCGCTTGACGAAGACTCCAGCTTCTTGCCTGCATCCTCTTTTTTCACGTCCTTGAGACCTGGTTGGGGGGGGGGGGGTAAGTTTCCTTTATCGACCATCCTATTCCATTCAACAGCCTCAACCACATCTGAATAGCGATCAGCCATGTCAAAGAGATCGGCGACTGATCGAGGGGGGTTGATAAGTAAATCTTCTGTGAAAATCTGATATTGAACAGCATGCTTAAACGCCCTGATAACAGAGTTATCGGATATTTTTGGGATGGTATTTCTCACCCCAACAAACCTTTTGACAAACTGTCGGAGAGTCTCCATAGAGGTTTTTTCGTAGACGATGAAGATCATCTTCTTTCCCAAGTTTTTTATAACAATTTTGGATTGTTGAGGATGGCATCGCACAACATTTCTAAGTTATATATCGAACCCTTGGGTTGATTGAATAGCTAGGTCCTTGCCGACCCCTCAAGAACCGTCGAGAAATAGTTGGCCATGACGCGATCATCCCCGCCTGCCGCTTGGATAGCGGTAATGTAAATTTCAAGGAACTCCGATGGATTCTGGGTCCCATCAAACCTCTCAATAGCGCCTGGCTTGAACTTATCCTGCCAGACGACCGCACGAAGGACTGGCAAAAAAGCCTTGCAACCTACATATGGACTGTGGAGCGTTCCGCGGTTTCCAGCATATCCACGAGCGATTTCGTGCGATGGGGATGCGCCGCGTGGTCCCAGACGAGAATGCACAACAACTAGATCTCGATCACGAAAGCTTCCTACGCGCCTGGATTTGTCATGCCGAAGTGATCCGGATGGTAATCGATTATGCCTACCATCACTCGGGTAAGAATACTCCTTTTCATGGGAACGTATCGTAGACCGGGAGGAAGCCGTAGGGGTTGCATCAGATGCAACCTCATCCAGTTTCTCCGCCAGGATCCTAGCGAAAGCCAGTTTGTCCGCGTCAGTGAGGGTAGGAGGAAAATTACGCAAGACGTCCACGATAGATCGAAGTTGGCCATGCGTACTCCTCTTTGGTGCGCCAGGTGTAATCGTCTCTTCATCCGCCGGTAAATGCTCTGGCGGTGAAGAAGGCGTCTGGTCGTGCCTGCAACCATGTGGGCGACGGGAGGAACTAGGGGCGGCGTCATAATGAGCCTGCGCATTTTGGAGAGCCTCTAGGGCTGCCCTGCGGAGTTCGTTATCTCGTCGCTCGCAATCTTGATCCTCCTTCTGCTTGCGTTCTTATTCCTCCTTTTGTCTGCGCTCCTGCTCTTCCCTAGCGATCCGCTGATCGGGATTTTCTTTCGACAAGGCGGCGAATTCTCTAGGGAGCAAAGCTACAGAAGGAGTGAACATCTCTGTTTGCTCCGAGTCGGATTCAAAATCAAAGAGAGTGTGGAGGTTGTCGGGATCAAACCTCCCTGGACTGAGTTCCTGGTCGCTGCCATCTTGGTCCCTGACGGGAACACATGGCGACCGAGACTCGATTTTGCGAATAGTGGAACTGACAACAAGTTCCGGACCTGTCTCTTCCATCCACTAGTCGATGGACATGGCCTGGGTAGGGGAAAACGTGTCCTCTTGACATCCCTTCGGAATGTCTTCGCAACTGGCCTCTTCCATTGGAATAGGGTCGCTGGGTGAAAGCATTTGTATATGGGCATAATCGTCGAGATCGAAGTCATTCTCGGAATCATATGCACCAGACATTGCTCTCCAAACCTCCAGATGAAGCGAAAACACCTTGAGAAAGGCCCCACGGTGGGCGCCAGCTATCGACGATTTGGACTCGGGGTCCTTAGTCGATCTAATGCAAATGTGTGAGTTGCAGGACCTTTCAGGGCGCTACTCCAGAAAGGTAGGATGAATCAAGTCTGTAGAGGCCCAAGAGATTTTATATAGGTTCGGCCCTCGATGGTGGGAGTAATAGCCCAACGTCCTGTTGTGATTTCACTATATGTAATAAGAGGTTTTTACAGGTGGGTAGAGGAGAAGATCACAGGCGATGATCTCTTCTATGTTAGTGTCTACTTAACTATATCTAAGTCCTCAGGTTTGCTGAACGCCTGGTAGTGCTTGTATGCTTGATTGAATTATTCACCATCCTTAGAACGTGCATTGACTATCTTTTTATTCTGGACAAAAGGGCGCCAATGTGAAATGGCCTTGGACAGTTGTTAAGATGCAGTTTTGTTAACCGCACTTAGCTCCCACACAGGCTTAACACGTGCAATCAAGGGATAACCGCACACGTTAACCTCTTGGTAGTTGTCTTCATACGTGGAAATATCTTTGTGATTCTTGGGATATGCCTGTTCGAAGAGTTAAGCCTTCTCAAACTATTCTGGTCGCAGATAATCAACGACCCTCTAACCACGTACTGCCCGCAGCTTCTTGATCGCGCACTGTCTATGACCTCATGATCGTGCAGGGGCTACGATCATGCAATATCTCTGTGTCCGTGCCTTTTAGGTCATCTGAGACCATAGCGACGGATTTAAAGACACACGACCAATCTGATTCTGTCTTAAACCAGACGTGTATTACTTTGAACTAGCTCAGGTGATAATCCTTGTCAGCTCTCTCCCAGGGTGAGGGCTCCCAAGCACGCCTATTTGTTTTTGTGTAATGAGTACAAATGAATGTCTTAGCTTACAAGAGAGGGGTACAAGGGTATATATAGACCCTAAAAGATGAAAATTACCATACTACCCTAGCTACGACCGTCGGATCGAGGGCATCATGGTGTTTTGGCAAGGCCCGGGGCACTGATCTTGGACATGTGGCTACCCTCGATTTCAGTGCCCCCAACCCCAAGACACTGGCCGAAGGTGGGCACCTCCTAGCCCACGGGACGTGGGGCCGAAGATGGCCACCTCCTACTCTGGAGGACAGAGGTTAGCGGCCTGGAGGTGGGCACCTCCTAGCCCGGAGTACAGGCCGGCGCATATAATCTACGGCTGATATTTTCCCCCAACAGCAGCCCCCCGCACCCAAGAGGACATTTTATGTCGTCGGGGGGTGCGACAAGCTAGCATCCGCTTCAAGCAAACGCCCCTCCCCCGGAGAGCTCCGCAGGAGTTGAAACGTTCTTCTCCGGGGGAGGAGAATGTTATTTAAACTGTCCACACGTCGCCTCGATCCTCATGTGACCCTTCATATTCACGACTGAGATCTCTTGGACTGACACGTGGCGACCATCGGGGACACCTCATCCCTCTATATAAAGAGGTGCCCGACCCTGGAGGGGGCAAGCCTTCTTCCCCCACATTTCCATCTCCCAACTAACTCCTTGAGAGCGCCTCCTCCCTCGCTTAGGAAACCTCCCTGGGGAAGGCATGAGAGAGATGGCTTCAAAGGCGCGTGGGAAGGCGGCGGACGTTCCTCCAGAGGACGTGTCCTCCGATTACCTCGGGGTTATGGAGTTCACTGTGGCAGACTGGGACACCCTTGTCTCCCAGAGGGTTTTTGCGGAAGGAGACATCCGCGTCCCAGGGGTAGGGGAGGTTACTCTGAGCCCCTGGACGGGGAGGTGGTGGCCTTCGTGGCCTTTGTGGAATTGGGCTTGCGATTCCTGATCCACCCTGTGCCCCGAGACTTCCTCCACGAGCATGGGATAGTGTTGAACCACCTGACGCCCAACGTCCCCATCCGGATGGGGCTATTCTTGTGGCTATGTGAGACCACCGCCGGGGTGGAGGGGACCCTCCGCCTCTTCTACTACTACTACCGGGTGATGGCGAAGAGCTCCCTGGTGGTGAAGCGTGGACTGAAGTCGACTTGTGGCTCAGTCATGTTGAAGCACATCCATTCCCTGGCGGAGGAGTACCCAGTCACAGCCACCTAGGATCACTAGGAGGGATGGACTCTGAGGTGGTTCTACCTTCGGGCATGGGACCCGGAGTACCTACTCCCCATGGCCTACGACCGTCGGCCATCCCTCTGGCCCTCCGACCTAAACGGTGGACGAGATGACCTCCGTCGCCAAGATAGTGGAGGCCCGGTCTCGGAGGAGCATGCGGGACCCAGTGGAGGGGTTTCTTCTCCTCCGGCTCAGTCCCTTCAGCCGGAGTCAGAGGGGGCCGGGACTTGGCCTAGAGTACAGGCCTCCGAGATTCCCGGTGTCATGATGTAAGCTCCTCATTCTCTAGGAATTTGGAGGGCGCTTTGGTGAAATTTGCTTCAAAAATCATGCCCTTGCGTCTTGCAGTCAGGTCCTACAAGTCGATCTGGGAGAAGGCGGAGCACCTTCTCAGGAGGTATTACGAGGACGAGCATGCCCGGTGTCTTGCCGTTATCGGGGAGGGTCCTCCCTGGAACTTAGTGGCCGAGGCCTTTGGGATGACACTCCCGGCCAGGGTTCCTCTCTCGACCCCGGGTTCCCACAGGCGAAGGGAGACGGGGGCACCCCCGCCGACGAAACGTTCCAAGACTGCACAAGCTCCGGGCGGGAGCTCTAGTCAGGCCCACGCCCAATCCCCAGTGTCGACGCGGAAGATAGTGGAAACGCTTAGGGCCCCAGAGAGGGCGAGGCCTACTCCGGCCCAGAGTATTGCGGGGGCGCCTCGGTCTCCAATTGGGTAGAGGCCTTCCCCCTCGGAAGTGACTCCCGCATGGGGGTCCCGAGCTCCAAGAGAGGCAAGGCCTTCTCCAACAAGGGCGAGTCCCACGGGGATGCCTCGGGTGCCGGCGGAGGCGAGGCCTTCTCCGGCGCGGGTGACTCCTCTTGGGGAACTAATGCCCCTGGAGGTGGGGAATGAGGGGAGTCCTACGGACACGGCCACACTAGTAGCCCAGCTCGATGCTTTGGGGGCATCGGGCTTGTATGACCACGTGGTCATTGAGGAGGATGAGCCTGCCTCCGGGGACCACGGCTCCACGCCTTCTCCGGAGCAGGCGCTCTGGGAAGATCCTCCGGGCATGTACTTCTGGGGTGACGTTGCTCTCCTGCGTTTGGAGGCACTTTTCTCTCCTGATGCCATCTCTCCTCCGGCGCTGCCCCCTAGGGGAGTTGACCCCCGACCGGGCGGAGTGCATCAGCGACATTACTACCCCTGGCGGGGGATGGTGACATAAGTTCCCCACTCTAGGAGGGGACCCCTCGAGGTCCCGGAGGTGGTGGCGATCCCGTTCTCTGGATGGGGAGGCCGGGAGTGGGGAACCCTCCAAGAGGAGGTGACGGGGGGGGGGCCTGCCAATGGGGGGCGATCCCCGTTCTCCGGCGAGGGGGTTGTCCCTTTTCTCCTCGGAGGAAACGCGCAAGCTCTCCTTGAGCATCGTTACCCCCAAAGTCCGGGCTCACGTCTGGGAGGGGGGCATCGACGAGCGCTATGGGGAGGTTATCTCCTTGGCTCTAGAAGTAAGGATCCCTCTCCCTTCAATCTTACCTTAGTCCATCTTGACTTGTTGCTAACCGTTGCCTTCATCTTTAGACAACCGCCGTGGCCGGTGCCATCCGGGCTCGCCTCGCCCGGGATAATGATGACGCGAACGGCCATGGCTGCCCTCATGGCCGATTGCGATTTGGCAGTTCGTGAGTGGGACCCAGCCGTCTGCGACCGGGAGAAGTCCATCCGGGAGTGGGACGCGGCCATGCGGGAGTTGGAATGTAGCCCCACGGAGCAGCTGACTCCCAAGGAGTGCGAGCGGGAGTTGAGGTGCATCCAGGAGCAGTTAGCCACCTCCGAGGATGCCAACTCCTGGGCGCTCCGGGAGTCAGAGTTGATAGGCGCCTAGGCCCTCATCTCAGCGGGCAACTGACTCCGGGTCACCTTGATCGGGCTCAGAATTGAGTTCAGTCTGGAGGAGAACCCCCGCAATGCGTTGATATCATTGGCGGAGGCTCGCCGCTTCCTCACCCGGCACATCACGGCGATCCCGGAGGCGGGGGACACCGGGCCCGAGCCTTGGAAACCACCACTATCATGATCGCAGCCTCCCAAGCCGAGTACCAGGGGGTCGGGGCCCGGGTGATCGGGAGTCTCGTCCCGCGGAGCTTCCACGACTTCTACGAGCCCCGCCGGAGGTTGCTCAAGGTGCTCACTGAGGCTTTTTACGACTGGGTGATTGGACCTCCAAGAGCGAGGCGCCCTCGAAGGGTGGGCGAGGGGACTTCGGACGACGCCTCCTCTGGGGGGGGACGACGTCGGGCAAGTATGAGCCTCCTGTCCCCCCTGGATAGTCTTAGGATATTTTTTGTTCATAGGGCATTTTTGCTCCCAGTAGTTCCATAGAGGGAACCCCAGAGAATTTGTAAATCATTCATCTTGATGAAATGAAAATCTTTTTGCTAAGTTCGTGTCTCATTATGAACAGGTGTCCAGGACGGGGGTCCTGGGAGAAGGCATGAGGAACCTGTCTATCCCTGGGACTCCTGCTTTCGAGGGCCCTGGGGGGGGGGGGGGAGGTGGGGCAAGCCCTACTCCAGTTGTTGCCGGATTGGCACTTAGCAAATTTTGACAATCACCGCATGGAGTTGCCTGAGCCTCTCCCGGGAGTTTGGGAAATTTTTCCTGTCCGAATCCAACGTCCAGCCAGGTATGAACCTGATGGAACTTTAAAACCATACAGACACTTACAGAAATCTGTCCTGTCAGCCTTGCACAAAGTGTAGCATGCAGGGGGGAGGTATATACGGCCTTTAACGTCCTCTCTTGGTGCTAGCTCGGGCCTGATTTTCATTTTGATCATGTCACGCCGCACATTGACGCCATCCTTTTTCTTCCCCGGAATGTTCAACAATAGGCTGATTAAACTATCGCAAAGATTCTTCTCTACATGCATGACATCAATGCAATGACAAACCTCTAAATGCTCCCAATACGGTAAGGCCCAAAATATCGATCTCTTCTTCCAAGTGTTCTTCGTGCGGGGTTTCAATTTACGACCCTTTCCAAACACAACGTCTATGTCCTTCACCCATGAGTAAACTTCTTTCCCGCGCGTAGGCTTCGGGACTGAACCATCTTCCTTGTGGCCGTCAAATTCCCTCTTCCTCTTACGATACGCATCATTCTTCAGAAGAAACCTACGGTGACGCATGTACACTATTTTCCTGCAATTCTTTAGCCACAGGCTCTCAGTCTCATCTTCGCAGTGGGGACAGGCTTTGGCTCCTTTCATACTACGGCTCGACAAATTTCCAAGGGCAGGGAAATCGTTGATGGTGCAGAATATCATAGCACGTAGGATGAAGGTCTCTCGTTTGTATGCATCCCATACCTGCACCCCTTTGTTCCACATTGTTAAGAGATTCTCTATCAATGGTGCTAGGTACACATCAATATCGTTTCCGGGTTGTTTTGGTCCTGAGATAAGTAGAGACATCATGATGTACTTGCGCTTCATACACAACCAAGGAGGAAGGTTGTAGATACACAAAAGAATCGGCCAAGCGCTATGCCGACTGCTCATGTTACCAAAAGGATTAATTCCATCGGTACTCAACCCGAACCTTACATTCCTCAATTCTGCTTAGAAGTTAACAAATTCTCTGTCGATGTTTCTCCACTGCGAAGAATCAACGGGGTGTCTCAGCTTTCCATCCTTCTTCTGGTCTTCCGAATGCCAACGCAACAATTTTGCCTCTTTACGGTTTGTAAACAAACGCTGCAAGAGGGGAACGACGGGCAAATACCACAACACCTTAGCAAGAGGTCCTTGCTTTATCTCAGCACAGTCGCTGTCGTCGGTTCAGTCCTTACGCTTATAGCGGGATGCGCCGCACACCGGACAAACATGCATATCCTTGTAGTCGTTACGGTAAAGGATGCAATCATTAGGTCATGCGTGTATCCTTTCTACTTCCATTCCCAAAGGACACAACAACTTTTTCGCTTGGTAGGTATTTTTTGGCAACTCGTTTCCTTCCGGAAGCATGTCCGCCAAAAGATTTAACAGTGCAGTGAAACTCTTGTCGGTCCAGCTGTTACTTGCCTTCAATTTTAACAGTTCAAGCACGGAGGCCAACTTTGTGTACTTCGACTTGCAACCAGGGAACAATGGCTTTTCTGAGTCCTCAATCAAGCGCTTGAATTTTCCAAACTCCCTTTCACTTGAGATGAGTTGGTGAACATCTGAAGATTCTGGTAGTCTACGCAAGGACAGTACATATATGGTAAACCCTTCTTCGCCATGTCTTGCTCAGCAACATTTTGGAAATCTAAAACACCTTTCATGTATTCCTCACTCACTCGGTTGTCATTATACATCCAGTCTCGATGGACCATCTGCAATTAATTAAATTCATATACATGCTAGTTAGTAATACTCTACGTACGGTCGACACACAATAAATTATAAATCTAGCTAGCTAGTGTTTGATGTGGAGTTTGCGGTATAACTAGTTAACTACTAGTTGAACTGCAAGCAATTAGTTGGGGGCGTGGATAACACACATCATAAAGCAATTAAATAGCTACAGGTCGAAAATGAGTCACAATCAGGATTTGCTACTGTAGCTTCCCCTCCCTCTCCCTCTAATTTGATCAATCAATGGAGATCGATATTGATGATTAAATCAAGTAATGTGTATGCCTTAGGAGCAAGTACCAACCTTGGATCTTCAAATTTGTTGCCCCCAAATGCTCCCCTTTTGAGATAATGCTCTTCCTTTCCCCAGATCTCTTCCAACTGGACAGTATGTTGAGCAAGAGTGTATGACTAGCTCAAAACATCCGCCAAAAGACCTTCTATACCAGGTTCAATACAGACGGTTCTATATAATACCGTCAATAATATCGGTGCATTTTTGTAGAACATAATATCACAGACAGTTTTGACATCTGAACCGTCGATGATAATTAGAATATCACAGATGGTTCTGAGCTCAAAACCATCCGCTTTACTATCACAGTCTGTGTTTACTTCATAACCGTCTGTGATAATTATAAAATCAACAGTCTGCTCTACTATCAAAGACGGTGATAAGGTCCGAACCATCTATAATATCCTGGAATTTTGCTTGCAGTCGAACCGTTCGACTAGTTGAATTGTTCCACTTATTTTTCTCCTTGAGCACGACAAGCCCTAACCCATAACCTCCATTGATGGCCGCCGCAACTCCATCGACGACCACTAGTTTCTCTGGTGAATTAGTATATGATGATGAATCTGCATGTAAGAACCACCAATACCAATCGGACGGGTAGAAATAATATTAGAAACGTGACCAAATGATTGAATAAAATGTTTTTCATATTTGGTTTTATCTTATTTTCAATGTTAGTATTTAAAAAAATGATATATTATGGTGCTATGGTGTATATATATATGTCTGTGGATGTTCAAAGAATGTTGAGACTATTACAGTCGGTCCTGACATCAAAACCATCTGTAATGTTACTATCAGAGACGGTTTTGAGTTAAAAACCATCTTGATCGCAGAAGCATTTTCTTGTTAACATTTTCACACAGAGAACATCATTTGGTGATTATCATTTATACATAATCATTCGAAAAGACAGATATATAAGGAAAAGAAATTTCTTATTTCTTACAATCTTTGCATACATGAGGGATACAAGCGACCAAAGCGTCGACCTGATCCGAAAGTAATTTACAAAGTTCTCCTAGGGACGTATTGGTATCAGTAGGATCTACACTGGCCGCCCCAAGAGAACTAGCAATAGCTCTAAGCCTATCTACATCATCTCTCAGCAAAGGAGTGTAGCTGTTCCTTATTGTATCGGAGAGTTCTCACTATTGCCGAGTGTAATCTCTCTCCAACCAGAACCTGCGCGCTTCTTCGCGAGAACCCTCATAGCACTCTGCCAAGTGCAGAATGGCCGAAGACATATCCTCAGAACGCTTCTCCAGCGCCTCTTGTTCTTCTTGGGGAGTTCTACACAAGGTAGCTTTCTCCTCCTGCACATGCATGTGTTAGTTTTGAAAGACATAACCACCAGCAGAGAGGGTGAAGATGATTTACAAGCTTCATAGTGGATTTGGACGTGGAAGTGTGCAACTTACCCCAGAAAGTTGATCATCCAAGAAAAGCTGATGATCCAAAGGTGTTGAAGAGGGGATATTGGAAGGATTGATGTGGATCTCCAAAGGTGGAGTCAATGCAACTGGAGGGGTTGCAAGGGGCAATGTGGCAACACAGGCCTCAGCACCCTCTAGAGTCTTCGCTGCAGCTCCACTGGAGGATCTTTCATCATTTCTGAGTCTCTTCTTTGCAGGGAGCATTTCCTCAGGAACCTGTGGATTTCAAAATGCATTTGTTTGGAGGTAATCAAGTCATAAAAGAAAGATCTGCATTAGAGTTTCAGAGAGGACTTACTTTCTGAAGATCCTGATCGAGTTCATTCCTTATCTCTTCCTCATCACTCTCAATTTCAATAACCTCATTGGAATCTCGGCTCGCCATCAAGGTGGGGAGTTGAGGAGGGAATAAAGATAGGGATTTAGGAGCAGAATTCATAAAAGACTTAGCCAAGAATTTGTAAGTCTTAAGGATTGAAGAGCCTTGCTACTTATAGAACCAGAAGGTGATGGTTCATATGCATGGGTGCCTCGAGTTTTAAAAAGTGCACTACTGGTTTTCAAGGTCAATAAATTCATGATTATTTCTCGGGAGATAAACTACCACACGGCGGAACAGTGCCTACTTAAGAAGTTGAAGCGTCATATTACATAATTCGATGCAAATTAAATTTGAAATAAATAATGAAGTCTCTTCATCTGCACAGTTATCATGTGCGGTTATCCATGTGCGGTTATCCACGATTGCATGTTGAGAATTCGAAGCGTTAGAAACTGTTGGGACTATCACAAACAATTGGGAGATCAAAATCGTCTGCTTTACTATTTCAGACTGTTCTGATGTCCGAACCATCTGTAAGATGCCTGGAATTTTTCTTGAAGTCGAATCGTTCGACTTCTACAAATACTTGTTCCCTCCCTGGAGTTTTGCTTCCAGTTGAACCGTTCCACTTCTTTTTCTCCTTGGGCACGACAAGCCCTAACCCGTAACCTCCATTGATGGCCGCCGCACCTCCATCAATGGCCACTAGTTTCTTTGGTGAATCAAGTCCAAAATCGATTGTAGCTTCAACTCCCTCGGCTAGATTTCAGCATTGCAAGTAAGGCAAGTAAAATTTCGGCATTGTTAGATTATCCTAATCCTTTGATGGCAATTATCCTGCTATTCCTGTATCTTCCATTTTTATATGTCTTCTTTTCAACATGATTCTATGCAGGTCCTTGGACGATGTTCATGAGGGGCAACGTAGTTCACAGTTCTTCGTCACAGTATGCTGCCTACGTTGGCTTGTTGGCGAAAGAAAGGGTGAAGATCACCATCGAGAGCTAGAAGTTAGTGAAGGGCGAGATCTTAGTTGGCTCGGTCGAGAAGATCCTCAAGCCCGGCGTGTTTCTCAAATCAGGACCTATAGAAAGTATCTTACATTTGTATTAATGATTTCCTCAGGCTCCAACTCAACTCAACTCAACTCAACTCAACTCAATTGAGTTGAGTTGATTTCCATTGATGAGTTGAGTTTGAGCCAGAAGAGATCACCATGACAAATGTAACTCAACACCAGTTCCAGCTCCTTGGGCGTCTCTGAACTGAACTCCTATGGTTAAGTCAAACGTGGTTCACACATTTTCTGTTTCAGATGAATGGATTTGTGATGTATCAGGTCTAACTTATAGTCGGTCGTTACATTTGTTGTTTGATTGCAAAGGTTCTCTTTCAGATGTGACTTTTGTAATATACATCGAATGTGTGAATTGATCTATTTGTATAGGTGTATATTTGTGTATTTGTATTGCTAATTGGAACATGTACTTGAATGTGTGAATTGGTGTTTTTGTACATTTGTATTGGTGTATATTTGTGTATTTGTATTGTTGTTTCAGACATTTACTTCAATGTGTGAACTGGCGTATTTGTGTAGAACTATCGCAAAAAATATCACAGACAGTTATCGTATCAGAACTGTGTGTAATACAACACTATTACAGACGATTTTGTGGTGAAAACCGTCTGTGATAGAACTATCATAGACGGTTTTTAAATTAGAACCGTCTGACTTCAAATGGTGATATAACAGATGGTTTTTACCTCAAAACCGTTTGTGATATAACTATCACAGACGGTTTTTAAATCAGAACCGTCTGTGATATTCCAAGAACGTACTGGAAAATTGGAAAATTGACATAAAAACAAATTTTTAATTAATTTTTTTCATCATTAATTAAAAACAAGCTATTTATAGAATTTTCAAGGTGACGCTTTATGTTCCCAGGCTAAGGCGCCGCACGAACATCAGAACCCGAAATGACACAACACACCGTTGAGAGTTTGAAGCGTCGATCACTGTTGGGACTGTCACAGTCGGTCTTTACATAAAAACCGTCTGTAATGTGACTATCACGGATAGTTTTGAGTTAAAAATCGTCTGCGATATTGAAAGAACGTTGAGAATTCGAAGCGTCGGTCACTGTTGGGACTATCACAGTCGGACCTTACATAAAAATCATCTGTAATGTGACTGTCACAGACGTTTTTTTATCTCAGAACCGTCTGTGATATTCAAAGCACGTTGAGAACTCGAAGCGTCGGACACTTTTGGGACTATCCAACCAAATAGGCCCAACTTCTGTATTGTTTCTAAATTTTTTTTGTTCGCCATAAAAAATATGTTGCACCACACTCGCGTTTGGCATGCCAGAATGCCATCCAGCCAAATAAGCCCAACTTCCATATTCTTTCTATATTATTTGCATGGGACCTACGACTTCTATATTGTTTCTATATTATTTGCAGGGCTCCGAAGGACTACCCTCACGCGCCAAAGATTGCCGCTTCTATGTATATGATCGTGATAGTCGTTCCTTGATCGCACATAGTGCACTTATCTTTGTATGGTCGAATGTTCGCCAAAAGCTAAAGAAAGATAAAGAAAGAGGGAAGATAGCATGCAGTCCAAGAACGTGATGGAAAATTGGAAAATTGACATTAGAACAAATTTTTCATTAATTTTTTTCATCACTTACAAAAAAAGGTAAAAATACAAATTGCTAGGTCAAGGAGTGGTCTTAGCCTTGGCTGCTTCTAGAATAAAGTCAGTTCGACTTGTAGCCAGGATGCAGGACTCCTCCAGCGACATGTAGTCCTTCTTAGGATCAACTACTACCATGTCGAGAAGGCATGCGACCTCCCTCTGCGGGCCTGATATCTCACTGAACCTCTCCCATGCTCGGGGATCTCATAGACGATCACCGAAGCACGATAACCGAAGGGTCGTCCATCGACCTCATCTCGCCAAGCTCCATATACTGGCCTCTGACTATCTCATGCACCAAGGAACTGTAGCATCATCCACAGGAGTAGCGCCCACGATCCAAGCTCGTCACCATGAACGAATCTCCTGTCGGAAGCCATCTGGGAGACAGAACGAAAGGGCACCTATGAGTTAAAATGAAGTCTAAAACTTTTTTCAAATAATCGAAAAATGACACGTTTTCCTTTAACAAAATAGGTTTTTGCAAACAGACTTAGTCAAAGAACTAGCGATCTTTCAGCTTCTAGGGACACCAAGGTCTATCTAAGGGTCACGACCTTCAGTCGAGCCTTTGCTCTGATACAAACTTCTGTGGGACCCTCATTTCAGAAATCTAGTGGCAATCGCCCAGGTGGGTTGCACTCAGAATGATACATTGCAAGCTCACAACAACAAGATGCATTATATAACAATGCAAGTAAATAAAACAAGTGCTGATCACAAGGACCTACATTACAATAACATGGCGCCAAAATGACGCAATTTAGTGTTGATACAAAATCAAGGAGTTTTCTTCGACGCGAAGGTTGGCAGAAAATGAAACAACAACAACAAGCAAAAGGGCTTCAACGATCCTCATCTTCAATTGCAGCGGTGTTGCATGGGCTTACTCCACATCGGACTCAACTTGGTAAGTGACCCTCTAGTGAGCTGGATCCTCGGGGGTAGTTTCTTCTTCTTCCATATTGGGTTCAAGGCCATAGGACTTGGGATTAATGAATCCTTCCTCTAAATTTTGTTTGCAAAAGCAAAGGTGAGCACATTGTCCACATAGTGCTCAACAAGTCTCAATTAAGAATGCAGGTATATAGATGGGGGGGGGGGGGAATTTCCAAAAGATGGGCTCTTTGGTTCATAGATAAGGACAGAATAGTTTTTCAATCCAAGTTTTGAGCAAAAGAATCCACCACGCGCAGACTTGATGACCTGGGAGCTCAGAGTATCCGATACTTTTTATAACTTTGCAAAGGTGTACCACTTTAATCCACCGATCACTTAGCTTTCAAGTCAGTACCTCTCCATGCGACTTTTACGCATGTGACAAGGCTGAGATCACACAACAGTTTATAATCTTAGCATTAACAATTCCCTGCCCTGTAAATAGACATTCCAGTCCTTATTACCGTTGTGGGTACTCCCCACAGCCAATTCTTCCTAGCCTTGGCCTATGGTCCCGTAAGACACATAGCCTATGGATTCAGCCGCGCACGACTCGGAATCCTGGTGTAGGGCATCTTCCTTCAATACGCCTGATTCAATCATTAGATCACACCACTCGTGGCCCTCTGTGGCCCACTAGTTTCCTCTCGAGAAACCAGACCGACAACCATTGCAAGGAAAAGCTAATACCGAGAAAGTTACTATGTTGCGCCCGTCCCATACCGGGCATGTGGTTAGTACGTTTTTCATGCCGCATAGAAGTTCAACACAAGGTTCTTGTCCTTATGAATCTTTAGTGAGGAGTCTTTCACATTCCCAATGTGCACACAGCACCAACCAATCAAACCATCCTCACTATCGATTCCAATCACATTTTCTTTCACAAAAGGGTTTTGAACATTCTTTTCTCACATAGGACCATTTAGCACTTAACACATAATTTTGAGCATAAGCATAGCCTAAGAATGATATCCTAGGGTGACAAGGGTGCATGATATATATACGACCATGAGGGGCTTTATAAGGAATTAGGTCATATCTATTCATATTCCTTCAATATAGCACTTTATTTGAACATAGAGCATGCATATACTTTAAAACAGAATTCATCCTAGTTTTCGCAAAATACCGGGAGAGACATGATCAAGGTTAGAGACTTGCCTTGCAGTGCGGGGTATGACGGCTCTAAGGGTTCTCCGAAGTCTTCTGCTGACTCTTCTGCTTCTTGCTCTATTCTTGCACACAAACAACGAGACAATTCAACACATCGCACAACAGAAGCATACAAAAAATAGTTTCTATAGGAAATAATAAGTAAAATATAACATGCATGTAGGGAAAATAATCTGGACAAGGATACCTGAGCGCTGCTCCAAGAGATGGGTTTAAAAAGGGTCGACATTCGGTTCACGGCCAGACGTGGCTTTAGGTCGGCTTTAGGTGAGTTTTCTGAAGATGTGGTAGTCAAGTAAATTGTAGAACATGGCTCTAGGGATCTAGTGGACAAAGTAGCATTTCATTGGTTCAACCAGAAGGGGTCAAACAGGGCCAATGCCAGTGGCTAACAAGGGCTGGCACTGGACTGACATTGCCAAAAGCTAGGGCACAGCTAGGAAATTGATTCAAAACTTCAATCCCTTCACCAACCATGTATGGGAGGTAGGTGAAGATGACAGGGATCTAGTGGTGGTGGTTTCAAGGGCAGGGGTGGTCAGACAGCGGCGAACGGCGGTGATGAACTATGGTGGCGACACAGCACAGATACCGGTTCTGGACCAAATTTGGCAAGGCTATATAACTTGCAATCTGTGCAGATCCAAAGGTTGCACTAGTAGAAGATAATTCTCAGGAGATCGAGGCGAGCATACAGGACAAGATGGCATCAGCTAGAACGGCTGGAAATAGATCTCCAGTGATTGGTGCCGGAGAAGACGACACTGGAATTGGGCGTTTCTGCTACAAGGCTTCAGGGGTTAATTGCTCACGGTGAGAGCAATAAGTTGATGAGGGAAAGCTTTTGGTAAGGTTGATTTGGTCGGGGAATCGGTGGCGTGGCCTGGCGATGTGAGCCGGTCGCCGGTTGAGCGTGAAAAAGGGGAAAGCTACACAGTGAGCTTCAATTTGAAAACTAAGATCACAGGCTTGCTGGAGGTGCTCTACTGGTCAAGATACTCCACTACAAGAAGGATCAATTTGGGCTAAAATGGGCGGCATTGCCGAAACAGGGCAAAAGGGGAAATCTGGCGATCACCGGCGACAGGATCCACCGGGATGCTATTAAATGCTATAGCACAGAGAGGTAGATGAGAGGGACTCATAGGTCTGATCAATTTCAGGATTGGCGCAATAGGATAAGCTGGCACTGAGCTCCCTCTCACTAGCTCGCCGGAGACGAAGAAGAAAAGTGAAGAAACTGGGACTTAGCGGCTGTTGGTGGTTTGAAGAAGCTCTGGGCGATGGGGTGGGTTTATATAGGCAGTGGATGGGGGCTTCGAGACTTGAAGAGAATCGAGTAGGATACGGCGTGCTTGGCGACAGTGGAGGGATCGAGATGGCGTTGGGACGCTGCAGCAGCTGGATTGCCTCGAGAGTTGCAGTGGCTGAAGTGACCGGGCGAGGTGGTGATTGACGAGGATTGACACCCGAGTCAGTTCAAATAAATGCACTGTTGGTTCAGGACAGATTCGAGCCAGACATGTGCCCGGCGGTGCGAACTCAAGTCATTTCTGGGAAGCATCAGCCCGAGGTCGCAGGCTTTGCGCGATCAGATCGCAGTTAGTGCACGGTCAGAAGTTCGTGTGCTGTGCGCGGACAGAAGGTCGAAGATGTTGCGTGGTCAACCAACACGCGCGGTCAGAGCATCTTCGACCAGGGAACGTGGGAGTATTCTTTTCCTATAATAGGAATATCCCAAGTATCCCGAAGATTCTTCCA
The DNA here is from genome assembly GCA_019359835.1 of Pharus latifolius. NCBI lineage: Eukaryota > Viridiplantae > Streptophyta > Magnoliopsida > Poales > Poaceae > Pharus > Pharus latifolius. Next base: position 20,071,672 of record CM033324.1, on the reverse strand, counting down.
CGTGGGGATCAACCGTCAGGAGGTTAATATGTGCAGTTATCCACAAATAACACGTGTTAAACCTGCGTGGGAGTTAAGAGCGGTTCTCCAAACCGCATCCAAGCAACTGCTTGATGCAGTTACGACTTGGCGCCCTTTCAAAAGTATAAAAGGGCGGCATGATGTATCAAACAAGGGAGATCGATCAAGAGATCAAGACACGACTCAAACAGCCAAGTCTACGGCCTAGATTAGATAGTTTTTATAAGCCTCCCTGGCTTCTTTCTGTACACTTACATAGGAAAAACCTTCGCCTGTGAAGGTCTTTTCCTGCCATCTTGTAAATCTTTACTACGTATAGTGAAATCCCAACAGGACGTAGGGCTATTACTCCCACCATCGAGGGCCCGAACCTGTATAAATTTCTCTGTGCTCCAGCTCTCCATAGTTCTACATACCTTCCCGGAGGGTCACCCTGAAAGGTCTCACTATTATAAATTTTGCATAAGTTCGGCTGAGGACCCCGAGTCCGAATCGTCGACAGTTGGTGCCCACCGTGGGGCCTTTCTCAAGGCGTCCTAATTTTCATCCGAAGGTTCGCTGAAATATGGCTGGAGTATATGATTTCGAGAACGATTTCGATCTCGAGGATTATGCTCACATCCCGATGCCTTCTCCAAGCGACCCTGTTCCGATGGAGGAGGTTGGAGGCAAAAATCTCCCAGAGGTTGAATCATCTCTCTAGGTCATGTCCATTGACCAGGGAGCAACTAGCGCAAGGTCAGAACCCACCGAGGTTCTTAATGTGCTAGAGGGTGAGTCTGGTCCGTCATACTACCCCGCTGAGGGGAAGGATGATATCGACCTGGAAATCAACTCGGGGAGATTCGACCTTGATAACCTCCACCATCTCTTTGATTTCGAGTCCGACTCGGAACAAACGGAGATGTTTTCCCCATCGGCGACCTCTCTCCCTAGACAGTTTGCTGCCTTATCGGAGGAAACTCCTGATCAACAGGCTGCTAGGGAAGAACGGGATCGCAAAGAGAAGGAGGATCAAGAACTCGAGCAACAATACAATGAACTGTGCAGAACTGCCCTTGAGGCTCTTCAAGATGCGCAAGCTCGTTACGATGCTGCTCCGAGTTCTTCCCGACGATCACGTGGTCGCAGACACGACCAGACCCCCTCTTTGCCTCCGGAGCGTTTCCCGGTGGACGAAGAAACGGTAACACTTGGTGCCCCTAGGAGAAGTACCCATGGTCGACTGTGATCTATCGCGGAAGTCATGCGTAACTTCCCTCCTACGGTCACGGATGCGCAGAAACCAGCCTTCACCAGGATCCTAGCGGAAAGACTGGATGAGGTCGCATCTAAGGCGACCCCAACGGCCTCTTCCCGGTCGGTAACACGTTCCCGCGAATGAGAGTGTTCTAACTCTGGTTCTGGTCGGCGAAGTTACCCGCCGCCTGTACCATCCTGCCAGGACAAGTATAGGCAGACATAGGATTCTCGTGGTAGGGATTGAGTCCCTGTCCACTCTCGTTTGGGACCACGGATAACTCGACCGCTGCGTGAAGTCGCCCGTGACCCGGTTGAGAGTCACAGGGCAGTTCACGGTCCCTACGTCGGTTGTAAAGCTTCCTCACCCGGCCTTCGTGCGGTCATTTGGCCTGATAAGTTTTGACCAGGGGCCATTGAAAGGTTCGACGGAACTCAGAACCCATCCGAGTTCCTTCAAATCTACATCACTGCCATCCAAGCGGCAGGAGGCGATGACCGGGTCATGGCCAACTACCTGCCGACAGTCCTCGAAGGACCGGCTAGAACCTGGCTGTTTAATCAGCCCAAGGGATCCATCTACAATTGGGAAATGCTGTGCGACGCCATCCTCAGCAATTTCCAAAACTGTTATCAAAAGCCGGGTAAGGAGGACGATCTTCATCGACTACGACAAACTTCGACGGAAACCCTTCGTCAGTTTGTCAAGAGATTTGTCGGGGTGAGGAATACCATCCCGAACATATCCGACGGCTCCGTTATCAGGGCATTTAAACATGTCGTTCGATACCGGAGATTCACCGAAGACTTGCTTATCCACCCTCCTCGATCAGTAGCCGATCTTTTCAACATGGCCGACCGGTATTCCGACGCAGTCGAAGTGGTCGAATGGAATCGGATGGTCGACAAGGGTGACCTACCACCTCAACCAGGTTTCAAAGACGCCAGGAAAGAAGATTCAAGCAAGAAGCCGGAATCTTCGTCGGGTGGGAAGTCGAAAAAGTCGAAGAGGAACTGCTCTGGACAGTACCGCGAGGTCGCAGTCGCAGAGAAGCCACCTTCGACCAAAGGTAACAAGGCTTCATTTAAGAATAAAACTGCTCCTGGTGGTCGTAGTGCCGACCAGTCAGAAAAGTCGACTAATCCGCAGGAAGGCAAGAAGTGGTGTCCACTCCACAACTCCGCAGGCCACGACCTCAAGAACTGTAGGAGTTGGTTGAAGCAATTGGATGACTTCTACTAGGGAGTTGGGCCAATGCCAACCTTACCGGCTAAAGAACAGGCATGCGGACTTAGAGAGGCCGACGGAGACGAGGAGATGTCCTGCCAGGTACCTCAAAATCACATTAATGTTATTTTCGGGGGTTCTTCCTCTTTTGTTTCCAAAAGGCAGTTTAAAGCCTTTTACCGAGAGGTTAACCAAACGGAGACATCCCTTGGTGAACCTCAATACCCCCGTTGGTCGGATACACCTTTGACATTCGATCGCTCTGATTGTCCCGCGGGGCTTCCTCGACCATTGAGGCTCCCTCTGGTCATTACCCCGATCATCAGTAATGCGAGAGTCGAAAGGGTCCTGATCGACGGAGGGAGCTCCCTTGACATTTTATTGGTCAAGGCACTCGACGAGATGCAAATTCCTCGTTCGAAGATTAAGCCCATAATCCATCTGTTTTATGGGATAATCCCAGGCCCCTCCATGATGTCGTTGGGACAAGTGGTCCTCCCGGTCACACTGGGAGAACCTGATAACTTCCGAACAGAATTGGTTACTTTCGACGTAATTGATTGTGATTCGGCTTATAATGCGATCTTTGGCAGGCCAACTCTTGCTAAGATCATGATGGCAATGCACTATGCTTATCAGTGCGGCAAATTGCCTGGCCCCAAAGGTGTCATCTCGGTCTGAGGCAGTCGCAATGTGGCACTCACGTGCGACCGACTATCTTTGGAGATGGTCGATCAACTTCCCCTCCGGGACGCCCAGGTCGCCACCGTCGCCACCGACGCGATCAAGGCTGCTCCTCGACCAGATGAGAAACTCAAACTTGTTCCATTGTACCCAGATGATCCATCCAAGACAATTTGGGTCGGATCAGGCCTGGATGACAAATAGGAACTCGAGCTCATTACTTTCCTCCGGGCTAACGCAGATGTGTTTGCGTGGAAACCGTCTGACATGCCCGGTGTCCCAAGGGAAGTAATCGAGCACAGGTTAGCAATTCGACCTGGACAACAACCAATAGAGCAAAAGCTCAGGTGTTTTGCTGTTGACCGAGAGGAAGCCATCCGAGAGGAGTTGGACAAACTCCTAAAGGCCGGGTTTATTCGTGAAGTCGATCACCCGGAATGGCTCGCCAATCCGGTCATGGTCCGCAAGTCAAATGGCAAGTGTTGCATGTGCGTCGACTACACTAGCCTTAATAGTGCCTGTCCGAAGGACGACTTTCCCCTTCCCCGCATCGACCAGCTAGTCGACTCAACCGCGGGTTGCGAGCTGATGAGCTTCCTGGACGCTTACTCAGGATATCATCAAATTAGGATGGCAGAAGAAGATGAACGAAAAACTGCCTTCATCACCCCGTTCGGCACCTACTGCTACGTCAGAATGCCGTTCGGTCTCAAGAACGCAGGTTCCACGTACCAGCGCTTGATGCAAAAGACCTTTCTTTCCCAGATAGGGCGTAATCTCGAGGCATATGTAGACGATCTAGTTGTAAAAAGTTCTAAGAGATCATCCCATTTGGACGATCTCGCTAAAACCTTCTGTAATTTGAACTGCTTTGGAATAAAATTAAACCCGGAGAAATGTTCTTTTGGGGTTTCTTCAGGAAAACTTCTTGGTTTCCTTGTTTGTTCCAGAGGCATTGAGGTCAATCCTGAGAAAATCTGGGCTATCAAACAAATGAGGTCGCCCTCGACCATGAAAGATGTTCAACACCTGGCTGGTCGCATGGCGACCTTAAGTCGTTTCATATCGCGACTAGGTGAAAGGGGATTACCTTTCTTCAAAGCCATGCAGAAGCATCACAATTTCACATGGTCTGATGAGGCCGAAAAAGCATTTCAGGAGGTAAAGGCATATCTATCCAGTCCGCCAGTGTTGGTGTCTCCCGACAAAGGAGAACCATTGCTTCTTTATCTGGCGGCCACACCGCACGTGGTCAGCGCTGTCCTGATCGTGGATAGGGAAGGGATACACAGACCCGTCTACTATGTGAGCGAAGTGCTTCATGGTCCTAAGAAGCGTTACCCTGAGGTCCAGAAGATACTTTACGCGCTACTGATGGCTTCCCGTAAGCTACGACACTACTTCCAAGCTCACAAGATCACAGTACCCTCCTCCTTTCCTTTGGGGGATATTATCCGAAATCCAGAGAAATCTGGTCGAATCGCCAAATGGGCGGTCGAACTCGGTGCTTTTGATGTCCACTTCATGCCCCGCACGGCGGTTAAGTCTCAGGTCTTGGCCGACTTTGTTGCCGAATGGACCAACCCTGAGCCACCCGTGCAGGTGCCAGAGGAATTGGAATGCCCCGATCACTGGACAATGTACTTTGACAGTTCCCGCAGTTTTCAACACTCGGGGGCTGGAGTGGTCTTAGTCACACCTCAGGGCGAACAGCTTAAATATGTCATCGAACTACATTTTGTTGCGACCAACAACGCAGCAGAGTATGAAGGTCTTCTTGCAGGGCTCCGGGCAGCAAAATTCCTCGGAGTCCGTCGATTAGTGGTGAGGGGAGACCACAGCTAGTCATAAACCAGGTAAACAAGGAGTACCGCACCTCCGATGAGACAATGGCTCATTACCTGGGGGAAGTGAGGAGATTGGAAAAACACTTCAGTGATTTCGAAGTCCAATATATCCCACGAAAGGACAACATTCTCTCAGACCAATTATCCAAAATTGGGTCCTCACGCACATCCGCTCCGGCAGGAGTGTTCATTGAACACTTGGACCGTCCTTCGATCATGACTTCGGTCAGGATGATCTGGTAACAGCCTGGGTTACCAACCTCGGTCAGGAACAGGATTGGACTCATCCATTGAGGGTCTATCTTGAACATGGGACCCTACCCGAGGACGAAACCGAAAGCGATCGGTTAATTCAAAAAGCGCGTCTGTACAAGCTCATAGATGGGGTTTTGTATAGAAAGGGTACTCAAGCAGTATTCATGCGTTGCATATCTCAAGAGGAAGGTAAATCCCTCTTGAAAGAGATACATGACGGTGTATGCGATGTGCACGCGTCATATCGAACACTGGTCGAAAAAGCTTTTTGACAAAGATTCTACTGGCCTTCGGCACTTGATGATGCCACGTACATGGTCAAGATGTGTCCTCAGTGTCAATTCCACGCGAGACAGGTTCATCAACCTGCCTATGAGTTACAAACTATCCCCCTCACATGGCCTTTTGTGGTATGGGGGATGGACATTGCTGGTCCTATGCCACAAGCGGTCAATGGGTACAAGTTTCTGTTCGTAGCCATTGACATGTTTACAAAGTGGATTGAGGCCGAACCGGTACGAAATATTACCGCCTTAGCAGCACAAAAGTTCTTTCATAAGAACATTGTTGCTCGATTCGGTGTTCCAAACCGTCTCATCACAGACAATGGTTCTCAGTTTGCTAGTGGTCTTTTCTGGACTACTGCGATCAGATCGAAACCAAGGTGTGCTTTGCTTCGGTGGCGCATCGACAGAGCAATGGTGCTGTGGAACGGGCCAACGGGCAGATATTGCAAGGCATCAAGAAGCGTGTTTTCGATCGCCTTAAGACTCGCACGGGGGCTTGGGCAGACAAGCTCTACACCGTTCTATGGGCATTGCGAACTACCTCTAGTCGAGCCACCGGTGAGACGCCCTTCCATCTGGTCTATGGGGCCGAGGCTGTGTTGCCTATGGAAGTTAGTATTGGGTCCGTTCGGACAGAACAATTCGAACGAGTTGATCAGTCCGAACAGCGATCACAGGATCTCATCCTCTTAGAAGAAAGGCGTGATCGCGCGTTGATCAAGTCGGCGGCATACTTGCAAGCTTTGCTCAAGTACCATAACAAAAGGGTGCGACCATGTAGTCTCCACGTGAGCGACCTGGTTTTACGAAAAATTCAAGACCAGTCTAATCGCAACAAATTCTCCCCGAAATGGGAAGGCCCTTACACTATCGTCTCAATGCCGCGACCAGGATCAGCGCGGTTAGCCATGGAGGATGGCCGAATTCTGTCCAATACTTGGAACATCGATCAACTTCGCAAGTTCTACGTGTAAGTACTCAATCCCTTTTCCTGTTCAACTAGCATTTTTTTTTCATAAAACAAAAAATGTTTTGATTTCATACGATGAATATTTCCCTTCGTGCCCATGAACTGCGAATTCGACTCGGGGGCTGGTCGCCGACGGTTAGATCATTACAACATTCTAGTTGGATTCGCTGGCCAATCTCATGACCGCTTCTAGACAAATCACTCCTAAATAAGCCGTTTCTCAACAAACACGGGGCTTTCTGGCAAGTCCTCGGTCATCTGAGTGGCTGCTAGTTTGCAAACAAGGCTAGGCGTTACAATGATCATAATTACTGGTTCGATCACACATCCCTGGTCGTTATATTCACTTTCCTCCTGCATTTGTAATACTAAGTCTTCAGTATTTACAATCACAGGCGGGGGCTAGGGGGGATATGTTTATAATATGAAACAGCATAAAACAAGAATATATTTGAGAATATATTCATTTTCAAAAATGAGTTTCAACATACATTGCATTATACATAACTGTTTCTATACAGATATAGGGATCACTCGATCCCAAGCTCAGTCAGGAGCTTATTTACAAGGGGTCTGACCTCCTCCATGACGGCCTCCAATTGTTCCTCACTCTCGACCTCAACCGGTCCCACCAATGGATTCAGATCTGCATCTGGGCCATGGTGAAGTTGAAACCGGCTGAGAATGGCGGAAGCGGCTGACCGAACCCTGGTTCTGATCGCCTCTTCTCGTCCCCGTGTATCTTCAGGAAGATACTCGAGAAGTGACTCCGCCTGGGCAATGACTAGTGTAGACCAGTCATTTTGGCTGAGGTTATCTTTTGTGGTTTCGACCACTTCAGCCTTCAGGAGACGAGCCACCGTCTTCAGCTTTTCAAAGATCGACCAGCTCAGCTCTCTGTTCGCCTTCTCGAAGGTTTGAATAGAGCCCTGGAGGATCACCTTGTGCTGACTGAGTTGTCTTATTTGACCTGCTTGCGCTGCAGTAGGAGAAAGGGTTACTCACATGTTATGAAGTTAAGTCTTCCTAATCAGGAATCGACTTACCAGAGAGTTGTGACCGTAGCTTGTTGATCTCGATCCCTTGGTTTGAAGCCACAGAGATTGAATGAAGCTTGACCGTGGCCATTTCTTTCTTCAGAAACGCCACCTCTCTGTGACAGAACAAAAGGAGTGGCCATAACCAATTTGTATCTATACAAGTTGAAGAGTAATGATCCTTACCTGCGCAAGTTGTCTCACTCTTTTTGTATGGCCTCAACGCTCGCTATCATAGCATGCGACCTGGCCGTCATCCGGGATAGTTCCTGCGATGCAAAAAGAAATTAAAGATGTCCTATGTACAATCCAGGCACCAAAAAAGAAGTTCATCATACCTTTGTGAATTCCCGGAAAGAAACATCTTCCAGGATGACAGGAGGTCTCGTTGAAGGCCCTGTTGTGGCCACGACGGAGGCAGCTGGTAGAAGTGCCTGCTGAGCACTACCCCCAGTCACTGTTACTTGCGACTGGGTCTCCACACCTGCTTCTCCCCTCGCGACCCGGACTACTTCCTGCACCAAGGGGGCGGAGCGCTCCTCACTGGAGGCTCCGGCACTAGCAGCGACTTCAACCCTCCCCGGAGGGGTTGAAGGGCTTGGTGCTGCTTCTTTTCGCCTGCCAAGGAAAAATGGACCAACAGTCACAATTCATGATCATCACAACTTATTTTAATACAACCAAGATAGGGTTCTTACCTTATCTGAAATCCCATCAACTTTTGGGATTTCAGGGAAGGCTCTCCTCGAGAAAGGGGACAGTCGTCGTCTGCCCTGGTCTTCCTCTTGGTGAACAAGGCCTTTCCCCCTAGGTGCGTTCCTCTGTAAGCACATTTCTAAGGGAAGGTAATGACAAATGGTAAGAGTTCTTACCTGGGCAACCTGTCCGGTTGGCGGGGTTGCGTCCGAAGGCCTGGATGGCTCCTGGACTTCTGGGACCAGCACCTCGTCCGCAACTACCACGGGGCCTTGTTCGGTTACCTCCACTCCTGTCCGCGGGGGTGGAGGATTTTCCTCCCTGGGACTCACAGGAGTCGCAGGGGGAAGCTCTTCTCCCCGGACAAACATTTAACTCAGTAAACAAGTATATAGAGGGAATTGAAGAAAACAAGACCATGAAAGAATCTTACCGTGGTCACCCCTTCGACCAGGGAGGTAGAGGCAACTGACCCTGAAGCCTCGGGGGCTTCAGGAGCAGGGGTGTTACCCGCAACCACGGGACTTGCGGTGGCCGCGGAGTCTGCTACAGTCGCTTCTGCGGTAGCAGTTATTGCTGCTGGACAAGTTGGAGCGTCACCGGATGGAGAGCCCATAATTTTCCTCCTCTGGCGGATTAGGGGGATGTCATTTTCCTCCTCTTCTTCGCTCCTCTCCCCCTGTACGGTGAAGAAGTGATTCCAGTCTGCACTTGGAAAAACGGAAGGAACGTGATATCTTACCGCAGTCTTCCTTGCGGTAGGAGGGACTCTCCGTGAAGACCCCTCTCCAAGATTTGGCCTAGCTTTCTTGGGGGCGGGATTCCTCGTCCTGGGTTTCGAGGAAACCTTCTTCACATGCTTCATCGTCGGCTTCCCCAGGGAACCGACGTTCTCTCTTGGGAACGTCGCCTCGGCGAACCGCCCTAGGAGCTGTTTTCATTCCGGTAAAATTGTCAGTGCTGGGCATATATAAGACCTGCAACGCAGAAGCCAAGTGAAAGATAACATACCTTTCGGCGCTCCTGTCTAAGGTCGTCGCCGGCGTGAACTAAGCTCTGCGGGCAAGGCGATCCCTTGGGGCCTTCTACCTCGGCGTTATAAGCCCTAAGGTGGTAGTTAGTCCGCCTCTCGATCTCGCATGAGGGCAGGACTGTTCCAGAATGCAAGTTAACTGATGCATTTCAAAAATAAAAGATCTCAGTGCCAGAGAAAGGTACCTTCATTATAGTCCAAGGTGTTGTCCGCCATGGACTTGATCTCCCATGCCGGATGAGCCCTTTCACGTAGGGGGCTCACTCGATTCTTCACAAAGTCTCGGATGACATCGCGTGCTATCAACCCCTGTCCGACTAAGTGAAGGATCACCTCGCCGGGAGGGAGTCCAACTCGCTCGGCTTTTTTGGCCGCGAGTTCTCGAACCACAGCCCGCTCTCGGTTGGCAGGGTGCAGTAGAACCATTTCTGGTGCCACCCGTGCACTGAGTCACGCAGGGGTGGGAAGGGATAGTCTTTCTTCTCCCTTATCCGGAAGTATATGCATCCGGCGGCGTTGGCACTCTTTGACCACGCCGAAAAGTAGAAGCATCGGAAGAGTTCCACATTGGGATACACTCTGACATACGCCTCGCACAGATGTTGGAATACTGCGAAGATTAGGACTGCATTTGGGTGGAGGTTGATCAGCTCCAACCCATAATGCTCAAGAACGTCCTTCAGGAACCGACTCTCAGGGAATCGGAACCCGCACCGCAGATACTCCTCAAAAACCACCAGTTCACCCTCTTGGACGACTGGGGTTTCTTGGTCCTTCTCTGCGGGCCACCAGTTGATTAGCAGCGGCGGAGGAAGGATCTTCTCCTTCTCCAACGCCAACAGATTCTCCTCTGAGTAGTGGATCGATCGGCTCCAAGACGCCATTTTTGGTGAGGAATTGGGGGAAAGGTTGGCGGCTTTGGGAAGATGGAGGCTGAAAGGAACGAGGGTTTTGTGCGGCGGAAATGGCAAGGGTTTTGGTTGTGTGGCTTCCTCTAGAAGCTACCTGCTCCTTTTATAGACCCCAAGAGGTGCACTTCTGTGAGTAACGTTCCACTCAAACGTTCCACTGAATATTTTATTCATTTCTCATAATGGATACTGTCTCTGTCGGACCCGTTAAAGTGTTCCAGGCAACGAATCCGAAACAGAAAGAATTCTTTGTTTCAGAGTCTGAAAGTACAAAAGCCTAAAAAGTTTTTCAGGGGCTTCCAGAGGACATTTTCCTTCATATGCCTTGTATATTTTCATGAAAAAATCCTATGGCCCAATTTTTGGATGTATGGATATATTCTGATCGGGTTGTGGTATGATCGAAACCATGGTTTCGATTAAGCTCCGATTCTAATCGAAGTGACGATCTGACCGAGCCTCAGTTCTAGTCGCAGTAAGCTTCGGTTCTAACGGCGGCTTTGAGTCTGATCGCGTTATCAGTGCTGGTCGCAATACTACAATAAAAACGCGGTTCTAACCGCAGAACTGAAGTTCGCCTGTGTATGAGTGGTTACAAAGACATTCCTTGTGGCCATATTTTCGCACAGAAGAGCTAAAGAACATTTATGTGAAGAAAAAGAAAAATTTTATTTCTTACATTCTTTGCATACAAAAGGGATACCGGCGACCAGAGCGTCGACCTGATCCGAAAGAAGTTTGCAAAGTTCTCCTAGGGACATATTGCTGTCAGTAGGATCTACACTGACAACCCCCAGAGAATTAGCAACTAATCTAAGCCTATCTACATCGTCCCTAACAAGAGACGCACTACTGTTCCTGCTATTGCTGAGCGTGGTCCCTCTCTCGACAGAACTGATGCGCCTCTTCACGGGATTGTTCAAAACATTCTTCCAGATGCAGAATCGCCGAAGACATCTCTTCGGTCTTCTTCTCCAGGGCCTTCTTCTCTTCTAGAAGAATCTGCCCGAGGAGAAGAGGCAGAATTGTAGTAGGCTAATCACTGGGGCCTTCAATCTCCTACATTTGCAAAAGTTAGTTGTGTTAACTATAACTATCAGCAAAAGGAAATGAGGATCATTACCTGTCCCTACTCGTGACAGGTTGATATAGCCATCCTGGAAAGTAGATCACCCGATAAAAGCGGATGATCACCAGATGGTGGAAATGCAACCTTCCCACCAGGAGATTGCTTCCCCAACACAAGTTGAGGATCTTTTGGTCGAGTAGTCACCGCTTGCCGACCAGAAAATTGATCACCCAAACAAAAGCAAGGAGTGTTGGAGTAAAGAATAGAAGGAAGAAAGAACGATGGTACGTCTTCTACCTTTGCCCTGCTGGAAGATCCTTCGTCAACCTTGGGTTTCTTCCTTGAAGGAGACGGATCTTCAAGCATTTGAGGCTCCTGCTTGAGAACTTCCTCCTCATCACTTTCAATCTCGATGATGTTGTGATCTGCCATCGGGAAGTGTATGAAGAGAAGGATGAAGGCAATTCTTGAAAAACTTAACCGTGAGAAGAAATTGTGGGGCTCTACAATTCAAAGGTTTCGGAATTTATAGCCGCCAGGGTGACGGTTCACTTTCCGAACGCCTCGGGTTTTTAAAGCATTTACAATTTCACCTCGGGTTAAAAAACATTTCAACGACGCCATCATTACCTGTCACGTAATGACCAAAGCCCGTCTCGGAGAACCAACCGTCCCACTTAGTGCGCCACTAAGTGGAGGATTTGAAGAGTCGGGTTAAAATCCGATGCATGTCTTTAAATTCGAAATAAACACGTCCCTTCGTTTTCTTCGAATTTGGGGGCTAGCTGACGAGGATTGACACCCGAGTCAGTTCAAATAAATGCACTGTTGGTTCAGGACAGATTTGAGCCAGACATGTGCCCGGCAGTGCGAACTCAAGTCATTTCTGGGAAGCATCAGCCCGAGGTCACAGGCTTTGCGTGATCAGATCGCAGTTAGTGCGCGGTCAGAAGTTCGTGTGCTGTGCGCGGACAGAAGGTCAAAGATGTTGCGCGGTCAACCAACATCGCGCGGTCAGAGCATCTTCGACCAGGGAACGTGAGAGTATTCTTTTCCTATAACAGGAATATCCCAAGTATCCCGAAGATTCTTCCACGTGGGGATCAACCGTCAGGAGGTTAATACGTGCAGTTATCCACAAATAACACGTGTTAAACCTGCGTGGGAGTTAAGAGCGATTCTCCAAACTGCATCCAAGCAACTGCTTGATGCAGTTACAACTTGGCGCCCTTTCAAACAGTATAAAAGGGCGGCATGATGTATCTAACAAGGGAGATCGATCAAGAGATCAAGACACGACTCAAACAGCCAAGTCTACGGCCTAGATAGATAGTTTTTATAAGCCTCCCTGGCTTCTTTCTGTATAGGAAAAACCTTCGCCTGTGAAGGTCTTTTCCTACCATCTTGTAAATCTTTACTACATATAGTGAAATCCCAACAGGACGTAGGGCTATTACTCCCACCATCGAGGGCCCGAACTTGTATAAATTTCTCTGTGCTCCAGTTCTCCATAGTTCTACATACCTTCCCGGAGGGTCACCCTGAAAGGTCTCACTATTATAAATTTTGCATAAGTTCTGCTGAGGACCCCGAGTCTGAATCGTCGACAGTGATAACGGTGAAGATGCGGCGCACACGGCGGCCTCGAGAACAGGCATGCACTGGCGATGGTAGTGACACAGCGACTAGGGGCTCCAGCATAGCTGCGATGTGGCGGTAAAGTTCGTCTGTCACAGCAGCAGCAGGCGGTGGTGAAGCCGCACGCGCAGGGGAAAAATCAGCGTGTTGGTGCTGGTGCAGCAGCTCCACGGTGGCCATCCAGATGCGCACATGTGGCGGTGAGTCTATGGCGGAGCTGGCGACGGTGGGGCTTCACCGGCGGCGGCGAATCACGGTGAACCGGCACTGGTCGCGGCCTAAACGGGTGCTGGCCTGGTCGTGGTCGAAGGCCTGGTCGAAAAGCACAGGGCCTGGTCGAAACAACAGGCTGGACTGAAATGCAAGAATTTGTTTTGGATTTGGACCTAATTGTAAATTCTGAGAATTGGAGGGTTTAATTCAGAACTGATTTCACAGATCTACATAACTTTATTCCACCAACATTTTGGCAAGGGAAAAAGATAAAATTCAGATCGTTTGAATAGATTTTGGATAAAACAAGAACAGGGCAATTTAGGGTATTTAGGGTTTGGATTTTGGCGATGCTGAAAACTGAAGCTTAGGATGAGATTTTGGAATTTTCACAGAAGGGAAACTTGTTCAGAATAGCAATTGGAAGATATTCCCTGAATCAGATCAAGGTTTGGGGCTGATTTGTGGCTTTTAGCCCTTTCAGGCTTCTAGGAAAATCAGAAAGGGATCAATCTGAAATACTTTTGGACTGAAATGCGAAAATGGTATGAAAGGTAGAGTTTTGCTGCCAACATTTTAAATTATGGTAGTGGCATACCTATGATCATAATTCTGAGATAAGAGATCAAAAATGGGGTTGAGAGATCCGAGAATCCAATGAAGATATACTGACTGGCATGCTAAGAGGTAGCAAAAACTGGGATGTTACAACGTGTGCCTGGAAATGTGTTGTCCGGGAGGATGTGGCATGCGTGTACATGATATTCGTAGAGGCGATCTATGCAGCCGTTGAGGTGATCCATCCTGGAATTCATTGAAGTCCTGTATTCTGCAAATTCCGACCTAAAGTCGGAGAAACTAGTGCACAAGGACTCTATGGAAGTATGCAGAGCGACAATATCAGTCACTGTTGGTTGGTTAGACTCAGCAGCACATGAGGAACTATGATCAGATGAGCTAGATGGGAGCATTCTCCAATTCTGCTAATTAGATAAGCAAGTCTAAGAAATTTTGGGCAAAAGGATAGAGGGAATTCCACTAATAATCCAACGAAAAGAATTCTCTTCCCTCCTACAAAACCCCATTGGAAACAATGCATTCAAACCTAAAGTGTTTGCTGGCACAGATTCTTGATAATCATTAGCATCAAACCCTAAGGTGGATGCTATGTGAGTGATTAAGCCCCTAAGACTATGGGAGAGGTTTTGCGTAAATCCTTACCGATACTTTCAAGGCGACGGGCAAAATAGGTTGCAGATGAAATATGAATTTTGTCTAACATAGCCCCACAAAAATTCAACCTCGGTTTCTAAAACTTTTTCCTGATTACTGTCACGGCCCAAAATTGTCCCAACCATGAGACACTGTAAATAGTGAAAGGCTGGATTACAAATTTTGGCGGCCTTTGATTTACAGGGTCAAAAAAGATGTTGCCCTTCCTCGGCTATATCACTCCAAATTTTACCAGGGGTGCAAATAATGGAAGCATGGAAAGTTCCCCCATGTTTAAACCCTAATAGGTTTGCAAATTCATCTTGAAAAGTCATAATCCATGTGTGCAAACCTAAATCTAACATCCTAAGTTTCATCGGGAGAAACACGTATAGTGTTTTGTTTGCAGGAGGCTAGAATTTCCCACACGACTTCGCGAAAAGTAAGAACTGGAACTCCAATAAGCGGGTCCCAACCCACATTACTAAGCAGGTGTTTAACATCATCTTCAATTCTTAGAGATCTAGTGGCATGAACATCTAAAAATCTAGTAGGCCACAAAGGTCTCTTTTTTAAGTGCACAAATCTAGCAAGATGACCAGGTTTGTAAAGTAAATATGCAAAAAATATGGATCTGAGAGAGTTTGAGGAGACATACAATTCTTGTGCTTCGTTACCTTCTTTATGTTTATCGGCGAGTCGTCATTGCCGTAGAAAACTTCAGATCCGGGGGTGGCGAGACACGAGGAGCCGGAATCCACAATATGATTGGAGTTTAAACGGTTGGATTAGGATTTCTACGGCTAAGTATGTGGAGGTTTGGAGAAGAACTTGGGCTAAAAAAATGGTGGTTTGCTGTTTGGAGAAGAAGGGAGGCTTTAAATAGGATGCTAGGTTGGTGTTGTAGAGGTTTGGGGTGTGAAAAGTACAAAAAGGAGTCAAAAGGACACTTTCGGCCAAAAAAGGAGAGGAAACCGAGCGTGGCATGACCACGGGCACGGGGCATGCTCCGATTCATGCTCAGTTCGATTTTAACCCACTTCAACCATTTGGCCGCACCGACAAGGCCACATACACAAGCACGGGGAATGCATGGTTCGGTTTAGAATTGTAATAGGGAGTTTCGACCATCTAGTCACACAGACGAGGGTTCGACCACAGGCACGTGTCATGAAAAACATGGGCACGGGACATGCCACTCGTCGTGGTCGATTCGGTCGAAAATAAAAAGGTTTTATATGTTTTGGAAATTCAACCTGAGCATGCCACATGTCATGCCTGTGGTCGTGGTTGCATCGGGAGGTTTTTGAAAATGTTGGGGGAAATCTCTGCGGGACTAAGTCCAGGTAAGGGGCCACGCCATTTGCCCGGGGACAAAGCCCGTGGTGGGTGTCCCGGGCGCCGCCTTTTTCCCGGGGACAAAGCCCCCGGTGGCTGTCCCGGGCGCCGCCTTTTGCCCGAGGACAAGGCACCCCGGTGGCTTGTCCCGGGCGTTACCGTTCTTCCGGGGACAGAGATCTCTGATCCCGGGTCACATGAGGATCACGCGAGAAGCGCCTCGGGAATCAGCGGACACCTGTCATGCATCCAAGGCACTTGGCCGGGAGAAGGACGTTGCTACCCCTCGATCAAACGGTAGTAGGTGTGGTAGTTTAGTCTTTTTGTGTCTTTTGGGGCTATACAAGCCCTAGTACACCTCATGTAGGGGACAAGTTTTCATTATTGCTTGGAATAGACAATCTCACAGGTGTGTTCTGGAGCCACCTCTCCCCCAAGAGAGCTCCCCTAGCCAACTCCGATTGGGAGCACGCCGATAGGACTAGGGCCTCCACTGAGGCCCGAACCTGTATAAACCCTCGTGTCACTTGTTGTGTTTGTCCGACGGGGGAGGACCGGTCATCAGGTCAGCCCGCATCCTATTTTCTTCGCTAGGATCGTCCACAAAACCTGTCGGGGTATTCGTAATACCACGACAGTTGGCGTCGTCTGTGGGGATTCATGACGAGACGCCATGGCTCCCCCAAGAACGAGGGCCTGCGCACTTCCCGGTGACGCCGGTCCCGGTGAGCCGGCGCCACCCATCCAGGACACGACATTCCCGGCGCTTCCGCCCGGAGGCGGCCAGACCCAGGTACCGCCTCCCACCTTCCCTCTTAATTTCGGTGGTTCAACCTCCGGGTCAGTCCCGGCGACCGCGGTCGCCTCAGCTGGGACCAGTCTCCCCCCGACGGCTTCCCTGGTCCCCTGGGACGCCTTGCTTGAGGCTTTAGTAGAGGCCCAGCTCCGCGCCCAGCGCTCTATGGACGAGTTGCTCTGCGTCTGGCACGGCCACCGGCCCCCACATACCCGCAGTACCCATTCGCGGGGGTTATGCCCCCGTTTATGGGTCACTCGGTGGCCCTGGTCTTCGGAGACCCGGCCGCCCCGTACGACCCGCTAGGGGGTATCCTTCCCCGGCGGGCCATCCATCCGGAGCCTTCGCTGCACCGGGAGCCTTCCCGATGCCAGGGGGCTACTTCATGCCCAGGCCCTTAGCGGTACCGGGGTGACACCCTGTTCCGGGCTCATTCCTGGGGCCGGGGGCTCATTACATGCCGGGGGTTTTCCCTGTGCCAGGAGCCAGTCCCGCCCCACAGGTCGCGTTTACCGCACCGGGGGCGGTCGACAGAGCAGCTCCCCTGTCACAGCGGACTTCCCCCCGCAACGGCGCCCCAGTCCCGGACGTCGCCGCGGGGGTTCCCCCCTCTTCGGTTCCGGATAATAGAGTTGTTTCCCCTTTCTAGTTCTGGTCGTCGCCGCGGGGGTTCGCACCTCTTCGGTTCCGGATAATACAGGGGTTCCCCCCTTTCTGCTTCTGAACATCGCCGCGGGGCCCCCCTCCCCAGTTCCGAATAATACAGGGGTTTCCCCCTTTCCGGTTTCGGAGGTCTCCGCAAGGGGCTCCCCCTACCGGCCCCGGTAGCGCCCAGGCCGGTAGCTACAGTGCATGAGCTTCCTCCTCCCCGGGGCCGCCCCCGAGGGTGCCTCCGGCGGACCAGGTCCGTTTCTCCCGAGAGGAGGTCGAGCGAATGCGTACGGCTAAGTCCGGGGAAGAACTTCCCTCGGGTCGCGGACGCGGAGAGCTTCACTCCCGCACCGGCCGGGGGAAGAGACCCACTGAAGAACCAAGCTCTCCGGGGGAGAACCCGGACGTCTTGGAACTCAGCCCCGGCCCGGAAGAAAAGCGTCGTTACCACCACTTCCCGACTCCGACAATGAGTGCGCGTCCCCTGTCAAAGGAGACAGTGACCAAGACTCTCCTCGAGAAGTACAGGGCGCTAATCAGCCGCTATGCCTTAGACTCCAGTGCATTCGATGGCTACGGCCTTACCGCCCGCCGCACATCGAGCACTACAATGGTGAGGCCGACCCCTATGAATTTGTTCAGGTGTATTCCACATCCATCTCGGCGGCTGGGGGGACGAGATGGTGCAATGCAACGTCTTCCCCCTCTACCTCACCGGGATCGCCCGTTCGTGGTTCTACAATTTGAAGGCCGGCTCCATCAAGTCCTTCGTGCAACTCAAGCGCGAGTTCTACGCGAACTTCCAGGGGAACTACGTGCGTCCCCTGGATTCCTCGCAGCTGTATATCGTCCGGCAGAGGACGGGGGAGACCATCCAAAGCTTCTTCAAGCGCTTCGCTCAAGTCAAGAGCAAAGTGGCTCACGTCCCCGACTCCACGGTCATCGAGGCGTGCAAGAGCAGGATCCTCCTGGCAGAGCTCCGTCGGAGGCTCTCCCAAAGCTGCCCCTCCTCCGCCGACGAGCTCTTCAACGTACTTGAAAAGTGTGCTCGGGTGGAGGAGGATGACCTCTGAAAGAAAAACCAGGGGGCTCCCACCCCCGCTAACTGGGGGGCCAGGGACCTCCTCAAACGCCCAAAGCAGGGGGGTCATAACGAGCCACGGCCTCGGGACACTTTTGTCCTCGAGGGCAGTGGCGGCTCGCGCGACGCCCCGAGGGGCAATCTCCCCTTTCCCAAGCCAAAGGGCCGCGGGGGAGGACAGTCGTCCAGCGGTCGGGAAGGCCCTGCGGCAGGAAGCAGGGAAGCCCCGTGGTGCAGCTTGCACAGGTCCAGTACCCATGCCACCCGGGAATGCCACCAACTGTTGCAGCAATTCACCGCGTTCCTCGACCAGCATGGGCAGGGGGGGACTCCGGCCTCCTTGCCCCCTCTGCCGGCCTTACCCGCCCTTCCTACTCTAGCAAGGGGACAGCATGGACGAACGCAGGAGGGGGAGCCATCAGAAACTCTCCCCTTCCAAACCTCCCAGAGGCGTGTGAACGACATCACGGGAGGGTCCGCTTCCAGGCGAGACTCTAAGCGCCAGCGCAAGGAGTATGCGCGCGAAGTAAAGGTGGTGGGGGTGCTGCATACATCTCCACCACCCAAGTGGTAAGACGTCCCCCTCACCTTCACGGCGGAAGACGCGCGTAGGGTTCGCTTCCCCCATGCTGACGCGCTCATCGTCTCCGCCACCATCTACAACTACCACCTGGCCCGCATCCTCGTGTATGGCGGGAGCTCCGCCGATGTCCTCTACCTAAAAGCCTTTAGGGAGATGCATGTGGACGAGAAGCTCTTGCAGCCCGCAGTAGGGCCTTTACAAGGATTCGTCCCAGGGAAGGCGATCCACCCCGTGGGGAAGGTGGATCTCCCCATCACATTTGGCACCCCGGACAACTACCGGACTAAGATGGTTCTGTTTGATGTGGTAGACCTCCCCTCCTCCTACAACGCCATCATGGGGAGTACCACGATCAATCGCCTGCGAGTTGTGATCCACCAGAACTACCTCTGCGTGAAGATCCCTGGGCCTCACGGCGTGATCACCGCCCGGGGAGACCAAGACGTGGCCCGCGCTCTATACGAGTGGGGCGCTGCAATGATCGGGAGCGTCAACATCATCAAAACCCCGGGGGGAGAGGCCTCTCCCCCGGAGTCAGACGTTGCCGTGATACCTTCCGGGAGGCCCCTCCCCGAGCCGTGTCCGGAAGGGGGCCTTCGGAACATCCCCCTGCCCCCGGACGACGGGGACAAGACCGTCAGAATTGGGGCAGAGCTCCCCGAGGAGCATGCTGAACAACTCGCCGCTTTCTTACGCGAAAACTCCGACGTTTTCGCGTGGAAGCCCTCCGACATGCGGGGCGTCGCCTGGGATGTCATTGAGCACAAGCTCGCGGTGACCCCCGGTCACCCCCCCAATCAAGCAGAAGCTGAGAAAACTCTCCCTTGAATGCCAGGAGGTGATCAAGGTAGAGATTTCCCGACTCCGAGAGGCGGGGTTCATTCGGGAGGTCTTGCACCCCGAGTGGCTTGCGAACCCCGTCCTCGTGAAGAAGTCGAACGGCAAGTGGAGGTGTGCGTGGACTTCACCGACCTCAACCGCGCCTGCCCCAAGGACAACTTCCCACTCCCGCGAATTGACCAGTTGGTTGACTCCACCGCGGGGTGCAAGTTGATGAGCTTCCTGGACGCGTACTCAGGCTATCAACAAGTCCGAATGGCGGAAGGGGACGAGGAAAAGACGAGTTTCCTGACTCCCCTCCGAACCTTCTGCTACGTCCACGTGCCCTTCGGGCTGAAGAATGCTGGAGCGACTTTCCAGCGGCTCATGATGCTGGTCTTCAAGGACCAGATCAGCCGTAACGTCGAAGTTTACGTCGACGACGCGGTCGTTAAAAGCCCCCGCGCGGCGGCTCACATCGACGATTTGGCGGAGACCTTCCACAACCTCCATGCATACGGGTTGAAGCTCAACCCAGAGAAATGCACCTTTGGCGTACGCGGGGGGAAGCTCCTGGGCTTCCTTGTGTCCCAGCGGGGCATAGAGGCAAACCCCGAGAAGATCCGGGCGTTCTTTGACATGCCCCCACCGCGCACGGTCAAAGACGTTCAGCGACTCACCGGCCGTCTGGCCGCACTGAGTCACTTCGTCTCGCGGTCGGGGGAGCGCGGCCCCCAATTCTTCAAAATCCTCCGGGGGCTCGATGGGTTCCGGTGGACCCCCAAGGCCCAGGAGGCCTTCAACGACTTAAAGAAGTACCTCACGAGCCCCCCAATGCTCGTGAGTTCTTCTCCAGAAGAGCCCTTGCTCCTCTACCTTGCCGCGACCCCGATCGCCGTAAGCACGGTATTGGTAAGGGAGCAAGATGGGCAGCAGCGTCCCGTGTACTACTTGAGTGAAGCCCTCCAAGAGGCCAAAACTCGGTACACGGAGATGGAGAAGATCTGCTACGCCCTCCTGATGGCGTCCCGGAAGCATCGTCATTACTTCTTGGGGCACCCTATCACTGTCCCGTCATCCCTCCCCTTGGGGGAGGTGCTCCGAAATAAAGAAGCCACCGGCCGGATAGGGAAGTGGGGGGCCGAGCTCACCCCTTTCTCCCTTTCCCTCACGGGGTGCTCTGCCATCAGCCCTCTCCCGGTAGCCCTCTCTCGGAAGCTCGTTCCCGAAAGCGCCCTTACCTCTCCTGGTAGCCCTCTCCCGGAAGCTCGTTCTTGGAAGCTTAGCCTCCGGAACCTCTAAGTCCCCCCCATTTTTTCAAAGCCTAAGCCACCAGAAAAAACAGATGGGACCCAAGGGCCGTGCCAAGGCCGCGGAGGTGCCTCCGGAGGAAGTCACTGCGGACTTCCTCTGGGCCTCCGAGTCCACAACCGGGGACCTGGAGTCCCTGGTTGACCGGGGAGTTGTCGCGGATGGGGACGTCCGAATCCCCGCAAAGAAGGATGGAGCCCCCCGCCCCAGGCTCAAAGAAGTAGTGGCCTTCGAGGCTTTCCTCGAGGAGGCGCTCCGGCTCCCGGTGCATCCATTGCTCCGGGAGTTTCTGAAGGAGTATGGGGTGGCGCTGAACCACCTCACACCGAACGCATTCGTCCGAATGGGCCTCTTCATTTGGCTCTACGAGACAACCACCAGATGGGAGCCAACGCTCCGGCTGTTCTGGTATTTTTACGAGCCGGCGGCAAGGAGCTCCCACCTGGTGAAGGGAGGACCAAAGTCCCCCTTTTGCTCGGTGATGATTCAGCTGCTGCCATCCCGGGTAGTTGAGTACCCGGTGGCGGCCTCCCAGGACCATTGGGGGGACTGGATCTGGAGGTGGTTCTAGCTCCTGGTTCGAGACGACGAGGTGGTGTACTCCCCGGAGGCCCCCTCCTACAGCCGGTCGTCCGCGCCCAAGCCCCCTGTGTGGACGGAGGAGG
This sequence comes from Pharus latifolius, assembly GCA_019359835.1. Classification (NCBI taxonomy): domain Eukaryota; kingdom Viridiplantae; phylum Streptophyta; class Magnoliopsida; order Poales; family Poaceae; genus Pharus; species Pharus latifolius. The sequence goes on along the minus strand of CM033324.1, from coordinate 20,050,088 downwards.
AGCTGAAGCTCCTCAGTAAGGTCGTCGGCTCCCGGGGACGCCACCGAGGAGCTGACGCTTTTGAAGATCTCCCCCTTCTAGCATGGGAGGAGGGGGATCGGGATGTGCCCGACCCAGCGGCTCCCGCAGAAGCCGGTGGCCCGACGTAAGTTCCCGGTTGCTTTGCTCATTTCTCATAAATTTTTCTAACTCCTTACCTCTTGCAGTCCGGCCATACCCGGCCGCCCGAGAGAAGGCGGAGAACCTCCTCGGGAGGTACTACACCGACGAGCACGAACATATCGTGCGCGTCATGGGGGAGGGCCCTCCCCGGAACTTGGTGGCCGAGGCCTTCGGCTACAGCTACCGGTGAAAAAACCCCTCCCTACTCCCGGTTCCCACAAGAGGGGAAAGGAGGCTACCGGTGGCTCTGAGCCGAAGAAGGCCAAGACTCAGAAAGCCCCCGGTCCATCGACGACGTCGGGCGCCACGCCGGTGAAGGCCCGGGACACAACTCCCGGGTTAGGGCGCGCGCGGGCGCAACCCCGGAAGGAAGTGATGCCCCCTCCCCCGGAGAGCCTCGGAGAGGGTCGAGGGAAGTGCCCAGCAAACGTCAGGGGGGTGTCCGATTCTGCGGACTACGCCCCCTCGCCACCTTCGGCGTTAGCTCTCCCGGCGGCTGTGGCGCTACTGGAGCCGGAGAGGCCGGAGGTCCGATTCGCGGAGGCTTCCCCTCCACGCATCGTGTGGCCGGTGGATGAGGGGGGAAGCCCCTCGGTCTACGAGGCTCCCGCGGAGACGGAAGGTCCAGGACTACGTCCGCTTCGGGGAGCTTCAATCTCTCCAGATCCAGGTACTTCCTCGAGTCGGTGGGTGTTTTCCTTCGGCGCCCCAAACTCAAATTTTTCCTAACTCTTGATCTTGTAGGGGGCGGCCATTACCTGGGGAATCGAGATGCGCTTAGGCCGGGCGCTGAAGGAAGCGGAGGAGAGGGCCGCTTACCAGGAGCAGCGGGACGATGCCCTCTGGGAGCTTGCCCGGGTCCGAGCCCAAATCCATGCCTCCGAGACCGCCAACGACCGGCTCCGGAGGGAGGCCAAGGCGAAGGAGGACGCCCTCCGGGAGCTCGAGGGCTCGAGCATCCGGGTGGTGACGGACGCGGGCCACTCCGTTCGCTCAGCCCTCGAGGGGCTTGGCGTGAGCCTAGGCTCCGGGAGCAGCTCCGGGAGCAGCTCCGAGGCGCCCCCGGTGACGCTCATGGAGGCTGTGGGTTTTCTTAACGCACAAGTCTCCTTGATCTCGGAGGCTGCCGATGCCAGGCCGGGCGATCCCTGTGGTGGCGGTCGCGGCCGGGCTCGTGGAGCACCGGGGGGTGGGCGCTCGGGCAATCGGGGGCCGAATCCCCCGGAGCTTCACAGAGTTTTTCGAGCCCTCGCGGCGAGAGGTGGAGTAGCTCGCCGGGGGCATCTATGACCGCATAATCTAGGCGCGCTTCCCGGCACCGGCGCCTCTGAGTCCGGCTCCGGCGGGAGCCCCCCGGGGGGAGGACGCCAATGACCAAGTATGAGCCTCCCCCCGGGTCTAGATAGGACCCTTTTTGCTTTTTTAGGTTTTTGCTCCCGGTAGCTTCTTAGAGGTAGCCCCAGACACTTGTATGAAAATATTTTGATGCAATAGAAATTGAAATTTTTTCTAAGTTTATATGAATGCAATGTACCAGGTTTCCCGGGGGGTTACCCCCGGGTGATGGTCCCCGAGAGACTCCCCAGGGGCGAGGCCTCTGAGCCTCGGCGGGTGCCACCCGAGGGATGCTCAGGCCGCCTTAATTTTGTTGAGTCTTTTCTCTGGGGGATGCAGCGGGGGCGTTGCCTGGGAGACGATCCGGTTGCGGTGGCATCCGGAGTGGCACTTGGACAACTTCGATAATCATCGCGCTGAATTATCCCCTCCGAGACTGGGGTCTCGGATGGTTCCCCCACTTCGAATACTTCCACCGGCGGGCTACGAGTATTGGCCCGAAGAAGTGCTCCAGGAGGCCCAGCGTCAAATACGAAGCTTGTACCGGGACATGGCTGGGGAGATATCAGAGGGACTCCGGGATTACTAGACATAGGATTTTTAGGACGTAGAGACTTTCCGGGTTATACCCTGGGTTGTATCGTGTCCATTGTAATGATGCCCACCGGAGGGGGAAGATGTCCTCCGGTTGAAAGATTTCCAATAAAGCTAAGTGTTTGCTTGTGTAAGATTTCTTTGATAGAGCTAAGTTTGCTCGTTTATCTTAGAAGGTCCGGAATGGTGTGATTCCTGGGGGCTCCTTATCCCCCCCTCCACAGCGGGCCGGAGGCTAGCTCCGCGCGCTGTGGGGGTGGCAAAGCTCCCGGGACAAAGCCATTAAGAATTTTTCGAAGTTTTCCCAAGGTTGTAAAAATTTCAATTTTTCCGGGAGAGCTCTCTGGTCGCCGTGAAAACGGGGAGCCGGGAACGAGGTCTCTGGGAAAAAATAGATTTTTCCGGGAGAACTCTCCAGTCGCCGTGAAAATGGGGAGCTGGGAATGAGGCCTCCGAGGAAAATATAAGAATTCCAGAATTCCAAAGTATTCTCCTCGCGGGAAAACCTGCCGGTCACCGTGAAAACGGGAACCGGGTTTCCGGGAAGCCCAATATCTCCGGGAAATTTTTCGGGAGAGAGTCCCCTGGTCACCGTGAAAACGGAGAGCCAGGAATAAGGTCTCCGGGGAAAAACGTCCAAGCAAATACTAGACGAAATTTCCAGAGGTAATTTTTCCGGGAGACAACCGTCCGGTCACTGTGAAAACGGGGAGCCGGGAATAAGGTCTCCAGGGAAAAACATCCAGGAAAATCCGATGAAATTTCCGGAGGTAATTTTTCCGGCAGACAATCGTCCGTTTTCCGTGAAATCGGGGAGCTGGGAATAATATCTCCGTGAGAAAATATCCAAGAACTCCATCTCAGTGGGAAGACAATCAACTCCCGGAGGAGGATGCGCCCGATGACGGGTCTGAGTGTTTGGGTAGGGGACTAGTCTCCCAAATTGACTCGTTACCACGGTCCTTGAGGACCGGGTTGCTGCTTACACCCTCAATCCACAAGGGGTGATCGTAAGCCGCCCTACGGGAGTGGGACTCCCGTTGTAGGGACTTGTTGGGTCGTGATAGCCCACTTCCTCACGGGGAGGGCATCCTCTTTGAGAGGGCATCCTCATGGGGAGGGCTTCGCCGTGAGAGACGGTAATGCAAAATACTTGCATTGAGAGAGTTGAAGAAAAAACAAGTTGTATTGACAATGAACCAAAATACAACGCCTCCCCCCGTGAAATCGCGATGGGGGAGGGAACAGTAATTACAATGTCATCCTTCCCCCTCCGGCGTAATCGCTCCAGGGGAGGGGACGGTGAGTACAATGTCCCCCTCCCCCTCCACCACGATCGCTCCGGGGGAGGGGACGAGCCCGCAGGCTAGACGTAGAACCTGCGAAGCAAACACATGTTCCACGTGTGCTTCAGCTCCTGCTCTTGAAGGTTGGAGAGCTTGTAAGCCCCCAAGCCCAGGACTGCTGAGATCTTGTAGGGGCCCTCCCACTTGGGGGAGAGTTTGCCCTGGGCTTGGGGGTTTGTGACACGCTTGAGGACAAGGTCCCCAAGTCGGAAAGCCCTCTCGCGCACGCGCTGGTTGTATGCGCGAGCCATTTCGCGTTGGTAGATGGCGTGGCAGAGGAGCGCTCGGTCGCATTCCTCCTCCACTAGATCGACCTCCAGTCATTGATTGGCTTCGTTGGCTTGGTACGCCGCGGTCGTAGCTCCGTCTAGGAGCTCGACTTGCTGTGACCGAAAGCCAATCTCCGGGAAAGGACTGCCTCAGCCCCGAATACCAGGGAAAAGGGAGTACATCCCATCGCCCGGCTCGGAGTCGTGTGCGTGGAGCTGAGGATGCCAGGGAGCTCCTCTGCCCATGCACCCTGCTTGGAAGCGGCTTGCTCGAGTCGTCGGCGTAACCCATGTAGGATTACGCCGTTGACCCTTTCAACGGCCCCGTTGCTCTGGGGATGGGGCACTGAAGTGAAATGGATAGTGAGCCCCAGGCCTTCGCAGAATTCCCGGAAGTAAGCCGAGTCGACTTGGGTCCCATTATCGATGGTGATCTCCTAGGGGACGCCAAAAAGACAAACGACGTTTTTGCAGAAAAACCGCTGTACCGCCCGGGACGTGATGCTGGCCAAAGGTTCAGCCTCTACCCACTTACTAAAGGAGTCGACCGTTACCACCGCATACTTGTATCCCCCGGGCGCTGGGGGGATGGGGCGTGAAGGGCCAAGTGATGGGGATAGTCTGCAGTGCTACGGGGGGAAGGTTCGAACCCTTGGCCATCTTCTGGCAAGCCTGGCACGCGGAGACAAGGTCTCGGGCGTCACGCATCACTGTGGGCCAGTAAAAACCCTGGTGAAGAGCCTTGGCTGCGATGGCACGTGGGGCTAGATGAGACCCGCAGCTTCCTGCGTGGATGTCTTCGAGAAGCTGGAGTCCTTGCCACCGTGGGAGGCATCGAAGCAGGGTGGAAGCCCCCTGCTTGTAGAGCTTCCCCTCCAACAAGAGGTATGCCCGAGCTTTGGCCCGGAGGAGCTTAGCCTCGATCTCGTTGGGAGTGTCCCCCTCCCCCCTGATGAAGGAGATAAGGGGGTCCATCCAAGACGAAGTCCGAGTGATCTCGATGACTTCCGGGATGCGAGGCTCGTCGCTCGCGTCCGGGGAGGTCACTGAGGGCTTGGCAATAATCTCCAAGAAGGCCCCTTTGGGGAGCGGTTCCCAGGCGCTGGTGACCCGGGCTAGGGCGTCGGCCCGATCGTTGTTCCTTCGGGGGATGTGTCGGGTCTCTAGGCCATCGAAGTGCTTCTCCATCTTGCGCACTTCTTGCAAGTAAAGGCTCAAGTTTGCGTCATGGCACAAGTAAGACTTGTCCATTTGGCAAACTACGAGCTGGAAGTCTCCTTTCACTAGCAAAGCCTCGTATTCGGCGACGTTGTTTGTGGAGGGAACTCGAGCCGAGCCGCGTATTCGAGTTCTCTCCCCTCAGAGCTCCGAAGGACTACTCCCGCACTAGCCCGGGCCAGACACAGGGAGCCATCGAACATGAGTGTCCAATGGTCGCTACGTCGGGGCAGCGCAGGGAGGTCTTCGTCCCCGGGCCCGGAGGAAGGAGTCCACTCCGCCACGAAGTCAGCGAGGACTTGCGACTTGATGGCAGAGCGCCCCATGAGGGAAAGGGAGAAAGGGGCGAGCTCGACCCCCAACTTCCCTATCCGGCCGGTGGCTTCTTTGTTTCGAAGCACCTCCCCCAAGGGAAGGGATGACGGGACAATGATGGGGTGCCCCAGGAAGTAATGACGAAGCTTCCGGGACGCCATTAGGAGGGCGTAGCAGATCTTCTCCATCTCCGTGTATCGAGTTTTGGCCCCTTGGAGGGCTTCAGTCACGTAGTACACGGGACGCTGCTGCCCATCTTGCTCCTTTACCAATACTGCGCTTACGGCGACCGGGGTCGCTACAAGGTAGAGGAGCAAGGGCTCTTGCAGAGAGGGACTCACGAGCATTGGGGGGCTTGGGAGGTACTTCTTCAAGTCATCGAAGGCCTCCTGGGCCTCGGGGATCCACCGGAACCCCTCGAGCCCCCGGAGGATCTTGAAGAATTGAAGGCCGCGTTCCCCCGACCGCGAGACGAAGCGGCTCAGCGCGGCTAAGCGGCCGGTGAGTCACTGAACGTCCTTGGCTGAGCGCTGCGGGGGCATGTCGAGGAACACCCGGATCTTCTCGGGGTTTGCCTCCACGCCCTGCTAGGACACAAGGAAGCCTAGGAGCTTCCCCCCGCGCACGCCGAAGGCGCACTTCTCCGGGTTGAGCTTCAACCCATATGCCCGGAGGTTGCGGAAGGTGTCCGCTAGGTCGTCGACGTGGGCGGTCACGCGGGGACTTTTGACGACCGCGTTGTCGACGTAGACTTCGACAAATCACATCCGTCCGGACTGTACATGAACTGTTAAACATGGATGTTAACAGAGACATATACATTTGTCCGGACAAATCCATCTGTCTGGCCTTCACAAAATACTTCAAACGGCTACTGACACTCGAAAATCTCGTGAGCAATGGTCACTTTATTTGTACTGACCGGACATTGTCCGAAGTGACTAGACAATGTCTGGCCAGTACAACTTTCGCCCAATTTTCTTGAAAACGACCGTTTATGCTGAAATTATATAAACCCTATTGTTTGGAGAAGCTGTACACACACGAATTTCATCTTCTAAACATTGTGAAATAGTTTGCAAAGCCTCTCATACTCATTCTCTTGCATTTGAAGCCAATTCTTGAGTAAAACATTGAGAGCTAGTTGAGAGAAGCTGAAATTGAGCCATTTGCATTTGCATCTTTGTTCTTCAAGCCTTGAGGTTGATCAAGCAAGGTGCTAGGCTCATTACTCTTGGTGATTGCCGTCACCTAGACGACCCAAGAGGTCCGGCGATCTCTCCATCGACCGTGTGTGTCAGAGAGGCCCAGCGGTTGGTTGTAAAGGCTCAGAGCTCGCCTATCCGGAGAGGAGAAGGGCTACCCCTAGTGGAATCAAAGCAAAAGCTCTAGTGAAGAGCGCTTCAACGAGGATTAGTGAAAATCGGCAAATTTCTGAGACCTCAGGAAAAATTCGATCTCTTCGGTTACCTCTATTACTTGCTTTATACTTCTAGAGATTGAATTGTTGCTCTTCACTCTTTAGTAATTGCAAAACTTACTTTGTGTCGTCATTCATATTATTTGAGTATTGATATTGCAATTTAGGTTGTTAACCACTCGATTAAAAGTAAAATTTGGAAAACCGCCTATTCACCCCCCCCTAGTCGGCATCCTTCAATCAACAACTTACCCCAGAATGTTAATCATCCAAGAAAAGCTGATGATCCAAAGGTGTTGAAGAGGGGATGTTGGAAGGATTGTTGTGGATCTCCAAAGGTGGAGATGAAGTTGCAACTGGAGGGGTTGCAAGGGGCAATGTGGCTACACAAGCCTCAGCACCCTCTAGAGTCTTCGCTGCAGCTCCACTGGAGGATCTTTCATCATTTCTGAGTCTCTTCTTCGGAGGGAGCATTTCCTCAGGTTCCTGTGGATTTTGAAATGCATTTGTTTGGAGGTAATCAAGTCATAAAAGAAAGATCAGCATTAGAGTTTCAGAGAGGACTTACTTTCTGAAGATCCTGATCGAGTTCATTCCTTATCTATTCCTCATCGCTCTCAATTTCAATAACCTCATTGGAATCTCAGCTCGCCATCAAGGTGGGAGTTGAGGAGGGAATAAAGACAGGGATTTAGGAGCAGAATTCCTAAAAGACATAGCCAAGAATTTGTAAGTCTTAAGGATTGAAGAGTCTCGCTATTTATAGAACCAGAAGGTGACGGTTCATATGCGCAGGTGCCTCGAGTTTTAAAAAGCGCACTACTGGTTTTCAAGATCATTAAATTCATGATTATTTCTCGGGAGATAAACTGCCACACGATGGAACAGTGCCTACTTAAGAAGTTGAAGTGTCATATTACATAATTCGATGCAAATTAAATTTGAAGTAAATAATTAAGTCTCTTCATCTGCACAGTTATCATGTGCGGTTACCCACGATTGCATGTTGAGAATTCGAAGCGTCGGACACTGTTGGGACTAGTTGCATCTAAGCCTTTATGCCTAACCCTAATTTTGATGATTAATGAAAATAAAGTGTTTCAGACTAACTGTGCTTTTGAGACTTTTTGATATAGAGCTCTGTTGGGAAGAAATGCAAGATGATCAAGATGAACCCGACGTAAAATAAAAAGCACGAGTCGCAAACAACAAGGTCGAGACGCAAATTGCGAAATACAAAGGACCTAAGGTAATATGAGTTTTTATTTTTTACCGATTTCCAGCATAAACCGAGAAACTTAGGTCACTGTATTACATTCATTTCAGATGGATTTGATTTGACTTTGGTTTGAAAGATTTGGATTTTTAGTTGCGCTTTTGACAGTAGAAGAGTTTTTCCATTTTCTAGAAAGATATAGGCAGATTTGGATTTTTCTTCTGTTGACAAAAAGATTGGCCTCAAAATTATATTTCAAACGAACTATTAAACTCTTAAATCAAATCTTTGGATTAAAAATTATAACTATTTTATCCATGCTGACTGTCAGTTTGCTAAACTGACTGTCAGTTTGTATTGTTAGTTTTGTTGACTGACAGTTGTCCAGAGAGGTTGTTTTTTGAGCCAAAATTTTTGAACTAAACTGACTGTCAGTTTGGATGAACTGACTGTCAGTTTGCTTTTCGACCTCATCTGGTTTCTTTGAGTTTCTATTTGATCTGGTCGCTTTTGTGGTCGAACTGACTGTCAGTTTAGACTACTGACTGTCAATTTGTATTATCAGTTTCCATATATGACCACAAACGGCTAGCAAAGTTTTATTCGTGATTTTGTCAGCCGTTGAGTTTGGAACTGACTGTCAGTTCCTCATACTGACTATCAGTTTGTGCTGATTTGTTTACTTTTTCGACCTCAAACGGCTAGCTGTGTTTTCTTTGGATTTTACTTCTTTCTGGTCGTGACCCAAACTGACTGTCTATTTGTATAATTGACTGTCAGTTTGTGCTACTGGTTTTCAACTCGAGCTCCAACGTCTCTTTTGAGACTTGACGCTATAAATAGAGCCTTTGAGCACTTGTTTACACATCCAGTAGCCTCCCATTCATATTCACTCTTGAGCTTTAGTTCTTATACAAAATCTTGATCTCTTGATCAAGTCGAGTGATTTTCAGATCCACCGAGTTCTTTCTGTTCGCATCATTTGCATCCTATTAGTTTCTCGGTGATTGTTGGAGGTCTAGAGAAGACCTTGGAGCTTATTACTCTTGGTGAACGCCCTCACCTAGATGGTTTGGTGGTGTGGCCGTTGACCTCTCCTGTTCGGAGGTTGTTAGAGAGGCTCGGCAAGTTTGTACAAGGCATCGGTCCTTGCCTTTCCGGAGTGGACAAGGAGCAACCATTAGTGAGAAATATCCTTCGTGGATATTGAAGCAAGACTCATTCACTTGAGTGCTTCAACGAGGATTAGGGGAGACTGGGCGAGTCTCCGAGACCTCGGTAAAAATCGTTGTGTTCGTTTTCTCTATCTCTTCATTTCAATATATTAAATTACTTTTGATTCTTCTCTTTGTAACATTTGTTTTTAATTGAAAAATTTTAAAGCCTCCTATTCACCCCCTCTAGTCGTCATCCTTGATCCTACACGTGGTATCAGAGCAAGGTCTCTCAATTAATTAGGTTTTACCGCCTAGAGAGAGGATGACGTCTAATGAGGGCTTCTCTCTTGGTCATACCGGTCGTGTGTGACGAAGATTGACACCCGGGTCACTTCTAATAAACTTCTGGTTCAAGACAGGTTCGAACCAGACATGTGTCTGGAGATGCGAACTCAAGCTATTCTGAGAGGCATCACCACGAGGTCGCAAGCTTTACGCGATCAAGTCACAGCTTTACGCGGTCAGACCGTAAGCCTTGCGCGGTCAGAAGTTTGTGGGCTATACGCGAACTACACATTCGGGATATTACGCGGTCAGCCGAATCTCGCGGTCAGAACATCTGCCGATCAGGATACCTGGGATCTATCTATTCGGTTGCCCATACGACAGGATATTCTAAGTATCCCGAAGATTCCTACACGTGGAGAATCAACCGTCAGGAGGTTAACACGTACAGTTATCCATGAATAACACGTGTTTAACCTACGTGGAGGTTAAGAGCAGTTTCAAAAACCGCATCCAACCATCCGTGCAACCTATTGATGCAGTTTCCTTCACATGGCACCCTTTCAAGCAGTATAAAAGGATGGCATGAAGCATCAATCAGGGGGGGGATCCAAGTTAGCCAAGTCTACGGCACACCTCATATAGCATTTTTTAAGTCTTCTTTAGCTTATCTTTTTACACTTTTACAGGAAAAATCCTTGCTTGTGAGGACTTTTCTTTCCATTTGTAAACATTTTACCACACTTAGTGAAATCTCAACAGGACGTAGGGCTTTTACTCCCACCATCGAGGGCCCGAACCTGTCTAAATTCTCTGTGCTCCTGTTCACCATTGTTCAGCATACCTTCCCGAAGGGTCATCTTGAAAGGTCTCACTATTACAAATTCTGCATAAGTTCGGCTGAGGACTCCGAGTCCGAATCGTCGACAGCTGGCGCCCACCGTGGGGCCTTTCTCAAGGCGTCTTAATTGAAATTCGGAGGTTTGCCGAAACATGGCTGGAGCATATGATTCCGAGAATGATTTCGATCTCGAGGATTATGCTCATATACCAATGCCTTCTCCAAGTGATCCCGTTCCGATGGAAGAGGTCGAAGGCCAGAATCTTCCACAGGATGAATCATCTCCCCAAGTCATGATAATCGACCAGGAGGTAACTGGCACAAGGTCAGGACCCGCAGAGGTTCTTAATGTGTTAGGTGATGAATCCGGCCCGTCATGCGATACCACTGAGGGAAAGTATGATGGTGACCCCGAGGTTAGCCCAGGGAGGTTCGACCCTGATAACCTCCACCGTCTCTTTGATTTCGAGTCTGACTCGGAACAGACCGAGATGTTCTCCCCATCGACAACTTCTCTCCCTAGGCAGTCTGCTGCGTTGTCGGAGAAAACTCTCGATCAACAGGCTGCCAGGGAAGAACAAGATCGCAAACAGAAGGAGGAGCAAGATCTCGAGCAACAAAACAACGAACTACGCAGAACTGCCCTAGAGGCTCTTCAAGATGCGCAGGCTCGTTACGATGCTGCCCCGAGTTCTTCTCGACGGTCGCGTGGTCATAGACGTGACCAGACTCCTTCCTTACCACCGGAGCACTTCCCAGTGGACGAGGAAACAATAACACCTGGTGCCCCTAGGAGAAGTACCCATGGTCGACTGCGATCTATCGCGGAAGTCATGCGCAATTTTCCTCCTACGGTCACGGATGCGCAGAGACCGGCCTTTTATAGGATCCTGGCGGAAAGATTGGACGAGGTCGCATCCGAGGCGACCCCAACAGCCTCTTCCCGCTCAGTGACACATTCCCGTGATCGAGATGGTCCTCATTTTGGCTCTGGCCGACAGAGTTACCCGCCGCCTATATCGTCCCGACAGGACAAATATCGGCGAATGCAGGACTCTCGCAGTAGGGATCGAGTTCCCGTTCATTCTCGTTTGGGACCCCGAGTAACCCCGCCATTAAGTGAGTTTGCTCGAAACCCGACCGAAAGTCGCAGGACGGTTCACGGTCCTTACGTTGGTTGCAAAGCTTTCTCGCCTGGCCTACGAGCAGTCGTTTTGCCCGATAAGTTTCGACCAGGGGCCATTGAGAGGTTTGATGGAACTCAGAACCCATCCGAGTTTCTTCAGATCTATATTACTGCCATCCAAGCAGCAGGAGGCGATGACAAGGTCATGGCAAACTACCTGCCGACAGTCCTCGTAGGACCGGCTAGAACCTGGTTGTTCAATCAGCCTGAGGGTTCTATCTACAATTGGGAAATGCTATGCGATGCCATCCTCAGCAATTTCCAAAACTGTTACCAAAAGCCGGGTAAGGAGGACGACCTGCATAGATTGCGGCAAACTTCGACCGAAACGCTTCGGCAGTTTGTCAAGAGGTTTGTCGGGGTAAGAAATACCATCCCGAACATATCTGATGGCTCCGTAATCAGGGCATTTAAGCATGCCGTTCGATACCGGAGATTCACTGAAGACTTGCTTATCCACCCTCCTCGATCAGTGGCCGATCTGTTCGATATGGCTGATCGATACTCCGATGCAGCCGAGGCAGTCGAATGGAACCGAATGGTTGACAAGGGGGACCTACCGCCCCAGCCAGGCTTCAAGGACGCCAAGAAAGAAGATTCAAGCAAAAAGCCGGAGTCTTCACCGGGCGGGAAGTCAAAAAAGTCGAAGAGGAACCGCTCTGGACAGTACCGTGAGGTCGCCGTCGCGGAGAAACCACCTTCGACCAAAGGTAATAAGTCTTCTTTTAAAAGTAAAACTGCTTCTGGTGGCCGGGATTCCGACCAGCCAGAAAAATCAACTAATCCGCAGGAGGGCAAAAGGTGGTGTCCACTCCACAATTCCGCAGGCCACGATCTCAAAAACTGCAGGAGTTGGTTGAAACAGCTGGACGATTTCTACCAAGGAGCTGGGCCAATGCCAACCTTACCGCCCAAAGAGAAGGCGTGCGGGGTTAGAGACGTCGATGGAGACGAAGAAATGGCTTACCAGGTACCTCAAAATCATGTTAATGTCATTTTCGGAGGTTCTTCCTCTTTCGTTTCCAAAAGGCAGTTTAAAACTTTTTGCCGAGAGGTTAACCAAACGGAGACATCCCTTGGTGAACCTCAATATCCCCGTTGGTCAGATATGCCTTTGACGTTCGATCGCGCTGACTGTCCTGCGGGGCTAACTAGACCATTGAGGTTACCTCTGGTTATTACCCCAATCATCAGTAACGCGAGAGTCGAAAGGGTCCTGATCGATGGGGGAAGTTCCCTTGATCTTTTATTGGTCAAGACACTCGACGAGATGCAAATTCCTCGTTCGAAGATCAAGCCCATAATCCATCCGTTTTATGGGATAATCCCAGGCCCCTCCATGATGCCATTGGGACAAGTGGTCCTCCCGGTCACTCTGGGAGAACCAGATAACTTTCGAACAGAATTGGTTACTTTCGATGTAATCGATTGTGATTCAGCTTATAATGCAATCTTTGGCAGGCCGACTCTTGCTAAGTTCATGATGGCAACGCACTATGCTTATCAGTGCGGGAAATTGCCTGGCCCCAAAGGTGTCATTTCGGTCCGGGGAAGTCGCAACGTGGCGCTCACGTGCGACCGGCTATCTTTGGAGATGGTCGATCAACTTCCCCTCCGGGACGCTCAGGTCGCCACTGTCGCCACTGATGCGATCAGGGCTGCTCCTCGACCAGATGAGAAACTCAAACAAGTTCCTTTGTACCCAGATGACCCATCCAAGACAATTCGGGTTGGGTCAGCCCTGGATGACAAATAGGAACTCGACCTCGTTGCTTTCCTCCGGGCTAACGCAGATGCGTTTGCGTGGAAGCCGTCCGACATGCCCGGTGTCCCAAGGGAAGTAATTGAGCACAGGTTAGCAATTCGACCTGGACAACGACCAATAAAGCAAAAGCTCAGGCGTTTTGCCACCGACCGACAGGAAGCCATCCGAGAAGAGTTAGACAAACTCTTACAAGCCGGGTTTATCCGTGAAGTGAATCACCCGGACTGGCTCACCAATCCGGTCATGGTCCGCAAGTCAAATGGCAAGTGGCGCATGTGCGTCGACTATACTAGCCTCAACAGTGCCTGTCCGAAGGACGACTTTCCCCTTCCCCGCATCGACCAGCTGGTTGACTCCACTGCGGGTTGCGAACTGATGAGTTTTCTGGATGCCTACTCGGGATATCATCAAATTAGCATGGCAGAAGACGATGAAGAGAAAACTGCCTTCATCACCCCGTTCGGCACATACTGCTACGTCAGAATGCTGTTCGGTCTCAAGAACGCTGGTTCCACGTACCAGCGCTTGATGCAAAAGACCTTTCTTTCCCAGATAGGGCGTAATCTCGAAGTATATGTAGACGACTTGGTTGTAAAGAGTACCAAAAGATTGTCTCATTTGGACGATCTTGCTGAAACCTTCTGTAACTTGAATCGCTTTGGAATAAAATTGAACCCGGAGAAATGTTCTTTCGGGGTTTCTTCAGGAAAGCTTCTTGGTTTTCTTGTGTGTTCCAGGGGCATTGAGGTTAATCCTGAGAAAATCAGAGCTATTGAACAAATGAGGTCGCCCTCGACCATGAAGGATGTTCAACGCCTGGCTGGTCGCATGGCGGCTTTAAGTCGCTTCATATCGCGATTAGGCGAAAGGGGACTACCTTTCTTTAAAGCCTTGCGGAAACATCATAACTTCACGTGGTCAGACGAGGCCGAAAAAGCGTTTCAGGAGGTAAAAACATATCTATCCAGTCCGCCAGTATTGGTGTCTCCTGAAAAGGATGAACCATTACTTCTGTATTTGGCGGCCACCCCACACGCGGTCAGCGCAGTTCTGATCGCGGAAAGGGAAGGGGTGCACAGACCCGTCTACTATGTGAGCGAAGTACTTCATGGTCCTAAGGAGCGCTACCCTGAGGTCCAGAAGATACTTTACGCGCTACTGATGGCTTCCCGTAAGCTACGACATTACTTTCAAGCACACAAGATCACAGTACCCTCCTCTTTTCCTTTAGGGGATATTGTCCGAAATCCAGAAAAATCTTGTCGAATCGCCAAATGGGCGGTCGAATTCGGTGCCTTTGAGATCCATTTCACCCCTCGCACGGCGGTTAAGTCTCAGGTTTTGGCCGACTTTGTGGTCGAATGGACCAACCCTGAGCCACCCGTGTAGTTGGCAAAGGAACTAGAGTGCCCCGATTATTGGACAATGTACTTTGACGGCTCCCGTAGTTTTCAACACTCGGGGGCTGGAGTGGTCTTAGTTACGCCTCAGGGCGAACAGCTTAAGTATGTCATTCAACTACACTTTGTTGCAACCAACAATGCAGCAGAGTATGAAGGTCTTCTTGCAGGGCTCCGGGCAGCAAAATTCCTCGGAGTCCGTCGATTAGTGGTGAGGGGGGACTCACAGCTGGTCGTAAACCAGGTAAACAAGGAGTACAACACCTCCGATGAGACAATGGCTCATTACCTGGGGGAAGTGAGGAAATTGGAAAAACACTTCAGTCACTTCAAAGTCCAATACATCCCGCGAAAGGACAACATTCTCGCAGACCAATTATCCAAAATTGGATCCTCACGCTCATCCGCTCTGGCAGGAGTGTTCATTGAACACTTGGACCATCCTTCGATCATGACTTCGGTCGAGGATGATCCGGCAATAGCCTTCGTTGCCAACCTCGGTCAGGAACAAGATTGGACTCATCCATTGAGGGTCTATCTTGAACATGGGACCCTACCCGAGGACGAAACCAAAAGCGATCGGTTAATTCGAAAGGCGCGTCTGTACAAACTCATAGATGGGGTTATGTACAGAAAGGGTACTCAAGGAATATTCATGCGCTGCATATCTCAGGAGGAAGGAAAATCCCTCTTGAAAGAAATACATGACGGTGTATGCGGTGCACACGCGTCATACCGAACACTGGTCGGAAAAGTTTTTCGACAGGGATTCTACTGGCCTTCGGCACTCGATGATGCCAAGCTTATGGTCAAGATGTGTCCACAGTGTCAGTTTCATGCAAGACAGGTTCATCAACCTGCTTATGCATTGCAAACTATTCCTCTCGCATGGCCTTTCGCGATCTGGGGAATGGACATCGTCGGTCCTATGCCACAAGCGGTCAATGGATACAAGTTTTTGTTCGTAGCCATTGACACATTCACAAAGTGGATTGAGGCCGAACCAGTATGAAATATTACTGCATCAGCCGCACAAAAGTTCTTTCACAAGAACATTGTGGCACTATTTGGTGTTCCAAACCGTCTCATCACAGACAACGGTTCTCAATTCGCTAGCGGTCTTTTCCTAGACTACTGCGATCAGATTGGGACTAAAGTGTGCTTTGCTTCCGTGGCACATCCACAAAGCAATGGTGCCGTAGAACGGGCCAATGGGCAAGTATTGCAAGGTATCAAAAAACGTGTTTTTGATCGCCTCAAGACCCGCTCGGGGGCTTGGGCAGACGAGCTCTATACTGTTCTATGGGCACTACGGACTACCTCTAGTCGAGCCACCGGTGAGACACCCTTCCATTTGGTCTATGGAGCCGAGGCTGTGTTGCCTATGGAAGTAAGTATTGGATCTGTTCGCACGAATCAATTCGAACAGGTCAACCAATACGAACAGCGATCGCGAGATCTCATCCTCCTGGAAGAACGGCGTGATCGCGCCCTGATTAAGTCCGCGGTATACTTGCAGGCTCTACGCATGTATCACAGTAAAAAGGTGCGACCACGTGATCTCAACGTGGGCGACTTGGTTTTACGAAAAATTCAAGACCAGTCTAACAGCAATAAATTCTCCCCAAAGTGGGAGGGACCATACACTGTCGTCTCAGTGCCGCGGCCAGGATCTGCGCGGTTAGCCATGGAGGATGGTCGGATTTTGTCCAATACTTGGAACATCGATCAACTTCGCAAGTTTTACGTGTAAGTATTCCAATCACTTTTTTCCTGTTCAATTAGCATCTTTTCATAAAAAGCATGTCTTGTTTTCATACAATGAGTGTTTTTCTTTAAGCCCAAATTATACAAATTCGACCTGGGGGCTGATCGCTGGCGGTTAGGTTATTACAGCATTTTTCAACCGGATTCGCTGGTCAATCTCATGATCACTTCCAGATAAGTTACTCCTAAATAAGCCGTTTCTCAACGCACATGGGACTATCTGGCTAGTCTTCGGTCATCCGGGTGGCTATCAGTTTGCAATAAGGTTAAAATGTTATTTTAATCTTGATCATTGGCTTGAAGCGCATATCCCTGGTCATCATACTTATGTTTTCCCCTCTGCTTAAAATACTAAGGCTTCAGTATTCACAAAACAGAGGCGGGGGCTAGAGGAATATACTTATAGTATGAAACTTATGATGTGAATATGCACTTTCTTTTGAAAAAATAGTTTTACATACATAGCATTGTAATTACAATTGTTTGGTTACAAAATGTAAGGATCATTTGATCCTCAGCTCAGCCAAGAGTTTGTCAACGAAGGGCTTAACTTCTTCAATAACGGCGTCAAGCAGTTCTTCACTCTCGACCTCAACCGGTCCCACCAGCGCGCTCAGATTCGCATCTGGGCCATGGTGAAGTTGAACCCGGCTGAGTACGGCAGAAGCGGCTGATCGGACTCTCGTCCTGATTGTCTCTTCACATCGCCGTAAATCTCCAGGGAGATATTCGAGCAGTGATTCTGCTTGAGTTGTGAGCAGTGATGCCCAATCGCTGACATTTGGTTCGTCCTTCCTCAACTCTACCACGTTGGTATTCAAAAGGCTGGCTATGGCCTTCAGTTTTTCGAAGACCAGTAGGCTCAACTCTTTGACCACTTGATCAGTATGGTTGAGCGAGGACTCAAGAAGCATCTTGTCCTTGACAAGCTGTGTAATGTGACCTGCTTGCGCTGTACAGAGAAAAGAGGTTATTAAACAAGAAACGGCTTTAAGTTTTCTCAAATTGAGAATCGACTTACCAGCCTTCTCAGACTGAAGTTTATTGATTTCAGTCCGTAGTTTCTGGAACTCTGTAACTGAGTTCAGCTTTATCTTGGCTAACTCTTTCTTCAAGAACGTAACCTCTCTGCAGCAAAATCAGGTTAGTCACAATTAAAGCCTACTTATATTAACAGAAGAATGACGATCCTCACTTGCGCAAGCCATCACGATCTTTTTGAACAGCCGCCATGCTAGCCATTGCAGCATGCGACTGGCTCGTCACCCATGACAAGCCCTGTGACACAAAGCAAGAGAGAGTCAAGTATGCTCTAAAGGCGATTCAAGCGCCGAAACAGGGGTGATCATACCTTCATAAACTTATTCAAAGCGGCATCATCCATGCTAGCAGGAATCCTTGCTAGCGCGCCTGAAGTGCCTGCGACGGGGATAGTTGATGGGAGTGCCGGCCGGATGCCACCCCCAGAGGCCACTGGTGGTGACCTAGTCCCTGTACTTGTTTCACCTCCCGCGGTCCGGACGACTTCCTGAACCACGGGAGTAGAGCGCTCTTCGTTAGAGACTCCCTCATCAGCCCTAGCTTCAACCTCCCCAGTGGCAGTTGAAGGTATAGGCGCTGTCTTCTTTTGCCTAACAGGAAGAATGGGTCAGACAGCTTTTATCTAAGATTACTGTCAAGTAAGAGTTTTTACCTTATTCGAAATCCCATTCGTTCCTGGGACTTCTGGGAAAATTCCCCTTGTGAAGGAGAGCCGTCTCCGGTTCTTGCCTTCCTTATGGTAAATAAGACAGCACCCCCCTGCAAATGTCACGTTACAAGCATATTCTTAGGGAACAAGTAAAAACACATAGGTCTTTACCTGGGCCACCGGACTAACTGGTGGGGCTGCATCTGAAGGCCTTAGCGATTCCTGAGTTGCTGGAACCGTCACAACCGGCCTTTGTTCGTCTACCTCCTCCTCTGTTCGCGGAGGAGGAGGATTTTCCTCCCTGGAATCCCCAGTGAACCCAGGGGGAAGCTCTCCTTCCTGCATGTACATTAACTTGTCAAATGCGCAGAAAGAGCCATGGAGGGAATGATCGAAAAGATCCTTTACCTTAGTCGTCCCTTCGACCAGGGAAGCAGAGATGATTGACCCTGAAACCTCGGGGGCTTCAGGAATTGGAAGGTCACCCGCGACCACAAGATCTTCGGTGGTCGCAGGGTCAGCCACGGCCACCTCTTCGGCAGCTGTGGTTTCTGCGGGGCAGCTTGGGGCATCCCTGGATGGAAGATCCGTGATCTTCCTCCTTCGAAGGATCAGAGGAACGTCATCCTCTTCCTCCTCGCTCCCCTCTCCCTGTACGACGAAGAAGTGATTCCATGTCGCGCCTGAAAAAGTAGCAGGAATGCGATATCTTACCGCAGTCTTTCTTGCGAGACGAGGAACGCTTCGTGAAGACCCCTCTCCAGGGTTCAGCTTGGTCTTCTTAGAGGCAGGACTCTTTGTCCTGGGTCTCTGAGAGACTTTCTTCACGTTCCTCGCCGTCGGCTTCTTCAGAGAGCCGACATTTTCACTTGGGAATGTTGCATCCGCAAACCTCCCTAGGAGCTATTCTCATTCCAATGGGATTGATTAGTGCTGGATATACATGAGACCTGAAAAACAGAGGCCAAGTGGAAAGTTTACCTTTCGGCGCTCCTGTTTAAGGTCGTCGCCAGCATGAATCAAGCTTTGGGGGCGAGGCGATCCCTTGGGGCCCTCTACCTCGGCGTTGTACGCCCTGAGGAGGTAGTTAGTCCGCCTCTCAATCTCAGCTGAGGGCAGGACTGTTCCCAGATACGAGTTAAATTGATACATTTCAAAAATGACATAAAAGGATTTCAATGTCAGAAATGAGTACCTTCGTTATAGTCCAGGGTAGTGTCCGCCATGGACTTGATCTCCCAAGCCGGATGAGCCCTTTCACGTAGGGGGCTCACCCGATTCTTCACAAAGTCTCGGATGACGTCACGTGCCGTCAGCCCTTGTTCGACTAAGTGAAGGATCACCTCGGCATGCTTCATGAACTCCGCGTTCATCGCCGGGAGAGTATCCAACTCGCTCATTTTTTCCGGCCGCGAGTTCTCAAACCACAGCCCGCTCTCGGTCGGCGGGGTGCAGTAAAACCATTTCTGGTGCCACCCGTGCACTGAGTCTCACAGGGGTGGGGAGGGATACTCCTTTTTGTCCCTCAGCCGGAAGTAGAGGCATCCGGCGGCGTTGGTGCTCTTCGACCACGCCGAAAAGTAGAATCGTCGGAAAAGATCCACGCTGGGATATACTCCGACGAAGGCTTCACAGAGATGCTGGAATACTGCAAGAATCAGCATCGCGTTGGGGTGGAGGTTGATCAGTTCCCACCCGTAATGTTCAAAGATATCCTTAAGGAACCGACTCTCAGGGAATCGGAACCCGCAACGAAAATACTCCTCAAAAACCACCAACTCGCCTTCTTGGACAGTTGGGGTTTCTTGGTCCTTCTCCGCAGGTCGCCAGTTAATGAGCAGCCGCGGAGAAAGGATCTCTTCCTTCTCTAGCGCCATCAGGCTCTCCTCAGAATGATGAATGGATCTGCTCCAGGACGCCATCTATGGTGTAGAATCAAAGGGGAAGCTGGCGATTTGGGGAAGATGAAGGCTGAAGAAAGTGAGGGTTTTGAGCGGCGGGAATTCTAAGGGTTTTTTCGCGGCTGAGTGGCTTCCTCAAGAAGCTACCTACTGCTTTTTATAGACCCAAGGTGACGCATTAATGAGTAAACGGCTCGTTTCAAACGTTCCATTAAATGCTTTATTCATTTCCCATAATGGATACTGTCTCTGATGGACCCGATAAAGTACTCAGGCGTCGGATCTGAAACAAAAAGACTTCTTTGTTTTGGAAACTGAAAGTGTAAAAGGACTGAAAAATTTCCAGTACTTTTCAGAGGACGTTTTTCCTTTTTATACTTTGAACATTTTGTTCGAAAAAATCACGTAACCCAATTTTTAACGTACTGAAGTGTTTCTAATTGGGTTATGGTTTTATCGAAATCGTGTTCTAGGCTAAAACTTCGTCTCTAATCGAAGTAATAGTCTAACCGGATGTTCAACTCTGGTCGCAATTCAGTTCTAACCGCGGCCTTAAGTCTGATCGCGGCATCAGGGCAGGTCATGGTGATCTTTTAAAGCGCGATTCTAATCGTAGAACTGAAATTTCCTGTGTATGAATGGTCGCGGACTAAGCTTTTGGCCATAATTTCACACAGAAGATATGAAGAATATTCATATGAATAAAAGAAACTTTATTTATTACATTCTTTACATACAAAAGGGATACGGTCGATAAAAGCATCGACTTGTTCCGAAAGAAGTTTACAAAGTTCCCCAAGGGACATATTGTTGTCAGTAGGATCTACACTGACAACCCCCAAGGAACTAGCGACTACTCTAAGTCTATCTATATCGTCCTAACAACAGACGCACTATTGTCCCTAATCAAGTCAGAGAGTTCTCGCTGTTGCTGAGCGAAGTCCCTCTCTCGACGGAAATGGTGCGCCTCTTCTCGGGATCGATCAAGACATTCTGCTAAACGCAGAATCTTCGAGGCCATCTCCTCGGTCTTCTTCTCCAGGGCATTCTTCTCTTCCAGAAGAATCTGTCCGGAAGGAAGAGGTGGAGCAGCAGAAGGCTGATCGCTGGAGCCTCCTACCTCCTGCATTTTGCAAAAGTTAGTCATATTAACTAAAATTATCAGCAAAAAGGGAGAAGAATTGTTACCTGTCCCGGTGCATAACCCGTTGATACACCCATCTTGGGAGGAAGATCATCATATGGTGGAAGAGCAACCTTCCCAGAAGAAGATTGCTTCGCCAACCCAATATGGCAATCATCTGATCGAGGGATAGTCACCGCTTACCGACCAGGATGTTGATCACCCAAAAGGATGGGGGAATTGGACGTGAAGGGATCTTTCTCTAAGGATAAAGGCCTAACTTGTCGAGAGGCATGAACGGGGAGGGTCAAAGGAACTGAAGGAAGAAAGAAACTCGCTACATTCTTCAC
Source organism: Pharus latifolius (assembly GCA_019359835.1). Classification (NCBI taxonomy): domain Eukaryota; kingdom Viridiplantae; phylum Streptophyta; class Magnoliopsida; order Poales; family Poaceae; genus Pharus; species Pharus latifolius. The sequence continues at coordinate 20,028,748 of CM033324.1, read as the reverse complement.
CTTTGTTCCACTGGAAGATCCTTCGTCAACCTTGAGTTTCTTCCTTAAGGGAGACAGGACTTCGTTCGTTTGAGACCCTTGTTCGACAATTTCCCCTTCATCGCTCTCAATCTCGATGATTTCGTGATCTGCCATTGGGAGGAGTATGTGAAAAGGAAAGAGGCCAGGTAACAAGAAAAAGACTTAGGCGTGAAAGGGGAATTGTAAATCTTTACATGACCAGGGGTCTGGTATTTATAGCCGCCAGGGCGACGGTTCGCCTCCCAGACACCTCAAGTTTCGTTAAGACATTTACAATTTTACCTCGAGATAAAAATCTCTACGGCGCCATCATTGCCCGTCACGTAATGTCAGAACCCGTCTTGAAAAACCAACCGTTTTCACTTAGTGCGCCACTAAGTGGAGAAGTTAAAGGGCCGGGTTAAAAATCCAATGCACGGTTTTTTAAATTCGAAATAAACACGTCTCTTCGTTTTCTTCGAATTTGGGGGCTAGCTGACGAGGATTGACACCCGGGTCACTTCTAATAAACTTCTGGTTCAAGACAGGTTCGAACCAGACATGTGTCTGGAGATGCGAACTCAAGCTATTCTGAGAGGCATCACCACGAGGTCGCAAGCTTTACGCGATCAAGTCACAGCTTTACGCGGTCAGACCGTAAGCCTTGCGCGGTCAGAAGTTTGTGGGCTATACGCGAACTACACATTCGGGATATTACGCGGTCAGCCGAATCCCGCGGTCAGAACATCTGCCGATCAGGATACCTGGGATCTATCTATTCGGTTGCCCATACGACAGGATATTCTAAGTATCCCGAAGATTCCTACACGTGGAGAATCAACCGTCAGGAGGTTAACACGTACAGTTATCCATGAATAACACGTGTTTAACCTACGTGGAGGTTAAGAGCAGTTTCAAAAACCGCATCCAACCGTCCGTGCAACCTATTGATGCAGTTTCCTTCACATGGCACCCTTTCAAGCAGTATAAAAGGATGGCATGAAGCATCAATCAGGGGGGGGATCCAAGTTAGCCAAGTCTACGGCACACCTCATATAGCATTTTTTAAGTCATCTTTAGCTTATCTTTGTACACTTTTACAGGAAAAATCCTTGCCTGTGAGGACTTTTCTTTCCATTTGTAAACATTTTACCACACTTAGTGAAATCTCAACAGGACGTAGGGCTTTTACTCCCACCATCGAGGGCCCGAACCTGTCTAAATTCTCTGTGCTCCTGTTCACCATTGTTCAGCATACCTTCCCGAAGGGTCATCTTGAAAGGTCTCACTATTACAAATTCTGCATAAGTTCGGCTGAGGACTCCGAGTCCGAATCGTCGACAGTGTGCCTATCTTTGACGGTACGAACTATCCTTATTGGAAAGTGCGCATGTCGGTATTCCTAGAGGCCATGGGGCTTGATGTATGGGACATCGTTAAACTTGGTTTCTCTGGATGATCCGGCAAGTCACTCCGATGAAGACAGGAGAAAACTACATTTAAATGCCCGTGCAAAAACTGCACTCTTTGTCGGTTTGTCTTTAAATGAGTTCAACCATGTGAGTAATCTTACAACCGTTCACAAGGTTTGGACCACCCTTGAAGAAATGTATGAGGGCACAAATAAAGTCAAAGAGGCAAAGTTGCTCATGGTAAGACAACGATATGAGACATTCACAATGTCGTCAACCTAGTCCGTGGATTCCATGTTCACTCGGTTGAACAATATTGTGAATGAACTCAAGGGGCTCGGTGTTGTTTTTACTAACCTTGATATTGTAAGAAAGATGCTTAAGGCGCTACCAGAAAACTTCGACACTTTGGTCACGGTACTTACAAACTCCGACTTGTCGACCACAACACCAACGGATCTCTATGGGAACCTCATCACTCACAAAATGCATCGAAAGGAGAAGAAGGAAGCAACTAAACCCTCGGAGACAAAGAAGAAGGCGTTGGGTTTCAAAGCCTGTTCCAAGAACGATTCAAGCGATGGCTCCTCCGACGAAGATCTAGCTCTAATTGTAAAAAATACTCAAAAACTTCTTCGTGGGTTGCACAAGAAGGGTGTCAACATCGACACTTGACCAAAGGGGCTGAAGAAAACAAACTTCAAGGACATCATATGCTACAGATGTCACGAAAAGGGACATATAGCACCAAGATGTCCTAACAAGAACAAGACTTTGAATAACAAGAAGAAATTCTTCAAGAAGAGAAATGAAGCAACAAAAGAAGCCTGCTTCAGAGAATGGATGTCCGGAGGTGAGAGCTCTGACTCCGACTCCGACGATGAAGGAGGTTCCTCCAAGAAGCTAGCCGGACTAGCTCTCGGCAACATTTCTACTAGTTCATCCCTTTGTTTTATGGCTAAGGGTGATGAAAAGGTACACTCTAACGAACCTTCATATGATGAATTAGTTGAAATTATTACTGAATTAAATGAAGTTTAAAGAAGAACATTCTTCTTTACGCACTCAATACTCAGAACTAAAATATTCATATGAAAGCTTGCTTATCAAAGATATTACTCATGCTCCATCTAAAGTCGATGTATCCATTTCATGTGATTTAGATACTCCTTCTAGCAGTCAAGATTTACCATGTGCTTCAATCTTAAATGAGAATAATGAACTTATGGCACAAGTTGAAAAAATTGGTAAAGGGTTAGAAAATTGCTACAAGGGTAAAGTATCCCTTGATCTCATTCTTAGCAAACAGAAGTGTTCATTTAGAAAAGAAGGTCTTGGATACTTTCCGAAGAAAGGGAAGAAACCAAGTACAAAAACTATTTTTGTAAAAGCATGCAACACATTCTGTTTTAAATGTCATGAAACTGGTCATTCGCATGAAGCATGTCCTCTAATGACTCCAAACTACTTTGATACTTGCTACATGCTTCAACAGTCGAAGAAAGGTTATCCTATAGCAAAGTTTGTTGGTGCACCCATGCTAAATAAAAAGAAGAAATCAATTTGGGTGCCCAAAGCTTTGATCGCTAACATTGAAGGACCCGAAAAGGTTTAGGTACCTAAAAAGACTTGATTCTTTTGTTTATGCAGGTGAACTACAAAACCGGTGGGAAGCATTAGGTGCTAGATAGTGGATGCTCCGAACATATGACCGGCAAGAATAAATTGTTCACCTCAATAGAAGACAAGTCAGGCGAAAATCAATAGATCACCTTTGGCGACAATAGTCAAGGAAATGTGGTAGGCTTGGGTAAAATCACTATATCCAATGATCTCTCTATTTCGAATGTTTTATTGGTTGAATCTCTGAATTTCAATTTGCTTTCCGTTGCACAAGTTTGCGATCTTGGATTTCGTTGCACATTTTATCCCAAAGAAGTTCTAGTGTAAAGTTTAAAAGATAATTCTTTGATTTTCAAAGGCTTTCGTTTTGGAAATCTTTATCTGGTTGATTTTCACTCAAAGGATGCATCTCTTTCAACATGCCTTGTCTCTCAAACCTCAAAAGGTTGGTTATGGCAAAGAAGACTTGCACATGTTGGAATGCATCAATTGAAAAAGCTTTTATAATGTGATTTGGTTATTGGCTTAAAGGATGTGAATTTTGAAAAGTATAAACCTTGTAGCGCCTGTCAAACTGGCAAGCAAGTAGCTACTTCACATCCTATTAAGTGCGTTCTTTCAACTTGCAAACCTTTGGAACTGCTGCAAATGGATTTATTTGGACCTTCTGAGTTCCAAAGTATTGGGGGCAACAATTATGGCTTTGTTATTATTGATGATTTTACTCGCTACACTTGGGTTTTCTTTATTTCTCAAAAATCTAAAATCCCCAATGTTTTCAAAAGTTTTACAAAACGTGTTTCCACTGAATTCGAACTTTCTATCAAGAAAATCCGTAGTGATCATGGTGGAGAGTTTGTTAATTCGACTTTGGTTGATTTTTGTGATTCGCTCGGAATCAAACACAAATTTTCTAATTCCTACACTCCATAGAAAAATGGAATTGTAGAAAGGATAAATTGAACATTATTAGAAATGGCAAGAACAATGCTAAGTGAGTATGACACTCCTACTCGCTTTTGGGCTAAAGCCGTGCATACTGTTTGCTATTCTATTAATCGGCTTTATTTGCAACCTCTTCTAAACTTAACTCTTTATGAACTTCTTATTGGGCGTAAGCCAAACATTTCTTATTTTTGAGTTTTTGGTTGCAAATGCTACATTCTTAAGAAAAGAAATTTTGGTGGCAAATTTCATAGAAGAGTAGATGAAGGCTTTCTAGTCGGATACTCCACCACTAGCAAAGCCTATCGTGTTTTTAATAAGAATACAAGTTGCACTGAAGAATCTTGTGACATAGAATTTGATGAAACTAACGGCTCGCAAAAAGAGCAAGTCTCTCATGAAGTTTCAGGTGAAGATCTTCAAGAAGTCATGAAGAACATTACTATTGGAGATATCAAACCAAGAGAAGATGATCAAGAAGATGATGAGAACATTGAGGATGATGATCAAAATGTATCATCACCTCAAATTGATCCTCTAGAACCAAGTCAAGAAGAAGCAGCACAAGATGAAGCACCAAGATAGCACCAGACCATCATCAAGGATCACCCTCTAGATCAAATATTGGATGACATCAGTAAGGGTATTCAAACTCGCTCTCATATTGCTGCATTTTGTGAACATCATTCTTTTGTATCTTCTTTAGAACCTAAACATGTTAATGAAGCTTTAAATGATCCTGATTGGGTAAATGCCATGCATGATGAACTTAACAATTTTTCTAGGAATAAAGTTTGGACTTTAGTTGAAAGAACCAAGGATCATAATGTAATTGGAACAAAATGGGTTTTTAGAAATAAACAAGATGAAAATGGTGTAGTAATTAGAAATAAAGCTCGTCTTGTTGCACAAGGTTTTACTCAAGTCGAAGGCTTAGAATTTGGTGAAACTTTTGCACCTGTAGCAAGACTTGATGCTATTCGTATACTTCTTGCCTATGCATCATGTTTCAATAGTAAATTATTTCAAATGGATGTAAAAAGTGCATTTTTAAATGGGGAAATTTCTGAACTTGTTTTTGTTGAACAACCTCCCAGTTTTGAAGATCCTAAATTTCCAAATCATGTGTTTAAATTGTCTAAAGCTCTCTATGGTCTCAAGCAAGCTCCTCGAGCTTGGTACGGGCGACTTAGAGACTTTCTTTTATCAAAAGGTTTTAAAATTGGGAATGTTGACACAACTCTTTTTACTAAAAAGATTGAAAAAGATCTGTTTATTTGTCAAATATATGTTGATGACATCATTTTTGGATCCACTAATGAACATTTCTGTCATGAGTTTGGAGAAATGATGTCTAGGGAATTTGAGATGTCAATGATCGGTGAGTTAAGCTTCTTCCTTAGACTTCAAATCAAGCAACTCAAGAACGGTACGTTCGTGAGTCAAAATAAGTACGTGAAGGACTTGCTCAAGCGCTTTGGGATGGAAGATGCTAAGAAAATTAAAACCCCCATGGTGACAAATGGACATCTGGATATGGACAAAAGCAGCAAATTGGTCGATTCTAAACTCTCTAGGTCTATGATTGGTAGCTTGTTGTATCTTACTGCATCTAGGCCTGATATCATGTTCAGTGTGTGCTTATGTGCTAGATTTCAATCAGATTCTAAGGAATGTCATTTGATTGCTATTAAGAGAATCCTTAGGTATTTAAAATGCTATCCCAACCTAGGTCTTCGGTATCCGAAAGATGCAAACTTTGAATTAATTGGTTATTCGGATTCTGATTATGCTGGGTGCAAGATTGATCGAAAAAGTACATCTGGTAGCTGTCAGCTTTTGGGGAGATCTTTAGTATCATGGTCATCTAGGAAACAAAATTCTGTAGCTCTCTCCACCGTTGAAGCTGAATATGTGTCTACAAGAAGTTGTTGTGCTTAATTATTATGGATGAAGCAGACTTTTCTGGATTATGGAATTAAATTTGATAATGTGCCACTGTTGTGTGATAACGAAAGTGCCATTAAAATTGCTAATAATCCTGTTCAGCATTCCAGAACTAAGCACATTGAAATGCGGCATCATTTTATTAGAGATCATGTGGCAAAAGGAGATATTGATGTGAGCTATGTTAGAATAGACATGCAGCTAGCAGATATTTTCACCAAACCCTTAGATGAAACCAGATTTTTCTTTCTGAGAGGTGAATTGAACATTATTGATATCTCAAATGCTAGTTGATGTGTTATTTGTGTTAAAATATATTATAATATAATTTTATTCCCTCTCTGGTTAAATCATGCTTCGGGTCGAATTTGTCCAAACTGATAGTCGGTTCATCAAACTGACTGTCAGTTCCTTTGTTCAGGAGCCTGGTTGTAGCCTCTGGTCGAAGTCGTTGACCATGCTGACAGTCAGTTCCATAAACTGACTGTCAGTTATGTTCATCACTTGTGGTTGTAGCTCCTAGTCAAAGTCGGTGACCCACACTGACTGTCAGTTTCATAAACTGACTGTCAATTTCAAAACTCAGTTAGGTGAACTGATTGTCAATTTTGTACACTGACTGTCAGTTCCATGTTTCTGGTCTTGGAACTGACTGTCAGTTTATTAAACTGATTGTCAGTTGGGACCCACAAAACCCTAAAAATCCTCATCTCTGTTTTGTCCCTTCACCTCCTCTTTCGCCGCCGTTTGCCTCCTCTCACTGCCACCGCCGTTCCTACACCAGGTACCTCCTCGCCGTGCCGCGCCGCCGCCTCCTTGCGCCACATGCACTTTTGCCTCGCTGTCGCCGTACTTTCCCACTGCTTCATCGAGTGCCGTTGGGCCGAGGCTCGCCGTTGCTTAGCAGCACCTCGCCCCATCTCTTTGCCGTCTCTTCTCTCTATGACTATTCTGATCGACGTCGCTTCGTCGTTCACCGTTCCTCTGTTCAGCTCTGTTCGTTCAGGTCCCTGTTTTCCTTCTCTCCTCTGTTTTTCCTTGAGTATGTCGGATCAGCCATCCTCTTCTCGTTGCGTTGCCCGATGGAAGAATGCGGCAAACAGCCGTCATTCATCGGGTCAGCCGACGGAGACCAGTTCCTCTCCGCCACCTGAGCGTGTCCCCATAGATTACTCCCGGTGGCACGCGAGTCGCCTTCGCTCCCTTCGCTCCACCAACCCCTATCTCTCGCCGCATCCCACTGGTCGCGACGCATGCGACATCCTCACCTTCTACACGAACTTCCACCTTGATCTCTTCACCATCATTTACAACCGAGTCCCCATATTCGCCCATCGTTCTCTATCCTGATAGACGACTGCCTCTCGTGCAGGCATCGTCTCCTTGGCAGATTCCTTCGCCTCCGTTGGGATCCACGATTTAGTTGCTAATTCCTCCCTCCACTGGGCTAATGAGCCCATTCGTCAATTCTACTCCTCTGTTTTTATTTCTCCCCAGCGCAACTCGCTGACCTTCATGACGGGCCTCCAAGTTCACACCATCACGAAGGAGCAGTTTGAGGCTACGCTTGGACTGGTTCGCCCTGCTTCTGGGCGCCAGCTCCATACTCTCCCCGACCTCGAGCATCGGGAGGTGGCCATGCTCTATTCTGGCCCCTTCCAGCTCCGTCACATCGCCGGCCTGCGCCGCGATGTCGACCTGGCCCTTAGGATTCTTCATCTCACTTTGGCCCCTATGACCGGAGACAGGGCCAGAGTCACATACCTTGGCCTCCACGTCCTGATTACTATCTTCCAGGAGGAGCCATTCGATGTTGCTGATCTCATCATCAGTGAGATTCAGCACGTCCTTCTTTCTTTGCATCGCCAGCTGTTGTATGCTCCATACATCATGGTGATGCTTCTGCACATCCGGGCCATTGACTCAGAGCTCCCTCGGCCCCACCATCCTCTTCAGTTCTACCCTCCAAGTCAGGCCGATCGTCGTCTTGGTGCCCGGCCTGCAGCTACTGCTGACCCTGATTCTCCCGCATCTGATGATGATGTTGCGGGGAAGTCAGAGGATGAGACTCCAGTTCAGGCATCCGATCCAGCACCGGCTGCAGACCCAGGCATCGGATCTTCCTCGGCATCTCAGCTCCAGCAAGTCATCTAGACCCAGCAGCAGATCCTGCACACACAGCAGGAGCACTATCAGCTGTTGCTTCGACTGGTTGCTCAGCAGGAGGAGATACTACCCCGGCTGCCTTTGTCTGCTTCTCCAGCCCCTCGCAAGAGGGCGCGCCCAGGTGTTTCTTCACCAGGCTCAGCTTCAGGGCCTGCTGCTCCAGTTCTGGCTCCAGCATCTCCAGCTGCAGCTCCCGCTTCGACTCCTCCAGCATCACCAGCCGTCGACCCATCTGGATCTCCCGCAGGCTCCGGAGATACAACAGTCCTCGGCTTCTCTGATGATGATGAGCCTTAGGCTCTATTTTTTTTATTAGCTCCCTTTTTGTGCTTGATGCCAAAGGGGGAGAATATTTTATGACTTTATGATTTGTGGATGATTATGTTGAATTCTTTTGTTATATGGATTATGACCTTTTATATATGATGTCTGGATATTGGATATGATGTTTTGGGATTGTGATGCTCTGATTTTTTTTTTGATATATGTAATGTATATGTGTGATGATCTGATATGTATGGTTGGTTTATGCTCTGATATCTGTGTTGTTTTTATGAGTATGATATGATATACATGTGTGTATGATGTATGCTCTGGACTCATATGAGTGATTATACTTGACATATGATGCCATACACTCAGGGGGAGTTATTCACTTGTTCTTTCATTTTTTTTAAACACTTGTTGTCATCAATCATCAAAAAGGGGGAGATTGTTGCATCTAGGCCTTTATGCCTAACCCTAATTTTGATGATTAACGAAAATAAAGTGTTTCAGACTAACTGTGCTTTTGAGACTTTTGATACAGAGTTCTGTTGGGAAGAAATGCAAGATGATCAAGATGAACCCGACGTAAAATAAAAAGCATCAGTCGCAAACAACAAGGTCAAGACGCAAATCGCGAAATACAAAGGACCTAAGGTAATATGAGTTTTTATTTTTTACCTATCTCGGTGTTTGGAGTTCAATCGGTTTAGGAATTTATTTCTTAGATTTAACCGTACTATAAAGAGGGGTTGCAAAGTCCTTTCTACATTTCCAACATAAACCGAGAAACTTAGGTCACTGTATTACATTCATTTTAGATGGATTTGATTTGACTTTGGTTTGAAAGATTTAGATTTTTAGTTGCGCTTTTGACAATAGAAGAGTTTATCCATTTTCTAGAAAGATATAGGCAGATCTGGATTTTTCTTCTTTTGATAAAAAGATTGGCCTTAAAATTATCTTTCAAATGAGCTATTAAAATCTTAAATCAGATCTTTGGATTAAAAGTTATAACTATTTTTATCCATGCTGACTGTCAGTTTGCTAAACTGACTGTCAGTTCGTATTGTCAGTTTTGTTAACTGACAGTTGTCCAGAGAGGTTGTTTTTTGAGCCAAAATTTTTGAACTAAACTGATTGTCAGTTTGCTTTTCGACCTCAGCTGGTTTCTTTGAGTTTCTATTTGATCTGGTCGCTTTTGTGGTCGAACTGACTTCCAGTTTGGACAACTGATTGTCAATTTGTATTATCAGTTTCCATATACGACCACAAACGGCTAGCAATGTTTTATCTGTGATTTTTGTCAGCCGTTGAATTTTGAACTAACTGTCAGTTCCTCATACTGACTGTCAGTTTGCACTGATTTATTTCCTTTTTCGACCTGAAACAGCTAGCTGTGTTTTCTCTGAATTTTACTTCTTTCTGGTCGTGACCCAAACTGACTGTCAGTTTGTATAACTGACTGTCAGTTTGTGCTGCTAGTTTTCAGCTCGAGCTCCAACGTCTCTTTTGAGCACTTGTTTTACACATCCAGTAGCCTCTCATTCATATTCACTCTTGAGCTTTAGTTCTTATACAAAATCTTTATCTTTTGATCAAGTCGAGTGATTTTCAGATCCACCGAGTGCTTTCTGTTCGCATCATTTGCATCCTATTAGTTTCTCGGTGATTGTTGGAGGTCTAGAGAAGACCTTGGAGCTTATTACTCTTGGTGAACGCCCTCACCTAGACGGTTTGGTGGCGTGGCCGTTGACCTCTCCTGTTCGGAGGTTGTTGGAGAGGGTCGGCAAGTTTGTATAAGGCATCGGTGCTCGCCTTTCCGGAGTGGACAAGGAGCAACCATTAGTGAGAAATATCCTTCGTGGATATTGAAGCAAGACTCATTCACTTGAGTGCTTCAACGAGAATTAGGGGAGACTGGGCAAGTCTCCGAGACCTCGGTAAAAATCGTTGTGTTCGTTCTCTCTGTCTCTTCATTTCAATATATTAAATTGCTTTTGATTCTTCTCTTTGCAACATTTGTTTTTAATTGAAAAGTTTTAAAGCCTCCTATTCACCCCCCCTCTAGTCGGCATCCTTGATCCTACAGGACTATCACAGTCGGTCCTGACATAAAAACTGTCTCTAATGTTACTATCACAAGCGGTTTTGAGTTAAAAGCCTTCTATAATATTGAAAGAACTTTGAGAATTCGAAGCGTTGGACACTGTTGGGACTATCACAGTCGGTCCTTACATAAAAACCGTCTATAATGTGACTATCACAGACGGTTTTGAGTTAAAAACCGTTTGTGATATTGAAAGAACGTTGAGAATTCGTAGCGTCGGTCACTGTTGGGACTATCACAGTTGGTCCTTACATTAAAACCATCTATAATCTGACTATCACAGACTTTTTTTACCTCAGAACCGTCTGTGATATTCGAAGCACGTTGAGAACTCGAAGTGTCGGACACTTTTGGGACTATCCAACCAAATAGGCCCAACTTCTATATTGTTTCTAAATTTTTTTTGTTCGCCATAAAAAATATGTTGCACCACAGTCGCGTTTGGCATGCCACAATGTCATCCAGCCAAATAAGCCCAACTTCTATATTCTTTCTATATTATTTGCATGGGACCTGCGACTTCTATATTGTTTCTATATTATTTGCAGGGCTCCGAAAGACTACCCTCACGCGCCAAAGATTGCCGCTTCCATGTATATGATCGCGATAGTTGTTCCTTGATCGCACACAGTGCACATACCTTTGTATGGTCGATTGTTCGCCAAAAGCTAAAGAAAGATAAAGAAAGAGGGAAGATAGCATGCAGTCCAAGAACGTGCAGGAAAATTGGAAAATTGGCAGAAGAACAAATTTTTCATTAATTTTTTTTGATCACTTACAAAAAAAAGTAAAAATACAAAATGCTAGGTCAAGGAGTGGTCTTAGCCCTGGCTGCATCAGTTTGACTTGCAGCCAAGACACAGGACTCCTCCAGCGACAACTTGTCATTCTGAGGATCTACTACTACCGCGTCGAGAAGGCAGGCGACCTCCCTCAGCTTTGCGATGGTATCCTTCATAGTCAAATCGCAGCTAGCGATGGTCATATCCGCGGCTTGCTTACCTCGCGAAGACACCTCGTCCTCACGCTAGCATTATCACCATCCGTCTTCATGCACTGAATGCGATGGAAGAGATCGTCCAGGTCAAGCCGTAGCTGAGTGTGCTTCTCTGTAAGGAGCTTGTGCTCCTCCTCGAGGGCCCTCAGCTTGCCTTTCACCTTGCCCGAGTCTTCCACGGCTCCCCTTCCCTGTGTAAATCAACAGGTCAAGAATGTATTGAACAGGGATTAACAATACAGGGGTAAGTCCAAAAGATTGAGAGTTCTTACCGGGGAGGGCGAGGCTGACGATGCCATTGAGGATGCCATTGGCGCAGAGAAGCTAAGGAGTCAAACAGTTTGAGAATTATCAAAACTTGTAAAATAAATGGCAATTATTCCACTGTCAAGCTATTTATAGAATTTCCAAGGTGACGCTTCGTGTTCGCCTAGGCGCCGCATGAAGATCGAAGACCGAAATGAACACAGTTGAGAATTCGAAGCGCTGGCACTATTTAGAACAGTCGATTCTGATATTAGTACTGTCTCTAATACTACACTATCACAGTCGGTTCTGAGTTCAAAACCGATTGTATATATAACAGTCGGTTTTGATAATGGAACCATCTGTGATATTCTAGTTATCACAGACAGTTCTCAGTTGAGACCCGATTGTATCTATCACAGTTGGGTTTTAGTTTAAAACCGTATGTGATAAGTAGACTATTACAGACGGTTTTGTGTTCAAAACCATCTGGTTGACTATCACAGTTGGTTTTGACATCAGAACCGACTATGATAACTTAACATATTCTCCCGACAGGCCTTCGCAGACGGTGTTCCATTGAAAAGTTCATAACCATCTGTGATGTGCCGTCTTGGATGTCTTTTTCTGTGGTAATGTGGTTTCATCGTGTCTTCGGTATCGACCTGTACGCCACCTCCAAATGGACGCATCTCATCAAATTGATTATATTCTTCCTCGTCTATGACATTTTCAACTCCAATAATCCTTCTCTTGCCATGAAGGACAACGTACCACTTTTTATTGGTCGGGTCAGTGACATGAATGACTTGAATGGCTTGCTTTGCAAGTATGAATGGCTCATCTTTATAACCAACGATCGATATCTAAAGAAGTGAAACCTAACTATCAACCTTCACACCCTGTGGGATTTGGACCCATCGGCATCGAAACAGGGGAATCTTGAATAGTACGTAATCAAGATTCCAAATTTCTTCTATGAACCCTTAGTACGAGTTCAATCCACTTACTACCCTTGTTGGGCCTGTCTCGCTGAACTCCTCATGAAAAGCTTCTACACTCACTCCACTATTTTGCACAATGCTCTTTTGATCTTGAGTTTTTGTGTAAAATGTGTACTCATTGATGTCATATCCCTGCTATGTCTGTACAGTAAATGTTGGCCCTTTTGTGAACCATTTAAGATTCTCACTTGCGGACTCCCTAGTGATTCACACTTTCATCCACGCGTTGAATCGACTGTTATGTTATCTCGTGATCCAAACCTCGGATCGGAGAAGATTGTCTTGTCATATCATCTCCTTGTGCTCGTCGATGTGCGGAGACACCTTCGTCATGTGTTGCAAGACCCAAAAATGTGCTTTCGATTACATATCGAAATCAAGAGTGATTTTTCTCCGTCCAATAAGTCCAATGCCATCAAGCCTCCCCTCGTGACGAGACATAGGAACTCCTATTTCTTCTACCTCGGCCATGTAATCTACGCAGAACGCAACAACCTCTTCCGTTGCATAACCTTCGACAATGCTACCCTCCGGCCGAGAGCGATTCCTCACGTAGGCGTTAAGTACACCCATATACCTCTCGAATGGATACATATAACATAGTAACACGGGTCCACATATCTTGATTTCTCTTACAAGGTGGACAGTGAGATGGACCATGATATCAAAAAACGATGGAGGAAAATACATCTCAAGCTGACAGAGAGTTCGAACCACCTCGCTCTGTAGAGAATCTAGTCCCTCGGGATCAATGGCCTTGCAAGAAATTTCATTGAAGAAATAACACAGCCTCGTGATTGTCTCTCTGAACTTATGCGGCAGAATACTCCGGATGGCAAGACGAAGGATTTCTGTCATCAACACATGACAATCGTGAGACTTCATACCAAGCAATTTCAAATCACCCATGGACACAAGCTTTTTCATATTTGCGGAGTAACCTGATGGAACTTTAGCACCATAGAGACACTTACAAAGTTCTGTCCTCTCAGCCTTGCACAAAGCATAGCAGGCGGGGGGAGGTATATACAGCCTTTCTCGTCCTCTCTCGGTGCTAGCTCGGGCTTGATTTTCATTTCGATCATGTCACACTGCACATTGACGCCATCCGTTGTCTTCCCCAGAATGTTCAGCAATAGGCCAATTAAACTGTCGCAAACATTCTTGTTGGGGGAAATCTCCGCGGGACTAAGTCCAGGTAAGTTGCGCCGCCATTCGCCCGGGGACGCGGCCTCCGGTGCCATCCCGGGCGCCGCCATTTGGCTCCCGGGACCTGGCCTCCGGTGCCGTCCTGGGCGCCGCCTTTTTGGCCCTCGGGACCTGGCCTCCGGTGCCGTCCCAGGCGCCGCCATTTGGCTCCCGGGACCTGGCCTCCGGTGCCGTCCTGGGCGCCGCCTTTTTGGCCCCCGGGACCTGGCCTCCGGTGATGTCCCGGGCGCCGCCATTTGGCTCTCGGGACCAGGCCTCCGGTGCCGTCCCGGGCGCCGCCATTCGCCCGGGGATGTGGCCTCCAGCGCCTCTGTCGAACCCCCATTTGAGGAATCTGGTGGCAACCGCCCAGGTGGGTTGCACTCAGAAAAGGTACATTGCAGCTCACAACAACAAGATGCATTATATAAAAATGCGAGTAATTAAAAACAAGTGCTGATCACAAGGACCAATATTACAATAACTTAGAGCCAAAATGACGCATTTAAATGTTGATACAAATTAGGGAGTTTTCGACACAAAGGTCGGCACAAAATGAAACAACAATAATAAGCAAAAGGACTTCATCAGTCTTCTTCTTCTGCAGCAGCGGTGTACGGGCCTTCTCCACATCTGACTCCACCTTGGTGCATAACCCTCTATCAAGCTTGGTCTTCAGTTTCTTCTTCTTGTTCCACATTGGGTTCAAGACCGTAAGATTCAGGGTCGACGAATCCTTCTTCTAAATTCGTTTGTAAAAGCAAGGGTGAGCACATTGTCCACATGGTGCTCAACAAGTCCCAAATAAGAATGCAAGCATATATAGATGAGGGGGAAATTTCTCACAGAATAGCTCTTTGGCTTTGTATATGTATATAGGATAGATTTTCACACTTGGTTTTTGGAGAAAAGACCTTTATTTTCAAAAGCAGTGCTTTTAAAACTCTAAGCTAAATTCTCAGAAAATGTTGTGTGTGGCGGTCTTTCATGAGTCACCACTTTATTCTGATTTTGTGAAAACTTTCCAAAAGCTACTTGTGCTGCATCGACGTGAATAGAATCCACAGTGCGCAGACTCCATAACCTGGGAGCTCAGGGTATCCGATACTTTTTAAACTTTGCAAAGGTGTACCACCTTAATCCACCGATCATTCGGCTTTCAAGTCGGTACCTCTCCATGCGACTCTTACGCATGTGACAAGGCCGAGATGACACAACAATTTACAGTCCTAGCATTAACTATTCCCTGCCCAGTAAATAGACAGTCAAGTCTCAAGTACCGTTGTGGGTCCTCCCCACTGCCTTACTTCCTAGCCCGGATCTATGTTCTCGCAAGACACATAGCCTCTCTTGATTACATTCGCGCACGACTTAATCTGGCATAGGGCGTCTTCCTTCTTTCCACCTTTTCCTCTCATGATTTTTCTGAACTCACATCACTCATGGCCTTCTGCGGCCCGCCCACCAGCTCTCGCAAGACATTGGATCGACAACCATTGCAGGGAAAAGCTAATACTAAAGAAAGCTACTAAGTTGCGCCCGTCCCATAAACAGGCAAGTGGTTGGTACGTTTTTCATGCCGCATAGAAGCACAGCACAAGGTTCTAGTCCTTATGAATCTCTAGTAAGGAGTCTTTCACATTCCCAGCGCGCACACAGCACCATCCACTCAAACCATCCTCACTATCGATTCCAATCACATTTTCTTTCACAAAAGGGTTTTGAATATACTTTTCTCATATGTGACCATTCAACATTTATCATATTATCTTGAGCATAGTATAGCCTAAGCATGATATTCTAGGGTGACAAGGGTGCAGGAATATTCAATGTCAAAAGGGGCTTTACAATCTTTTAGGTCATATCTAATCACTTTATTGAAACATAGTTCTTATTTGAACTTAAGGCATGCATATACTTGAAAACAATTAACTTATTTCATTTCAAAATATTAGGCTAGACATGATCAAGGGTTTGAGACTTGCCTTGCAGTGATGGGTCTAGCTGCTCAGATGAATCCTCGAAGATCTCCTCAGTTCCTTCAACGTCTGGTTCCACGGCGGATGCAAACAACAAATACACACTATATAAGCATACAAGTACTAGAAAATAATACGTAAATACATCATGCATGCAGGGGTAAGGGTTTGGACAAGGCCACTTGACATTGATCGAAGAGATGGGCTCAAAAGGACTTGAATGTCGAAAGGCTGACATTCGGCTCATGGCTTGATATAGCCCTAAATTGGTTCTAGGTCTGTTTTCTGGAGATGTGGCAATAGGAAATATTGTAGAGCATGGTTCAAAAGGCTTAGTGGACAAAGTGGCATTTCAATTGCTCAAATGTAACAAGTCTAAATCATCTAATGCCACTAGTGGACATGCACTGACATAGTGCTAGACATGGCCAGAAACTAGGGCATTGGATAACTTTTGACTCAGGACTCCAAT
Organism: Pharus latifolius; assembly: GCA_019359835.1. Taxonomy (NCBI): domain Eukaryota; kingdom Viridiplantae; phylum Streptophyta; class Magnoliopsida; order Poales; family Poaceae; genus Pharus; species Pharus latifolius. The sequence goes on along the minus strand of CM033324.1, from coordinate 20,012,395 downwards.
TGATGCACAACTTTGTCTAGGGTTTAGGCATTGATAACAGCTACAAAACTCTCAACAGGCTCAAGGGCAGAAAGTGGCCGGAAGGTGGCCAAATCCGGTGAGCAAGCACGGTGGTCTGGACATGAACTGAACCATTGAACAGCAATCTTGGCATGATCATAACTTTTGATCCAGGTCGATTCAGGAGTTGGGCTAGTAGACAATATTGCTCAGGGTACTGAGATCTATCTAAGGGACAAAGTGTGCGGGGCTAGATCGGCCGAGGAGAAATTCCGGTGACCGGCGCTGGAGAAGACGACTCCTAAATTGGGCGTTTTCGATTTAAAGAGTTTGAAGTCGATTCATTGCTCAGGGAGTGAGAGGGTGAGGTGAGGGGGCTATTTGTAGGGTTAATTCGGCCGGAGAATGGCCGGAGAAGCTTGGCGACGAGGACCAGTTCACTGGTGGCGCGCAAACTACAGAAAGGTTATGATCGCTGCTCAATTTTGGAATCTAAGTTTGTAGGCTTGCTCAAAGGGGTGTACTGAACAATTTTCATCACTGGCACGAGGATTAATTCGGATTGAATCGGCCAGCATTGAGGAAACAGGGAATTTGGGATTTTTCGACGATCGCCGGCGTTAGGGTTCGTCGGGGGCCAATTAGATGCTATGGTATGAAGAGAGGGATGAAGGGAGCTTACTGGTGGCGTTGGTTTGGAGAAAGAAGCTTCGGGCGAAGCTGGCGCCGTGAGCTTCAGGAACTGCTCGCCGGGGAAGATCTTCGCGGCGGCGCTGGAGAACTCAGCTGCTCTCTGGTGGTGGAGGCTAAGGCTTACAAATGCGGGTGGTGTGAAGAGATGCTGGGCAAAGGGGGGGGGGCTTTATATAGCCACGGGATTGAGCTCTCGGGAGCTGCAGCAATCGCCGGGGAGATTTTCCTTCTGGCGCTGGGGCGGTCATCGAGGTACTTCGGGACATGGCGGGGCTCTGCCAAAGGCGGAGCATCGCGCAAAATCGGGATTTCGTCAGGAAGGCGAGATGATGATCTCCGGGATGGCAGCCATGTGGCGTGGAGCTCCTGACAACAGCAGGCACGCGCGCGCGCGGGGAAGAACACGGCACAGCGCGGTGAACTGCTTCCACGGTGGCGATACAGTTGTGCGCGGTGAAGGCTTTGTGGCTATGAAGGTGGCAGTGCGAGGAACTTCGCCGGCGGCGACTTCAACGGCGAGGCAAAATGGCGGGCGCTGGTTGAAAACGGCACAGGGACCTGGTTGCAAACTTTGGACTGAAATGTGACGATTTGGACTGAACTGTAAAGGTTTTGGCTCGGGAATTTGGGCCTATTTGCAATTCTGAAGAACTGAAGGGCTGATTTGAATTCTGACTTTGCAGATGAGTGCTACTAAATGTCTTAGACTTATCCAGCAGGAAAAATGGTGAAATCCGATAAGATCTGGTGGTTTTGGCAAAAATCGAAAACAGGGTAATTAGGGTAAACAGGGTAATTAGGGTTTGAAACTTTTGTCGACGCTGAAACTAGGGTTTTTGGAAAAATGTTCAAAAAAATGTTCAAAAAAAATGAAAGAAAGGTAATCACTTGATCAGATCTGGATTTGGAGATGATCTGGGACTTTTAGCCTTTTTGGGTTTTCTAAAAGGACTAAACTAAAGCACTTTTGGACTGAAATGTAAAAACGATCTGGGAGATGAAGTTTAGCTGCCAACTTTTTAGGTTAAGGTAGTGGCATACCTAAGATCAAGATAGGGTTGAGATAACAGGGATTCCAAGGAAGATATGCTGAGTCGCAAGCAGAAAAGATAGCCAAAAATAGGGATGTTACAGCCTCCCCGGGCACCGCCATTTGGCTCCTGGGACCTGGCCTCCGGTGCCGTCCCGGGCACCGCCTTTTTGGCCCCCGGGACCTGGCCTCCAGTGCCGTCCCAGGCGCCGCCATTTGGCTCCTGGGACCGGGACTCCGGTGCCGTCACGGGCGCCGCCATTCGCCTGAGGATGTGGCCTCCGGCGCCTCCCCGGGCGCCGCCATTTGGCTCCTGGGACGCGGCCTCCGGTGCCGTCCCGGGCGCCGCCATTTGGCTCCCGGGACGGGACCTGGCCTCCGGTGCCGTCCCGGGCGCCGCCTTTTTGGCCCCCGGGACCTGGCCTCCGGTGCCGTCCTGGGCGCCGCCATTTGGCTCCCGGGACCTGGCCTCCGGTGCCGTCCCGGGCACTGCCTTTTTGGCCCCTGGGACCTGGTCTCCGGTGCCGTCCCGGGCGCCGCCATTTGGCTCCCGGGACCGGGCCTCCGGTGCCGTCCCGGGCGCCGCCATTTGGCTCCCGGGACCGGGCCTCCGGTGCCGTCCCTTCGCCCGGTGATGTGGCCTCCGGCGCCTCCCCGGGCGCTGCCATTTGGCTCCCGGGACCTGGCCTCCGGTGCCGTCCCGGGCGCCGCCATTCACCCAGGGATGTGGCCTCCGGCGCCTCCCCGGGCGCCGCCATTTGGCTCCCGGGACCTGGCCTCCGGTGCCGTCCCGGGCGCCGCCTTTTTGGCCCCCGGGACCTGGCCTCCGGTGCCGTCCCGGGCGCCGCCATTCGCCCGGGGATGTGGCCTCCGGTGCCGTCCCGGGCGTCGCCATTCAGCCGGGGACGGGGCCTCCGTTGCCGGTCCCGGGAGCCGCCTTTGGTCCGGAGACCTGGCCTCCGGCGCATGTCCCGGGCCTTATTGCCCTTCTAGTGGTAAAGTCTCGAGTTGATTTGTCACGTGCAGGTCACGCGAGGAGCGCCTCAGGAATCAGCAACCACCTGTCAAGCATCCAAGACGTTTGACCGGGAGAAGGACGTTCCTACCCTTCAATCCGACGGTGGCTTCCGGGGTAGTTTAGGCTTTTTGCTTCTTTTTGGGGCTATAAATAGCCCTTGTACCCCTCAGTTGTAACCAAGTGATTCATTTGTTGGAATAGCCAAAAACTAATTGGTGTGCTCCGGAAGCCTCTCCCCCGGAGAGAGCCTCCCCAGCCGACTCCGGTCGGGAGCGCACCAACAGGACTGGGGCCCCCACCGGGACCCGAACCGGTATAAATCCGTGTCATTTCTTGTGCTTGTTCGGTGGGGGAGGACCGGTCATCGGGTCAACCGGCGCCACGTAATCTTCGCTAGGATCGTTCTTAAAACCTGCCGGGGTACTCGCAATGCCACGACAGTTGGCGCCGACCATGGGGACTCGTGACAAGACGCCATGGCTCCCCCAAGAACAAGGGCTCGCACCCTTCCCGGTGACGCCAGTCTAGGAGACCCGCGCCACCCGTCTGGGACACTGTTGTCCCGGCGCTTCCGCCCGGAGGCGGCCTGGCCCAGGTACCGCCCCCCTCCTTTCCTCTTAACTTAGGTGCTTCCACCTCCAGGTCGTTCCCGGTGACCGCGGGGACCTCTGCCGGGACCAGTCTCCCCCCGACGGCTCCCCCGGCTCCTCGGGACGCCCTGCTTGAGGCTCTAGTGGAGGGCCAGCTCCGCGCCCAGCGCTCCATGGATGAGCTGCTCAGCGTGTTGGCGCGGCCTCCGAGCCCCACATTTGCGTCGCACCTGTACTCGTGGACTATGCCCCCGTTTATGGGTTACCCGGCGGCCCCTCCGGCCTCTGGGGGTCTGTCCGCCCCGTATGATCCTGCCGGGGGGTTCCCTCCCCCTGCGGGATATACGTCCGGATCCTTCCCGGCACCTGGGCCCGTCCCGGTGTCGGGAGGCTACTTCGTGCCAGGGCCCTTCGTGGCACTAGGGGGGGTACCCCGTCCCAGGCCTATTTCCGGGGCCGGGAGCCCAATTCATGCCGGGGGTTTTCCCTACGCCGGGAGCCAGTCCCGCCCCCCGCGTCGCGTTTACCGCACCGGGGACGGTCGACAGAGTAGCTCCCGTGCCTCAGCGGACTTCCCCCCGCATGGGCTCCCCGATTCCGGATGTCGCCAGGGGGGCTCCCCCCTCGTCGGTTCCGGATGTTACAGGGGCTTCCGCCTTTCCGGTTCCGGTCGTTCCTACTGGGGCCCCCTCCACTTCGGTTCCAAACGTCGCCGTGGGCGCCCCCTCCCTGGTCCCGGATAATACAGGGGCTTCCCCCTTTCCGGTCCCGGGGGTCTTCATTGGGGGTTCCCCCCAGCCGGCCCCGGAAGCCTCCGGGCCGGCAGCTACAGTGCATAAGCTCCCTCCCTCGACGGAACAGGTCCGTTTCGCCCGGGGGGAGGTCGAGAAAATGCGTTCACCTGAGCGCGGGGAAGAACTTCCCCCCGGTCGCGGTCGCGGGGAGCCTCGCTCTCGCACCGGTCGGGGGAAGAGACCCGCTGAAGAGCCAATCTCTCCGGAGAATAGCCCGGACGTCCGGGAACTCAGTCCCGGCCCGGAGGAGAAGCGTCGCCACCGCCATTCCGGCGGGCCTCTCAGACCGCTTCCAGACTCAGACAACGAGGGCGTGCCCCCCGTCAAAGAAGACAGCGACCGGGACTCCCCCCGGGAAGTGTAGGGGGCTAATCAGCCCCTGTGCCGAAGACTTCGCAGCATCCGGTGGCCGCGGCCCTACCGTCCTCCGCACATCGAGCACTATAACGGTGAGGCAGACCCTTACGAATTTGTGCAGGTTTACTCCACTACCATCTCCGCAGCCGGGGGGGGACGAGACGGTACAATGCAATGTCTTCCCCCTCTACCTCACCGGCATCGCCCGCTCCTGGTTCTACAACCTAAAGGCCGGCTCCATCAAGTCTTTTACGCAGCTCAAGCGGGAGTTCTGTGCGAACTTCCAGGGGAACTATGTGCGTCCCCTGGACTCTTCGCAGCTGTACACTGTCCGACAGAGGACTGGGGAAACCATCAGAAGCTTCTTCAAGCGCTTTGCTCAGGTGAAAGAGTAAAGTGGCCCACGTCCCCGACTCTACGGTCATCGAAGCCTGCAAAAGCGGCATCCTCCTGGGGGAGCTCCACCGAAGGCTCTCCCGGAGCTGCCCCTTTTCCGCCGACGAGCTCTTCAACGTACTCGAAAAGTACGCTCGGGCGGAGGAAGACGACATTTGGAGGAAGACCCAGGGGGCTCCCGCCCCCGCCGACCGGGGGGCCAGGGATCCCCTCAAGCACCTTAGGCAGGGGGGCCGTAACTAGCCACGGCCTCGGGACACCTTTGTCCTCGAGGGCGTAGGCGGCTCGCGCGACCCCTCGAGGGGCAACCGCCCCTTCCCCAAGCCGAAAGGCCATGGGGGAGGACAGCCTTCGCGCGGCCGGGAAGGCCCCACGGGGGGAAGGCGGGAAGGACCGTGGTGCAGCTTCCACGGGTCCAGTACCCACGCTACCTGAGACTGCAGCCAGCTATTGCAGCACTTCGCGGCGTTCCTCGACCAGTGCAGGTAGGGGGAGGGGACTCCGGCCTCCTTGCTCCCTTGGCCAGCTGTTCCGGCCCTTCCCGCTCCCGCGGGGGGGGGGGGTCAGCAGATGCAGGAGGGGGAGCCTTCAGAAGCTCTCCCCTTTCAAACTTCTCAGCGCCGCATCAACGTCATCATGGGAGGGTTCACCTCCGGGCGCGACTCTAAGCGCCAGCGTAAGGAGTACGCGCGCGAGGTCAAGGTTGTGGGGGTGCTACACGCGTCTCCCCCACCTAAGTGGTCGGACGTCCCCCTCACCTTCACTGCAGAAGACGCGTGAGGGGTTCACTTCCCCACGACGATGCGCTCATCGACTCCGCGACCATCTACAACTGCCACCTGGCCCGTATGCTTGTGGACGGCGGGAGCTCCGCCGACGTCCTATTCCTGAAGGCCTTCAAAGAGATGCAGGTCGATGAGAAGCTCCTGCAGCCCGCTGCAGGGCCCCTGCAAGGTTTTGTCCCGGGGAAGGCGATCCACCCCGTGGGCAAGGTATATCTTCCTATGACATTCGGCACACCGGAGAACTACTGGACCGAGTTGGTCCGCTTCGACGTAGTGGACCTCCCCTCCTCCTACAACGCGATAATGGGGAGGACCACAATCAACCGGCTGGGGGCTGCCACCCATCAAAACTACCTTTGCATGAAGATCCCCGGGCCGCATGGTGTGATCACCGTCCGGGGAGACCAAGACATGGCCCGTGCTCTATATGAGCGCGTTGCGGCCACCATCGGAAGCGTCAACTTCATAAAGACAGCCGGGGGGGAGGCTTCTCCCCTAGAACTAGACGCTGCTGCGCCACCGCCCGGGAGGCCTATCCTTAAGCCACGTCTGGAAGGGGGCCTCCGGAAGGTCCTGCTGTCCCCGGGCAATGAAGACAAAACCGTCCGGATCGGGGCGGAGCTCCCCGAGGAGCACGCAGCGCAACTTGCGGCTTTTCTGCGTGAAAACTCTGATGTTTTTGCGTGGAAGCCTTCGGACATGCGGGGCGTCGCCCGGGAGGTCATTGAGAACAAGCACGCAGTGGCCCCCGGTCACCCCCCGGTCAAACAGAAGCTGCGGAAGCTCTCGCTCGAGCGCCAAGAGGCAATCAAGGTGGAGATCACCCGGCTCCGAGAGGCGGGGTTCATTCAAGAGGTCCTGCACCCCGAGTGGCTCGCGAACCCCGTCCTCGTCAAGAAGTCAACCGGAAGGTGGCGGATGTGCGTGGACTTCACCGAACTTAACCGCGCTGCCCAAAAGACAACTTCCCGCTCCCGCGGATTGATCAGCTCGTCGACTCCACTGCGGGGTGCGAACTCATGAGCCTCCTAGACGCCTACTCAGGCTACCATCAAGTCCGGATGGCGAAAGGTTACGAGGAAAAGACGAGTTTCATAACTCCCCTCGGAACCTTCTGCTACGTCCATATGCCCTTCGGGCTCAAGAACGCGGGGGCAACTTTCCAGCGCCTCATGATGCTGGTCTTCAAAGATCAGGTCGGCCGCAACGTCGAAGTCTACATAGACGACGCGGTCGTCAAGAGTCCGCGCGCAGCCTCCCACATCGACGATTTGGCTGAAACCTTCCGCAACCTCCGCGCGTTTGGGCTCAAACTCAACCCGGAGAAGTGCGCCTTCGGGGTACGCGGGGGGAAGCTCCTAGGTTTCCTCGTGTCCCAGCGGGGCATTGAGGCAAACCCCGAGAAGATCCGGGCATTCTTAGATATGCCCCCGCCGCGTTCCGTCAAGGATGTCCAGCGGCTCTCTGGCCGCCTAGCCGCGCTAAGCCGCTTCGTCTCCCAGTCGGGGGAGCGAGGCCTCCAGTTCTTCAAGATCCTCCGAGGGCTCGAGGGGTTCCGCTGGAGCCCCGAGGCCCAGGAGGCGTTCGACGACCTCAAGAAGTACCTCACGAGCCCTCCAATGCTCGTGAGTCCGTCTCCAGAAGAGCCCTTGCTCCTCTACCTCGCCGCGACCCCCGTCGCCGTCAGCGCAGTCTTGGTGATGGAGCGAGGGGGGCAGCAGCGTCCCGTGTACTACGTGAGTGAGGCCCTCCAAGGGGCCAAAACTCGGTACACGGAGATGGAGAAAATCTGCTACACCCTCCTGATGGCGTCCCGGAAGCTTCGCCATTACTTCCTGGGGCACCCCATCACCGTCCCGTCGTCCCTCCCCCTAGGGGAGGTACTGCGGAACAAAGAAGCCACCGGCGGGATCGGGAAGTGGGGGGCCGAGCTCGCCCCCTTCTCCCTGTCCCTTACCGGCCATTCCGCCATCAAGTCGCAGGTCCTCACCGACTTTGTCGCAGAGTGGACTCCCGCCTCTGGGTCCGGGGACGAAGACCTCCCTGTGCCGCCCCGACGCAGTGATCATTGGACCCTCATGTTCGATGGGTCGCTGTGTCTCGCCGGGGCTGGTGCGGGAGTAGTCCTCCGGAGCCCCGAGGGGAAGGAACTCGAGTACGCCACACGGTTCGAGTTCCCCGCAATCAACAACGTCGCCGAATACAAGGCTTTGCTCCTCGGGATGCTCCTTGCGTGCTCCCTGGGGATCCGGCGCCTCCTAGTCAAGGGAGATTCTCAGCTCGTAGTTTGCCAAATGGACAAGTCTTACCTGTGCCATGACGCAAACTTAAGTCTTTATTTGCAGGAAGTGCGAAAGATGGAGAGGCATTTCGACGGCCTCGAGGCCCGGCATATCCCGCAAAGGGACAATGACCGGGCCGACGCCTTGGACCGGGCGGCAAGCGCCCGGGAATCGCTCCCTAAGGGGGCTTTTCTGGAAATCATCACGAAGTCCACGGTGGCCTCCCCGGACACGGGCGACGAGCCTAATGTCCCGGAGGTCGCCGAGATCACTCGGACTCCATCTTGGATTGACCCCCTCATCTCCTTCATCAAGGGGGAGGGGGACCCTCCTAGTGAGACCGAGGCTAAACGCCTCCGGGCTAAAGCCGGGGCATATCTCCTGTTGGAGGGGAGGCTCTACAAGCGGGGGGCTTTCGCCCTCCTGCGCTGCCTCCCCCGGTAGGAAGGACTTCAACTTCTCGAAGACATCCATGCGGGGAGCTGTGGCTCTCACCTAGCCCCACGTGCCATCGCGGCCAAGGCCCTCCGGCAGGGTTTCTACTGGCCCACGGTCATGCGCGACGCGCGAGACCTTGTCTCCACCTGCGAAGCATGCCAGAAGATGGCCAAGGGCTCGAACCTCCCCCCTATAGCGCTGCAGACGATCCCCATCACTTGGGCCTTCGTGCGCTGGGGGATGGACCTCTTAGGGCCCTTCCCCCCAGCGCCCGGAGGATACAAGTATGCGGTAGTCGCGGTCGACTATTTTACAAAGTGGGTTGAGGAGGAGCCTTTGGCCAGCATCACGTCCCGGGCCGTCCAGTGGTTTTTCTGGAAAAATGTCGTTTGTCATTTTGGTGTCCCCTGGGAAATCACCGTGGACAACGGGACCCAATTCAACTCGGCCTATTTCCAGGACTTCTGCGAAGGCCTAGGGCTCGTCATCCACTTCGCCTCAGTGGCCCATCCCCGGACCAATGGGGCTGTCGAGAGGGCCAACGGCGTGATCCTACAGGGGTTGCGCCGGAGGCTCGAGCAAACCGCTTCTAAGCGGGGTGCATGGGCAGAGGAGCTCCCTAGCATCCTCTGCTCCATGCGCACGACCCCGTCCTGGGCGACGGGGCGTACTCCCTTCTCCCTGGTCTACGGGGCGGAGGCAGTCCTCCCCCCGGAGATCGGCTTCCGGTCACTGCGGGTCGAGCTCCTGGAGGGAGCCACGCCCGTAGCGTACCAGGCCAACGAGGCCAACCAGCGCCTGGAGATCGACCTCATGGAGGAGGAACGCGACCAAGCGCTCCTCCGCCACGCCATCTACGAGCAAGAGATGGCGCGCGCGTACAACCAGCGCGTGCGCGAGAGAGCTTTCTGCCTTGGGGACCTTGTCCTCAAGTGCGTCACAGACCCCCAAGCCCAGGGGAAGCTCTCCCCCAAGTGGGAGGGCCCCTACAGGATCTCCGCGGTCCTGGGCTCGGGGGCTTATAAGCTCTCCAACCTTCAAGAGCAGGAGCTGAAGCACACGTGGAACTTGCGTTTACTTCGCAAGTTCTATGTTTAGCCTTACGGGCCTGTCCCCTCCCCCGGAGCGGTCACGCCGGAGGGGGAGGAGGGACACTGTACTTACCTTTTCCTCCCCTTTCGCGACTTCGCAGGGGGAGGCACTGTACTTCATTTTGTAGCAATACATAGGTCTTGCTCTTCAACTGCCTCATTGCAGGTTCTTCTCATTACCGCCCCTAGCGGCGATGCCCTCCCCTCGAGGACGCCCTCCCCGTGAGGATGCCCTCCCCGCGAGGAAGTGGGCCAGACCCAGCAAGTCCCTCCTGTTGGGCGGCTTACAATCAGCCCTCGTGGACTGAGGGTGTAAGCGGCAACCCGGTCCCCAGCGGCCGCGGTAACGAGTCACTTTAGGAGACTAGTCCCCTGCCCAAACACTCAAGACCCGTCATCGGGCACTTCCTCCTCCGGGAGTAGACGCTCTCCCCAGTGGGATGTCTAATGGCTTTCACGGATATCTCTTCCTCCTCCGAGAGTAGACGCTCTCCCCAGTGGGACGCCTAATGGCATTCTTGGATATTTGGTCCCCGGTGACTTTATTCCCGGCTCCCCGTTCTCACGGCGACCGGATGATTATTTCCCGGTGACCTTATTCCCGACTCCCTGTCCTCACGGCGACCGGACGATTGTCTCCCGGAGAAGTTACAGATTTCCGGGACATTTCTTCCCCGGAGACCCTATTCCCGGCTCCCCGTTCTCACGGCGACTTGATGATCATCTCCTAGGAAGCCCGCCTCCAGAAATCTCATCAGGTTTTCTTGGATGTTTCTTCCACACGAGGCCTTATTCCCGGCTCCCCGTTCTCACGGCGACCGGACGATCGTCTCCCGGAAGGTCTTTCCCTTGGAAACCTCGATTTAAAATTTTCTAACTTAGAAAAATTTCTATGCTACAGGTCACCGCCACCCCGGGGGCCTTGCTACCCCCACAGCGCGCGGAGCTACCCTCCGGCCCGCTGTGGGCGGGGGGGGGGGGGGGGGGGGGATAAGGAACCCCCGGGTGTCGACCCACCGCGCACGAGCAAACTTAGCTCATTCTTGTGAAAGGGAGTCGTCCAGATCATCCAAGAAGAAAAAAATAAAAAGACAATGAAAGAAGGAAGCAACAACACAACTTTATTCATTGTAAAACCCAGAGGACATCTTCCCCCTCCGGTGGGCTTCGGAAACGGTACAACCCGGGTTCTAACCCGGGGGATCCTTTACATCCTAAGGCTCCTACGCCTAATACTCCCGGAGGCTCTCCGCTAGCTCCCGGGCCAAGTCCCGGTACAATGCGCGCACGCGGCGCCGAGCGTCCCGGAGCACACCTTCCGGCCAGAACTCGTATCCCGCCGGTGGAAGAATGCGAAGTGGGGGGACCATCCGAAACCCCGGTCGAGGAGGGGACAATTCGGCGCGATGATTGTCAAAATTATCCAAGTGCCACTCCGGATGCCACCTCAACCGGATCGGTCCAGGACGCTGTCCCCGCTGCGCCTCCCGGAGACGAGGCTTAGCAAGATTAAAGCCGCGTGGGCGTCCCCCGGGGAGCCCCTCCCGGACTTTGCCCAGGAGTAACCTCCCGGGAACCCTGGTAACAATGCATTCAATTCAAAGACTTAGAAAAATTTCTAACTCTATTGCATTCAAAATGTTTTTGTACAAGTGTCCGAGGCTTCTTCTAAGAAGCTACCGGGAGCAAACCCTAAGAAAACAAAAAGGGCCCTAACTAGGACCCGGGGGGAGGCTCATACATTTTCATTGGCGTCTCGCCCCGGGGGGTTTCCTCTGAGGCCGGGGCCGGAGCGTCCACCGCTGGAGGCGGCGGTGCCGGGAATCTCGCCCAGATGATCCGGTCGTAGAAGCCCCCGGCGAGCTGCTCCACCTCCCGGTGTGAAGGCTCGAAGAACTCAGGGAAGCTCCGCAGGATGCGGCCCCCGATCGCCCGGGCCCCCACTCCCCGGTGCTCGACGAGCCCGGCCGTGGCCACAACGACGGGGATCGCCCGGCCCCGAGCCCGGGCGTCAGCCAACTCCAGGATGACGGAGACCTGCGTATTGAGAAAACGCACGGCCTCCGCATGGGTCGCCGGGGGCACCTCCGAGCTGCTCCCGGAGCCTAGGCTTATGCCAAGGCTCTCGAGGGCCGAACGGACGGAGCGGCCCGCGTCCACCACCACCCGGATGCTCGATCCCTCGAGCTCCCGGAAGGCCTCCCTCCTCGCCTTCGCCTCCTCTCGGAGGCGGCCATTCACCGTCTCCGAGACGTGAACTTGGACCCGAACCAGGGCCAGCTCCTGGAGAGCTTCGTCCCGCTGGCCCAGGAAGGAGGCGGCCCTGTCCTCCGCATCCTTGAACAGCCGGATGACGCGCTGCTCGACACCCCAGGAAATCGCCGTCCCATATAAATTCTAGAGTTAGAAAAATTTTGAATGTAGGAGCCAAAGGAAAGTGACAACCGCTTCGGGTCGATACCTGGGCTTGGAGGGACCGAAGCTCCGCAAAGCGATCATGGAGCGTCCCCCCGCGATGAAGGCCTGGACTTCGGGGTCTGCAGGCCTCCCAAGTAACGTTCGACCTCCCCTGCGGAAAGCAGGGGGGTCTCCCGCCCGGCACTTGTCCCGGTGCGGCCGGTAACGCGCTCCCGGACTTGAGCGCCCGGCGCGACCTCGGTTGGGGTGGTGGTCGTCGTCCGCGTTGTGGAGGTGCCCCCCGAGGAAGTGGCCGAGGAAGTCCCGGAAGGGGTCCCTCGCCAGGGGGGACCATCAGACCCTTCCCCTTTCTGGACGGGAGGGCCCCCGGGGCCCCTACTTCCGGCGGGACCTCATAGACCGAGGGGCTCCCCCCCTCGTCCACGGGCCAGTCCATCCGCGGGGGTGAGGCCTCCGCGAACCTCACCTCCAGTTTCTCCGGCTCCAAGGGGGCCGGGGGTGGTGGCGGGGCCGCTACTGATGGCGGTGACGGGGCGTAGTTCGCCGAGTCGGAGGCCGCCCCGTCCGCGGTCGGTTCCTCCCCCCGAGCCTCAACGGGGCTCTTTGGGGGAGGGGGTGTTGTCTCCTTCCGTGCCGGTGCCCGGGCGCGCTCGGTCCCGGGGGTCTCGTCCTGGTGCTTCGCCGGAGTTGCCGCCGGCGTCGTCGACGGGACGGGGGTCTTTTCGACTCTAGCCTTCTTAGGGTCATAGCCCCCGGCCGCGTCCTTTCCCCGCTTGTGCGACCCGGGGGTGCGGAGGGGCTTCCTCTCCGTAAGTTTCAGCCCGTAGGCCTCAGCCACCAGGTTGGGGGCAGGGCCCTCCCCCACGAGGCGCACGACGCGCTCGTGCTCGTCGGCGAAGTACCTCCCGAGGAGGTTCTCCGCCTTCTCCCGCGCCGCCGGGTACGGCCGGACTACAAGAGGTAAAGAGTTAGTCAAATTTTCAAAAATTTGTAAATGCGATGCAGCAGGTGACTGGGACTTACGTCGGGTCACCGGCTTGACCGGAGGCCACTGCTCCAGGCCCATGCCAGTCCCCCTCCTCCCGCGCGCGAGGGGGGAGATCCTCAGGAGCATCATCTCTTCGGCGGCGTCCCGCATAGAGCGGGTCTTCCGGGAGATGATCACCTTGCCGAGGAGCTCGAGCTCCTCGTCCGTCCACACCGGAGGCTTCGGTGCGGATGACCAGCTGTAGGAGGCGGGCTCCGGGGCGTACGTCACCCCGTCGTCCCGGACCCGGAGGTAGAACCACCTCCGGACCCAATCGCCCCAATGGTCCCGGGAGGCTGCTGCCGGGTAGTCAGCCACCAGGGACGGCAGCATCTGCACCATCACCGAGCCGAAGGGGGACTTGGGTCCCCCCTTCACCAGGTGGGAGCTCCGCGCCACCGGCTCGTAAAAGTACCGGAAGACGCGTAGCGTGGGCTCCCTCCCGGTTGCCGTCTCGAAGAGCCAGATGAAGATACCCATCCGGACGAGGGCGTTCGGGGTGAGGTGGTTGAGCGCCACCCCGTACTCCTTCAAAAACTCCCGGAGCATGGGATGCACCGGGAGCCGGAGCCCCACCTCCAGGAAGGCCTCAAAGGCGGTGACCTCTCCGGGCCTGGGGTGGGGGGCTCCGTCCTTCTTCACAGGGACCCGGATGACCCCGTCCTCGACGACACCGCGTTCGACCAAGGACTTGGCGTCCTCGGCCGTGAACTCGGAAGCCCAGAGGAAGTCCGTAGCGACCTCCTCCGGGGGCACCTCGGTCGTCTTCGCTCGACCCTTCGGTGCCATCAGGTTAGTGTTTCTTAGAGACTAACTTTTCAGGAGGCTAAGCCAAAAAGTTCCGGACGCTTGCTACCGGGCGCTAGCTACCGGGGAGAGCTACCGGGAGAGAGCTACCGGGAGAGCAAAATCCGCTAAAGCTGAGAAGTTTGGAATGAAGCTACCGGGCCCCCCAAGGCCCTATTTATAGGGTCGAGCCATGATCTAGATGGGCGCCACATGGCACCCCGCGGATCAATCTGGGCCGTCAAAATTCAAACGGCGCGCGGGAAAAGAAAGGACTGGCGCGCAAATCGAGGCACCCTTTTGAACCGCGAGCGCATTTAAGGCGAAACAGCGCGGCCTTAAGCGCGGGCCACGGAAACCGAAGTGTCACGGCCCCGGTAACTTGGTCCGGAGATTTTCCCGGTAACGTGAACCATACCAACCGGGAACTCGAGCATCGTCCCCGGGGGGCATGGGGGGCTGCTGTTGGGGGAAATCTCCGCGGGACTAAGTCCAGGTAAGTTGCGCCGCCATTCGCCCGGGGACGGGGCCTACGGTGCCGTCCCGGGCGCCACCATTTGGCTCCCGGGACCTGGCCTCCGGTGCCGTTCCGGGCGCCGCCTTTTTGGCCCCTGGGACCTGGCCTTCGGTGCCGTCCCGGGCGCCGCCATTTGGCTCCCGGGACGCGGCCTCCGGTGCCGTCCCGGGCGCCGACATTTGGCTCCTGGGACCTGGCCTCCAGTGCCGTCCCGGGCGCCGCCTTTTTGGCCCCCGGGACCTGGCCTCCGGTGCCGTCCCGGGTGCCGCCATTTGGCTCCCGGGACCAGGCCTCCGGTGCCGTCCTGGGAGCCGCCATTTCGCTCCCGGGACCGGGCCTCCGGTGCCGTCCCGGGCGCCGCCATTCACCCGGGGATGTGGCCTCCGGTGCCTCCCCGGGCGCCGCCATTTGGCTCCCGGGACCTGGCCTCCGGTGCCGTCCCGGGCGCCGCCTTTTTGGCCCACGGGACCTGGCCTCCGGTGCTGTCCCGGGCACCGCCATTTGGCTCCCGGGACCGGCCCTCCGGTGCGGTCCCGGGCGCCGCCATTTGCCCAGGGATGTGGCCTCCGGCGCCTCCCCGGGCCCCGCCATTTGGCTCCCGGGACGCGGCCTCCAGTGCCGTCCCGGGCGCCGCCATTCACCCGGGGATGTGGCCTCCGGCGCCTCCCGTGGCGCTGCCATTTGGCTCCCGGGACCTGGCCTCCAGTGCCATCCCGGGAGCCGCCTTTTTGGCCCCCGAGACCTGGCCTCCGGTGCCGTCCCAGGCGCCGCCTTTTTGGCCCCCGGGACCTGGCCTCCGGTGCCGTCCCGGGCGCCGCCATTCGCCCGGGGACGTGGCCTCCGGCGCCTCCCTGGGCGCCGCCTTTTTGGCCCCCGGGACCTGGCCTCCGGTACCATCCCGGGCACCACCATTCACCCGGGGACGGGGCCTCCGGCGCCGGTCCTGGGAGCCGCCTTTCGTCCGGAGACCCGGCCTCCGGCGCATGTCCCGGGCCTCATTGCCCTTCTAGAGGTAAAGTCTCGAGTTGATTTGTCACGTGCAAGTCACGCGAGGAGCGCCTCGGGAATCAGCGACCACCTGTCAAGCATCCAAGACGTTTGACCGGGAGAAGGACGTTCCTACCCTTCAATCCGACGGTGGCTTTCGGGGTATTTAGGCTTTTTGCTTCTTTTTGGGGCTATAAATAGCCCTTGTACCCCTCAGTTGTAACCAAGTGATTCATTTGTTGGAATAGCCAAAAACTAATTGGTGTGCTCCAGAAGCCTCTCCCCCGGAGAGTGCCTCCCCATCCGACTCCGGTAGGGAGCACACCGACAGGACTAGGGCCCCCACCGGGACCCGAACCTGTATAAATCCGTGTCATTTCTTGTGCTTGTCCGGCGGGGGAGGACCGGTCATCCGGTCAACCCGCGCCGCGTAATCTTCGCTAGGATTGTTCTTAAAACCTACCGGGGTACTCGCAATACCACGACAATTCTTCTTTACATGCATGACATGAATGCAATGCTGAACCTCTAAATGCTCCCAATATGGTAAGTCCCAAAATATCTATCTCTTCTTCCAAATGTTCTTCGTGCGGGGTTTCAATTTATGACCCTTTCCAAACACAACATCTATGTCCTTCACCCGTGGGTAAACTTCTTTCCCGCTCATAGGCTTCGAGGCTGAACCATCTTCCTTGTGGCCGTCAAATTCCCTCTTCCTCTTACGATACGCGTCATTCTTTGGAAGAAACTTATGGTGACGCATGTACACTGTGGGGGCAAGCTTTGGCTCCTTTCGTACTAAGGCCCGACAAATATTCAAGGATAGGGAAATCGTTGATGGTGCATAATATCATAGCACGTAGGATGAAGTTCTCTCATTTGTATGCGTCCCATACCTGCACCCCTTCGTTCCACATTGTTAGCAAATCCTCTAAAAATGGTGCTAGGTGCACATCAATATCGTTTATGGGTTGTTTTGGTCCTGAGATAAGTAGCGACATCATGATGTACTTGTGCTTCATACACAACCAAGGAGGAAGATTGTAGATACACAAAAGAACCGGCCAAGTGCTATGCCGACTGCTCATGTTACCAAAATGATTAATTCCATCGGTACTCAACCCGAACCTTATATTCGTTAATTCCGCTCTGAAGTTAACAAATTCCTTGTCGATATTTCTCCACTACGCAGAATCAGTGGGGTGTCTTAGCTTGCCATCCTTCTTCTGGTCTTTCGAATAACAACACAATAATTTTTCCCCTTTATGGTTTGCAAACAGACGCTTCAAGCGAGGAATGACGGGCAAATACCACAACACCTTAGCAGGAGGCCCTTGCTTTATCTCAGCGCAGTCTCCGTCGTCAGTTCGGTCCTTACACTTATAGCGAGATGCATCACATACCGGACAAACATGCATATCCTTGTAGTCATTATGGTAAAGGATGCAATCATTAGGGCATGCATGTATCCTTTCTACTTCCATTCCCAAGGGACACAATAGCTTTTTCACTTGGTAGGTGTTTTTTGGCAACTCGTTTCCTTCCAGAACCATGTCCACTAAAAGATCTAACAGTGCCGTGAAACTCTTGTCGGTCCAGCTGATACTTGCCTTCAATTTTAACAGTTCAAGCACGGAGGCCAACTTTGTGTACTTCGGCTTGCA
Source organism: Pharus latifolius (assembly GCA_019359835.1). Lineage (NCBI taxonomy): Eukaryota > Viridiplantae > Streptophyta > Magnoliopsida > Poales > Poaceae > Pharus > Pharus latifolius. Next base: position 19,995,522 of record CM033324.1, on the reverse strand, counting down.
ACCAGGGAACAATGGCTTTTCTGAGTCCTCAATCAAGCTCTTGAATTCACCAAACTCCCTTTCACTGTAATTTCCTTCCATATCAAGCAACATGTCACTAAATTGTTATCCTCTAGAATGTCCTCATCGAAATTGTTGTTGGGATCTGATATGTCCTGTTCCTCAACCTGAGTGGCACTTGTTTCTGTAGTTTGCTCTTTGCCATGGTGGACCCAACACATGTACCCCTTTCTGAAACCACGTTGAATCAAGTGGGCGACAATTTGAGATGAGTTGGTGAACATCTTAAGATTTTGGCAGTCTACGCAAGGACAGTACATATATCGTAAACCCTTCTTCGCCATGTCTTGCTCAGCAAATTTTTGGAAATCTAAAACACCTTTCATGTATTCTTCACTCACTCAGTTGTCATTATACATCCAGTCTCGATGGACCATCTGCAATTAAATTTATACACATGCGAAGTAATAACTCTACGTACTGTCGACACACAATAAATTATAAATCTAGCTAGCTAGTGTTTGTGGAGTCTGTGGGTATAACTAATACTTCAACTGCAAGCAATTAGTTAGTAACTAATTTGGGGCGTGGGTAATACACATCATAAAGCAATTAAATAGCAAGAGGTGGGAAAAATGAGAGTTACAACTAGGATTTTCTACTCTAGCTTCCCCTCTCTCTCACTCTAATTTGATCATGTTGGGGGAAATCTCCATGAGACTAAGTCCAGGTAAGAGGTTGTTCAACTTGCCCGGGGACAAGGTCCCCCGGCGGCTTGTCCCGGGTGCCGCCTTTTGCCCGGGGACAAGGCCCCCCAGTGGCTTGTCTCGGGCGCCGCCTTTTGCCCGGGGACATTGCCCCCCGGTGGGCTTGTCCCAGGCATTGCCGTTCTTCCGGAGGCAGGAGTCTCCGGTCCCGGGTCACGTGAGGGTCACGCGAGAAGCGCCTCGGGAATCGGTGGACACATGTCAAGCATCCAAGGTTCCCCCCCGAGAAAAGGACGTCGCTACCCCTCAATCCAACGGTGGCAGGGGGGTAGTTTAGTCTTTTTGCATCTTTTGGGGCTATATAAGCCCTTGTAACACCTCATGTAAAGGGGACAATTCATTATTACTTGCAATAGACAATATCACAGGTGTGCTCCGGAGCCATCTCTCCCCCGAGAGAGCTCCCCCAGCCAACTCCAGTTGGGAGCGCACCGACAGGACTAGGGCCTCCACTGAGGCCCGAACAAGTATAAATCTTCGTGCCATTCGCTGTGTTTTCCCGACGAGAGAGGACCGGTCACTTGGTCATCTCGCGTCGTATTTTCTTCGCTAGGATCTTCCACAAAACCTGCCGTGGTATTCACAATACCACGACAATTGGCGCCGTCCGTGGGGACTCGTGACGAGACGCCATGGCTCCCCCAAGAACGAGGGCTCGCGCCCTTCCCGGTGACCCGGCGCCGCCCGTCCAGGACGCGAGCGTCCCGGCTCTTCCTCCCGGAGGCGGGCAGACCCAGGTACCGCCTCCCACCTTCCCTGTCAATTTCAGTGGTTTGACCTCCGAGTCAGTCCCGTTGACCGCGGTCGCCTCGGCCGGGACTAGTCTCCCCCCGACGGCTTGCCCGGCCCCCCGAGACGCTCTGCTCGAGGCCTTAGTGGAGGGCCAACTCCGCTCCCAACGCTCTATGGACGAGCTGCTCCGTGTCTTGTCACGACCACCGGCCCCCACTTACCCACCATACCCATTCCTGGGGCCTATGCCCCCTTTTATGGGTCACCCGGTGGCCCCTCTGGCCCCCGGAAGCCCGGCCGCTCCGTACGACCCCGCCGGAGGGTATCCTCCCTCCGCGGGCCATCCGTCCGAAGCCTTCCCAGTGCCGGGAGCCTTCCCGATGCCCGGGGGTTACCTCATGCTCGGGGCCTTCACGGTACCGGGGGTACACCCTGTTCCGGGCCCATTCTCGGGGCCGGGGGCCCACTACATGCCAGAGTTTTTCTATGCGCTGGGAGCCAGTCTCGTCCCGCAGGTCACGTTTACTGCACCAGGGGCAGCTGACAAAGCAACTCCCGCGTCGCAACAGGCCTCCCCCTGCAACGGCGCCCAAGTTCCGGACGTCGCCATAGGGGTCCCCCCTCTTCAGTTCCGGATAATACAGGGGTTTCCCCCTTTCCGGTTCCGGACATCACCCCAGGGGTTCCCCCCTCTTCGGTTCCGGATAATACAGGGGTTTCCCCCTTTCCTGTTCCAGACGCCACCACAGGGGTCTCCCCCTCGCCGGCCCCGGTAGCTACAGCGCATGAGCTCCCTCCTCCCCCGGGGCCGCCCCCGAGGATGGCCCCGGCGGATCAGGTCCGCTTCGCCTGGGAGGAGGTTGAGCAAATGCGTGCAACTAAGTCCGGGGAGGAACTTCCCCCGGGTCACGGACACGGAGAGCTTCGCTCCCGCTCCGATCGAGGGAAGAGACCCGCCGAAGAACCAACCTCTCCGGGGGAGCACCCGGACGTCTTAGAGGTCAGCTCCACCAACTCGGAAGAAAGCGCCATTACTGCCATGCCGGCGGACCTCTCGGGCCCCTTCCCGACTCCGAAAACTAGCGCGCATCCCCTGTCAAAGGAGACAGCGACCGGGACTCTCCCCGAGAAGTGGAGGGGGCTAACCAGCCACTGTGCCACAGACTACGGAGCATTCGATGGCCGCGGCCTTACTGCCCGCCGCACATCGAACACTACAACGGTGAGGCCGATCCTTACGAATTTGTGCAGGTGTATTCCACAGCCATCTCGGCGGCTGGGGGGGACGAGACAGTGCAATGCAACGTTTTCCCCCTCTACCTGATTGGGATCGCCCGCTCGTGGTTCTACAACCTGAAGGCCGGCTCCATCAAGTCCTTCGCGCAACTCAAGTGCGAGTTCTGTGTGAACTTCCAGGGGAACTACGTGCGTCCCCTGGATTCCTCGCAGCTCTATACCATCTGGCAGAGGATGGGGGAGACCATCCGCAGCTTCTTGAAGTGCTTCGCTCAGGTTAAGAGCAAAGTGGCTCACGTCCCTGACTCCACAGTCATTTAGGCGTGCAAGAGCAGGATCCTCCCGGGAGAACTCCACCGGAGGCTATCCCGAAGCTGCCCCTCCTCCGCCGATGAGCTCTTCAACGTACTTGAGAAGTATGCTCAGGAGGAGGAGGATGACCTCTGGAAGAAGAACCAGGGGGCTCCCGCCCCCGCAGACCGGGGAGCCAGGGACCCCCTCAAACGCCCTAAGCACGGGGGTCGTAGTGAGCCACGGCCTCAGGACACCTTTGTCCTCGAGGGCGGAGGTGGCTCGCGTGACACCTCCTTGCCCCCTCCTCTTCCTCAAGCCGAAAGGCCGTGGGGGAGGACAGTCGTCCCGCGGTCGGGAAGGCCCCACGACGGGAAACAGGGAAGGTCAGTGGTGTAACTTCCACAGGTCTGATACCCATGCCACCCGGGAATGCCATCAACTGCTCCAACAATTCGCCGAATTCCTCAACCAGCATGGGCATGGGTAGTGGCCGGCGTCCTTGCCGCCGAGGAAGTGGCCGCCGAAGAGGAGGAGGGCAACGAGCTTTCGGAGGGGGTCCCCCCTGTGAGGGATCAGAAGCCCCTTCCCCTTTCCGGGCCGTGGAGCCCCTGGGACCTCCGTCGCCGGGGGAGCCTCATAGACCGAGGCCCCCCCCCCTCGTCTACCGGCCATTCGACGAGCGGAGGGGAGGCCTCTGTGAATCGAACCTCTGGTCTCTCTGGCTCCGGTAGCGCCGGGGGCCGCCGGGAGAGGTATCGCCGAAGGTGGCGAGGGGGCATAATCCGCCTAATTGGACGCCCCCCGCGTTGGCTGGTCCCTTCCCCCGAGCCTCTCCGGGGTTTTCTGGGGGAGGGGGCGTCGCTTCCTGTCGGGGCGTCACCCGCGCGCGCCCTGACCCGGGGCTGCGTCCCGGGCCTTCACGGGTGTGGAGCCCAGAGTCATCGATGGATCGGGAGCTTTCTAAGCCTTGGCCCGCTTTAGCTCAGAGCCCCCGGTGGCTTCTATCCCCCTCTTGTGGGAACCGGGGGTGGGGAGGGGCGTTCTCGCCAGCCCGAAGGCCTCGGCCACCAGGTTCCAGGGAGGGCCCTCCCCCATGACGTGCACGATGCGCTCGTGCTCGTCAGCGTAATACCTCTCAAGGAGGTTTTCCGCCTTCTCCCGGGCGGCCGGATACGGCCGGACTGCAAGAGGTAAGGACTTAGAAAAATTCATGAAAGAAAATGAGCGAACTAACCAGGAGCTTATGTCGGGTCACCGGCTTCTGCGGGGGCTGCTAGGCCGGGCACATCGCAATCCCCCTCCTCCCATGTTAGAAAGCGGAGATCTTCAACAGTGTCAGCTCCTCGGTAGCATCCCTCATAGAGCGGACGCCTCGGGAGCCCACAACCTTGCTGAGGAGCTTCAGCTCCTCCTCGGTCCACACCGGGGGCTTGGGAGCGGACGACCGGCTGTAGGAGGGGGCCTCCGGCCAGTACACCACCTCGTCGTCCCGGACCCAGAGGTAGAACCACCTCCGGATCCAGTCCCCCCAGTGGTCTCGGGAGGCCTCCACCGGGTACTCCGCCACTCGGGACGGCAGCAACTGGATCATCACTGAGCCAAAAGGAGACTTTGGCCCTCCCTTCACTAGGTGGGAGCTCCTCGCCGTTGGTTTGTAGAAATACCAGAACAGTCGGAGCGTGGGCTCCCGTCCGGTGGCCGTCACGAAGAGCCAAATGAAGAGGCCCATCCGGACGAACGCGTTCGGAGTCAGGTGGTTCAAGGCCGCCCCGTACTCCTTCAAGAACTCCCGAAGTAACGGATGCACCGGGAGCCGGAGCCCAACCTCAAGGAAAGCCTCGAGGGCCACCACTTCCCCGGGCCTGGGGCGGGGGGCTCCGTCCTTCTTCGCGGGGATCCGAACGTCCACGTTCGTAACCACGCCCCGGTCAACCAGGGACTCCAGGTCCCCAGACATAAACTCGGAGGCCCAGAGGAAGTCCGCGGTGACTTCCTCCGGTGGCACCTCCGCGGCCTTGCCACGGCCCTTGGGTCCCATCTTGAATCATCCTAGTTTTTGACTATCTTTTCTGTTCACGAGTTAGCATATCTTCTTTGGAATCCCGGATGTCTCAACCCTATTTTGATCTCTTATCTCAGAATCATGATCTTAGGTATGCCACTACCTTAACCTATGGCAGCTAAACTTCATCTCCCAGATCATTTTCACCTTTCAGTCCAAAAGTATTTCAGTTTAGTCCTTTTCAGAATTTTCAAAAAGCCCAAAAAGGCTAAAAGTCTCAGATCATCTCCAAATTCAAATCCGATCAAATGATTACCTTTCTTTCACTTTTCTGAACGTTTTTCCCTTCGGGAAGAACTCAAAAATCTCAACCGAAACCCTAGTTTCAGCCCCAACAAAAATGTTGAACCCTAATTACCCTATTTTACCATGTTTTTGATTTTTGTCGAACCCTCAGATCTTATCAGATTTTGCCATTTTCCCTGCTGGATGAGTCCAAGTGTTTTGGTAACACTCATCTGCAAAATCAGATTGCAAATCAGCCCCTTAGATCCCCAAATTTGCAATCAAGTCCTAAATCCCGAGAAGAACCTTCGCAATTCAGTCCAAACCCTCACAAATCAGCCCTTTGCCTCATAAACAAGTCCCTGGCTTCTTTTCTTCGACCACGACCAGAGCTCGCGTGCACGACCACAACCTGAGGACGTTTGACAGCGGTTGCTGCCACCGTTCGCCGTGAACCACCGTAGCCTTCATCGCCGGCCAAATTCGCCGCCGCCAACGGCCGAATCCTACGTGTACCGCACGTGCTCACGTCACGCCAAGAAGCTCCACCGTGGCGATGACCGGAGACCGCAGCTTCAGCTGCCGCGCACGCGTGCCTGCCATTGTCAGAGCTTTACTACCACATGGCTTCCATGCCGAGACTCGCCATCCCGTCGTTCTGCCGAATGCAGGTTTCGCGCGATACTCCGTCTCTGGCAGAGCTCCCGCCGTGTCCCAATGCACCTCGCTAACCGCTCCGACGCTAGAGAGCATCCCCGTCAATTTGCTGCCGCTGCCGAGGACCCAACCCCACGGCTATATAAAGCCCCCTCTCGCCAGTGCTTCACTCCACACCCACACTTCTCCGGCAACCCGAGACTTATCTCTAGAGCTTGCCGTTGTCGTGCCTTCGTCTTCTTCCCCGACGAGCTGCTTCTAGAGCTCATGGTGCCAGCCTCAACCGCGACACCTCTCTTCAATCCAGAGCTACCAGTCAGTTCCCCTCACCTTCCACTCTGTGCCATAGCTTTCAATTGAACCCTGGCGAGACCTAATGCCGGTGATCGCCGAAATTGTCTTTTGTCCTGTTCCCCTAAAGCCGAGTGATTCAAGCCAAATTGATCCTCGTGCTAGTAGAGAAAAGTGATCAGTAAGCTAGGAGAAGTAAGCCTGCAAGATTGGAATCATCAATTTTACCCCGAGTGTCGAATCCCCAAATTCGAGCTTCGACAGTTCACCGGAGAATGCCGTGCTTCTCCAGCCATCCCCTAGCAAAATTGAGCACACCAGTAGCTTTGTGTTGAACCCTAGATGCTTCTCGTGCATGGAATTGAGTTCAAACGCCCTAGAACAAAAATGCCCAAATCGCTGCCTTCGTCTTCGGCTCCGATCACCGGAGTTTGTTTTTCGGCCGAACCAGCTGATGCAACCTTGTCATTTAGCTAGGCCTCAACCCCCTGAGTATTTTACCCCATTGGCTTAAACCCTGAATTGGCCTAGATCAAAAGTTATATCATGCCAAGTTTTGTCCAGAACCATGTCTGTGCCGTGTCGCCACCATGGTTCATCGACGCCGTTCATCGCCGTCCGGCCATTTTCTGCCCTTGAGCCTGTTGAGTGATTTGTTCCTGTCATCAAGACCTAACCCCCAGACAAAGTTGTGCATCAATCGGTGCCCTAGGTCAAAAGTTATGCAACGCCCTAGTTTCTGGCCATGTCCAGCACTATGTCAGTGCATATCCACCAGTGGCATTGAGTGATTTAGACCTGTTACATTTGAGCTATTGAAATGCCACTTTGTCCACTAAGCCTTTGGAGCCATGTTCTACAATATTCCCTACTATCACATCTCCAGAAAACAGACCTAGAACCAATTTAGGGCTATGTCAAGCCATGAGCCAAATGTCTGCCCTTCGACATTCTAGTCCTTTTGAGCCCTTCTCTTTGATCAATATAAAGTGACCTTGTCCAAATCCTTTCCCCTGCATGCATGATATATTTACGTATTATTTTCTAGTACTTGTATGCTTATATAGTGTGTATGTGTTGTTTGTGTCCGCCGTGGAACCAGAAGTTGAAGGAACAGAAGAGATCTTCGAGGATTCATCTGAGCAGCTAGACCCATCACTGCAAGGCAAGTCTCAAACCCTCGATCATGTCTAGCCTATTATTTTGAAATGAAGTATGTTAACTGTTTTCAAGTCTGTGCATGCCTTAGATTCAAATAAGAGCTATGTTTCAATGAAATGATTAGATATGACCTAAATAACTGTAAAGCCCCTTTTGACATTGAATATCCCTGCACCCTTGTCACCCTAGAATATAATGTTTAGGCTATGCTATGCTCAAGATTATATGTTAAATGTTGAATGGTCACATATGAGAAAAACATATTCAAAACCCTTTTTTTGAAAGAAAATGTGATTGGAATCGATAGTGAGGATGGTTTGATTGGATGGTGCTGTGTGCGCACTGGGAATGTGAAAGACTCCTCACTAGAGATTCATAAGGACTAGAACCTTGTGTTGTGCTTCTATGCGGCATGAAAAACGTACCAACCACTTGCCCGGTTATGGGACGGGCGCAACTTAGTAGCTTTCTTTAGTATTAGCTTTTCCCTGCAATGGTTGTCGATCCGGTTTCTTGCGAGAACTGGTGGGCCGCTGAGGGCCATGAGTGATGTGAGTTCAGAAAAATCATGAGAGGAAAAGGTGGAAAGAAGGAAGACGCCCTATGCCAGATTAAGTCGTGCGCAGCTGTAATCAAGAGAGGCTATGTGTCTTGCGAGAACATAGACCCAGGCTAGGAAGTAAGGCAGTGGGGAGGACCCACAATGGTACTTGAGACTTAACTGTCTATTTACCGGCAGGGAATTGTTAAAGCTAGGACTGCAAACTGTTGTGTCATCTCGGCCTTGTCACATGCGTAAAAGTCGCATGGAGAGGTACCGACTTGAAAGCCGAATGATCGATGGATTAAGGTGGTACACCTTTGCAAAGTTTAAAAAGTATCGGATACTCTGAGCTCCCAGGTTATGGAGTCTGCGCGCTGTGGATTCTATTCACGTCGATGCAGCACAAGTAGCTTTTGGAAAGTTTTCACAAAAGCTGAATGAAGTGGTGACTCATGGAAGACCGCCGCACACAACATTTTCTGAAAATCTAGCTTATGGTTTTAAAAGTACCGCTTTCGAAAGTAAAGATCTTTTCTTCAAAACTAAGTGCGAAAATCTATTCTATATATATGTAAAAAGCCAAAGAGCCATTCTTTGAGAATTTCCCCCTCATCTATATATGTTGCATTCTTATTTGGGACTTGTTGAGCACCATGTGGACAATGTGCTCACCCTTGCTTTTACAAACAAATTTAGAAGAAGGATTCATCGACCCTGAATCTTACGGTCTTGAACCCAATGTGGAACAAGAAGAAGAAACTGAAGACCCAGCTTGTTAGAGGATTACATACTCAAGTGGAGTCCGATGTGGAGAAGGCCCGTACAACACCGCTGCTGCTGAAGAAGACTGATGAAGTCCTTTTGCTTATTATTACTGTTTCATTTGTGCCGACCTTTGTGTCGAAAACTCCTTAATTTTGTATCAACATCATGTGCATCATTTTGGCGCTAAGTTATTGTAATGTTGGTCCCTGTGATCAGCACTTGTTTTTAATTACTCGCATTTTTATATAATGCATCTTGTTGTTGTGAGCTGCAATGTGCCATTTCTGAGTGCAACCCACCTGGGCGGTTGCCACCAGATTCCTCAAATGAGGGTTCCACACAGCTATTTTTTCCGGTGGCTAAGACTAAGGAAAAAGGGGTGAAGTTTCCGGTGGCTAAGCTTCCGGGACTAGGCTTCCGGGAGAGAGCTACCGGGAGAGCTAAGGGTGATGAGAGAGTTTGAAGGAATGAAGTTCTCCGGGTCCCCCAAGTCCCTATTTATAGGGGCCAAGCGCACCCCCGATGGGTGCCACGTGGCCCTTCGTGGTGGATCCACGCCGTTCAATTCAAATAGCGCGCGGGAAACGAAGGGACTGGCGCGCGAAACGAGGAGTCACCAGTTCAAACCGCGAGCAGCCATTATGGCCGAACGGCGCGCTGCCATCGAGACAAGACCTAAATGAACGACGGCACGGTAATAAATGCGCGGCGCGGGAGTCGAAGCGTCACGACCCCGGTGGCTTGTCCCGGAGATTTTCCCGGTAACATTAACCATCCCCTCTGGGGACTCGAGCATTATCCCCGGAGGGCATGGGGGGTTTCTGTTGGGGGAAATCTCCATGAGACTAAGTCCAAGTAAGAGGTTGTTCAACTTGCCCGGGGACAGGGCCCCCCGGTGGCATGTCCCGGGCGCCGCCTTTTGCTCGGGGACACTGCCCCCCGGTGGGCTTGTCCCGGGCGCCGCCTTTTGACCGGGGACAAGGCCCCCCCCCCCCCCCCGATGGCTTGTCCCGGATGCTGCCTTTTGCCCGGGGACATTGCCCCCCGGTGGGCTTGTCCCGTTGCACCCCGGTGGGCTTGTCCCGGGCGTTGCCATTTGGCCCGGGGACAAGGCCCCCCGGTGGCATGTCCCGGGCGCCGCCATTGGCCCGGGGACAAGGCCCCCCGGTGGCTTGTCCCGGGTGCCACCATTTGCCCGGGGACATTGCCCCCGGTGGCTTGTCCCGGGCGCTGCCTTTTGCCCGGGGACAAGGCCCCCCGGTGGCTTGTCCCGGGCGTGGCCGTTCTTCCGGAGGCAGGAGTCTTTGGTCCCGGGTTACGTGAGGGTCACGCGAGAAGCGCCTCGGGAATCAGTGGACACCTGTCAAGCATTCAAGGTTACCCCCGGGAGAAGGACGTCGCTACCCCTCAATCCAACGGTGGCAAGCTGGGTAGTTTAGTCTTTTTGCATCTTTTGGGGCTATATAAGCCCTTGTAACATCTCATGTAAAGGGAACAATTCATTATTACTAGGAATAGACAATATCACAGGTGTGCTTCGGAGCCATCTCTCCCCTGAGAGAGCTCCCCTAGCCAACTCCGGTTGGGAGCGCACCGACAGGACTAGGGTCTCCACTGAGGCCTGAACCTGTATAAATCTTTGTGCCATTCGCTGTGTTTGCCTGGCGGGAGAGGACCGGTCACTCGGTCAGCTCGCGTCGTATTTTCTTCGCTAGGATCTTCCACAAAACCTGTCGTTGTATTCGCAATAGCACGACAGATCAATCAATGGAGATCGATATTGATGATGAAATTAAGTAATGTGTATGACTTAGGAGCAAATACCAACCTTGGATCTTCAAATTGTTGTCCCCTAATGCTCCCCTTTTGTGATATTTCTCTTCCTTGCCCCAGATCTCTTCCAACTTGATAGTATGTTAAGCAAGATTGTACAACTAGCTCGAAAGAACAGCTAAAAGACCTTTTATACCCTGCGGGGTCAATACAAATGGTTCTAGCATCATACCGTCTATAATAACAAACTATCATTGACGGTTTTAGCGTAAAACCATCTGCAAGATTGGTGTATTTGTGTAGAACTATCACAGAAATATCACATACAGTTTTGAGATATTAACCGTTTGCTTCACTATCACAGTCGGTTTTGACCTCAGAACCGACTGTGATAACTTACTATCATAGACGATTCTGAGGTCTGAACCGTTACTAAAAGTCCGCCCTCTAAAAATAAATATGCCTTGGAATTTTTCTTGAAGTCCAACCGTTCAAATTATTTTTCCCTTCGAGTGCGACAAGCCCTACCCGATACCTCCGTCGCCGCCCGCTGCACCTTTCTCCACCGCAAGGCACTTCATTGTGGTTCGTTGCACCATCGCCGGCCGCCGCACCTTTCTCCACCACCGCTGGACTGGAGGGTTTCAGTTGTATGAAGTACAAGGACCTCGCAGCTTCAACTCGCTCGACTAAATTTCAAGTGAGTAATGAAGCTTTGATTGGTTAAGAGGATTTGTGGTTGAATGATAGTCAAATACCATTATTAATCACAGAATTTTCTTTGATTGATTCTGTGCAGGTCCTTGGACGATGTTCATGAGGGTCAACATAGTTGATGATTATTTGTCCCAATGCAAGAGGAAGGCGCGAGGCACGACGAAGTTGTGCTGTTTGGCCAAACGCACTGATCTTTCCTGTGAGTTCAACCAGTTTGGGAGACCAATCATAAAGAACGCTTGGAAGTACGCTGCCTACGTTGTCTTGTTGGCGAAAGAAAGGGTCAAGAAAATGATTCCTGGAGCTCAACTCAACTCAACTTTTAATAACATAGTTGAGTTGAGTTAAGTATATTAAGTAGTTTGTATTGGTGATTTCCTGGAGCTCAACTGAACTCAACTCAACAGTAGCAGCTCCTCGCCACACTGGCTAGTGGTTTCCTCGAGCCTCTGTGAACTTATTCCTATGGTTAAGTCAAACGTGGTTCAGTTGTACATTTGCTATTTCAGATGAATGGATTTGTGATGTATCAGGTCCAACTTGTAGTCGTAGTTACATTGCTGTAGCAATACGCCATGCTTGGTTGTCTTTTATGTGACGGTTCTCTTTTATGTGCAATGTAGGGGCCACTAGGTCCTCGTCATGATCTGCTATTTCAGACATGACTTTTGCAATAGAATGTGTAAATTGGTGTGTTTGTGTATTTGAGTTGGTGTATATTTGTGTATTTGTATTGCTATTTCGGACATGTACTTGAATGTGTGAATTGTTGTATTTGTGCATTTGTATTGCTGTTTCGAACATGTACTTGAATGTGTGAATTGTTGTATTTGTGTATTTGTATTGTTGTTTCGGACATGTAGTTGAATGTGCGAATTGGTGTATTTGTGTAGAGCTATCACAGAAATATCATAGATAGTTCCGATGTCAAAACTGTCCACTTTACTATCATAGTCTTTTTTGACCTCAGAACCGACTGTGATAACTTACTATCACAATTAGTTTTGACATCAGAACCGTCTGTGATATTCTAGTTATCACAAACGGCTCTCAGTTGAGAACCGACTGTGATAGTCCAAAACCGTCCAAAGAGAAGCTAAGGAGTAGAAAAGTTTGAGAATTAGAAAAACTTGTAAATTAGTTGGTAATTCCACTGCCAATCTATTTATATAATTTCCAAGATGACGCTTCGTGTTCCCAGGCTTGGGCGCCGCACGAGCATCAGAACCCGAAATGACGCAACACACCGTTGTGAATTCGAAGCGCCAGACACTTTTGGGACTATCACAGTCGGTTCTGACATCAGAATCATTCGTAATACCATACTATCACAGATGGCTCTGAGTTCAAAACCAACTGTGATAGTCACAGTCAGTTTTGACTTCAAAACCGTCTGGGATAACATGCTCTCCCGCCAAAGGTTGCTGCTCCCAAGATCGCATTTAATCACCTTTGATAATCATTATATGATCGCGATAGTTGTTCCGTGATCGCACAGAGTGCACATACCTTTCTATGGTCGAATGGTTGCCAAAAGCTAAAGAACGAGAGAAGATAGCAGTCCAATAACATGCTTGAAAATTGCAAAATTGACATAAGAACAAATTTTTCATTAATTTTTTCATCACTAAAAAAACAAAAAAGTAAAAATACAAAATGCTAGGTCAAGAAGTGGTCTTAGCCCTAGCTGTATCTAGAATAAAGTCAGTTTGACTTGCAGCCAGGACGCAGGACTCCTCCAGTGCCAAGTTGTCCTTCTTGGGATCAACTACATACCTGTCGAGAAGGCCTACGACCTCCCTCAGCTTTGCGATGGTATCCTTCATAGTGAGATTGCAGCCAGCGATGGTTATATTCGCGGCTTGCTTCTCCTCGTGAAGACGCCTCGTCCTCTCCCTAGCCTTGTCACCATCCGTCTTCAAGCGATGAATGCGCTGGAAGAGATCATCTAGATCAAGCCCTAGCTAAGTGCGCTTCTCCATAAGGAGCTTGTGCTCCTCCTGGAGGGCCCTCAGCTCGGCCTTCACCTTGCTCAACTCTTACCCGGCTCCCCTTCCTTGTGCAAATCAACAGGTCAAGAATCTACTGAACAGGGATTAAAAATACAGGGGTAAGTCCAAAAGACTGAGAGTTCTTACCGGGGAGGGCAAGGTTGAGGATGCCATTGGCGCAGAGAAGCTAAGGAGTCGAAGAGTTTGAGACTTAGAAAAACTTGTAAAGTAGTTGGTAATTCCACTGCCAAGCTATTGATAGAATTTCCAAGGTGACGCTTCTGGTTCCCAGGCTAGGGCGCAGTGCGAACATCGGAACCCAAAATGACACAACACACCGTTGAGAATTCGAAGCGCCGGGCACTGTTGGGACTATCACAGTTGGTTATGACAACAGAACCGGCCATAATACCATACTATCACAGACGGCTTAGTTCAGAATCGATTATGATAGTCACAGTCGCTTTTGACCTCAGAACCGTCTAGGATATTCTAGTTATCACAGATGGTTCTCAGTTGAGAACCGTCTGTGACATGCCAGAACTATCACAGATGGTTTTGAACTGAGAACCATGTGTGATAAGTAGAATATCACAGACAGTTCCATGGTCAAAACCGTCTGCTTGACAATCACAGTTGGTTTTGACCTCAGAACTGACTGTGATAACTTAACATATTCTCCAGACAAGCCTTCACAAATGGTGTTCCATTGAAAAGTTCATAACCGTTTGTGATGTGCCGTCCTGGATGTCTGTTTCTATGGTAGTGCCATAACGCCGTTGGATGTTTTAGTTGCCATGGTTGCATATTAACTACGACCAGGTATTGTTTATTCGTTCACTCTCCACGACCTGGGCGACCACGGGAAGAAATCTCTGTGACCAGGGTATCTCGTTAGCTAGCCCCTAAATTTGAAATAACAAGTTATATTCTTTGTCATTCTGAATTCGAAATCTTTAATTTAATTATATAAACATTCCAATGTTTCACCTTCTCATATTGCAACTTTGGAACGCTTCATTTTCTCACTGTGTGCCGCTTCGCTTCCCAAGAAGAACTTTGGGTGCGGTTGTTAGACCATTATGAAGCCTTTTGTTGCAACTATAAGGTGTCTTTTAAGAACTCAAGGCTGTGGATATGAACTGTCACCTCCAAGTTCTCTACATACCTAGCATTTTCATTCTAATATTTTCAAGCTTTCGCTGATAAGTCTTTGTACTTTTTTCATCTTCTAACTTTCTTCTTCTCTGCTCCTATTCCAATGGCAAGCCAAAACTCTAAACAACCCATTGAAAGTAAAGTAGATGACTTAGCGATAGAAGACAATGTTGTGCAGGAACTCCAAAAGGTAATTCTGTTTTGAAGGATCTCCATAAATCTTTCTTTCCTGAGTAACGATTTTCAAAGTAATACACTTCGGTTTTTTCATGCACTTGAAGATCGATCAGCTTCAAAGAAGCGAATTGGTGATGATATAGCATCATCTAGTGGATTGTCATCGAAAAAATTGACGAGGTCCGATATGTTAGCTGCCACTGCATCTTTGGCTGCAGTGTCTTTTTTACCATATCATTCTGATATTTCACTTTCTTCTCCTCACTTGAGGTAAGTATTGATTATCTCTTTAACTAAGTTTAAATTACTTAGCTAGGGCGGACTCATTTAAAACTGAAGTTGGATATGCAGGGGAGATAATACCATTCCGACTCCAAGTTCTTTGGTGGCCCAATCAGCATCTGCTTCCAAGTTAAGTATTTTTACCTTTTGAGGCTTTTTGTATGCGACCTGGATTGATCCCATGACCATATAGGAGAACAAGGCTTTGTGGGTCCTTAGCGAACAGCTTGCTGAAATCCAGGTTCTTCTAAAGGAGAAAACTACTTTATGCAAGATTCTTAAGAACCAGAATGAAGAACTTGAAGTACAGTATATCAGGCGAGGACTTGACCTCGAATCTATGTTCAAGGTCGTTGATGGCACAAAGGCGAATTGTGACTGGGCTCGTGAGGCCACAAGGCTTGCTCGCTTGGAGAGGGACCTTGCGCGAGAGGAGAAAAACGCCTCTGATGTAATCATCGCAGGTTCTGGTCTAACAATAAAAAATGTCCTTGAAAAACTTAAGATAGTTGCAGACTCACTCGGAGCGGATGTTATTGATCCTGAAAAGGATGATTTATCCCTTGAGGAGTTGTAACACCCTGGTTTTGGGGGTGAAAAGTTTTTGCATAAAAATCATGCATGCATGTATCTCTGTAGTTGTAGCCAAATCAGCTGTACCCTAATCTCTCTCAAACCCTAAAAATCTCCAAATCTATTCTCTAGATCCAGATTAAAATCTGACCATCCAGATTTAACCTACCAGTTACCCTGAAGATAAAAGTCTTCAGGAGCTAGATTGAATTCTAACCCTAACTCCCAGTATCTAAGTCTCTTTCTGTTTTCGAAAACAGGAAATTCAGATTTACCCTAAGTACCCCAGTTTCCAGATAACTGAGTTATCATGATTTAACCCTATCCAGACTCAAGTGTCTTTTGGAATATGTTCCTAGGTATATCCTCAACTTACTCCAAAAAGTTGGGAATCAGATTGTTTCATCTAAGCACTTTTCGTAGATTAGTCCAAATTTTACTGCGAATAAGTCCTTTTCTGTTTACCTGGAAGCCTGAAAAGGCTAAAATCTACAAATTAACTCAAAATCCAGAATTCTTCAGGGAACAACTCCCAAATGCTATTTGATACAGATTTCCCTTCTGATCAGACTTCTAAATCTCACTCCAATTACCAGAATTCGAGATCGACAAAATCCAGATCTATTTAACCCTAATTTTACCCTATTTTCAAAAATAGGTGAAATCCCTAAGATCTTATCAAAATTTCTCCAAATTTGAGCTAAATGAGTATTAATAGAAATATTATACTCAGCCATGAAATCAAATCCCAAATTAAACCTCTCTAAACCCAGATTTGCAATTCAGTCCAAAGCCAAATCAAAAACCATCACAATTCAGTCCCTGGTTCGACCACAACTGGTGCAACCGACCAGAGCCAGTGCAATCGACCAGCTCTGCTGTTTTCGACCTCGAGCTGCTATCTTCGACCACGACCTGGATACAGCACACAAGCACGGGAGCTTCGATCTCGCCACTGCTGTGCTCGTGTTTGCTTCGACCTCGAGCACGCGCTGTTGCTGCTTCAAGCTTCGAGCACCAGCTGAACAGTGCCACGTGTGTGAGTACTGTTGGCCACTGTGGATCTTCTCCAGCGTGGATCACGACCAGCTGTTTCCTCCCGTTTGCAAGCCACCAGCAACGGTCGACGCAGGAACTTTGTGCCACGTGGAGGACTCGCCGCGCCCAGCCATCAGTTCGCCTTCACATCGCAGTAGCTCCAGCTGCAAAAGCCCTCACGGCCGCTGGCGTCCTATCATTCCATCACCGGCACGCCGTGAAGTCGCTTCTAGTCACTTCCTTGCCGGCTACAACTCCCCGAGCACTTCTAGCCGTTGCAACACCTCCAAATCCTCTATACATAGTCTCTGGTCTCAGTGAAACATCACACACCCACCAGAAACACCTAAGTTCTCAACCTCGCCGTCTTCTTCTTCTTCTCCGGTGAGCTGAAAAGGGAGCTCTGGTGCTAGCTTCAACCTCTGCTTCCTTCTTCGATCCAGCACCTCAGGTGAGTTCATCTCTTCACCCTAATACTTCTCAAGCTTGGAATTAAGTTTAAATGCTTTCTGTCACCGGCAATCGCCGCGTTTCATCTAGAACTCTGGTGAGCAATTAATCCTCACCCAGATCGAATTAGCTTTCGAACTAGTAATCAAATATGCTCACTAGATCTTGCTTAACATCCCTAAGCAACTAGAATCAT
Organism: Pharus latifolius; assembly: GCA_019359835.1. Taxonomy (NCBI): domain Eukaryota; kingdom Viridiplantae; phylum Streptophyta; class Magnoliopsida; order Poales; family Poaceae; genus Pharus; species Pharus latifolius. Next base: position 19,978,433 of record CM033324.1, on the reverse strand, counting down.
CAATTTTACTAAAATCTGGAAAACCCCAAATTGGAACTTTGCTTGTGAACTGAGCTTGCTGTTTAAGCTTTTCTGGTGCATCTCTAGCCAATATAACTTCACCAGTAGCTTTCTTATGCCCTAGAGACCATGTACAAGCAAGGAATCGAGTTCTTTTGCCCAGAATCAAAAATGCCCAAATCAGATTTGAGTTCATCTTTTCTCCAGCCAGTATCTTCCAAATCCAGCTGATCCAGCCCCAGCCACTTTGCCATTTAGATGTTTTGGACCATTTTGAGCAACTTTATCGTCTATCATGACTTCTAATTCGGCCTAGAACAGGAGTTATAGATATGCCCTAGTTGCTGTACTGTTTATGTTGCATGTGCTCCAAGACAGTCAACTTCTTCGCCGGTTTTCATCACTTTCCGGTCATCTCCGGCCATAGATCCTGTTGAGACATCTGGTCCTGTTAGCATGGCCTACCTACCAGACAAAGTGGTGTATCATTTGGAGCCCTAGATCAAAAGTAATGGCAAATCCTAGTTTCTGGCCATGTCAACTCTATGCCAAACTATGCCAGCCAGTGGCATTAGCCCTGTTCACCCACCTCTGGTCATGCAAACCAAAAACTACTTTGTCAAACAGTTGCCTCACTACTTTTTACACCATATGCTTGAATCAAATTCCATTTTGGCCACTGTAAACTATTCAAACCATGTCAATGCCATTCTTGGGCATTGTCAGCCCTTGTCATCCTATGTCAGCCAGTGGCATTGAGCCTTTTCACCTACTTCCAGCCATGCATTCTGAACATAACTTTGTCCCTTAGACTCCTGATGTTGTGATCTACATTTTATTCTACTATCACAACTTATGTTGAGCCCTCTATCATCCATCGACCCTATGTCGACACCTTGAACCGAATGCCAACCTAAAGACGTTCGCTGTTTTGGGCAAACCAGTCACAACCTTGATATTATTCTGTTATTTTGAGACATTTGGAACCTTGTAAACATTTGACAACTAATCTTGACCCTGGATTCCATAGTTAACCCTAATCGCTTCCCAGAACCCCAAATCTTGTATCGCCGAGATGCTTTCACCTTGCATTATCGCATATAGTGGATTAGTAAGAGTAGTGTTGGGGGAAATCTCCACAAGGCTAAGTCCAGGTAAGTTGCGTCACTTTTGCCTGGGGACCTGGCCTCCGGTGCCAGTCCCGGGCGCCGCCATTTACCCAGGGACCTGGCCTCCGGTGCCGGTCTGGGGTGCCACCTTTCGCCCGGGGACATTGCCTCCGGGGCATGTCCCGGGTGCCGCCTTTTGCCCGGGGACCTCCGGTGCCGGTCCCGGGCGTCGCCATTTGCCCAGGGACCTGGCTTCTGGTGCCGGTCCCGGGCGCCACCATTTGCCCGGGGACCTGGCTTCCGGTGCCGGTCCCGGGCGCCGCCTTTTGCCCGGGGACCTGGCCTCTGGTGTCGGTCCCGGGCGCCGCCATCTGCTCGGGGACT